>CM038682.1:371256945-371856945 GCA_021605205.1 Aegilops longissima | reverse complement strand
GTTTGCGCCACCGGCTCACTCGTTTGTCAATGTTGCAACCCTTAGCCTTTGGTTTTGTCGTACTATGCAGTATGAACTGAGTTGCGCAAGAACCTGATGGTCGTGGGGCTGGAGTTTTTCTTTGCTCCCATCTTTGTTGCCCTGGCCTTACCACCCACACTCCTATCATTCTCATTTTGCTTACTGTTTGTTTTTGGGAACATCAGGTTACATCTACATCTCGTTCTACTTCTATACTTGTTTACCTGATTACTTGATACATAATTTCACATGGGTAAACTTATAATATTTAGTCCGGTTTAGATGATGAAATCAGCTGGAGTATAGACGGGGCTTGTACACATTTTTTAGGAGAAGACTACCCCAATTGTGGCATTGGTCGTAATTAATCTGGTGTTCTTTAGGTGAGTGACATTATTTCATTTCGGGAAGCACGAGCTGGAATCAGACGCCTATTTTTTTTAATGTTTTTGCTTATTCCGTCTGGTATAATCAAAGTTTTCTAATTAAACAGAAGTTTTATGTGATAACCTTCCAGAATAGAGTGCCATGCAAAGATGACTTTTTTTGACTTCTCAAGGAGAATACGCAGATTAACTTTCCATGAGTAGTCTTCTATTGTTAACTAAACTTATTTAGTTCTCATGCACGTGAATAATATTAGAACTTCGAAGTGATCAAATTATATGCTTTCGTATGCAAGATTGAAAACTAACTATTGCATACACATCTTAGCTCCAAATTTTCAGTTTGTGCTTGTCTAATGAAAAAAATTAATTCCCTTCGGATTTGGGAGCAGTATATGCCAGTTTCTGTACGTGCCAGAGTCAATGTTTCCTTTATGGCGAGTTTAAAAGTTCAATTTTAGGGATTAGCTTTTTGGTGACAGTTCTCTGTTGTATACTCCGAACTACGTCGATATATTGGTATGAATCTTTTGTTAACCGGCTTTACTTTCGGAATCGGCTCTCATAGGAATTATCAACTTGACCAAGTTTAGCAACATAGTTCGTGCAATTTGATTACATAAAATTATATGAGAAATCTTCATGAAAGAATACATCTTCAGTCATTTGACATACAAGTCCCAATCATTATCTAATTATTTCTAGGGTTTTAATACTCGGTTTTACTTTTGGATATATCCATTTGCTAAAACGACACATAAAGTGAGAAATATTTTAAGCTGGACAAATTTGCATTGCATCTTCTACAACAACAAATCCTCTTGTTGGGATTATATATTAAGTGCTAATACATGTGCACCGTTATTGTTTCTATTGCTAATGTACTGATTTTATCAAGTGTAACATGAGGCTCACTGGACTGCGTTGCCGGATGTGGCATCACTTTTCATGCTCTGGCCCAGTTTTGCATTGGCTTTCTTGCTATCTTCGTATTTGGAAGCGATGGAAACAAGGGGCAACAAAATAAAGAACTAAAAATATTAAAGGAATGCCTTGGAAACTTATCTTGCATGAAAATATGGTTTCAAATTTTACCACACCATGTACAAACTTATCTTGCATGGATCCTCTTGTTTTGCTTATTCTAGATGTATGTCTTTTTCCATTTTATGCATGTTGCATATAATAATATATTTAAATTATATAACAATATATAGTTTTTGATAAATGTAGCAGTAACACATATGAACAATAATATGAGGTTGATGCATAAAGTGGTTTGTCATGGGTGTGTTGATCGTAATACTATACATAAATATATCGAGTTATGACATTATTTATCTTTTCACATCAGATTTTGTATTTTGTGACAATGTATCGTCTTTTTAAATATTTTGTATGAGGATACAAAACACTTTCGATGAAAATTAATTATTTTTCATATTTTTTTGACGGAAATTAGGTGTCATATTGCTCCATACAAACCTGAATAAGCTAAAAGGAAGTCAGTTATACTAGCGATCTGGCGATGAAGAAAGTTTACCTAATTCATTTTTTGACGAAAATATTACTTTATTAACTCAAATAACGGTTACATCATCTGCTAGGAATTTATCAAGAAAGCTAGGAGGTACCTCGGCCCAAATAGAAGGGCGTTCACACATCACCATTTAGCTAATTCATGAGCTACTACATAGGACTCCAAAACAACGCTCAACTGTAACCTTCCTGAAATCACAAGATATTCCTGCAATCATCTAACATTGGCGCTGCCGTCATCAAATGGCCTTCACTGAGCTTTAGTGCATCCACCACTGTGCTATTGTACATCCTTACCAGTTTAGCTCAACCCAGACTTAGGGCCAGCTTCAATACTTCAAAAAGTGCGGCATGTTCAACCTAGCGTTAGAAGCAGTTATTAAGCGCCCCTTATGATCTCTGATAATTGCTCACAAGCACCGGAGATTATTCCAACAAAAAAAGAAGCATCGACATTTAGCACTAGATGCCCGACTAGAAATTTGAAGTCAAGACCTTTCTGAAGCACACGCGTAGTTTAGGTCGAGTGCCATGATCTCGGGAACTGTTCTCTCTAGCGTTTGAACCTTCTCTCCTTTGACAAACTCTCTCCGTTGCCACCACAAATACCAACATGTTATAACTATTAATTCCGGTAGTTCGACCTGGCCCATATATGGTTTCTCATGAGCACCATCGCAAAAATAGGAAATCAATAACAACCGCATCTGATTGATCCACCTTAGCAGCCAACTGGATCTATGTGCTTATTCCAAGAGCCTCCCAAATCCAACTTGACGGACCCACCCGATTGAATAAAGTGACCTAATTATAATGTTGAGTTCCCGGAGAATCCACTTGACGGGTCGGAGTCGAAGACAAACGTGCTGCCACAATCTCTAGCATGCCCACGGATCAACGTGAATTAGTTGTTAGGCTCTACAACAACATCATGTCTATCAGTGATGCCGTGTGTTTAGAGTAAGTATCATTTACAAGTATGTAATGTGCCAATATACATTATTATGATTCTTACCATCCATTTTTCAGGAAGGAATGGGTGCGAAGCTCGACACCTCATGCAATGGGTTTATGTCCCAAAAAACTTATGGGCATACTTAACATGGAGCAAGCTATGGATAAAGCATCACCGTGCGTATACTAGAATGTGACGAGGGATTATTGTTCATAGACCCTCCTGTACACGTCATGGATCTATAATTTTGTATGAGTTATCATAATTAGGCATTCAAAATCATTAGTATCAACATGTTTCTAAATTGTTTTTCTTAGTCTGCCCATGTTGTTAGATTCAACACGAGATCAATAGTTCTATGTGAACCCTTTGATTTTTGGCATGTGATAGACAACAACATCTCATCGTACAACTTCATAAGTAAGATATTTTGTCCATTGTTGTCATGGTTTATTGTCTCTAATAGCTACCACTTGTAGATTTATATTTGAGATGCATTCATTGGCCAATAAATCTTGTACATCAACCACAAACATGGATGTCGTGTATATATTCTGGACCCTATCCACACATCATAGTCGCCAGAGGTTAAAACTCTAAGACAATTAGTGGAATTACAAAGATTTGCGAGGGAATTCAATGTCTCACTCGAAATAAAGCAACCGGGCTGGAATTCCGATATATCTAGATGAGGGTTATTTCCGCCTGGTATTCCAACAAGCACGGACTGGTAAATTTATACATCTCATTATCATAACATTCAAAATACAAGCATTTATTTTTGGTATCACTGCATTCAAGATTAATATTAATTTAGGAAATTGTAGGGATGTGTCTGGTTATTTTGTTTTTTATTTTATACTCTGGTGGAACGGTAAATGATTGGTTAGTCCGGTTTGCATTGTGCATGTTCTCCGCTACACATTTTAAGACATTCGATGTGAAGTATTCGTGCTAACTACATATTGCTTCTGCAGGATGGGTATGAGTTGAGGAAGAAGTTTTTATTATACTTTTGCAAATATCATGTGAATGAAACTAAATGTAACATTTCTGATATTGTGCAAGAATTTCTTAAGCGCATCAAGTAGATCTTAATTTGTAACAAACTTTTAGTTGGATCATCACTCTATGTATACATTGTCAAATTGTCTTTTTTATTAATTTGCATTCCAAGTGTAGTGGACTTTAAGTATTACAAGATGTTGCATGTGCTTTTTTTCTTTACATGTCAAATTTAACATGTATTATGTTTATATAACTCCATTAAAATATTTCAATAGCCCGTAGCAACGCACGGGCATTTTACTACTACTACTAGTAGTAGTACTAATGTGATAGCGATAGTAGCGAGATAGCAGCAGCAGCAGCGATAGCGATAGCGATAGCGATGGCGATGGCGATGGCGATGGCGATGGCGATCGTAGTGGTCGTAGTGGTCGTAGTGGTGGTAGTGGTGGTAGTAGTAGTCGTAGTGGTGGTAGTGGTGGTAGTGGTGGTAGTGGTGGTAGTAGTGGTAGTAGTGGGAGTAGTGGGAGTAGTGGGAGTAGGGGTAGTAGTGGTAGTAGCCGTAGTAGCGGTAGCGGCAATGGCGATGCTTGAGGCGAGCAGCAATGACGGGAAGAGCAGCAGCAGCGATGGCAGCGATAGCAAGAGCAATGGATGGCGATGCAGGAGCACCAGGAGCACCAGGAGCAGCGATGGCGAGGAGTAGCGAGAGTAGCAGCAGATAGCGATGATAGCGATGGCGAGAGTAGCAGCGATAGCGATAGTAGCGATAGTAGCAGTGAGCGATAGTAGTAGTAGTCGTTGGTTTTGAGCTCATGTCCCCGTTTGGGACCGTTTATTGTTTTGCCACGATGGTGGTCATTAATGCTTTTGGTAGGCACGGGTTCACCCATGACTTAGCCCAAAGGGGAGTTGGTCGGAGTGGCCGGGAAAGTGTCATGGGTAGTAGAACGGTTTTGTCGGAATGCCATTGGTCCACCCGAATGGGAGTGCGAGGCCATGGATTCCGTGGTGTGGATAAAGTGCGCTACCTCTGCAGAGTGTGTGTGTAAAATCTATCGATAGCCGCGTCCGCAGATATGGGCCCAGTTCGTAGTTGGTCACACTATGGGCCAACAGTAATAATAATAACTTGTTTAATAACAACCCTGGTTCGATGATGAGAGAAGTTGGTTGATGTTTATGTGATCGTGAGAGGATCACCGTGATATCGAGGATACGAGTTGTGGGATACTTGTAGTGTTATACGAGAATCACGGGTAAAGGTCAAGCTCCTTGTGGTCACGTTTTGACATCCATTTGCCAAATTTCATAAAATGCGGCAATTGCTAACATGATTCGGACAGACTTTAAGCATAGATACGAGTGAGAAACTCTCATCGTATTCAACACCTTGAACTTGTCGAAAACCTTTTGCGACAATTCTAGCTTTGTAGATAGTAACACTACTATCAACGTTCGTCTTCCTCTTGAAGATCCATTTATGGCTTGCCGATCATCGGGAAAATCAATCAAAGTCCACACTTTGTTCTCATACATGGATCCCATCTTAGATTTCATGGCCTCAAGCCATTTCGCGGAATCTGGGCTCATCATTGCTTCCTCATAGTTCGTAGGTTTGTCATGTCAAGTAACATGACCTCTAGAACAGGATTACCATACCACTCTGGTGCGGATCTCACTCTGGTTGACCTACGAGGTTCGGTAAAAACTTGATCTGAAGTTACATGATCATCATCATTAGCTTCCTCACTAATTGGTGTAGGAGTCACAGGAACAGATTTCTTGTGATGAACTACTTTCCAATAAGGGAATAGGTACAGTTACCTCATCAAGTTCTACTTTCCTCCCACTCACTTCTTTCGAGAGAAACTCCTTCTCTAGAAAGGATCCATTCTTAGCAACGAATGTCTTGCCTTCGGATCTGTGATAGAAGGTGTACCCAACTGTCTCCTTTGGGTATCCTATGAAGATACATTTCTCCGATTTGGGTTTGAGCTTATCAGGATGAAACTTTTTCACATAAGTATCGCAACCCCAAACTTTAAGAAATGACAATATTTTGGTTTCTTGCCAAACCACAGTTCATATGGTGTCGTCTCAACGGATTTATATGGTGCCCTATTTAACGTGAATGCAGCTATCTCTAATGCATAACCCCAAAATGATAATGGTAAATCGGTAAGAGACATCATAGATCACACCATATCTAATAAAGTACGGTTATGACGTTCGGACACACCATTACGCTGTGGTGTTCCAGATGCGTGAATTGCGAAACTATTTCACATTGTTTCAAATGAAGACCAAACTCGTAACTCAAATATTTATCTCTATGATCAGATCGTAGAAACTTTATTTTCTTGTTACGATGACTTTCCATTTCACTCTGAAATTCTTTGAACTTTTCAAATGTTTCAGATTTATGTTTCATCAAGTAGGTATACCCATATCTGCTCAAATCATCTATGAAGGTCAGAAAATACCAATACCTGCCGCGAGCCTCAATACTCATCGGACTGCATACAACAATATGTATTATTTTCAACAAGTCTGTTGCTTGCTCAATTGTTCCGGAGAACGGGGTCTTAGTCATCTTGCCCATGAGGCATGGTTCGCAAGCACCAACTGATTCATAATCAAGTGATTCCAAAAGCCCATCAACATGGATTTTCTTCATGCGCTTTACATCAATATGACCTAAACGGCAGTGCCACAAATAAGTTGCACTTATCATTATTAACTTTGCATCTTTTGGCTTCAATATTATGAATATGTGTGTCACTACGATCGAGATTCAATAAACTATTCACCTTAGGTGTATGACCATTGAAGGTTTTATTCATGTAAACAGAACAACAATTATTCTCTGACTTTAAATGAATAACCATATTGCAATAAACATGATCAAATCATATTCATGCTTAACTCAAACACCAAGTAACATTTATTTAGGTTCAATACTAATCCCGAAAGTATAGGGAGTGTGCGATGATGATCATATCAATCTTGGAACCACTTCCAACACACATCGTCACTTCACCCTTAACTAGTCTCTGTTCATTCTGCAACTCCTGTTTCGAGTTACTAATTTTAGCAACTGAACTAGTATCAAATATTGAGGGGTTGGTATAAACACTAGTAAAGTACACATTAATAACATGTATATCAAATATACCTTTGTTCACTTTGCCATCCTTCTTATCCGCCAAAATACTTGGGGCAGTTCTGCTTCCAATGACCAGTCCCTTTGTAGTAGAAGCACTTTAGTCTCATGCTTAGGTCCAGACTTGGGCTTCTTCACTTGAGCAGCAACTTGTTTGCCGTTCTTCTTGAAGTTCCCCTTTTTTCCTTTGGCCTTTTCTTGAAACTAGTGGTCTTGTCAACCATCAACACTTGATGCTTTTCTTGATTTCTACCTTCATCGATTTCAGCATCACGAAGAGCTTGGGAATCGTTTCCGTTATCCCTTGCATATTATAGTTCATCACGAAGTTCTAGTAACTTGGTGATAGTGACTAGAGAACTCTATCAATCACTTTCTTATCTGGAAGATTAACTCCCACTTGATTCAAGTGATTGTAGTATTCGGACATTCTGAGCATATGCTCATTAGCTGAGCTATTCTCCTCCATCTTGTAGGCAAAGTACTTGTCAAAGGTCTCATACCTTTCGAGATGGGCATGAGTCTGAAATATTAATTTCAACTCTTGGAACATCTCATATGCTCCGTGGCGTTTCAAAAACGTATTTGAAGCCCCGATTCTAAGCCGTAAAGCATGGTGCACTGAACTATCAAGTAGTCATCATATCGAGCTTGCCAAACTTTCATAACGTCTGCATTTGCTCCTGCAATTGGTCTGTCACCTAGCGGTGCATCAAGGACATAATTCTTCCATGCAGCAATGAGGATAATCCTCAGATCACGGATCCAATCCGCATCATTGCTACTAACATCTTTCAACTTAGTTTTCTCTAGGAACATATCAAAAATAAAACAGGGGAGCTAAACGCGAGCTATTGATCTACAACATAGATATGCTAATACTACCAGGACTAAGTTCATGATAAATTAAAGTTCAATTAATCATATTACTTAAGAACTCACACTCAGATAGACATCCCTCTAATCATCTAAGTGATCACGTGATCCCAATCAACTAAACCATGTCCGATCATCACGTGAGATGGAGTAGTTTTCAATGGTTAACATCACTATGTTGATCATATCTTCTATATGATTCACGCTTGACCTTTCGGTCTCCAGTGTTCTGAGGCCATATCTGCATATGCTAGCTCGTCAAGTTTAACCCGAGTATTCTGCGTGTGTAAAACTGTCTTACACCCATTGTAGATGAACGTTGAGCTTATCACACCCGATCATCACGTGGTGTCTCGGCACGACGAACTTTGGCAACGGTGCATACTCAGGGAGAACACTTATACCTTGAAATTTAGTGAGAGATCATCTTATAATGCTACCGTCGATCCAAGCAAAATAAGATGCATAAAGGATAAACATCACATGCAATCAATATAAGTGATATGATATGGCCATCATCATCTTGTGCCTTCGATCTCCATCTCCAAAGCACCGTCATGATCACCATCGTCACCGACGCAACACCTTGATCTCCATCGTAGCATCGTTGTCGTCTCGCCAACTATTGCTTCTACGACTATCACTACCATTTAGTGATAAAGTAAAACAATTACATGGCGATTGCATTTCATACAATAAAGCGACAACCATATGGCTCCTGCCAGTTGCCGATAACTCGGTTACAAAACATGATCATCTCATACAATAAAATTTAGCATCATGCCTTGACCATATCACATCACAACATGCCCTGCAAAAACAAGTTAGACGTCCTCTACTTTGTTGTTGCATGTTTTACGTGTCTGCTACAGGCTGAGCAAGAACTGTTCTTACCTACGCAACAAAACCACAACGATAGTTCATCAAGTTAGTGTTGTTTTAACCTTCACAAGGATCGGGCGTAGCCACACTCGGTTCAATTAAAGTTGGAGAAACTGACACCCGCCAGCCACTTGTGTGCAAAGCACATCGGTAGAACCAGTCTCGTGTAAGCGTACGCGTAATGTCGTTCCGGACCGCTTCATCCAAAAATACCGCCGAACCAAAGTATGACATGCTGGTAAGAAGTATGACTTGTATCGCCCACAACTCACTTTCTACTCGTGCATATAACATCTACGCATAAACTTGGCTCGGATGCCACTGTTTGGGAACGTAGTAATTTCAAAAAATTTCCTACCCACACGCAAGATCATGGTGATGCATAGCAACGAGAGGGGAGAGTGTCGTCCACGTACCCTCGTAGACCATTAAGCGGAAGCGTTATGAAAACGCGGTAGATGTAGTCGTATGTCTTCATGATCGACCGATCCTCAGTACCGATCATGTGTCACCTCCGTGTTCAGCACACGTTCAGCTCGGTGACGTCCCGCGAACTCACGATCCAGTAGAGCTCGAGGGAGAGTTTTGTCAGCACGATGGCGTGGTGACGATATTGATGAAGCTACTGACGCAGGGCTTCACCTAAGCACCGCTACGATATGACCCAGGTGGATTATGGTGGACGGGGGCACCACACACGGCTGGGAGAGATCAATGATCAACTTGTGTGTTCTAGGGTGCCCCTACCCCAGTATATAAAGGAGCAAGGGGAAGGCGGCCCGCCAGTAGGGCACGCCAGGAGGAGGAGTCCTCCTCCTAGTAGGAGTAGGACTCCCCTCTTTCCTACTCCTACTAGGAGGGGGAAAGGAAGGGGGAGAAGGAGAATGTCGGTGTGGAACGACACCTATGGGATCACAAGAATCCCTACTACGGTTGCCGGGGCGCGGGGCTGCGACAAGAGCAGGGCTAGTAGATAGCACAAGGATCGTTTACCCAGGTTTGGGCCGCGAGGATGCGTAAAACCCTAGTCCTGCTTTGGTGGGTGTATTTCAGAGAGTTCTTGAGCTCTTGAACTAGCTGTGGTCAGTGCGTGGAAGAGCCGAATCCTTCTCCAGTATGCTATGGGCCTCCTTTTATAGTCGGAAGGGGCTGCAACTGTGGCACACAGGAGGTGGAAAGGCGTACAGTGCCCTGAGCTTATCGCTCGTATTACAGGACAAGACACATTTAATGCGAAGCTTAGGTGTCCCCTTGCTTTATTGGGGACGGTGGCGAGGCCCGTCCCGTCCATCGCCGCTCCTCCTCGCTTTGACATGCACCACGGCGGTGGTAGCGTGGTGCCATGTGGCAGGCAGCTGAGGTGGCGCAGTGGCGGAGCCTTCACGAAGATCTGCATGCTGCCACGCAGGCGCTCGATGAGTTGGCCTAGGAGCTGCATGTTGCCACGCAGGTGCCCGCCCAGCTGGTTGGGCTGGCAGCTGCATGTGAACGGCGGTTGAAGCTTGGTTGGTGTGGGCCTGGTGGCGGCCCTGCTGGCGTCCTTGGTGAGGGCCTTGCCGGGTGGCCCGACAAGGGTCTTGCCGTGTGGCCCGGCAAGGGTCTTGCCGTGGCGCGCTGTCGTCCCCGGCAAGGGCCTTGCCGGGGGTCTGGTGGCCTTCCTCGGCAAGGATCTTGCCGAGGATCGTCATCTTCTAATCCTCATATTATCTTGAATATGTCCTCACAAAGATCTGCATGCCACCACGGAGGCGCCTCCCGAGCCCTGGCCCAACGTGATGTTGGTGACCGTGGGCTCAAGGGTAGCTCGCTCTGTTGGTGCGGGGCGAGCTGTCCCGGCAAGGATCTTGCTGGGGGAACCTGCTTCGTCCCTCTGCTCTTTGTGGTCTTGGCCTTGGCGTTGCTCTTATTATCTTGGGCTTTGGTCTTACCTTGGCTCACCTCCTGATTACCTTGGCGTGGCCGTGGCGGCGGCTCCGGCCCATGCACAGGTATAGGGGTACAAAAATGCACCCCTCTTTTTGTACACGGACAGGAGCCCCCGGGCCTGGGCCACACATAAGCACGACACGTTGTTGGGCCAGGCCCAAAATAGTCTTGTGAGCAGGCGGGCAGTTTTACAGCATGTAAAACTTTTCCCGTGGCGCTTCCGGAGACCAGCAGCGTGCTGTGTGGCGTGGAGGGGTGTGTGTGACGTGGGCAACATGCGTGGGGCGGTTTCCACACGCATGCGTCACATCACATTAAATGGGTAGCGCCCCCTGCGGCTTCCCCATAAAAAGGGATAACCACGGGTGCACTGTTCCTTTTACCCTTCGCACAACCCCAATCTTGGAAACCTCCGCCTGCCTTCCTCTTCCTCTCCAAGCTTCGTTCCTGCTTGCCGCCGTTGCGCTTCCGCCGCCCTCTGTCCTGCCCTCCTCCCCCAGCCGCCATGGCGCCAAAATCCACCAAGGGCAAGGGAGTGTCCAAGGATGCCGGAGCAGCGGAGCCGCCGGAGAGTGCGCTGGCGGTGTAGCGGATGCAGTCCGCCTTCTTCCCCTTGATAGTTTACGTGTTCGAGCTTCGGGACACCTTCAGGCCCCTGTGGGGAGTGAAGGCGGGGAGGGGATTGGGGCATCCAGCCACGCGCGTCATCCCCGCCGACTGCGCCGAGGCTGCCCCAAATCGATACCTCTTCTTTGTCGATTATTTTTCCTGCGGGCTCTGTCCTCCCTTCTCCGAGTTCTTCAGCGACGTCATGCATACCTTTGGCTTCCGCCTCCTGGATTTTACTCCGAATGCGGTGGCGTGCATGGCCCTTTTGCGCATCTCTGCGAGGGCTTCGCCGGGGTGCACCCCAACACTTCTCAGGGTTCAGTTTGAGGTTGATCTTGCGAAGGTTGGCAAATGTCTCTTCCAGATCTTTCACAAGAGTTGGCCCGTCCTTGGTTTTGACCACTATGTCATCCATGTAGGCCTCCATATTTCTATGGAGCTGAAGTTCAAAACCAATTTGGACTGCTCTTGCAAATGTTGAGCCAGCGCTGTTCAACCCAAAAGGCATCCGTAAAAATCAATACGTACCACATGGGGTGATGAACGCTGTCTTTTGTTCATCCTCTCTTGTCATGAAGATCTGGTGGTAGCCCGAGTAGGCGTCGAGGAATGACAACAGATCACACCCGTCCGTGGAGTCAACAATCTAGTCAATGCGCAGCAACGGGAAGGGTCCTTAGGACAAGCCTTATTGATACCTGTGTAATCAATACACAGCCTCCACTTCCCATTCGCCTTGCGCACCACTACCAGATTGGCCAACCACGTTGGGTGGAGCACTCCCCTCACCAAACCTGCCGCTTCCAACTTCCTGATCTCCTCCGTGATGAACTCCTGCCTCTCCAGAGCCTCCTTTCCGACCTTCTGCTGGACGGGCCGCCCATGGGGGCAGACAGCTAGGTGGTGCTCAATCACCTCCCTGGGAACACCGGGGATGTCGGATGCTTGCCATGAAAACACATCGACATTCGCCCGCAGGAAGGTGACAAGCGCGCCTTCCTATTTGCTTCCGAGGGTGGAGCCTATGGTGAAGGCCCCTCCCGTGCCATCCTCCCTGGCGGACACCTTCTTGGTTTGCGGTGGCTCTGCTCTGGATCTCTTGCTCTTGTCGGTAGAGCTCTCTGGCACGTCCTCGACGACAGCACAACACTCCGAAGAGGTGCGCTTGCCGGAGTGGGTGCGAGAGGTCTTGTCGGGCTTCTTCCTCCCTCCCGGGGCTTCAATGGCAGGAGCAGGTGCCTTGGCGGTAGCAGCTGCAACTGCCTTCCAGTGGAGTTGGTTGGCGCAAATCAGCGCGTCCTTCTTGTCGGTGGGGACGGAGATGATGGTCAATGGCCCGGGCATCTTTAGAATGTTGTAGGCGTAGTGTGACGCCGCCATGAACTTGGCTAGTGCCGGGCGGCCGAGGATCCCGTTGTAGGGCAGGGGGATCTCGGCCACGTCGAAGACGATCCTCTCCGTCCTGTAGTTCAACTCTCCTCCAAATGTCACGGGTAGTGTGACCTTTCCTTGGTGGCTCCTCCCGGATTGACCCTTGAAGCGTGCCCGATTCCTCAAGGTCTCCATCGAGGATTTGCAACCTTTGATCACGACAGGCGAGATCAGGTTCAGCCGGCCCGCCGCCAACCAACATCTTGTTCACCACGAGGTTGCGTATGGTTGGTGAGACCAACAATGGCAAACACCGACCACGGTAGTGCGGTCGAGGTGGTCCACAGCGTCAAAGATGAGGCGTCTGGACCACTTCAGCGGCCACGGCGTCGAGCAGCGGCTCTGCTGCTGCTGTAATCTCATCGCCTTTGCTTGGCGGGTGGGAAGAGGTATGTAGCGGCGCCGCCATCGGCCTTTTATGGCCTCCGTAGCTTCTGGAACCCTTGCTCACCAGACTCGTCATCCTCGTCGTGATCATCGTCTTCTTGTTTCTTGTCGTGGCCCTGGGCGGGCCTCTCTTGCTGGTTCTCCTTGCCGGGGCGACCTCCTTGGCCGCCATGCTTCTTGCCGGATCTCTCGGCACCATCCTGGTCCTTCTCCTTGTCCCGCCTCTCGTACTCAGCCTTTTGCTTCTCAGCAAGCAGCTCGACTTGTCGGCTGTTCTGGAGGTCGTGGCCCTTGGTGCGGTGGATCTTGCAGTATTTCTTGCCGGAGCTCCCTAGCTTCTCGGTATCCGCCAAGGCCCGGCAGGCGGCGCACCCGGCAATCTCCTTGTCGGGAGCGCCTGCCTTTACCTTCTCGCCGGCACCGGTGTCGTCAGATCCCTCAACGGCAAGCACGGCCTTGCCCTTGCTTTCCTGTTGCGACGCCGACCCTTCTTCGTCGGGGTAGCGGTGTCCTCATCGGTAGAGTCGGTTTCCGCACCGGCATCTTCGTCGGGGTACTTCCTTCCATCTTCAGCCCGGGCGCATCTATCGGCCAGAACGTAGAGCTCGGCCACATCCTTAACCTTGGTCATCGCCAGCTCCTCGCGCATCTTGCGATTGCGCACGTTCTGGTGGAACACGCTAATCACAGCGGCGGGGTAAACGTCGGGGATATTATATCTGCGCGGCTGAATCTGCGGATGTACTTGCGCAGGTCTCCCCTTCCTTCGGGGAATGATATGCAGATCATCGGCACGGCCATGAGCTTGGTGGCCTCTGTGAAGGCGTAGCGAACTCATGGCACAGATCCGACCAAGAAGAAATCAAATCCACCGGCAAGTGCATCAACCAAGACATCACATTGGGCTTGGCGCCCGGTAATAGTTGGCAAGCACCTTGTCGTCGCGAGCCCGCAGCCTGCATCGCGATGGTGTAGATCTTGAGAACTTCTGGACGGATGGGTCTTGCCGATCTACTTCGGCGGCGTCGGGATTGAACGTCGCGGTGGGACAGCCACTGGGCTATCGCAGCTCACGGGTAAAGGCGGGCAGCCCACCTCGTAAGGTAGGCCGCGGAGCCCCGGTGCGGGTGGTCCATAGCGGGTCCCGCCCACTTGTCCGTGGCGGCGCGTTTAGCGCCGGTGTTAACAGTGGTTCGGCGTCTTCGTGAGCTCGTTCGAAGACTGGCGCTGGTCGCAGAGGGTCCATGGTCGGACGGCGATATGGAGATGTTATCACAAGCGTCATCATGACGGGCCGACACCCGCGGCGGCTGGCGAGGAGGAGGAGGGTGCACCGTGGCCGCAACTCCCCCGGTCCTCCCAGCGCCAGCATGCGGTGGCTCGGTGGAGCGCCGACCTGAGGGTCCCGCCGGTCGCGGATCGTCTTTGTTGGCGATGGCGACGAGGCTCCGGATGGTGGCCCTCCACTCGTCAAGCTTCTCCGCAGCAGGAGGGAAGTCGAGGAGTGCTATGTCTCCAATGTATCTATAATTTTTGATTGCTCAATGCTATATTATCTTCTGTTTTGGACATTATTGGGCTTTATTATTCACTTCTATATTATTTTTGGGACTAACCTATTAATCGGAGGCCCACCCCAGAATTGCTGTTTTTTTGCCTATTTCAGAGTTTCGCAAAAAAAGAATATCAAACGGAGTCCAAACGGAATGAAACCTTCGGGAACTTGATTGTTGGAGCGAACATGATCCGGAGACATGGACCCTAAGTCAAGGAAGCTTCAGGAAGCCACGAGGTAGGGGCGCCTACCCCCCAGCGCGCCCTCCACCCTCGTGGGCCCCACGTGCTCCACCGGCGTACTCCTTCCTCCCATATATACCTCATTACCCCAAGCGATCGAATCACGGAGCCAAAACCTAATTCCCCGCAGCAACCTTATGTACCCACGAGACCCATCTTGGGGCTGTTAGGAGCTCCTGGGAGGGCATCGATCATGGAGGGCTTCTACATCAACACCATAGCCCCTCCGATGAAGTGTGAGTAGTTTACCTCAAACATTCGGGTCCATAGTTATTAGCTAGATAGCTTCTTCTCTCTTTTTGGATCTCAATACAATGTTCTCCCCCTCTCTCGTGGAGATCTATTTGATGTAATCTTCTTTTGCGGTGTGTTTGTTGAGACCGATGAATTGTGGGTTTATGATCAAGTTTACCTATGAACAATATTTGAATCTTCCGAATTCTTTTATGTATTATTGGTTATCTTTGCATGTCTCTTCGAATTATCAGTTTGGTTTGGCCTACTAGATTGATCTTTCTTGCAATGGGAGAAGTGCTTAGCTTTGGGTTCAATCTTGCGATGTTCTTTCCCAGTGACAGTAGGGGCAGCAAGGCACGTATTGTATTGTTGCCATCGAGGATAACAAGATGGGGTTTTTATCATATTGCATGAATTTATCCCTCTACATCATGTCATCTTGCTCAAGGCATTACTTTGTTCTTATGAACTTAATACTCTAGATGCATGCTGGATAGCGGTCGATGCTTGGAGTAATAGTAGTAGATGTAGGCAGGAGTCGGTCTACTTGTCTCGGACGTGATGCCTATATACATGATCATACCTAGATATTCTCATATCTATGCTCAATTCTGTCAATTGCTCAACAGTAATTTGTTCACCCACCGTAAAATACTTATGCTCTTGAGAGAAGCCACTAGTGAAACCTATGGCCCCCGGGTCTATCTTCATCATATTAATCTTCCAACACTTAGTTATTTACTTTGCCTTTTATTTTACTTTGCATCTTTATCATAAAAATACCAAAAATATTATCCTATCATATCTATCAGATCTCACTCTTGTAAGTGACCGTGTAGGGATTGACAACCCCTTATTGCGCTGGTTGCGAGGATTTATTTGTTTTGTGTAGGTGCGAGGGACTCGCGCGTAACCTCCTACTAGATTGATACCTTGGTTCTCAAAAACCGAGGGAAATACTTACGCTACTTTGCTGCATCACCCTTTCCTCTTCAAGGGAAAACCAACGCAGTGCTCAAGAAGTAGCAAGAAGGATTTACGCACCGTTCGGGAGGTCTCATAAAAGTCAACATACCAAGTACCCATCACAAACCCTTATCTCCCGCATTACATTATTTGCCATTTGCCTCTCGTTTTCCACTCCCCCACTTCACCCTTGCCATTTTATTCTTCCTCCTTCCGTTCGATCTTGTGTTACCATGTGCCTTCTTTTTGCTTGCATCTTCGCTTCCTAAAAGTTTATGGATCCTCATCCACTTGCTAATCTCTTTAAGAGATCCAATTATGATGAACCGATTTCTAGTGATTTGAGTGCACTAGATTATCTTTATGAGGTTTTGCTTGAAATACGTGAATCCGAAAATTGTGATAAGAAATTTATGAAGAGATTCACGATAGCTCCTTGAATAAAAATCATGATTGCAATGATTTTACTATAAATTCTCTTGATGTCAATTATGCTAATAATATGCAAAACCCTAAGCTTGGGGATGCTTGTTTGGGTATGCCTACTACTTGTTGCAATGATCATGATTGGGGTGATTCTTCTTTTGATCTTGAAAATTTATTTAAGCCCCATGATGAATATGAGATTGATAATATTTTTTGCAATAATATTGAAAGTGGGTTTGGAAGAGTGTCAACTTTAGATCCCACGTATTTGGATAATGTTCAATCTTATGGTATTTTTGATAAAAGTGGGTTTGGAGAGGTCATGACTTTAGTTAATGTTAATCCCACTATTTTGGAAGAGTGTCAACTTTGCATGCATGTGGATCGTGTTGAAAATATTTATTGTCATATCTATTTTGTTGAATTTGCTTATGATCCCACATGTAATTATTATGAGAGAGGAAAATATGGTTGTAGAAATTTTCATGATAATAAATTACCTCTCGTTATATTGAGATTGCTATTGTTTCTTTCCACTTCCTTGCATATGCTCGTTTTTGGTTGCTATAATAATTTGTTTGCCTATAAGATGCCTATGCATAGGAAGTATGTTAGACTTAGATTTGTTTGTCACGTGTTTCATGATGCTCTCTTTGTGCTTCAATTCTTGTCTTTCATGTGAGCATCGTTGAAATCTTATGCCTAGCTAGGGGCATTAAACAATAGCGCTTGTTGGGAGGCAACCCAATTTTATTTTTAGTTTTTTTGCTTTTTGCTTCTGTTTAGGAATAAATATTTGATCTAGCCTCTGGTTAGATGTGTTTTTATGTTTTACTTAGTGTTTGTGCCAAGTTAAACCTATAGGATCTTCTTGGATGATAGTTATTTGATCTTGCTGTAATTTCCAGAAACTTTCTGTTCACGAAAATAATTGTTAAAAATCACCAGAACGTGATAAAATATTGATTCCAATTGCTGCTGATCAATAAAAAAGTTTGCGTTACTTACAGATTACTACAAACTGTTCTGCTTTTGACAGATTCTGTTTTTCGTGTGTTGTTTGCTTATTTTGATGAATCTATAGCTAGTAAAATAGTTTATAAACCGTAGAGAAGTTGGAATACAGTAGGTTTAACACCAATATAAATAAATAATGAGTTCATTACAGTACCTTGAAGTGGTCTTTTGTTTTTGTTCGCTAACGGAGCTCACGAGATTTTCTGCTGAGTTTTTTGTTGTGAAGTTTTCAAGTTTTGGGTGAAAGATTTGATGGATTACGGAACAAGGAGTGGCGAGAGCCTAAGCTTGGGGATGCCCATGGCACCCCCAAGATAATCTAAGGACACCAAAAATCCAAAGCTTGGGGATGCCCCGGAAGGCATCCCCTCTTTCGTCTACTTCCATCGGTAACTTTACTTGGAGCTATATTTTTATTAACCACATGATATGTGTTTTGCTTGGAGAGTCTTGTATGATTTGAGTCTTTGCTTTTTAGTTTACCACAATCATCTTTTCTGTACACACCTTTTGAGAGAGACACACATGATTCGGAAATTATTAGAATACTCTATGTGCTTCACTTATATCTTTTGAGTTATATAGTTTTGCTCTAGTACTTCACTTATATCTTTTAGAGCATGGTGGTGGATTTGTTTTATAGGAACTATTGGTCTCTCATGCTTCACTTAGATTATTTTGAGAGTCTTAAATTGTAACGCCCTCGATGCGGCTATATCTCCCACGTGTCGAAGCACGACTTAGAGGCATAACCGCATTGAAAGCAATGTCGCAAGTGAGGTAATCTTCACACAACCCATGTAATACATAAGGAAAGAGATACATAGTTGGCTTCGATGCCACTTCACACAATACATAAATAAACATCCATCATTCAGATTACACTCAAGGTCCGACTACGGAACCAAAATAAAAGAAGATACCCCAAATGCTACAGATCCCGATAGTCCCAAGCTGGGCTCCACTCACGATCATCAGGAAAAGACACATAAACGACCACATTCCTCATCGAACTCCCACTTGAGCTCGGTTGCATCACCTGCTTGGCATCGTCGGCACTGCAACTGTTTTGGTAGAATCTGTGAGTCACGGGGACTCAGCAATCTCACACCAGCGAGATCAAGACTATTTAAGCTTATAGGAAGGACAGAGTTGTGAGGTGGAGCTGCACAGCGACTAGCATATATGGTGGCTACATTCGCAAAAGAGAGCGAGAAGAGAAGCAAGGCACGGTCGTGAAGCTAGTAGCGATCAAGAAGTGATCTGAACTACTTACGTCAAACATAACTCCAACACGTGTTCACTTCCCGGACTCCCGAGAAGAGACCATCACGGTTACACTTGATTGATGTGTATTTTAATTAAGATCAACCGGGTTTTCTACAACGGACATTAACAAATTCCCATCGCCTCATAACGCGGGCACGGCTTTGAAAGATAATACCTGCGGGGTGTCCCAACTTAGCCCATTATAAGCTCTCACGGTCAATGAAGGATATTCCTTCTACCGGGAAGACCCGATCGATCTCGGAATCCGGACTACAAGACATTTCGACAGCAATAAAACAAGACCAGCAAAGCCGCCCGATTGTGCCGACAAATCCCGATAGGAGCTGCACATATCTCGTTCTCGTGGCACATCCGGATGAGACTAGCTACGAGTAAAACCAAGCCTCGAGTTTCCCGTGGTAGCCCCGCAGTAGCTCGAGTTAGCCAGCACTCGAAGGAGCACCGTCGAGGGGGTTAAAGTAAAGATGACCCTCGGGCTCGCGAAAACCCGGGGAAAAAGGCTTAGGTGGCAAATGGTAAAACCAAAGTTGGGCCTTCTTTGGAGAGTCTTATTCAAAGCGAATTGTCAAGGGGTCCCATAAATCACCCAACCATGTAAGGAGCGAAATCAAGGAACATAACACGGTATGCGAAAACTAGGGCGGCAAGAGTGGAACAAAACACTAGGCATAAGGCCGAGTCTTCCACCCTTTACCAAGTATATAGATGCATTAATTATAGCAGGTATATTGTGATATCCCCAACAAGTAAACATGTTCCAACAAGGAACAACATCTCCATGTTCAACAAGGAACAAACTTCATCTTCACCGCAACTAGCAGCGCTATAAGAGGGGCTGAGCAAAGCGGTAACATAGCCAATCAACGGTTTGCTAGGAGAGGATGGTTAGAGGTTTGACATGGAAATATGGGTGGCATGATATAGCAAGTGGTAGGCATCGTAGCATAGGCATAGCAAAAGAGCGAGCATCTAGCATAGCAAAGATAGAAGTGATTTCGAGGGTATGGTCATCTTGCCTGCAAAGTTCTCAGAGATGTCGAAAGCTTGATCCTCGTAAGCGTTCTCAACAGGTTCCTCGTTCACGTACTCATCTCCCAGCTCTACCCAAAGCAAGAACACAAGAAAAGGAACCACAATAAATCACGGTGCACAAACAACATGATGCAAAACATGGCATGATATGCGAGATGTGATATGCAATGCGTATGCGTGCTCCGGAAGGAAAATGATGAAACATGAATCAACTTGGCAAATCAAGTATGCCGCTGGAAAGGTGAGATGATTTTGGTTGAAATCGATATAAAGATCACCGGAATCGGATGCACGGTTTGCAAATGACAAGTAAAACAAGAATGGCACCAATCTGCCATTAACAACATGATGCCACATAGCAAGCAACACGAAATTAAGCTACTGCACCCAAACGTGCCAACAAAGCATATGGCAGTGATCTACTCAAGATGCTTGACAAAAGATGAACACTGAGCTACGGCTAATTCTCATCATAGCAGGTCCAAACAAGCATGGCAAAAGTGCAAAACATATCAGCTTCACAGACTTAGTGAAATTACTGAACATGGCAAAATCAGCATCAGGTAGCAATGTTCAGAGCAAGAAAACAACATGCTACATGAACTTATAATAGCAAAACAAGGCACGGCATGAATCTACTCAAAGCATAGAACAAAAGTCCCTTAGTGAACATGAGCCAAAAGGGATCAGAAAATATAGTAACACCCATGTCAATATAGCAAGTTTCGTTAACAGATTCAGCAACAGGGCATGACAAAAACAGATAACAAGTAGGCATGTTTAAGAGCTCGATGCACTCGCTACAGAGCATTTCATGATAATCTAAGCATACATACATTAAGAATACATGGCATAGAAGATATACATGGCAAGAACAACATCATAGCATACACGGATCAACTACAACAACCTTGGCAAAATTGTATAACATGTAAACAATCTGCCAGGAAACATTTTATAGCAAAAGTAGAGCTCGATTGACTCAAGCTATGGCACTCCATAATTGCAAACAAGGGAATGGATGGATAGAGCATAACCATATGTTCAAAACATCCTTACTGAAGTATCTCAAAATATGCATGGATCTCTCTGTAGCATCAAGTTAACATGGCATAAAAATATCACCAAAGCAGGCTGAAATCATCAACATCATGAAGCCTAGTTTGCATGCTTGTGCTAGTCACCACAGAGACCACAAAAATACATGGCATACACCCTGTAAATATGGCATGGCATATTACAAAACACATGTAGGACTCGGATCATAGGATGCACACATCAATCATGGCAAAAATGACAAAAGTGCATGTTACGATAAGAATCTGAAACTAACATCACATAGCCCTCTTCCAACAGCATTTCGGGCATCAAGATGAGCTCAAATGAAAATGATGCAATGAGATGAAATGATCTACTCTTCGAGGCGAACAATTCGGTATGCTACACGCCCAAAAGCGGAGCCACAGTGCGAGTTATGCTGCGTTGAAGATGCAACAAAATCTGCGAAATATATGACTTAGAGAAATCGGGGCTCGGTGGAAGTCAACCATGGGCTCTTGTGAACCGAGCGAGGTCGGGTTCGCGGAGACGCCGGAGAGGAGGAAGGAGAGGCCGGGCGGCGGATCTCGCCGGATCCGGCGCCCGCGCCGAGGCGGGAGGCGGACGGGAGGGCCATGGCGGGTGAGGCGACGGCCGGCGGGCGCGGCGACCAGCATGGCGACATGGCGAGGCGGCGGCGGCGGCGGGCGCGGCGGGGCGGAGGGCTTGGCGTCTGAACATGAGGGCCCTGCAGACGGCTGAGCCGGGCGGCGGGCGTATGGTGGCAGGCGCCACGTGGCAGCCCTTGGTTGGTTGCAGAACACGGCGACGGATCGTCCGGCGCCGTCCGGACGTGTCCGGCACGGGGAGAGGAGCGGGGAGCTAGGGTTAGGGTGGAATTGATCCGGGATTTCGGGGGAGGGGGTGTATTTATAGGTAGAAGGAGCTAGGAAGCTCCAAATGGAGTGTAGTTTTCGCCCACGCGATCGTGATCCGACGACGGAGAGCATGGAAGTGACTTAGATGGGTTATTGGGCTGTTTTGAAAGGGTGTTGGGCTGCAACTTAAAAGAGGCCTTTGCGAGAGTGCGGTTAACCGTTGGAGTACGAGCGAGCTCCAAATGACCGAAACTTGACAGGTGGTCTACGGTGGTGTACCAAGGCCACTTGACAAACCTCGGTCCATTCGAGAAAGTTTAGTACCGCTCACGGAAAAAGCGTAAAAGAGGGCGCCGGGGACATAGGAGTGCGGATTGCAAAAGCGGACAACGGGAAAATGCTCGGAATCATGAGACGAACACGTATGCGAATGAGATGCACATGATGACATGATATGAAATGCATGACATGGACAAAATGCAAAATGAAGAAAACCCAACCACGGAGGGAATATCATATCACAATGCCGAAAATGGCAAGAGTTGGAGTTACAAATATGGAAAGTTACATCCGGGGTGTTACATAAATAGCATGGTAATTTGCTTAAATAAGCCTAATATGCTAGGTATTCAAGATTAGTAAAAACTTTCTTATGAGTGTGTTGAATACTAAGAGAAGTTTGATGCTTGATGATTGTTTTAAGACATGGAGGTAGTGATATAAAAGTTGTGCTAGTTGAGTAGTTGTGAATTTGAGAAATACTTGTGTTGAAGTTTGCAAGTCCCGTAGCATGCACGTATAGTAAGCGTTATGTAACAAATTTGAAACATGAGGTGTTCTTTGATTGTCCTCCTTATGAGTGGTGGTGGGGACGAGCGATGGTCTTTTCCTACCAATCTATCCCCTAGGAGCATGGCGTAGTGCTTGGTTTTGATTACTTGTAGATTTTTGCAATAAGTATGTGAGTTCTTTATGACTAATGTTGAGTCCATGGATTATCGCACTCTCACCTTTCCATCATTGCTAGCCTCTTGATTGCCGTGCATTGCCCTTTCTCACATTGAGAGTTGGTGCAAACTTGGCGGTGCATCAAACCCGTGATATGATCGCTCTTTCACACATAAACCTCCTTATATCTTCCTCAAAACAGCCACCATACCTACCTATTATGGCATTTCCATAGCCATTCCGAGATATATTGCCATGCAACTTTCCACCATCCCGTTTATCATGACACGTTCATCATTGTCATATTGCTTTGCATGATCATGTAGTTGACATAGTATTTGTGGCAAAGCCACCATTCATAATTCTTTCATACATGTCACTCTTGGTTCATTACATATCCCGGTACACCGCCGGAGGCATTCATATAAAGTCATACCTTGTTCTAGTATCGAGTTGTAATCATTGAGTTGTAAATAAATAGAAGTATGATGATCATAATTTAATAGAGCATTGTCCCAAAAAAAAGAGAGAAAGGCCAAATAAAAAATAAGGCCCAAAAAAAGGGACAATGCTACTATCCTTTTTTCCACACTTGTGCTTCAAAGTAGCACCATAATCTTCATGATAGAGAGTCTCTTGTTTTGTCACTTTCCTATACTAGTGGGAATTTTTCATTATAGAACTTGGCTTGTATATTCCAACAATGGGCCTCCTCAAGTGCCCTAGGTCTTCGTGAGCAAGCAAGTTGGATGCACACCCACTTAGTTTCTTCTGTTGAGCTTTCATATGTTTATAGCTCTAGTGCATCCGTTGCATGGCAATCCCTACTCCTTGCATTAACATCAATCGATGGGCATCTCCATAGCTCATTGATTAGCCTCGTTGATGTGAGACTTTCTCCTTTTTTGTCTTATCCACATAATTGCTTGGCTTGTCATCGGGGTTGTGCATGATGAGAGCATTCTTGTGTGACGAAAATGGAGCATGACTAAACTATATGATTTTGTAGGGATGAACTTTCTTTGGCCATGTTATTTTGAGAGGACATAATTGCTTTGTTAGTATGCTTGAAGTATTATTATTTCAATGTCAGTATTGAACTTTTATCTTGAATCTTTCGGATCTGAATATTCATACCACAATTAAGAAGAATTACATTGAAATTATGCCTAGTAGCATTCCACATCAAAAATTCTGTTTTTATCATTTACCTACTCGAGGACGAGCAGGAATTAAGCTTGGGGATGCTTGACACGTCTCCAACGTATCTATAATTTGTGATTGCTCCATGCTATATTATCTTTTGTTTTGGACATTATTGGGCTTTATTATTCACCTTTATATTATTTTTGGGACTAACCTATTAACTGGAGGCCCAGCCCAGAATTGCTGTTTTTTTGCCTATTTGAGTTTGCGAGAAAAAGAATATCAAGCGAGTCCAAGCGGAATGAAACCTTGGGAGCGTGATTTTTGGAGCGAACATGATCCAGAGACTTGGACCCTAAGTCAAGGAAGCTTCTAGGAAGCCACGAGGTAGAGGCGCGCCTACCCCCCCCAGTGCGCCCTCCACACTCATGGGCCCCACGTTGCTCCACCGACGTACTCCTTCCTCCTATATATACCTCGTACCCCCAAGCGATCGAATCTGGAGCCAAAACCTAATTCCACTTGCATGAACCTTACTGTACCCACGAGAACACATCTTGGGGCCTGTTCTCGAGCTTCGCTGGAGGGGGCATCGATCACGGAGGGCTTCTACATCAACACCATAGCCCCTCCGATGAAGTGTGAGTAGTTTACCTCAAACCTTCGGGTCCATAGTTATTAGCTAGATGGCTTCTTCTCTCTTTTTGGATCTCAATACAATGTTCTCCCCCTCTCTCATGGAGATCTATTCGATGTAATCTTCTTTTGCGGTGTGTTTGTTGAGACCGATGAATTGTGGGTTTATGATCAAGTTTATCTATGAACAATATTTGAATCTTCTGTATTCTTTTATGTATGATTGGTTATCTTTGCAAGTCTCTTCGAATTATCAGTTTGGTTTGGACTACTGTCGGATTTCGGGTTCCGGCAGACCCTCTAGGTTCGAACTCTAGGGTGCGCGCGGAGATCTCGCCCCCTACCTACCTACACCTCGTCGACTCGCAAGGATCTGGAACTACACGAAGAGCAACACAAGTGACACAAGGTTTATACTAGTTCGGGCCACCATTGTGGTGTAATACCCTACTCTAGTTTGTGGTGTGGTGGATTGCCTCTGGGGCTGATGATGAATAGTACAAGGAAGAACAGCCTCGCGAGGGTCTATTCTTGGCTGGTGCGATGAACTGCTAGGGGGAGTTCCGTTGCTTCTCTCTCTCTCTCTCTCTCTCTCTCTGCGATTGATCTCTCGATTCCAGACCAAGCTCCCTCTACCCTGTGGGTGGCTAGTCCTATTTATAGGCGGAGGCCTGGGCCTCTTCCCAAATATTAAGCGGAAGGCGCCAACAATTGGCCATTTGAAGGGAACATCTGGTACACTTATCTGACTAAAGTTGGTCCTCGCCGCCAAAGGCTCGTGGTGGTGGCCTTGGCTTGGGCTCCACGATGACTTCCTTCCTGCCGTTCGCGCGGTCTTGGTCTTGTTGCACGAAGCGGGTGCCTTTGCTTGATGCTCTCGCTGCGCTTGCCCCTTTGCACCAAAGAGGAAATGAGGACCTGCGTGGGCTGGCGCCACTTTGGTGCCCTTAGTCGTCATGGCTTGCGTCATGGGCACCTCGTGAGGTACCCGCCTTGACCTCTCCGCCTCCTCGCGAGCTAGCTTTGACGAGGCCGTGCGAGAAGCTTCTGTCATCCGCCCGCAATCTGGCCCCTCGCGAGGTCTTGAGCTCGTCTTGATGAAGATGGGCGTCTTGGGCCACCTTGAGCCACGCCGCGGGCATTTGGCGAGCAAGTCTGGTACCCCGTTCCCGAGCGCCGGCGCCAGTAGCCCGGGCCCAAGGCGCGCCTAGACTTGGCTGAGCAGAGAAGCGAAGGGGCAAGTGCGAAGCGCCGCGGGCCCTAACAGCCGATGGCCTTGGGCGCCACGTGGCGATTGATTGGACGTGGGCGTCTCCACTTCCCCACGACGCCTCGACAACTGCATGAATTGACAAGTCCCTGCATGCGAAGCGGGTCATGATTACCTGCGGTCGTGGAGGTCGACGGTTGGCCTTCCCTGGCTATAAGTGCGGAATGGCGCGTGCCCTTCCAGCCCATCTCTTCCTGCTTCTCCTTCTTCTCGATGGCTCCGCCGAAGAGGTTCTCGGCCGCGGAGAAGGGAAATGCCCGCCAGGTAGAGCCTGACTCTCCCCCGACCAAGCGCGGTCGAGGCCGTCCTCGCAAGCACCCTGTGGCTCCCGTAGCAGCTCCCCGCGGCCATGGAGGCGATCTCCTCTGTGGCGCAGGCGTCCGGCTGCTGATCTTGAGTAGCCTTCTGACTGCGACCCCTAAACCACGCTTCCGCTCGGCGGAGTGCTGCCGAAGTTTGTCGTGTGGTCGGTGGGGCCGACCAGCACCGGCTCCGGCTTCCCGCTTCTTCTTAGGTGAACTTCGGCGGCGCCCGGGCGGCCTGTGGCTCGAGCGGACGGTTCTTTGCAGCCGGGCCTCCCTGGCTTATTGGAGGTCTCCTTGGCCGGGGCGTGTACGACCCTTGGTGGCAAAAGTTTGCCAGCGTGTGGTCGAACCGCGGTGCACCCTACACTTCAAGTTCGACGGAGATGCCACCCCTCGTGAGGGTGTTGGGGAAGATAGTCGCCCGCTGGGTGCTTCCCGAGGGCGACGACCGCGGCCGTGAGCCCAGCCCCAGCGATGATGAAGATGGCAGCACGCGCGTGATTGGCGGCGCCCGGGGTTCGTCGAGCTTTGGCGTCTCTTCCTCGGACAGCGGCTCCTCCAGCGGTGGCCGCGACCAGCCCCCGGGCCGCCGCGCTCGCCTGGAGGGAGGTAGCGGGTCTGCCCGCCGTCACGCCTCGGTGAAGCGCGAGAGGGAGGTCACCTGAGCTCCGGAGGTAGTCCGAGCTCTCGCCGCGAGTTGGTGTCGGGCGAGTCGCGCCTGGTTTGTTCTTCTTCCTTTTCCTGCGCAAGGAGATAGTAGTGTAGGGCCCCGCGGGGGCGTGCTTGGACTATTGCTGTTAATTATCGTAATGTTTCCATTATTTTGGTATTATGCCTTTGTGCCATACACCTGCGCGTAGAAATTACTTAGCTTGGGGGGGGGGAGGGGGCTACCGTGGCCTTTGCTTCCCAAGGCCGAGGCCTCGTCGAACGCTTCATGTCCTGCAAAGGTTAGTCTGAAGAGGTAGCCCCCGGCCTCAGCTGTGGAGGCGACCGACCCAGGTCCTGTGTTTGTGTCGCGGTGCCCGTGGGGTACAGACTGGAGGGGTGCTCCTATAGTGGACCCGGGTAGGGAAGCCTCAAACGATGAGGGCAGAAAACACTCGCGAGGGTGCCCGCGCTGCTCCCTCGCGAGACTTGCGCCAGACAAATCGAGGCAGGAGAGCGAAAAAGGCAGAGAGTCACAAGCCAAAGACGGCAACAACTTCAATAAAACTTCAAATGGGAATGAACAAGCCAAGCTGCAGAAAGCAAATGAGAAAAGCAGCGTCCGGCACCTAATCTAGTCTTGACGTCTTCTCACCGGTAGCGGAGCTAAGTGCTGCCACTGGGCGTGGGAGGGAACCCCAGGGCCTGAGGCCGACGCTCCTGAGACTCCGGGGCGTGTACAACCCCAACTCATTATTACGTGAGAGTGTCACGGGCGGCGAGCTTCACAGGCATTGGGCTTCTTCACAGGCTCCGGGCCTTTTCCAAAACGCAACAGCTTCACAGGCATTCTCCTTCTTCACAGGCTCTGGGCCTTTTTGGAAACGCATCAGCTTCACAGGCATTCGCCTTCTTCACAGGCACCGGGCCTTTTCCCAAAATGCATCAGCTTCACAGGCATTCGCCTTCTTCACAGGCACCGGGCCTTTTCCCAAAACGCATCGGACGCGACATAGGCCTGCCAGGAAGCTTGCCCCGCGGCGTGCTTCTCTTCCTCGGCCTTCTTCTCCGCCTCTATTTTGGCGCGCTCTGCAGGAGGCAAAGCCTCGCACAAGGTGACATCCATTTCTTTCCAAAGCTCCTCAAGGATGGGGGGCTCGGCGGGCGGCGCGGCGTTCTCCTCGTAGCGGGGAGCTGATGCATCATCCGACGTGCATGTTGGCGAGATTGGGAATGCGGACGCGTCCACCTCGATGCGTCGCGGCAAGGAGCGGAACACCGACGCGTCCTCCTCGACTAGTGGCGGCGAGGAATGGAATGGCGATGCGTCCTCCTCGACTAGTGGCAGCGAGGCGGAGCAATGACAGCGTGACCGTCTGCAGCTTGTGCAGCGAGGGTGCCTAGGGCTTGGGAGGGATGCCATGGTGGTCGACACGAGAGGAGGGAGGAGATAGCAATGAACATGAGCGTTCTTCCGTATGCCGTGGGAGGCACAGTATTTATAGCGAGCAATGGCACACCTCGTAATATATGGTGAGCTTCAGCGACTTAGCTGCAGGTCGATTCGTCAGCGACATGTGGGCGGATGCTGTTGGCCCACATGTCGGTGAACCAATCACCTGATTAAGTCCTTGAACAACTACGTGGGCATATTTGTTGGAGTAAATTACGGGTGCGGGAAGGGGTGGAAATATTGCTGGTCACAACGGATTGGACGAGCGCGGGGGAGGAGAGTCATGCATGCAGATTTTTTCCACATGGGGTGGAGTGGTGGGACTGCTGGAGGGAGAAGGATAGTAAAGCAGGCGTTCGGATTTCAAGGTGCACTAAATTATTGCATGCGATGATTAAGGCTGGCCATAGTGGTGGTAATGTGGTACTCCCTCCTTTCTGGTTTATAGGGATTAATTTGAAAATCTCTTCAACCAAGGTAGATGATGAATGGTGGAATTAATTCCGTAGTTTGCAAAAGTACTTAATTAGTACTCTCGTTTTTCTCAAAAATTTGTGTAAACTGATGCATTAATTACACCACATGCATGCATGACCACTCCTATAAAAATCTCAGTTAAGTGGTGATGGTATATCGCCTCACGGACAACGTGAGCTGTTCGATCTACTTGGAACCAACGGCTGAGATGTGTGTGCATAGAGACATGGCCTTGCCACCGGAGATACTGTATAGCAGATATTTACCCACCTCTGCCCTTTGTATAAAATCGGAACTACTCATTCCAGCCTCATTTCCTTTCGGTTCAACTCCTTGCATTCTTGCGGTGGCGTGAAGGTTCCTAAAGATGGAGTCCAGACTCTAGAAACCACTACAAAAACTATTCCACCGCCTCTATCTTGGTAATAGTAGGTGAAATTTTTGAATCGACCCCTTTAAACTAGAAGGGAGGTAGTGGTACTCTAATAGCTAACCTTGTTACGATGACTAGATAGGACATGGCATGCACCTGGACGGAGGAACTAGTCTGCATTGTGCATTTAAGTTTTGTCTGAAGTCAATGTATCTCTAGTCTGACCAAACTTATATAAAAATGTACATCAACATTCACAATGTCAAATCAATATTTTTGTACTCATTATAAAACATAGTTTTTATACTCATTATAATCAGTATTGTAGATATTGATATTTTTAGTATAAATTTGGTCAAAAACTTTGCAAACGGTTGACGGAAGTAAAGATGACAAGAGGGAGTATCATGCATGTGGAGTAGGCAAAAAAATTGCTCATTTATAGCCGGTCGAAGTCTCAAAGGGTGCGACTGCGCGAGGGAGGAGAAGGTCGTGGGAGGCATGACAGTTGAGGGAATTAAGTGAAGTTACATCCACGCGCCGGCATGGCGTGCGAACAGGCAGAAGCTATACCGTCAGGCCTATGATATGGGTCTAGTCGACATGACATCTAGTGGGTCCTGCATAGTACTCGAGAACTCTTTGGGGGCTTCCAGCAATTTATCCACCGGGCAAGCCAACAACCCCACGCCGTTCGCACGCCCTACTTGTCCCCGTCTTCTACCTTACAATAGTTCGCTCCCAGCCGTCCCGTCCTTTCACATTACACCAGTTCAACTTATCCTAACCCTCCCCCAAAATACATGGCCTCCCAAATCTCCATGGTCGCCACTGAGTACCAGGTTAGAGCCATCACTGACGATGAGTTCATCATCATCTACACCCATGGATCCGCGACGGTGAAAGCACGCCTTGCTCGCTTCCTGCGCATGTTCAACAGTTCAAAGGATGAGTGGGTCGTTGGTCTAGATGTTGAGTACACCAAAGTCCTGGAAAGCGAGAAGATTCTAAAGGAGGCAGAGAAGAAGAAGCCCGCCGTGATCCACGTTTGTGTACATAATGTGTGCTTGGTCTACCACATATGCCATGCAGACGTTGAGTGCCAGGATTTTAAGAACTTGCTCAAGGATGAAAGAGTGAAATTCGTTACTGTAGACATTAGGAACGACAAGGATGTCCTGGGTCGGATAGGCCTCGTTGTAGGCTAGCCCTTCGATCTCCAGAAGGCAAGCCTGGTGCCCTCTTAGCCTTCAATGCTGACCCTGGCAGCAGCCATGATTGATCCTTCGTAAGCTAAACTGAAGAAACCTCACCACGAGTTTCATCATGCATGGGAGTCGAATACAATAGATGAAGATCACATCCTGTACGCGGCAATGGATGCCTACCTTTGTTTAAATATCTACAAGGGTTGGATGAAGAAGCATAGCCTAGTGTCCGGTTCAAGAAAAGAAGCAGCGGCGAAGAGGAGGAGGAAGAGGGACGAGGACGAAGTCGAGGACGTGGACTCGGACTCCGAGTAAGGTGGCAGTGCCGTCGCTCATGCTGGTTCTACTACAGTGTCAAGCGGACTAGTTGCTTAGTTTTATTTCAGGGGTGTGTTGTGCTGAGCCCCCAGCAGAACTATGTTTATGTTCTTTCTCATTATTTGAACTTTATGTTCTTTCTCGTTATTTTAACTCTTTGAAATGCATGCAGTAGTACTAGTACTATGTCTTACTACTGTTCTTCTTGCAGTTGGTACTACTGCTCGTATCTTCGTGTTACTACTGTACTTGTGTAAGTGCATCTAGTGCCACCCCTAGTTGGTTCTGGAGTATTGACGACAAATGTGGTTGAGGGACTAATGCGTTTGTGAGAATTGCAGGATAACGCAGTGGTATCCCCATTGATTCGGTTTACCTACGGAGATGACCCTAAAATGTATGAAGACATTGGCGACAATGGTGGTATGTGAAGATAATCACATTGAAGACTATGACATGAGAAGACATTGAGTGAAGACTATGGGCCTTGAAAGGCGTGGTCGTTTTGTTGTTTCCTTTTCTTCTTTGTTGAGTCATAGGAACCACCGTGCATGAAGTGGGGTCCAAGTGATCATAGTCGAGAATGGTCAAGTGATGCTCAACCCAAATCCTATGTCTTGAGCGAAGACAATGAGAGCAAAACTTATCCAGAGATGGATGAGTCAGGTTTTCTTGGAGCCCAAGTAAAGTTGCCGTGTGTGTTTGAAATCTGACCGTTGGAACACGTGTCAGTTCCTTAGTGACCTAGGGTCATTTCGTACATATCAGGTCGGGTTGCCTAGTGGCTATAAATAGCCCACCCCTACACCATAAATTGGTGGCTGCTCGGAGTTAGTGCACGGCTTTTGTCGTTTGAGAGCAACCCACCTCGAAGCCTTTGAGAGAGAAATCCTTGCGAGGACAAAGCCCAAACACCTAGAGCCAAAGAGTGTTAGGCATCACTTGAAGTCTTTACATGCATGTGACACGAAGACTTATTACACTTGAGGGCTGTGAATCCTCCGGCCGGTTAGGTATCGCGTTCGAGCATCCAAGAGTCATTGTGGATTGCGGTGAGCCTTGATCTGTGAAGGTTGGAAGTCTACCTTGAAGACTTACGAGTGATTGGGCGAGGACTGTGTGTCTTTAGCTCAAGGGAATAAGGTGAAGACACGGTCTTGAGTTGAATCTCAGCCTCCCTAACCATATGTACAGTTGTCACGACAAGCTGGAACTGGTCAACAAATCCGTGTCTTCAACAAGTGGTGGTTCTATTTTCTCCCTCACCTTACTTAGAGTTTGTCTTCGTGAAGTCATTGCCTATTTGTCATACCAGTTTGACTTCATTGCTTGACTAATTTTGATGATTGGCTTCTCACTATCTTCCATCTTGATCCTACTACCAAGCTGCTATTAGTCTTGTACTTTCACGTTATTGCATACTAGACTATGGTTTGCTTGTTGTAGTTTATCTTCCGCTGCATATCAATTAGGTCATTTCTATTGTTTGTCTTCGAAACATCCGTGTTTTGAAGACTTTCCTAAAAATTGCCTATTCGCCCCCCCTCTAGTCGATAACTAGCACTTTCAATTGGTATCGAGCGAGGTACTCCTTGTTACGTGTGATTGGTTTAACCACACGGAGTTTTAGCTATGTCATTGCGGGGATAATCAAAGTCTCCGCTGCTGCCCGTGTTCGATGGGCTGACTATCCCTCTTTGGAAGAATAAGATGCGCATGCATCTTGAAGCCATTGATGTCGACCTCTGGTATGTCGTCAAGAACGGAGTTCCCAAAACTGGTGAAGGTGTCACCCCTGCTGATGTCAAGAAGTTCATCCAACTGGACTCTACTGCAAAGAACATCATCTGCGGTCATCTAACCAAAGGACAGTATGGCCGTGTGAGTGCTCTGGAAACGTCGAAGCTAGTCTGGGACTGGCTATCCAAGGTCAACAAAGGCGTCTCAACCCAGAGAGATCAAAGAATCGGTGTTCTTCGCAACCTCTTCAACCGCTTCAAGAGAAACGACAATGAAAATGTCTAGCTCACGTTTGATCGCCTCACGACATCACAAATGAGCTTCATGCTCTCGGCGCCCGAGATCACCAAGCATGAAATCGTCAAGACACTCTGAGATCACTTGACAGCTCTTTTGACACCCTTGCCCTCATGATACAAGAACGCCCCGACTTCAAGACACTCGATCCGTCGATATACTTGAGAGGCTCAACACACATGAGTTCGACTTTACGAGAAAAGAGATATCTATGGTCCCAACTATGGCGAACTTCGCGCTTTGAAGGCAAAAGTTGTTTCCTCATCGAAGAAGAATCATTGCGGTTACGATGATCCGAAGACATTGGAAAGGAACTTTCTATGCTTGTGAAGAAGTTCGAAGTTCACTAGGAAGAAAGGCTTTAGAAAGTCTTCACGATCCAGCTCAAGAAATGATGAAGCTTCCACTCATGACTACAAGAAGAGAACATCACAAGTGCAAGAAAAGCTGGACACTATATCTACGAGTGTCCACGGTGGGACAATGAGAAGAAGAAGAAGAAGAGCAAGGAATATGATTACGATGACAAGAAGAAGAAGAAATCTTCAAAGTCTTCTTCCAAGTCCTCATCAAAGTCTTCATCTCATAAGAAGAGCTCATCTAGCAAGGCTCGTGCTTTTGTTGGCAAGGAAATGGATTAGGAGGAGAGTGCATACGAGGAGGTGGAGGTGGAGTCGAAGAGGAGTCCGACCACTGGCGTTGCAAGTCGGCTTTAGCCATAGCCTATGTTGCCAAGTCCATCTTCAACATGAAGACAATGACTTCTACACCAACGCCGATCTTGATGACAAGGGCGACCCTGCTCCCACCTCTTGCTTCATGGCACGCGGTGCCAAGGTAAAATCACGTGATGCTTACTTTCAAACATCAAGTGAAGATGACTCGATTGTGAATCCAAACCCAGCTACAAAACACTTGCTAAAATTGCAACTGAACAACAAAGAGCTATGGAACATACTCAAAACTGTTAGACAAAAGCGATGACCTGTTGGGCGCGAAATGACACGTTCACAATCCTTAGTTGAAGACATTAAAATCTTCATGCTAAGTACCAAGAACTTGAAAGTCGTCATGAAACGCTCTCAACTACTCATGAAAAGCTCTCCTATGATTATCTTCAAAGGAAGCAAGAGCTTGAGAAATTGAGGCGGCTCATGAAGATCTTCAAAAGAGAATGAGTCACTTGGCGCTCAACAGATCAGTTCCGCTCGGGATGGATTTGAACCACCATGTCTAAAATGTCTTGGCGTGATATCGCTACCTCTGTTTCTAAATGTTCAACTCTGCTACTGTTGCATTGTCTTCAACTACTAATGTGGTAACTAACCCCTCTGCGGAGGATACCACTTTGCAATTCTTGATGAAAATGCTAGGTTGAAGACATTGCTTGAAACAGGGATGTATAAAAGTCGAAAGGGCATCGGACACTGCGATGTCCTCAAAAGCGATTCTGAATCGAAATCCTAGGAAAGAGGGTGTTGGGTTCGAGAGGAAAATGAATGTTGATGGTTCCTCTTTGGAAGCTTTGAGCGGTATCCCAAAACCACATGGGTTGCTGCAAAGGGACCTTCAGTGGATCCTTCCACCTTATCTAGCTTTACCTGTGCTAACCCTATTATCATTGATGAATCCTTTGATGCAAACTATAAGTTGTTCAAGAATTAGAATGGTGAAGTGTTTGCCAGGTATATTGGTACTAACTGCAGGAATGGACCGCCTATGAAGAAGATCTGGGTTCCCAAAAGCTGTCTTGAGAATCTTCTAGTGAATGTCATCATGACACCACCTGGGAAGAAGACAAACCCCATACCTAAGGTGTCATATGGTCCAAAGGCTTCATACAGACAAAGGACTCACCTGAGTCACCCTAACGCCAATGTTTTGCAGGGAAACCGTACTCAAATTCATGAATATGAGCGTGTGTCTTCAAACCGCTATGTTCATAGAACTAAGAACTTTTCTGCTTATTCATATGAGTATCATTCATCTCCTGCAAGGCTATTTGCTAGGGCTCCAAAGCGAAATTCTCAGATGCTGCACTTAGACTCATTGCTTCTAAGCCACCCACGAAGATGTGGGTGGTTAAGAAGAATTAACTCTCTTTTGCAGGAAAGGGTCTCGGCCGAAAATCAAAGGCGTCTAATGATATTCTTTGGGGACCTAAAACATCTTGTAGGGCACAAGATCAAATGCCCAAATGGTCTCACTATGTATTTTGTTCTGAATCGTTTGCCATTCATCCTATCAGTCCTAATCTTGATTTAAGCTTCAATAATCCACTTGCCGTCAAATGTTTATGCTTCACAATGCTCTTGGTGAAGCCTATCCCCTCTTGTCTTGTAGGGTATGACACCTCATGTTTGAGAATGGATTATGGACGGTGGATGCACTAATCATATATTTGGTGATCGAAGTCTTCTCATGGACTCAACCTTCGTCCATCGGACAAGAGTCACATCACATTTCTTGACCTTTGGTAAAAGCAAGGTATTGGGTCTAGGTAGAGTTGCAATCTCAAAGGATCAACACATGGATAAAGTGATGCTTGTTGAATCCCTTGGTTTCAATTTGATGTCATCTCAATGCTTTGTGACTTGAACATGATTGTGATATTCGGAAAATATCGTTGCCTTGTACTAATGGAATCGACAAGTCTCTAGTCTTTGAAGGGTATAGGAAAGATGATCTATACATGGTAGATTTCTCAAGCAGGTCCACGACTTGCCGTATGTCTTCTTGCAAAAGCTTGAATCTTGGCTCTGGCATCGGAGGTGGGGCATCTTGGCATGAGGAACTTACACACACTCGCCAAGAAGAAGCATGTCATAGGCATCGAAGGTGTCAAGTTCAAGAAGGATCATTTGTGTGGTGCTGCTTGAAGGTGGAAAGATGACTAGGGCAAAGCACCCTCAAGACAATCATGGCGACATCTCAACCCTTTGAGCTGCTACACATGGATTTGTTTGGCCCTACTCATTACTCTACCCTCACAACAACTGCTTGTCTCTATGGCCGTCATTGTTGATGACTACTCAAGATACACATGGGTGCACATAATTCTCTACAAGGCTGAAGTGCAAGATGTCTTGGGACAACCCAATCGAGCAATGAACAATTATGGCGTCAAGATCAAGCATATCGAAGTGATAACGACCTTGAATTCAAGAACACGGACTTGATCTTTATCTGGATACCATGGGAATCACTCATGAGTTCTCTGCTCCATACACACCTCGGCAAAATGGCATCGTGGGCGCAAGAACAGAACCCTCATTGAGATGGCTCGAACAATGCTTGATGAGTACAAGACACCAAGAAAGTTACGGCACGAAGCTATTGATACAACATGTCACGTCATCAACCGTGTTTACATCCATAAGCTTGAACAAAACTTCCTATGAGCTCCTTCTTGGCAAGAAGCCAAATGTCGGCTACTTGAGTATTTGGGGCTAAGTCTTTGGATCAAGGATCCCCATCACAAGTCAAAATTTGAACCCAAAGCTCACAAGGCTTCATGCTCGATTCTGGAAAGGACTCGCACTCCTCTGAGTCTTCAACCTTTATCTCTACAAAATCGTCAAAGCTGTAGGCGTGCGATTTGATGAAACCAATGGTTCACAAAGAGAGTTCTGCCAAGTACACTAGGCGAAGCTCCCCCGGCCGAATCTATCAAGCTAATGGGGCTGGTGAAATCATGCCTTCGAAGCACAGCTGAAGAGGAACTTATCATTTCGCACCTAACCAAACTAAAGACAATGCCCGACGATGACAATCCTCCCAATGATGACAATGATCGGCAAGAGCAAAGTCTTCGTCCGATTCATCCTCGAGTTGCAAATGAAGTACAGATTGAGAAGATAATCGATAGCATCAATGCACTGGTCCGCTTACTCGCTCAAGAGCAACACAACTAGCAAATTTCTGTGGGCACTTTTCTTTTGTGTCAATATCGAGAACCCAAGAAAGTTCTTTGAAGCCTTTATGGAACGAGAATGGATACAAGCTATGCAAGAAGAACTTCAGCAGTTCAAGCTAAACAATGTTTGGGAACTTGTCAAGCGTACGACCCTATAAGCATAACATTATTGGCACCAAATGGATATATCGAAACAAGCAAGATGAGCATGGTCAAGTAAATCGGAAACAAAGCACGGCTTGTGGCTCAAGGAATACTCAAGTTGAAGGAATTGACTTTGATGAAACATTTGCTCCAGTAGCTAGGCTTGAAGCTATTCGCATACTACTAGCCTATGCTAACCACCACAACATCTTGCTCTATCAAATGGATGTGAAGAGTGCATTTCTCAACGGCAAGATTGAAGAAGAAGTATATGTCGCTCAACCCCCGGCTTTGAAGATCCAAAACATCACGATATGGTGTACAAGCTAAATAAAGCCCTGTATGGCCTCAAGCAAGCTCCTCGCGCTTTGGTATGATCGATCAAAGACTTCGAAGAGCAAAGGCTTCAAACCTGGATCCCTTGATCCCACACTCTTCACGAAGACATATGATGGTGAACTGTTTGTATGCCAAATATATGTGGATGACATTATCTTGGCTGCACCAACCGAAGTATAGTGATGAATTTGGATACATGATGCAAGAACAATATCAGATGTCCATGATGGGAGAGCTCAAGTTCTTCCTTGGTCTTCAAATTAAATCGACAAAGGAATGACATCTTTATATCTCAAGAAAAATACCTCCAAGATTATGCGAAGAAGTTTGGAATGCAAGAGTGCAAAGGATACACGACGCCAATGCCAGCCAAACACCATCCGGGTCCCGACGACAATGGTAAATAGTTCGATCAAAAGGTATACCGCTCCATGATTGGTTCCTTACTTTACCTATGTGCATCTAGGCCAGATATTATGCTTAGTGTTTGCATGTGCTCGATTCCAAGCGGCACCAAAGGAATCGCATCATTTAGGCGTGAAGCGAATTCTTGATATTTGGCTCACACCCCAACACTTTCGGATTATGGTATCCAAAGGGCTCAAAATTTGATTTGGTTGGATTTTCGGATGCTGATTATCTTTGGTGACAAGGTGGATCACAAGTCTACATCGGGGACATGTCACTTTCTGGGGCGATCACTTGTCCGTTGGTCTTCAAAGAAGCGAGCTGTATCACTCTCAAGCTGCTGAATCTGAATACATTCTTCTTTGGATCTTCTTGTGCTCAGCTTCTAAAGCAAACTCTCAAGGACTATGGCATCAATCTGAAACAAGTACCTCTCTTCTGCGACAACGAAAGCGCCATCAAGATTGCCAATAATCCAGTCCAGCACTTTCGAAGACAAAGCACATTGAAATTCATCATCATTTTCTCGGGGATCATGTCATGAAGAAAGATATTGACATCATTCCGTCAACTTTGAAGAGCAATGGCGATATCTTCACAAAGCCCTTGGATGAGAAAAGGTTTTGCAAGTTACGGTGTGAGCTAAATATCTTTGAATCCTCAAATGTCCTGTGATCAAGCACATCCTAACACTTATGCATGTTGATGACTTAGATGTGCAACACACGAAGTAACGTATATCTTCAATCAATGAAGACTTACATTCGAGTGTGAATACATTAACGTGGAATTTGACTTGGAGCGCCACGATAATTGTGCGCCATGTGCGAGTCTAATACTTCCTATACTGATTGAGTAGCCACCACCAAATTTCTCTGTTTGAAGTGTTTCACTCATGGCGTTACTTCTCAATATCTTCGCATTTGATTTGTCTTCAACTTCAACCTATCTTCATGATTTTCTTCACTATGTTGATTTGGTTTTTATATATATATATATATATATATATATATATATATATATATATATATATATATATATATATATTATTCATCCTCTACAGCATTCACTTATAGCTATGTCTTCCAAGTTGAATCTTTTGAACTAAGTGAATGTGATGGGACCCTAATCTCTCTATGCTTTCTATCTCAAACTCTATCTGTCCAAATCATATGCATTCTATTGAAGCTGTCGAATGTCTTCTCTGCGTCCTTGTCGCCAGAAGACACAAAGACAAACTTTAAGTCTGTTTTAAATGATTCATCCTTCTTGTTGAAATCCGGGCCGGGCGACCATCCGACAAACTGGCGGGCGTGGGAACGTGGGACAACTCGAGTGTGTTGCATGCTTGCCACGTGCCCCTCAGATTTGAACCGCCGAGAACACTGCGTAGCTGCGCTGTGCCGCACACCTCCTTATAAATACTTGTCCCTGCGGTAAAGAAAATCTTCTTCCACCTCTCCACCTCGTCAAAACCCTAGCGCCACCGCTAGCTCTCGGCGACACCCGACGAAGCGCTTAGCTGCATGACTTCTCCGACGCCGTCCTCACGCCGGCCCGAACATCGTCATCTCCGCCCGCCGTGGGTGTCCTCCGTCGCCAAGTTAGGGCACGGTGGATTGAACTGCTCGGCTTCCTTTTCTTCCGTCTAGCAGTTCTTGAGTGGTAAATATAACTCTATTTTACCATCTTTTGATCTTCAAAATTCATCCTACTTACCAAAATTGGTTTCTGCCCATACAATGTTAGATCTATTACATGCGTATCTCATACTGCCTAGTATATTCACTTAAGCTTCACAACTAGTTAGATTCCTCACTTGTACTTATTCACGGATTAGTACAAATGGAACCAACTCTCGCGTATAAGTGAATGTCTTAGCATCATGAGGTCAATGTCTTCAAACTGATTTATCTTCAAAATCTTCTAAGAATGCATATGACCTCTTCCCTTCCCTCACATCTCTAATCTTGTCACGGTACATGTCCGTGGAGAATCCTTGGTTCTCATAGTGCGCATTAGTTTGCAGAATTCTTACTGACATCAAACTAACTCTCCGAAGCAGTTCTGTTTGTCCAGCAAACACAAGCCTTTGAAGACTTTGAGCGCATTGAAGCCATTCAGTTTGAAGTTCATGGCTGCGGATAAATCGATAAGGAAGGCGGCGGCGACAGCGTCGTGGGGAACCTCAAAAGATCTGCCTGATGACCTCGCAGAGCTTTACAAGACAGATCCCGAAGAGAATTACAATCAGCGCAAGACTCGAATCCAATGGATTCGATGATACTGGGCTGAACGACGGTTCAAGTACAATTTCGTGACCCAGGAATACGCCGAGAAGAATGCTATCATAAGCCCTTGGGGTGATATTCTCTTTCGAGGCCTTCCACCCAAGAACATGGTTGAAGCTATTGCACAAGGTTTCTATCCTTGTATGGTCCGTGGACCTCAGCCTGAGAATGCCGACCCAACGTCATTGCTCTGGTGTCGTGGCGATAATCTCTTCAAGCGCAACTTCCAAAGACGCAAAGGCTTGCCAAGGAAAACAAGAAGTCATTGGGATTAGACTTCAACCTGGTCCCTCTGCTCCCCGTCTTTGACGGCTCACGTGATCTTGAACCCAATGTCATCGGTCCTTTTCAAACCTTGATGACCTCATCACCTACATCTTGGTCCAAGGTGCCAAAGTGGATCACTCGATGGCGATGTTGAGTTTGATGAAGCCCAGCTCCAGCTCCTGCTCCTGCTCCAAAGCCGCGAAGCAAAAAGAAAGTCAAGGCTTCAAAGTCAGTTGCTCCTCCAAAAGCTTCACGTGTGAAGCCACTGGCTACTGCACCTCCTGAAGCCAGTGTGCAGTCTGAAGATCAATCCCGTATCTCCAAGAAGACGGAGAAGAGAAAGAAAATTGTCAAGAATATTGAACTGACACTGACTCCTGCTGCCATTCTGCGAGAAGAGCACATTGATCTGTCCAGTGATGACGATCTTGCAGATGATGCTCTTGAGCAACTTATCAAGAGCAAAGAAGAAGCAGAAATATTCAACAATTTGCCTCTCTTTGATGTGGCAATCATCCACCACTTCATTGATGAGTGGTTTGACACCCCAAACATCAGCTTTGAAGATCCGCAACTTCCTATTGGCCTCAGCGTCTCCTTCAATGGAGCCATTGCTTCTGAGCTAGCTCTTGCTCAGCGCATTGTTGAACTAAAGAACAAAATCGACTATGAAAAAGCTCAGTTCAAGAAGCATATGGCTGCACTCAGCGTGCAAGATGTCGAAAACTTCAAGGTCATACTGCACGAGCTCAAAGAAGCCTTTCTCAAGAAGCGTGAAGAAGCCAGAGGCTCTCATGAGCGCATGAAGAGTCTGGCTGACAAGTGTGTGCTAGCCTACAATGAGGCTGAGAAGCGCAAGGCTCTTGGCCGTCCTGGCATTGACCCCAGAATGGCTGCAAAGAGGAAGAAGTCTTCAACTGACCAAGCTACACCTTCAAGGCAGGAAGAACCCCGCATAGTTTTCCCAAGCAGCATGACTGGCTTGAAGCCAAAGGTCCGGTCAACCGCTTCTGAACAGAAGAAGACGAGGGCTGCCGAAGCTGAAGCCAGAAAAAGGAAACTTCCTGAAGCCTCTGATGCTGCTCCCTCCAAGAAGAAGCTTAAGACCAAGAAGAATCGGGCTGCTCCCACAGAGCCCTTGGTTGTTGAACCCATTTCAGTGGTTCGTCCCACGTCTGCAACCCAAGAACTTCGCATGACTGTTCATGAGCCTGCTTCCACAGAGGCTCCTGAAGCTGAAGAGATTCCAGCAGTTGATCCCATCACTGCTGAAGACATTGGTCAACATGACAATGTTGAAGATGATGAAGTTCTTCCTCAAATTGAATACAATGTGGTATCATCGCTGTTAAATAGACAGCGAACTCATCGACATTGGTCGTCCTCTGACGCCAATTGCTCAGGATGCTTCATGGGCTGATCGCCCGCAACAAGAAGACTCCCCTAGTACTCCCCAACAACAAGTCACTCCCCAACAACAACAACAAGAAGAAGAGGAAGACTTTGAGGCCCAGACAACCCCATCTCCAAAGGCGTCGCCAGCATTTCGCAGGCTTCGCAAAGGTCAAAGGCCTCAAGTACCTCTCTCGAGTGTTCCAGAAGGAGAAGTGCACCACCAACCTGTTGCACGTCAAGTGTTTTCAGAAGCCACTCCAACTATGAATGTCTCCGAGTCTGAAGCCAAAGCTGCTGAAGACAATCCGGCTGCATCAGCCGAAGACACCCAAGAAGAAGAAGAACGTGTCCCTACACCCCCTGTAATTGAAGAAGTTATTCACGATATCAGCGTGCGGTGCCCGACCCTCCGGCTCCTCAAGTGGAGGTTGAAAACATTGAGGCTGCCACCTCCAACACCAATGAAGCCAATGGCGTGGTCATGGCTGAAGCAAATGTGGAGCCTGCACCAACACTCTGAAGCTAATGAAGGAAATGTGCACGAAGCCAATGAGGCAAGCTGCTCCCAAAGCATCTATTTGAGCAACTGAAGCCTCGGTTGTTACCACTGCTCTAGTTCCGCCACCAAGGCCCTACACAATTGAGCAAGCATACAACTATGGTCAGCTAATCACAGTAAGATGGCCTGTTCTGGTCCCTCCGCCTCATGCCTCTGGTCCTCGGTTTGAATATCATATTGCGCATAGGCCTCGGTCCGAAGCGAAGCCAAGAGCGCCAAGGTTTCGAGCACCTTGCCACCTCTGAGTTCTTTCAATGCAAATGGCTTCAAGGCCCATAACACTTTCTTTGTGAGCAAAGAACCCCTACACAAGGCCAAGGATATCATCTGACCGTTTCTAGAGCTATCAGCAACGAAGCTATTACTCATACATTACGTATGATCAAGGCGCATTTTCCCTCATATCGCCTCGACCTTTGAAAGCCATTGCGGTCTGCCGTGCTTAGAAGAAGCACTTGATTGCTTTCGTGATGCGGTCTGCTCGGCCGTTCTGAATAAAGAACACTGGAATGAAGAACTTGTGCTTCAATTCTATGCTACCCTCCACATCCGCGGCTACAACAGAGATACGAAGACATGGGTTCTCGAGTGGATGACAGGAAATGTTCATCATGAAGCCAAAGCTCTTGACGTCATTGAGCTCACAGGCCTACCCTCCTAGAGAGCTGTTTGAACCTGGTTGTCAACTCCACGCGATGCCTTTGGAGAGCATATTTCATAAGCCAGAACCCGACATGAGTCAGATGTTGAGCATGATGAAGCCACTGCCACATGACGCTGAATACCCTCAGGACTTCTTTGTTGATGACCTTGAGTATCTGCCTCGTACAATATATCACATCATCAGGCGAACTCTATGGCCTATCAAAGGGCATTCATCATCTGCAAAACTTGAAGGAGCAATGAAGACATTGGTCTTTTACATCCTCAATGGCATCAGCTTCAATACGCAAGAATTCTTCATCCGACAATTGGCTGCGTCTGGATCTGATCTGTTTGGTCTGAAATTTTATGCTCCATGGGTCATCGCCTCATCAAGATGCACTCTGCTATCAACTATCAGCCCTCTGCGCCGCAATCATCGATCTTTCTACGAGAGGTTGATATGTCGATTGAAGCCATTTACCCCGAGCCCGCCAAAATGCCACTTTGTCTTCGAATGCGATCACCATAGCTTCTCTCAACCCATGGAAGGCGTCCGAGCGGTATCTTGTGTCTATCCTCTGGCTGGGAACACACGTCTGTCTCATCGTGCGCGAACTGAAGCCACTGAGAGCATAATTGGCCAAAGGCCTCGGAAGCGCTCTCGAGTCCTCAATGATTGAGAACTTCTTGTCGCACTGCATCAGAAACAAGATAAGCATCACTCCTGGCTCAAGCGACAAATGCAAAGCCTCTTGGTGGACGTCAATCGCATTCGAAACCTTGCCACCAAGAATGCTTTTGTCACCCACGAGACACTGTCGGTGATCATGGAAGAGTTTGACCTGCTTTCGGTCTTTGAAGCGAGATCTTCAAGGCGATGGCTTCACTGAGCGCTTCAAGTTTGACTCCACTCCTCCACGGAATGCAGTCCTCGACGAACTCCATCACTTGAAGACTCGACTATTCTTCCTCGCATGCAGCTGTCAATGCGAGTGATCGATGATGAAGATGATGCTACTTCACCACCCCTACTTCTGCGCATCGACCTTTGCACCAAGCTAAATCGCACCGCCAACCAACAACGACAACCCTGCTGCATCATCTACTTCGAAGAGGGCGAATAGATGCTCTATGTCTTCAAACCTTTTGGTCCTTCTTGACAAAGGGGAGAAGCATATGAGTTTGATAGTCTTCAAGCGGGTTCATAAGGCGGTTGCATAATATTTTGCCTAGTGTTTACAACTCTCGCTTTTGATACATTTGGTTCTTTGAGTTGTAACACTTAAACTCGATAATTAAATCGCTACTTATTTGCTTTACTGCAGTGCGATGATAAATTCCGCATGTGCGACAATAACTTCCGCACTTAGGTCATTCTGCAGACGTCCATTTTTCATTATGCATGTCATTACATTAGCTATATCATTTCATGCATGATGAATTATCTTCATAATTTGAAGAGGATCTCCACAAGTACAACCTGCCATGTGCATTTGCATTCCAAAAGCAAACTACTTATATGCACATCTTGGGGAGCATTTGCCACTTATGAAGACAATTCCTATCCTTTACAATTTCACATATTTTATCCCGTTGAAAACTTCAACCAGTTTGTCATCAATCACCAAAAGGGGAGATTGTAAGTGCATCTAGTGCCACCCCTAGTTGGTTTTGGAGTATTGACGACAAATGTGGTTGAGGACTAATCGTTTGTGAGAATTGTAGGATACGCAGGTGGTGTCCCCATTGATTCGGTTTACCTACGGAGATGACCCTAAAATGTATGAAGACATTGGCGACAATGGTGGTATGTGAAGATAATCACATTGAAGACTATGACATGAGAAGACATTGAGTGAAGACTATGGAGCCTTGAAGGCGTGTCGTTTCGTTGTTTCCTTTTCTTCTTTGTTGAGTCATAGGAACCACCGTCTTTGTTAAGTGGGGTCCAAGTGATCATAGTCGAGAATGGTCAAGTGATGCTCAACCCAAATCCTATGTCTTGGCGAAGACAATGAGAGCAAAACTTATCCGAGTGGATGAGTCAGCTTTGCTTGGAGCCCAAGTAAAGTTGTCGTGTGTGTTTGAAATCGACCGTTGGAACACGTGTCGGTTCCTTAGTGACCCGAGGGTCATTTCGGACATATCAGGTCGGGTTGCCTAGTGGCTATAAATAGCCCACCCCTACACCATAAATTGGTGGCTGCTCGAGTTAGTGCACGGCTTTTGTCGTTTGAGAGCAACCCACCTCGAAGCCTTTGAGAGAGAAATCCTTGCGAGGACAAAGCCCAAACACCCGAGCCAAAGAGTGTTAGGCATCATCAAGTCTTTACATGCATGTGACTGAAGAATTATTACACTTGAGACTGTGAATCCTCCGGCCGGTTAGGCGTCGCGTTCGAGCATCCAAGAGTCATTGTGGATTGCGGTGAACACGATCTGTGAAGGTTGGAAGTCTACCTTGAAGACTTACGAGTGATTAGGCGAGGACTGTGTGTCTTTAGCTCAAGGGAATAAGGTGAAAGCGCGGTCTTGAGTTGAATCTCAGCCTCCTAACCGGATGTCAGATTGTCACGACAAGCTGGAACTGGTCCAACAAATCATGTGTCTTCAACAAGTGATTGGTTCTATTTTCTCCCTCACCTTACTTAGAGTTTGTCTTCGTGAAGTCATTGCCTATTTGTCATACCAGTTTGACTTCATTGCTTGACTACTTTTGATGATTGGCTTCTCACTATCTTCCATCTTGATCCTACTACCAAGCTGCTATTAGTCTTGTACTTTCACGTTATTGCATACTAGACTATGGTTTGCTTGTTGTAGTTTATCTTCCGCTGCATATCAATTAGGTCATTTCTATTGTTTGTCTTCGAAACATCCGTGTTTTGAAGACTTTCCTAAAAATCGCCTATTAACCCCCCCTCTAGTCGATAACTAGCACTTTCAACTTGATACGTTCGTACTGGTGGTATAATTTGGGTCAGTCGATTTGTGAAAGAACTTTGACAGAGCGAAGGAAGAAGACAGCAGAGAAGCTACCCCAGTATCTATATTTGGGTGGCAGGGTGCCCATGATCTATCTTATGAGCGTTGGGTGTGGAATGTACTTTGCCAGAAAAAATGGATCGTGCCCGGGGTTAAACGAATGGCGGGGGTGGGGGGAGCATGGCGGTGGCAGGTGGTTGAGGGGAGGGAGGGGCGGCGGCGGCAGGCGGTTAGGCGAGTGGCGGGATGAGAAGATGAACAATGCATCAATTTCGGAGGTTGAAGAATCCCTTCTAGCCATCCATGTTGCATCCAACGGCTCACAAGAGTCGACTGGCCCAAATTGCTCCTTCAGATTGCAGGATCCACGTGGCATTCAAGGTCCTGAAGGTAGATTCCGCGTCCGCACCTGGTTTGCGGGCTCGGTGTGGGCGCGACTGGCTTCCGCCACGACAGCCACCATGCGCGCCTCCTCCGCACGGGCGGAGAAGACAATGACACGCTTGTTCCTCCTTGCCGGCGTGCTGGAGCACGCGCTCGTCCTCCCCTCTTCGTATGCTGCGTGCATAGATGCGGCTCCACCAGTTGCTCACGTGCTTGGCAGCGCGGCGGCATCGCGAGGAGGGACTACAGACGACGTGAGCGGGCGAGCCTTCAGCTTCATGGTACAGGGATGGCGGCGACACGGCGGTGATGGGCGAGAAATGGTTGGTCGGAGCAGGCAGGCACCGGCATGCGCAATGGCGGCGGCATATTGAGGAGATCGAAGACGGCGACCACACTGCACTAGAGAATGCGGGGCCATTTGGAAGCAGGATGATGTGACGACGGCGGACTGACTCCTCCCCCCTCTCTCCCGCACAAAATTACCAATCCCTCTCTCTCCCCCACACAAAATTATCAATCCCTCAACCCACGAGATCCTTCCCCTCTCGTCCATGTTTTTCTAGCTCTCTCATCAAACCTTTTGTCTCTTCTCCTTCCACGTCTACAGAATCCGAATGCACACACATCTCATGTATATTACATGTCTCCATCTATCGCACAGACCTAACTTCTTCCTCTCTCTTTCTCTCTCTATATCTCTCTCTCGTTAGGTTTGTCTCCTACTCTCTTATCCACATACACACAATCTTTACCGCCCTATCTGCTCCATCTTCGCAAGCTCTCTCTACATGTTTCATTCACACATTGGGATGTGTTCAAAATGTTGCTTTTATAATGGATGATGTAGAGTTATGGTTGGTTTTGTTGCATCCTACAAAGTAATAACTATGAAATGCATTTAGATTCTCATTTGGTTGGGATTATGTGAGTTGGAGCATATTGTGAAGTACTATAGACCTCGTATACATCTTGGAATTCAACAATGATTGTAACTAATGAATTGTATAGACCATTACATTCAAAGTCAGTAGCCTAATATATTTATTTCACAATTACAACAAATGATTAATTCACTACAAACTAAGAAAACAAATGTGTACTCCCTCCGTATTTATTTAAGTCCGCGTATTAGCATTGGTCAAAGTCAAGTTTAGTAAACTCTCAGAAAGTTTATAACAAAAAAAATTAACATATACAATAACAAATAAATACCATTAGATTCATTATTTAGTGTACTTTCACATCATACATATTAGTTATGGTAAATGTTTATATTTTTCTATAAACTTGGTCAAACTTTAGGAAGTTTGACTTTGGTCAAACCTATTATGCAGTTAATAAAATCGGAGGGAATACTAGTAGTTACTAGTACTACTCACTAGTTGCTTAGCCCAATCACCCAACACGCCACACGGGGAGTTCAGTGTCACAAAATTTTGAGGACGGCGGGAAAATCTCCCACGACCTTGATTCGAGCAGTGCGAAGTTACCATCATAACCCTCGGAACAGGTCTACGTATTATACTTGGTAGGGGCCTGTTTCCGTAACTTCAGGTTCACCCTACCCAGCCAACCGCACCCCATCACCTAGAGTAGTACCTGAATACTCCCCATTTTCTATCCCCACATCAAAATAGACTTCTCCATGGCACCGCAGCCTTCTTGCTCCTCCCCTTCTCCTTGGCGCTTTTCGTCCACATAGCATCTGCCTCATCGGCGACCTCGTATGCGCTTTGGAGCGGTCCACTATATCGTCAGACACGGAGCCTCTTCTCCGGCACCGTCTTCCACGGTCTCGGATCTGCTTCCCGGAAGCCGACGCCAGTTGCAGAAGCACCACCGTCATGGACAATGAACCGACTCCCATTACCGACCATGATGCACAGCGGCCGCCGCGACCATCGTTCTCCTCCTCGATTAGTAATGTGTGTATTGAATCATTAGCAGTACACGTGCAGTTCCAATTTTGTTCATACCTAACCTTCAAATTTCCTGGTTGCTATTGTTCCCGTAAAAGTAATTGGTTATAGCCTCCATTGTCCAACAGAATATCAGCTTGTAATTGTGCGTCGCTCCTGTATTGCGCTATGCTTGGGTAGGTTCTTCATATGCAACCAGTAGTGTGGCAAATGATGAAAAGTTTTTTAGAACTAGCAAGATGCCCTTGTGTTGCAAGGAACATCAAGAGGCATTTGTATGATTATTTTATCTTGTATGAACGAGGGAAGGCCTTATTTGCAAATTTGGAGAGGGGTGTGGGTATCTTTCTGCAAAATTGCCATAGTTTCCTTCCTATCCGTCGGATATAAATCGGACGGCACGACTTAGAGGCATAACCGCATTGAAAGCAATGTCGCAAGTGAGGTAATCTTCACACAACCCATGTAATACATAAGGAAAGAGATACATAGTTGGCTTCGATCGCCACTTCACACAATACATAAATAAACATCCATCATTGAGTACACTCAAGGTCCGACTACGGAACCAAAATAAAAGAAGATACCCCAAGTGCTACACGGATCCCGATCGTCCCAAGCTGGGCACCACTACGATCATCGGGAAAAGACACATAGTAACGACCACGTTCCTCGTCGAACTCCCACTTGAGCTCGGTTCGTCACACCTGACCGCATCGTCGGCACCTGCAACTATTTTGGTAGAATCTGTGAGTCACGGGACTCAGCAATCTCACACCGCGAGATCAAGACTATTTAAGCTTATAGGAAGGACAGAGTTGTAAGGTGGAGCTGCAGCAGCGACTAGCATATATGGTGGCTACATTCGCAAAGAGAGCGAGAAGAGGAGCAAAGCACGGTCGTGAAGCTAGTAGCGATCAAGAAGTGATCTGAACTACTTACGTCAAACATAACTCCAACACCGTGTTCACTTCCGGACTCCGAGAAGAGACCATCACGGTTACACACGCGATTGATGTGTATTTTAATTGAGGTCAACCGGGTTTTCTACAACGGACATTAACAAATTCCCATCTGCCTCATAACCGCGGGCACGGCTTTGAAAGATATTACCTGCAGGGTGTCCCAACTTAGCCCATTATAAGCTCTCACGGTCAACGAAGGATATTCCTTCTACCGGGAAGACCCGATCAATCTCGGAATCCCGGACTACAAGACATTTCGACAGCAATAAAACAAGACCAGCAAAGCCGTCCGATTGTGCCGACAAATCCCGATAGGAGCTGCACATATCTCGTTCCCAGGGCACACCGGATGAGCAGTACGTATGGCAACCGAAGATGCCCCAAGTTGCCTCGGGGTGGCACCGCAAGTGGCTCTAGTTTGGACCAACGCTCAGAGGAGCATTGGCCCGGGGGTTAAATAAAGATGACCCTCGGGCTCGCGAAAACCCGGGGGAAAAAGGCTTAGGTGGCAAATGGTAAAACCAAAGTTGGGCCTTCTGCTGGAGAGTCTTATTCAAAGCGAACTGTCAAGGGGGTCCCATAAATCACCCAACCGTGTAAGGAACGCGAAATCAAGGAACATAACACCGGTATGACGGAAACTAGGGTGGCAAGAGTGGAACAAAACACCAGGCATAAGGCCGAGCCTTCCACCCTTTACCAAGTATATAGATGTATTAATTATAGCAGATATATATTGTGATATCCCCAACAAGTAAACATGTTCCAATAAGGAACAACATCTCCATGTTCAACAAGGAACAAACTTCAACTTCACGCAACTAGCAGCGCTATAAGAGGGCTGAGCAAAGCGGTAACATAGCCAATCAACGGTTTGCTAGGAAAAGGATGGTTAGGGGCTGACATGGCAATATGGGTGGCATGATATAGCAAGAGATAAGCATCGTAGCATAGGCATAGCAAAAGAGCGAGCAACTAGCATAGCAAAGATAGAAGTGATTTTGAGGGTATGGTCATCTTGCACGCAATGTTCTCGAGTTGTGAAAGCTTGATCCTCGTAAGCGTTCTCAACAGGTTCCTCGTTCACGTACTCGTCTCCCGGCTCTACCCAAAACAAGAACACAAACAAAGGAACCACAATAAATCACGGTGCAATGCACAAGCAACATGATGCAAAACATGACATGATATGCGAGATGTGATATGCAATGCGTATGCGCGCTCCGGAAGGAAAATGATGAACCAGGCATCAACTTGGCAAACCAAGTATGCCACTGGAAAGATGAGATGATTTCGGTTGAAATCGATATAAAGATCACCGGAATCGGATGCACGGTTTGCAAATGACAAGCAAAACAAGAATGGCACAAATCTGCCATTAACAGCATGATGCCACTTAGCAAGCAACAAGAAATTAAGCTACTGCACCCAAACGTACCAACAAAGTATATGGCAGTGATCTACTCAAGATGCTTGACAAAATATGAACACCGAGCTACGGCTAATTCACATCATAACAGGTCCAAACAAGCATGGCAAAAGTGCACAAAATATCAGGCTGGACATGACAAAAACAGCATCAGGTAGCAATGTTCAGAGCAAGAAAACAACATGCTACAGGAACTTATAATAGCAAAACAAGGCATGGCATGAATCTACTCAAAGCATAGAACAAAAGTCCCTTACTGACCATAAGCCAAAAGGATCGAAAATATAGTAACACCCATGTCAATATCGCAAGTTTCGTTAACAGATTCAGCAACATGGCATGTCAAAAACTGATAACAAGTAGGCATGTTTAAGAGCTCGATGCACTCACTATAGAGCCTTTCATGATAAACTAAGCATACATACATCAAGAAGACATGGCATAGAAGACATACATGGCAAGAACAACATCATAGAATATATGGATCAACCACAACAACCTTGGCAAAATTGAATAACATGTAAACAATCTGCCAGGAAACATTTGATAGCAAAAGTAGAGCTCGATTCACTCAAGCTATGGCACTCCATAATTGCAAACAAAGGCATGGATGGATAGAGCAAGACATTTAGAACAAAACATCCTTACTGAAGTATCTCAAAATATGCATGGATCTCTCGGTAGCATCAAGTTAACATGGCATCAAAATATCAGCTAAACAGGGCTGAAAACAGCAACATCAGGACACCTAATTTGCATGCTTGTGCTTGTCACCACATATATCACAAAAATACATGGCATACACCCCTGGAAAGATGGCATGGCATATTACAAAACACATGTAGGACTCAAATTCATAGGGTGCACACATCAATCATAGCAAAAATAACAAAAGTGCAAGTTCTGTTAAGAAACAGAAACTAACATCACATAGCCCTCTTCCAACAGCATTTCGGGCATCAAGATGAGCTCAAATGAAAAAGGTGCAATGAGATGAAATGATCTACTCTTCGAGGCGAACATTTTGATATATTATACGTGCAAAATGGAGCTACAGATGCAAAGTTATGCTACGTAGAAATTGCCACAAAATATTCACAGGATTAAAAACTTAGAAGAATTTTTGGAGGGGGAGAGAGTCAACGGGATCTGAGATCCGATCGGGATCCGGCCCGATCGGGCGACGGCGGCGGCGGCTCGACGGAGCTCGCCCCGGGCGAGGAGGAGGAGGCGGGCTGGGTCCGGCCGGCCGGAGAGGGCGCCCATGGCCCGACGGTCTGACGGCTGGCGGTGGCGGTGGGCGCAGGGCGGCAAGTGATGGGCGGCGGGCCGGGCGTGGCGGCGGTGGCTAGGGCGGTGGTGGCGGGGCAGCCCGGCCTTGGCTGGCCTGTCCAGGCCGAGGAAGACGCCTGTGAACCAGCGAACCAAGCCTGTGCTGGGGACAGTGGGCAGCGCTGAGTGGCCTGGCCTTGCGGCGGTTTCGTCTGGCCAAGGCGGACGCGTCGATAAGCGCGGGATGAATTTTAGGGTTTGGGAGGAAGAAGACCGGATTTGGAATGGGGTTTGCTTAAATAGGCATAGAGGAGCTAGGAGAGTCCAAATGAGGTGTAGTTTTCGCCCACACGATCGTGATCGAACGACGGAGAGCATGGAAGTGACTTGGATGGGTTATTGGACTATTTTGAAGGGGTGTTGGGCTGCAACTTAAAAGAGGCCTTTGCGAGAGTGCGGTTAACCGTTGGAGTACCAAACGAGCTCCAAATGACCCGAAACTTGACCGGTGGTCTAACGGCGGTATACCAAGGCCACTTGACAAACCTCGGTCCATTCCAAGAAAGTTTAGTACCCGCTCACGGAAAAAGCGTACAAAGGGGCGCCGGGGAGATAAGTCTTGGGATTGCAAAAGCGGACCACGGAAAAAATTCTCGGAATCATGAGGCGAACACGTATGCAAATCGATGCACATGATGACATGATATAAAATGCATGACATGGACAAAATGCAAAATGAAGAAAAACCCAACCACGGAGGGAATATCATATCACAATGCCGAAAATGGCAAGAGTTGGAGTAACAAATATGGAAGGTTACATCTGGGGTGTTACACGACCTATATTGCAGGATGGCAGGCACACCATCATCACCAACTCTGTTTTTTAAAAGAAAAAAAGTAGAAAAAAAGAGTAGAGAGTAGAGAAGTACAGATAAATATTAAATATAAAATAAATATAACAGTAGAGAAGAGAGTAGAGATAATTATTAAATATAAAATAAATATAACAGTAGAGAAGAGAGTAGAGATAGCACGGACGTCGGGAAAGGATCGCGCACGCGCGAGAAAAAGCGGCCGGGCGCATGCTAGTTTTGGCGCGCGGCGTCCGACGTGCTTTATAAAGTCGAACGCCCTCCCACCGCTCTGTGCCTTGCCACCACTCTCTCCCCGCTTTGTGCCTCGCGACCGCTCTCTCCCCGCTCTGTGCCTCGCCACTGCTCTCTCCCTGCTCTTTGTCACCTCGCCGCCGCCGCGCCACCATGCCGCCGCGTCGCCGAGAAACTTGGGGATACCGCGGCGTCCGAGCGCGCCCCTCCGGTGGCTTCTCCGCCGAGATCCGGTTCCGCGTGATGTGCCTTGGCCTCGGCAATTTTGACACCACCAACGAGGCCGCCCGCGCATACGACGCAGTGGCTTGGCGCCTCCGGTGGCCTCATTGAACATTGAACTTCCCAACGTGCCGACGCAGGAGCGGGCGCAGGAGCTCGCGCCTGTGCCGCGGCATATCACCGACGAGGATCATCGCGACAACCGAAGGTGGGAGCACCGTCTCGGCACCTCCGAGATGGACGAGGAAGCCATTGCGCTGTGGTGCCAACGCTTCCCGTAGGACATCATCAACGAGCGTGAGTTCTACGTGCAAAGGAGGGCAGAGAGGGAGAAGAGGAGGGTGGAGCGAGCCACCTATCGCGATGACAAGCGTATGCGAAAAGCGGACGCTCAATTTAACATGAGGCTAGGAGCAACGTCACCCTGGGAATCCGACGACGATCGGTATCTTCACACTAACATTGAGATGTTGGAGGAGGACATCACCGAGGAGGAGTTAGACGACGAGGAGTAGTTGAACTATCTATTTTTTATCTATCTATGTCATATCTATGCTGAGAACTATCTATGTGTCTACTCTCTAGTCTCTACTCTCTATCTCTACTTCTCGATCTTAGCACTGTAAATGCTTTTTTAAAGCACCGCACGTTGCGCTTCTATTGGAGATGCTCTAACATGGCAGACGAGTGCTTTAATGTTGCCCACAAGATGCGTGAGTATTACTAGAATATTTTTTTCGCCATGTTGAGATTTTAAAACCACGAGTGCGAACATGCAGAGGAGCAATGAAGACCAAACGCGGGATATTGGGGACATCTTCAAGGAGCGTGGCAAGTTAAAGAGGAGCTACACCGAACCTGTAAAATGAGCTTTGGTAAGTAACACCCTTTCAATTACTTTCGTTTAGCCTCGTGTTCTTTGATGTGTATATGTTGTAGTTTCTGTTTCTCTTAGCCTCGTGTTCTTCGATGTGTAATAAGAAGAGTCTTAATCGTCCTAGTGCTTTCGTTTTTAGCTTGATGTAGGAAGTGGGTGTTCTCACCTTGTAGTCTGTTCTTATATTTTTCCTTTTGAATTCACTTGTCCGAGTCCTGTTTATCTGGCTTCTAAAATGGATCTGGGTTGCTCTGAGTATTGATCTAAAAAAGAAGTAACTTCATGTCAGGATGCTGTTCCTGCGAGGAGGGAAGTATGGTCAACCTCGAGATCATATTTCCAAAATGAGGCTGGATTACACACAAGGTGCCAGTTCCCTAATGATGCTGGATTAGACACAAGGTGCAAATTCCTAGATGATGCTGGATTACACACAAGCCGGGTGGAGTCGTCAACTGTTCGTGTCCTCGTGGCTCTAGTAAAGGCTGAAACAAAGCGTGAAGTAGCCCTTGAGAATGTAGCTGAGTTCCCGAAGAAGCGAAAAGAGCAATCAGAAGTTCTCTTCACCCAAGCCAAAGAAGAGATGGAAGAAGTCAGAAAGAAGCTAGCAAAGGCATAGCAGGCTAGGCTTGTCCTGCTATCTAAAACTATTGTCAATACAAATTTTCCTTCATAATAGCTAGGTTCAAATGTTTATCCAGTCAGCATACCTGTTGTGATGTCCGTGGATCTACTGACGTGGCACAAAATAATTTTTTTGGGTCATGTAATAACAGCAATTACTTTCCAAACAATAACAGACGAAGCATTGGACATGGTATAGTTCACGCGCAAGCCCAACATTCCAAGTTCAACTTCCAAGTCCACAAATATCTGCACATTCATAGATAATGTCCACATCCATGATTCACTTCAAAGCAAAAAAAAATGCGAGGAGAGTTATGAATAAAGAAAAACCTCTAGTTCCTACTACCAGTGTGAGCACAACAAGTCAAGACCATGCGTAATTAATTATATTTTGGTCATTTTTGACTAATCACGAATAACTTCTGAAAGCAGGTACAATTTCTAATGCCGGCGGCGGCTGGGGTCCATGATATTTTGAGCCAAACTGGGCAAGACACTGGGTGTCTATGCCGGTGACGCGGTGGTCGTAGCATTCGTGGGTTCAGAGCGGCAGCGGCTCTCGTGGTCTACTATTCCTCAGTGTCGGCGCTGGCCACAAACATGTTGGCCACCTCCGCCAGCATGCCGCGGTTCCGCCAACGTTTGCGTCGGATGGCGCGGCCAACCACGACGCACTGGACGCCGTGGTCCCCCGTGTGCCGGCGTGCAGCAACTGGCCACTCCTCTACGAGCAGGCTCTGAGTATCGAGTTGATGCACCAAGGGCCAGCTTGGAGCGGTGGCTTGCTCCTCCACTTGCCCACCTGCAGCCTCGCCCATCGTACTGATGGCCTGGGGCGGGGAGGGAGGTGGGGCAGCGAGTTGCCTGGCTTGTTAGGGTACCCAGACGGCTTTTATGCCGGAGAACTCGTCTTCCTGATCACCGGATGCTATGGAGAGTGTGGAGAAAATGGTGCAAGGAGGATATGGGGAGCAACGGTGTGGTGCGGTTCTTGCCAGGGGTGTGGGTACCCAGTGATACCAGAGAACTATGTGTGTGGCAGTGAAAAAGAAAGCTTAGGTACCTAGTGATACCAGAGAACGGGAGAGATGTGAGAGATAATGAAAACTATGTAATGTATAATGATAGGGAGAGTGTGACACTTCTCAAGGGAGACGTCGAGAGACCATATTTGCAAAGATAGGAGAAACATGAAGTGAGCGTGCGGGTGAGATGGAGAAAAGAGAATGATAGCTACATGAAGGAAGCATGCCAGAGAGATGGGCATGAAAGGAGTCAACATAAAAGGATTTAAATATTTGAATTCGAGATGATGATACATGTAATTCATACTCGAACCAAAATTGATCTATCAAACATGCATACTCATATGAATTCACGCGCATCTATGTTATTTAATATGTAGATATTACTGATCCATACATTTTAGTAGAACATAATTTGGTTTAATTTTTTTTGAATTCAACCTTGAGATCATTGTATTTGTAAATCATATTATATACATATAAAGGAGCAGAATTCTTTGTCGTGTTTTTGAAAGTATATATAAAACATGATGTATATAGAATTTTATTCCAATCGCAAATGGATCCTGCCCAAACAAAAATAGAATACAAACTGGATTCGAATTGAGTTGGCACGGTAAATGTGCACTCTTGCTCTGCAAAAATTTGAACGAAGCGGGGAAAGTCGCAGTAACCGCCCGAAACCAAAATCTGCGAGATGGAAATTACTGCCTATCCCTGACACGCAAAGCCTATCGTCTTGATTTCTATAGGTTTTGATAGGGGTAGGATTGTAATTTCACCCAAACGTGACATAACCACCTCTCACTCGGATTCATACACGGTGGGCGCCAAAACACAGTGTCTCCTCGGCCGAAATCGACTCCCTCCACGATTCATACACGGTGGGCGCCAAAAACAAACTCTCGTCGGCAAATATTCGGTGTATGCTAGATTACCATAATATCCCCAACCAACTAATATTGCTGTGATGTAGGAAATTTTAAACGGGGGCTAAGTTTGTAAATTTCCTCGCATTTGAGACAAGCGTGCCCTAAAGACATGGTTCCCCCTTCCTCTCTCCCTCCATTTCCCCATTCTTACTCCGTGGGCACCAAAACATCCTCTCCACCCCAGCCTCCTCCGTCCGGCACCCCATCCACCGCCGTCCTCCTCCACCATGCCGGAGCTCATACCCCGACGCCGTCGGCCATTACAAGAGATCGACCTCTCTCATCCACGACTTCGGACCGGGATCCTTGCATCCCGTCCTCTCGCTTCATCCCCGCCGTCGTCCACCTTGCCGGCGCCGCTCCTAGGACCGTCTCGTCCACCGTGCCCTGCCGCCACCATCTACCCTCCTAGATCTGCTTCCATGCCGAAGACAGCCATCGCTACCGCAGCACCATTAAATTCTCAGCAGATGCATACACGGCGGCACACCAGATGCGGTACTCTTGATATCTGCTCAACTTATTTATCACAACAAGAAAGTAGATCGCCACTGCTTTACTCTGATTTCTTGTCCATCACTTACTTGCTAGTTGAAAGCATACATTGGTTGCGAAGTTGCCTTTGTCTGGTTTGCACCTTAAAATCTGCCATGGCACGCTCAATACTTGTCGGATTTCGGGTTCTGGCAGACCCTTGAGGTTCAAACACTGGGGTGCACGCGGAGATCCAACCCTCCACCATCTCGCTCCTCGCCGAATCGCTAGGACCTAAACTACTAAATAGAACAACACAAGAGACACGAGATTTATACTGGTTCAGGCCACCATTGTGGTGTAATACCCTACTCCAGTGTGTGGTGTGGTGGATTGCCTCTTGGGCTGAAGAGGAACAGTACAAGGAAGAACAACCTCGCGAGGGTCTGTTCTTGGCGGGTGTGATGAACTGCTAGGTGGTGTTCAGTCGCTCTAGCTACTGGTTCCTCGATGAGGATTCCGATCTCATCCGGGGGCGGATCCCCCTACCCTGGGGGTGGCTACTCCTATTTATAGGCGAAGGCCCTGGGCCTCTTCCCAAATATTGAGCCGGAAGGGCGCCAACAATTAGCCATTTTGAAGGGAACAGCGGGTACACTTATCTGACTAAAGTTGGTCCTCGCTTTGCCAAAGGCTCTGGTGATGGCCTTTGCTTGGGGTCCACGATGACTCCCTTCCGGCCGTTGGGCTGGTCTTGGTCTTATTGCACGAAATGGATGCCTTTGCTTGATGCTCTCGCTGCGCTTGCTCCCTTTGCACCAAAGAGGAAAGGAGGGCGCTCCATGGCTGGCGCCGGTGGCGCCCTTGGTCGTCATGGCTTGCGTCATGGGCACCTCGCGAGTACCCTGCCTTGAACTCTCCGCCTCCTCATGAGCCCACTGACGAGGCCGTGCACGAGGAAGCTCCTTGTCGTCCGCCCGGAGGCTTGCCCCTCGCGAGGTCTTGAGCTGCGTTGATGAAGATGGGCCGTCTGGGCCTCCTTTGAGCCACGCCGCGAGCCGCGGCGAGCAAGTCAGGGACCCCGTTCCCGAACGCCGACGAAGAGCCCACGGGCCCATGGCGCGCCCGAACTTGGCGGCGAGAGGCGAAAGGGCAAGTCGCGGCGTCATGAGCCCCTAACAGCTCGCGGCCTTGGGTGACAGCGTGGCGGTTGATTGGGCGTGGGTGGCACTGTTCCCGCGCCTCCTTATTTCGTGCCTTGCTAGGCGGACACGCTCTTTGTACATCCGTTCCCCTCTCTGCTGCTCGTGCGCCCCTGTCCTTCCCCCTCTCGAACTCCAGCTTCCATTTTCAATCCAATCTCAAATCTTCCCCCCTTTCAATCGCCATGGCTCCGACGAAGAAGGGGAAAGGGAAGAAACCTGTGCCTCCGCCTCGCTCGCCGCCGCCGGCGGCCTCCGCCGTCGACCCGTCGATCATACTCAATCTAGAGGGCTTGGGCAAGGTTAGTTCGGCTCTGGCCACCACCTTCAACGAATGCGGGAGGACGACGGCCTGGCCCGCGTCCCACTTCTCCATCGATAGGATAGTCACCGAGGTCCGGTATTTTCTCGGCGCACGCGGGCGGGCTGGATTCCCCTTTTCGATTTCTTCAATGCCGTGCTTTCCCACTATCAGATCCACATGATGCATCCGGGTCCACGAGTCCATTACTCTCCTCTCGGTCTTCGCCGTTTGTGAGGCAATGATGGGCATCCTTCCTTCGGTTGCCTTGCTGCACCACTTCTTCTCTCTGCACCTTGTCGACCCCACCCAATGCTCGGCGTGCGTGAGCTTCGTCGCTGCGCCCGAGACAGCGGCCTCAGGGATTGACTTCAGCCTCCCTCCGCCCACGGCTGAGTTCCGCGAGAGGTGGTTGTACATGGATGTGGGGGTGCCCAGCCCCCTGCTATCGGAGCCAACCTTGCCTGCTGTCCCCAATTCAGGCTGGGGCCAGGAGACGCTTTCAATCCCTTGGCTCATCTTTGTCTGGCGCCGCTTCGCGTTCCTAAGGTCGCTTGCTGTGATAGCGCCCAAGGTGGTGAAGGAGTTCCTGATGTGCCGCATTGCTCCTCTCCAACGCCATTCCACCGGATGTGGGCCTTCAGCGGGCCTGGTGATCGTATGAGGCTCCATGAAGAAGACCTAACGCCTGAAGCGCTAAGGAAGGTGCTCCTGGTCCTGACTGGCGACCCCAACCCCGGTGGCATCCGGCATGGAGGGGCCTTGCTGTACCTCTGCCAGAACAGGGGTGATTTTGTGAACCAGATGCCTATCTTCGATGAATGGGGGCCGCGCCCCGCTGGTCTCCAGGGGCCTCGCGAGAATCCAGTTATGGTGACAGCCCTTCCAGTCGGCCAAGGCGGCTCCCTCTCAAGTGGCGGAGCAGGGAGGCCGAGCCGCCAGAGGTCGAAGGACCCCCGCCGGGTGACAGACAGGCGACGCTCATGAGGAGCATCTCCGAGGCCCACGCCGCCCGTGGTGAGGCGGTGGCAGCTGCCCACAACGCCTGCGGCTGAGGCTCCCGAGGCCCCAACCGCTTCTCTTGGTGAGGCGACCAGCAGCGTGCGTCTGGCGGGTGCCCCTGACGCAGGCCGCCTTGATGCTTCTCCTCGTCGCAGGCTGACCTGGGCGCTTCCGTGTGGACTTGAGGCCCTCCGGAAGAAGGGAGGCCACAGGCGATGATTACCCTTGTCGCTTTGCTGAGCGTAGGAAGTATTTCGCCACTGATGAGTAAGCCTTCTCCTTCTCCAGCTCCTGATTCTTCTGCTGCTTGTACTGATTCTTGCCCTGCAGGCCCCTTCCTGCAGAGCTCACGGAGACGGGTGAGGAGCCGTCCCCCCCGGCTTCGCCCCCTTCCCCGTCCTTGAGTGCTCCAAGAAGTGGAGCCCTTGTGGCGAGGGCGAACGGGGAGGCGAACCGTCCCGAGGCGCATCGAGGCCCTGCGCGCCTCGCAACCCTTCTTCGCGAGCCTTCTCGTGGCATAGCTAGCCTGCCGTGGGCTTCTCGCCTGGTCGTGGATGGCGATTGGCTGAGGCGCTTCCTGCGCTCTTCGTCTGGGGGTGGGCTGGCTCCAGGCCGGGCTTCTGGCGTGGCGTGTCCGGCCGTTGCGAGGGTGCCAGCCCCCAGCCCCCTGCCCGGAGGGGGAGTGCTGATTCGTGGCTCTCGGCGCCCGCTTGGGGCGGCTGATGGTGTGGAAGACGTGCACTGCGCGCCGGGGCGCCCGCCCGCCAAGGATTTCTTCGAAGGGCGGCCGACGCGGTGAGCCTTCTTGGTGAAGAGCTCGCTGATGAAGACGCGCGCCTTGAGGCTGAGGGCCTGCGCCTGGCCGCAGAGAGGCGTGAGCTGGAGGGCGCTGTCGCCCTTGCGCGCCACCAGCGCGATCTTGACGATGAAGAGGCCAAGGCGTCACTGGCAGCCTCTCGGGAGGCCTGTTCTTGGGCCATCGAGGAGGCCCGGGAAGCTAACAGGCGGCGAGAGGCAGCAGAGGAGCGGGCACGGGAACTCCTGGCCCGGCGCCACTCACTGGAGGAGCAAGTAGAGCTGCGCGAGGCAGCCCTTGCGTCGATGAAGGTGGCCTCCGGCAACCCGGCGGAGCTCCAGAAGCGTGAGGAGGCGTTGACGCTTGAAGCCGCCCGAGCAGCTGCGAAGCACGAGCGCCTGGAGACGCGGGAGCGCTTGGCGGCAGGCGGAGGATGAGGTCGCTGCAGGAAGCCAGCGTCTGGAGGAGGTCGGACGCCGAGTGGCGACAGCGCTCGAACCTCGAGCGCGAGTTCGAGGAGAGGCTGGGGTTGATCAAGGCCGAGGCTGAAGGCAGGACTGCTGCCTTGAGGGCCAAGCTTGAGGAGGCTACGCGGCGGGCCGATGCTCTTCGGTCCGCCCTCGAGGTGGCGCAGGGGGAGTCAACCACCTCTCAGGCCGAGGCGCTCCTTCTTCGCCAACGGGTGGAGGAGGCCGAGGCCGTCGCGCGCCAGAATGCGGACGAGATACGTCAGCGGCGAATCCTGGAGCATGAGCACGGCCCCATGCTCGCCACGCTTCGGGAAAGAGCCAACACAGCCTTGGGTAACATTTGTGAGGCGGCTGTTGGCGAGCCACATGCGGTTAACTACGCCGGCAACCTTCAGTTCTTCACCGACGTGGTGGCGCGGCTGGAGGCGCGGTCGGTCAGGGCCAATAGGTTGGTGGAGGAGAGGAGCCGCGCGCTACTTGGCGCGCTTTTCTCGTGTCTTCAGCCATCTCGAACATGGACCCCACCGACTTTGGCGCAGCCATCGCCCGATTCCCCACGCCGTCCAGGCGACTGGCGCCTTGGGTGGAAGACAATGTGGATGCTCTCGTCAGGCCTTCGCTTCGGACAACGACGGCGTGGTCGTGGCCGCCGATGAGGGCGGCGTGGTGAACGGCCCAGACGCCGCCGATGGCCATGCAGACAGTGACGGCAAGGCCAGCGATGCCAGCAACGGCTCGGGAGGTGTTCCTGAGGACGCATTGGGGGATTTATCCGACTGATTATGTATTGTCCCTGTTCCATTACCCAGCATGAATAGAACTCAGGTTTTGGCCTGATGGCTGTGAGAGCATTTTGGGAGGGGGAGCCCCTCATGTAAAACTTGTGTTCACCGTATTAGCAGGTGTTACATCGCCCATACGCCCGCGCCAAGTGGTTGGCCAAGCGACGTGCTGGTTGGCTGATTTACCTTTGTTTCGTACGAGCCCTGAGATAGCTTGTGGGAGGCTGTGGTGACCTGAGTGTCTCTTGATCGAATCCGTAGGATCTGCAGTAAAAACCCTCCGGAGAGGACGCGGCGGCGATAGGCTGGGCTGCACGCAAGCTAGGCCTGGCCCGGCTCGCGAGGGGCTCGCGAGGGGAGGCAGCTGAGGCGGAGTGGTAACCGAAACGCGAGAGATTTGCTCGAACGATACTAAGCACCCCTTCCCCGAACACACGCAAATCTCAAATTCGAATCCAACTTAAATCCAGCTGGGGAAAGCGACAACCAAATGGAAAGGCGAAGAAAGCAGAAGAATAGCCGCGTCCGGCACCTAGTCTAGTCTTGGACGTCTTCTCACCAGCGCGGAGCTAAGTGCTGCCACTGGGCGTGGGAGGGAGTCCCAGGGCCTGAGGCCGGCACCCCTGAGACTCCGGGGCGTGTACAGCCCCACTCATTATTACGTGAGAGTGTCACGGGGCGGCGAGCTTCACAGGCACTGGGCCTTCTTCACAGGTACCGGCCTTGCTTCATATCGCCAGACGAGGGCCCCGCCTTGCGCCACACTCTAGTGCCATCAACGATGACCGGAAACCAGGACGCCGCCGATGGGGTAGAGCGGTCGCCAGCGGTTCCCCCGACGACCACGGGTCCTCCGCCAGGGGCAGGCCCTGAGGCGCCTCCCCAGCAGAGGGCCTACCTCCTGAGAACGCCTTGCTCCGAACGCCGCGGTGGTGATGTCGGATCTCTGCCCCTGACGACCACGGGTCCTCCGCCAGGGGCAGGCCCTGAGGGGTAGGAGACTGCGGGAGCGGGGCAGCCGCTCGTCGTGGCGACCTGTACCTCCTGCGATCTATGGTTAGCGTATGTTTGCTCTTGACGAAGTAGCGGTTCCCGATAATCGTCGCCCCCGGCGTGACCAGTGGGACCGTCTCGAGGCTCCTGGAAGAGCTCGGCTTCCGGCGCCTCATCTCCCCAGCTCGGGCTTAGGAGCGAGCCTTGTTCTCCCTCATGCGGGTGCCCTTGGTCCACCATGTGGGGCACGTACTCTTCTGGCGCCGTCATCCCGAAGGCCACGTCGTAGTGCTGAGCGTGCCATGCGGCTCTGCTTGATGCGCCCACCGTGGGGTGGCGGTGCGGCGGTCCACCCGGGCCGTGGGTTACGTCGAGTCCATCTTCTCCGTGGGCCGGGGGCGGGGGCAACCCCGCCGCCGGCCCGATGCTGATAGCTTCGCCGGTGTTGGAGTAGCTTTGGAGCCCGCGGGCACGCGTGGAGCCCCCGTGCGGGCCGCCCTGGGCCTGAGATGGAAGGTGGGCGCAGAAGGGGTGAGCCCCCGAGGCGGCGAAGCCCAGGAGCTCCGCCACTCGCTCCAGCAGCTCTCGGGCCACTGTGAGCGCGGCCCTCGAGTTCGTCTGCTCCCGGCGGGTGTATGGTGACTTGGTCTCGGCGTGATTGGAGGCCCTTGCTGCCGACCGCGCCTGCCGCGGCGTGAGAGCCATCGAAGCCTGTCCGCGTCGCCCGCGGCCCGCAGCGCCCTGCGGACCGCGAGCTACTGGGCATGGGGTCGCCAGGCGAAGCGGCTCTGTCGGGCGGGCCATGCCGCCAAGGATCTGGGTTGCCAGCAGTCGCCGGACATGGTGATGGCGATCGACGGAACACGAGGTGGCGAAGGTGGATTCCGGCGCACCCCTACCTGGCGCGCCAAATGTCGGATTTCGGGTTCCGGCAGACCCTTGAGGTTCGAACACTGGGGTGCGCGCGGAGATCCAACCCTCCACCGTCTCGCTCCTCGCCGAATCGCTGGGACCTAAACTACTAAACAGAACAACACAAGAGACACGAGATTTATACTGGTTCAGGCCACCATTGTGGTGTAATACCCTACTCCAGTGTGTGGTGTGGTGGATTGCCTCTTGGGCTGATGAGGAACAGTACAAGGAAGAACAGCCTCGAGGGTCCATTCTTGGCGGGTGTGATGAACTGCTAGGTGGTGTTGATCGCTCTAGCTCTTGGTTCCTCGATGAGGATTCGATCTCATCCGGGCGGATCCCCCACCACGGGGTGGCTACTCCTATTTATAGGCGAAGGCCTGGGCCTCTTCCCAAATATTGAGAGGGAAGGGCGCCAACAATTAGCCATTTTGAAGGGGAACAACGGGTACACTTATCGACTAAAGTTGGTCCTCGCTTTGCCAAAGGCTCTAGTGATGGCCTTTGCTTGGGGTCCACGATGACTCCCTTCCGGCCGTTGGGCTGGTCTTGGTCTTGTTGCACGAAATGGATGCCTTTGCTTGATGCTCTCTTGCGCTTGCTCCCTTTGCACCAAAAAGGAATGAGGACGCTCTTGGTGGCTGGCCCGATGGCGCGCCTTGGTAAATCATGGCTTGCGTCATGGGCACCTCGCGAGGTACCCTGCCTTGAACTCTCCGCCTCCTCATGAGCCAGCCTGACGAGGCCGTGCACGAGGAAGCTCCTTGTCGTCCGCCTGTGAGGCTTGGCCCCTCGCGAGGGTCTTGAGCTGCGTTGATGAAGATGGGCCGTCTGGGCCTCCTTTGAGCCACGCGCCGCGGGCAGCAGGCGAGCAAGTCTGGGACCCCGTTCCCGAGCGCCGACAATACTATACTCGCAATGCTTATGGTTTTCCCGTTTTATATTCCACACTAGTTAAATGACACTAGACTAAATTTCAAAATTGGGTCAGTCTATTTTTCAGAGCTCGCCGGAGTTCTCCGGTGCGAAGGAAGGGGCTTGTGTGGGCACAGTGGTTGTGGGGGGTGGTGGTGGGGCCTCGCCGAACGAAGAAAACTCGACGCGGGTGGGGGTGGGGGTGGGGGTGGCAGAGGAACACAGGCGGTGGGGGCGGTTTAGGTGAGGGCGGGGGGTTGGGGCTAGTGGTTAGGCCGGCGGCCCGTGCGGTGTTCTGTATGGGAAGAATCAGAGACGAGGAAGAAGAAGGGTTAGGAGACGTTGGATCTTCATCCAACCGCCTAAAATGGTCGACCGACCCAAATGAAAAAATTCATGCGACTTGCATGCAGACATGCCTTTATATTCAGTACCATCATCATACCCGCTTAGCACTGCTCCTGAATCCATCAAGCTAAACAACGTGCCACTCATAATTCCAAACTTGTTGCTCAAATACGAATCTAATATGATGCTGATATTACTAAAACAGATAACGTTTAATTGGTCAGCTAATGTTCCTACTTTACTTTCGAAAAGCACGTGCACCACATATAGAGAGACAGCAGGGAGTTGCATTCTTAATGCGCTCTGGTTCATCATGTGTGGGCACTACGTAACAAACATTTTATTATCCAACATCTGCTTGCTCTTCTTTAGCATGTTTGTCTTCCATTCTTCTTTAATAAGTACTCTCTCCGTTCCTAAATACAAGTCTTTGTATAGATTCCACCATGGACTACATATGGAGCAAAATGAGTGAATCTACACTCTAAAATGTATCTGTATACATCTGTATGTGATCCATAGTGGAAATCTCTACAAAGACTTATATTTTGGAACGGAGGGAGTATGATAGTAGTACAATATGTTCCTTGTAGTGAAGATGAGAAGGGAAATTTGCAGTGTAGAGGTCTATATGGTCGGTTGTGATGGACACTTTGAACTCTTCGGGCCTCTTTGATTTGTAGGATTTTGTAAACATAGGAACATGATTTGTAGTGGCCAGCCCACTTGAATCCTATAAGATTAGCAAGGAAATGCGGGGAGTTGTGTCGCCTTTGAGAGTTACACTGATATTAACAGTACCGCACCTTCAGGTGAAGAGAGCTGGTATCCGAAGCCTTTCTAGCTGTACCGGCAATACTAGCACATATATTCCAACAAGTTCCACTTTCTGATTTTACTCCTGATGGTTACAGTTTTCTCGTTATATCTACACTATGATCTGTGTAGCTGCTATGTGTCGCACTAGCAGCTGTCCACTCTTGAAGCTAAACAACACACCAATCATAAGTCCAAAGCTTACTTCTTCAAATACGAATTGTGATATGATATAGATATGAGTTAGGATACACACATTTAATTGGTCAGGTAATGCTCCCACTTTATTTTCCAAATGCATGTGGCCACATATAGAGGGACAGCATGGAATTGCATTTCTTTGGGCACTGTTCATCATGAGTGGGCAACCAACATTGTATGCAATGAAGCGGAACCTCAAGAATATGCTTCTTCTTCTGTTCTTCAACATGTTCCTCTTTTTTATTCTGTATTTAGTACATACAGTATGTTCCTTGTCCGGAAGGGGAGCAGGGACATCTGCAGTCAACAGTTGATAGAGCTGGCCTGTACGTGATTGATAGGCTTTCAATTAGTAGCGGCAATACAACACCGTATTTTCCAGCAAGTTCCACTTTCTCGATTTATATATTGTGGTTATGGTGTACCCCTTTTATGTACACTATGATCTGCCTAGTTGTTGTGTGCTCTTGTTATCATGGTTTGGCAATAAACTCTCTATACAGTATATTATGAACCTATCATCTGCCAACTATCCTTAATTTTGGAACCTATTTTTTTGTGTACTTGTGCCAGAATATATTATTGCACGCACCATATTACAGCACTCATGAGCTCTCTCATCAGAATCCAGTGATAGCAACAAGGGTTTACAGGGGCGCCCCTATATTAGAATATCCTCTGCATTACAAAGATAATCTCACTACTATTTATGTTTTCATGGTTCTTAAATATTATACATAATTATAGTGAATATCAGAATCTGCGCATCAGAAGAATATTGTGGAACACTTCAACGACTTACGAAATTGGCACCAAGGCACTGAGTGCCATTCTGGATGCAATGAGACTCATACGCTCCCCACTGGTAGATTCTTGTTCAGAATATGATCCTGATGACTATTCTAACCTCGAGGAGTCAAAGGCAGATGGTCCATCCTGTTCACCCATCAAGGTGCCTGTTCTAATTTGGCACGGTTTTATTGATTAAGCGTATCTTGCATATGTTGTCTTGCATTTCTTCTACTTTGTTGCACCGCCATCTGCTTAGTTTACTCATCATATATGTCAAGATGACATGCCCATCCATTATCAATACATATTCCATCTGTCATCATACCATGTTTTTCCACTCAAATGCTGTTCTTGTGCATCAGACATCAAAAAGTAAGAGGGTGATTGCCGAACCTGAAGGAGCACCAGCAAAGTCCTTGAAAAACATGGCGGTGCCAGAGAAATCAGACAGCACCCCACTTACATTGGTTGTTTAACTAGTGACACAAAATGTAGGACCGACTCCAGCAGACTGTACCCATACTTCACTAGCCACACCAGTAGCCCCACCACACAGGAACTGCACTCCAACAAAAGGTATGCCGATTTCAGTTGCCATAGCACCAGCCGTACCACAGAATCCCATTTCAGCAAAAAGAACAGCAAGTCCACCGGCTGAAGACTTATCCCAACTGCAGAGACGGCCAATTCCTGTATATTGGAACCCCATTCCAGTTATTCCCAGTTTTAAAGATAATGCTTTCAATGTTGTTAGGACTACGTGCATATATTCCCATCATGGGAAGATTATAGTGAAGACAAACACCATTTTCACATCTTCCTGTCCCACTTACGTGTAAGTGCTATTATTCATGGTGATTATTTTCCTGTTTTCTGCTGATTGAACACATCAATGATTTAGATTACATTGTAGTAAGTAGGCGAGGGTCAATCTGGATAGTCATGACGAGCAAAGCTTGCTTGCGCTTTTCAAGGAAGCATTGCAGCAGTATCGGTGTTACCTGAGGAAATCACACTTTGATGGCAAGTCTATAAACGAATTTCCGGTAAAGTCTCCTGTGCTAAATTTAGAAGACACTCAATGGAAAAACCTTGTTATGCACTGGTCTCGTTCCCAGGATGAGGTACTGTCTATGATATCACATGACAATTTGAACTTCTACTTTTTCGCATGTGCCTTACGGATCTTTTTTGCAGAAATCAGCTTGAAGAAGAATTCCGGTCTGAAAAGAACGACAGGATATTGCAAATATGCTGCCCGCTGCTTTGCTCTTGTTAGTACCCGTTGTCATGTATCACTGTACTTGCATTCATACTTGGTTCATTATGTGACAGCAGTATGCATGATAGCTTGCTTATCAATTGTTCGCTCCAAATTATCTGATCTGTATGAATGGTTACATTAGTGTAGAATATATCCAATGCCAATAAATTTTTTTAGCTCTTTATTGTTCTTGTAAGTACCTGTTTTCCTTTATCAGTGTACTTATATTGGCAGGTAGTTTTTCATGTACCATCACCCTGCAGCTTATTTTCCTTTGCCCTCCATTTTCTATGCATCAGATCTATATTTAAACTTACCATAAGGTTGGATAACACCGATGGTCCTGAAGAAGTTTAGCCCTGCATTGCTCTTGGTTGTACCTTTTGCCTGTGTCGATGTACTTACATTTATAGCTACTTGGTCATGTAGCATCACTCTTCATCTTATCTTAAATATTCTCCATTTTTTCTTATATTATCACATTTATATTACTCTTAACAAAATGTAGAATAAAGGCAATGCTTATGAAGAAGATTTTGTGGTAAACTTCTTGAATTGCCACCCCCATCAGCATGGACAAGGGCTTTATAGAGCCTGTCTTCACCAATAATGTAATTTTGTCCTTCTCAAGCCTTCAAACTTTGTTGTGTATATTTGGTTAGGCATGACCGCAACAGCTGTTTATTTTTGGTGTTTGCATCAAATGGCATGTTTAAAGTTTATTATGTAGTTTATAAAAAAAAGTTTGTCCTTCTCAATTTAAGTTTTCAGTTGTACAACCAAGTTCCTTCTTCATACCATGTAAATAAAACTATACATAGCAAGTGATCTTCTTTTGCACTGCATGTATGCTTCTGTTCTTGATCCGTAATCCAGTGGTGTAGTGAACCTACCCACTACAACACAATGTCATATTCTGCAATGTCTTAACTATGAACAACGTCATATCCTTCTACTAATATTCAAATCGTCTCTTTATTTGCCAATCTGAAATGGGATAAATTTAGAGCACACTAACCATTGATACTTATGAGTTCTTGATCTGTAACCCAGTGGTGTCGAGAAGCTGCCAACTCCTTCACAATGTCATTTCCTGCCATGTCTTAACCTGAACAATACCATATTGTGTTAACACTATTTTAAACTGTGTCACTTTATTAAATCAAGAAGAAATGTGATGAATTGTCAAGATCGATACTTATATGTGCAAAACCTGTCATCGTCTTCGCTTGTTTATCTTTCAGAGTGAGGAGGACATAAGTGTCAAACAAGTTAAGTCTCATCAGCTAGCTCACTGCTATACCGCAGACTCCAGCAGGGCTAACCTTTCTTGAACTCTATTGAAGTGTTGTCGGTTTTGTATATTATTTTGTCATCGTGTTTATTTTCACTGTGGTGATCTTTGATGGCGGTGTATGTAATTTGCTTTGTCTGCTTGTGCTTTATTATCACGGTGGCTAACTTTGATGCCCAGTGGATGTAATATGCCGTAATTTCTTTATTGTATAGTCTAGGTTTTTTCTTATTCACGATGCTGCAGTTATTTTACTGTATATATATCCTGTCTTCGCAGTAAACCGCCAAACCGTAAAATTATGGTACATAATCGGGCCGTCATGCAAATCACTACATAATCGATCCGTTAACAGGCCTAAATATAAACTGGCCCACTAGTAGATTTGGGCCTCTAATAGGCCGAGTAAACCGTCGGCCCTATTTTCGCAAGAAAACTCAATGGGCTTTTAGGAGGCGAAAAGTGGGTTGGGCACAAACATCTTTGAACAACTCACGGGCCGGCAAAGAAGCTAAAATAGACCCCGGACCATGATTGTGCCAATCACATCACGGGCCATTAACAAGCCAAAATTGTCTCGGTCCTTGTTTGGCCCAATCAGATTATCGGCTATGAGCAGGCCGGATGCAAACCGGGCCATAGTTAGGCCCAACTATATGACGGGCTTTTAACAGGCCGAAATAATATAGGGTCGAAATGTTAAACAGGCCTTTAACAGGCCGAAACTAATATCAGGACGAATTACTAAATGGGCCTTTAGCAAGTGGGCCCAAAAGCATAGCGTCCAGTTGACGGGCCGAATCTGATATGGGCCATAATTTAGCCCAAAGCCTCTTAAAGGGCCGGATCTGATATGGGCCGTAATTTGGCCCAGAACGTGGTAGGCTTTTAACCGGTCAGATCTCATATGGGCCTTTACTGGGCCCGGAACGTGGCAGTCTGTTAACGGACAGGATCAAATATGGTCCGGCATTTGGCCCAAAACATGGAAGCTTGTTAACGGGTCGGCCCATTAGTGTCCTCAAAATCTTGTGGGCCTTTAGCTGGGCGGACCCATTATGGTCGGTGAAATCTCGTGCGCCTTTAGCTGGGCGGCCCATTATGGTCGGCGAAATCTCGTAGGCTTTTAGCTGGGCCGGCCCATTATGATACACAAAATCTTGTGGGCCTTTAGTTGTGCCGGCCCATTTAATCTTTATGGGCCACTTTTGGGCCGGTCCACGTGTCAACATATCATAGGCGCATCTACGTGGTTCCGTCGGCCAATGAGAATTTTACACATGGAAAATCGTCATTGGTCGTGGCTGTTAGCGGGTTATCGGATCCAAAACTGGACCCGATAGCTTAATGGCGACCCGTTACGGTGGATGCCACGTGTCGGTCACCCTTGACGAAAGCACTTCCATGACGCGACATTTATCATCATGGAAGTGAACACTTCCGTGATGATAATGTTGGTAATGTCATGGAACATTTATACGACAGGACAGGTATTACTATCTTGATTCTATCATAAAATCGTCATGGATGTACATGCATCATAGAAAACATGACCTACTGTGACAAACACGTATCATCACGGAAGTGTATTTTTTGTAGTGCACGCTCATGTTGGTATCATACATTGTAGTTGCATCATGTTATTTTCATATGGCTCAGCTAATTAATATGCAAGTTAAACCAGACTGTAATCGAACTTGAACATCTATTGGCTGAGTCATAGTGCCATCGTCTCGAGCTGACCAGTGCAGCCACACTTGCCTTTATGGGAGGGTCCTAATTGGGTCTATTATCATGCCTCTCGCCGGTGTCTCCAACGAGGGAAGGTTATGCGCGGGCGCTACCTTGGCCGGGTAGGACGGCATAAGCCTTGTGTGCCCATGTTTGGTTTTGAGCTCATGTCCCCGTTTGGGACCGTTTATTGTTTTGCCACGACGGTGGCACGGGGCCACCCATGACTTAGCCCAAAGGGGAGTTGGTCGGAGTGGCTGAGAGAGTGTCATGGGCAGTAGAATGGTTTTGTCGGAATGCCGTTGGTCCACCAAATGGGAGTCTGAGGCCATGGATTCCGTGGTGTGGTTAAAGTGCACTACCTCTCAGTGTCTGTGTGTTAAATCTATCGATAGCCGCGCCCGCGGATATGGGCCCAGTTCGTAGTCGGTCACACTATGGGTCAACAGTAATAATAATAACTGGTTTAATAACAACCCTGGTTTGATGATGAGAGAAGTTGGTTGATATTTATGTGATCGTGAGAGGATCACCGTGATATCGAGGATACCGAGTTGTGGGATACTTGTGGTGTTATACGAGAATCACGGGTAAAGGTCAAGCTCCTTGTGGTCATGTAATGATTACTACGGTATTGTAATACGAAGCTTGATTGGACCCTGATATGATCGTGTGATGTCCGTGAGGGTAAGTTAATGCATGTGATGGTTACGAGGGAACCCGAGCAGAGTAAGTTGGTGCATGATAGATTCATCCTGTTGCATGCTAGTATCATCATGTTCATATGTTCATGCCATGCTCATATCATTCTAGCTGTGTCATGTCCATCCTGTTCATGCTATAATTGATCAGTTAATATCATGTTAATCCTTGTTAACCTGTAAATTCCATGATGTTGTCTATCTTGATTTGCTCTTGGGAAGCGCGTCGCCACGCAGGTGCCTGCCCAGATGAGTTGGCATGGGGGACACGCGTCGCCACGTAGGTGCCTGCCCAGCTGGTTGGGCTGGCAACTATACGGGAACAGCGGTAGACCCTTGGCAGATGTGGGCCTTGCTGTGGCCCCATAGGTGCCCTCGGCAAGGATTCTGCTGGGGACCCGGCAAGGGTCTTGCTGTGGCATCGTGGTCTTCCCCGGCAAGGATCTTGCCGGGGGTCTCGTGGATTTCCTTGGCAAGGATCTTGCTGAGGATCGTCGTCTTCTGGTCCTCACCTGATCTTGTGTGCTTATGATCTTCACAAAGATCTGCATGCCACCATGGAGGTGCCTCCCGAGCCTTGGTTCCAATGTGGTTGATGGTGTTGGAACCCTTGGGCTTAAGGGTGGCACACTCCGCTGGCGTTGGGCAAGTTGCCCCGGCAAGGCTGCCCCGGCAAGGCTGCCCCGGCAAGGGCCTTGCCGGGGAAGTCCACCTCGCCCTTGTGCTCCTTGTGTTTCTGTCTTGGCATTGCTTTGCCTGTCTTGTGCCTTTGGCTTCCCTCCTCTGCCCTGCTAAGTGTGGCCGCAGGTGCGGCTTTGACTGCCCGTGCACAAGTAGAGGGGTACAAAAGGGGAGCCCCCACTTTTGTACACCGACAGGAGCCCCCGGGCCTAGTCCACACATATGCGCAACGCGTTGTTGGGCCGGGCCCAGAACGGTGCGCGGGCACGCGGGGCGGAGTTTTACTGCGGTAATTCCCTCGCCCGTCCCGCTTCCCCATGACTCGTGTTGAATGCGTGACGTGGGGATCATGCACGGAATGACCGCAGCATGCTTGCGTCATCCGTAGTGAACAGTAAAGAGGCGGCTTGCGTGTTCCCTTGAAACGGCGGAGCCACCGCTCATTTACTCTCTCCGCCTTGGAACCGGCGTTCCATGTTTCCCACTACGCCTGCTCCTTACGCCACGTACGCCGCATGCATGGCGCGGGGTAGGTGATAGACGCATGTAATATGGGAAGGCGCGCGGAGGCTGATACTCACGTGCCTTCGATTGCGCGGGGAGGGCGGTCGATGGTCTCGCCTGCTGCCACTTTAATGAGCCGGATTCGAGCGGGCTCTTCAGGGGCGTAGAGGTAGTCTTTCAGCCTCCCCTTCCCAACTATAAAAAGGGAACTCAGGGGTAGGGAGAAGAGCATCTCCCCGCGTCTACCCTTTGTCTCCATCCCCACCCACGGTCATGGCGAGAGGGCGTGGTCGCGGCCGTTCTTCTGCGGAGGCGACCAGGTCCTCCTCCCGCCAGAGAGCTGCGGCGGTCAAGGAAGAGCTAGATGCCCAGGGTGAAGGCCATGCTCGAGGCGGGGCCGCGGTCGGCGAGGCGGTCGAGGCAGAGGCGGCCGGGGCAGAGGTGGGCGTGGAAGGGGGATGCCTGCGTCATCTCTGTCTCCGTCGCCGTCTCCCCCGCCAACTCCTCCTGCTTCACCGAGTGGTCAAGTCGGGGACTCCGTGCTCAAGTTTGTCCTGCAGCTGCATGGGCCGCTGCACCGCCGCCTTCGTTTTCCCCGGGCGTTCGTGAGGGTGCTGGAGATCGACCAGCCACCGCGGCTGAGGCTTCACATGAAGGGTTGTTGTCATGGCGACATGTGGGTGAACACAGGGTTCCCTGCCCCTCAAGTGATGCTCCTTCGCCAGGGCTGGAAAACCTTTGCAAGCGCCCATTTCTTGATGGATGGGTACGTCCTCTGCTTCAAGCAAGCGGAGAGCGATTTGCTCTCCATCAAGGTCTTCAGGCGCTCGGGGCACATGCTAGGGTGCTGTGCAGAGAGCTCGACCAATGGCGAAAGCTCCTCTTCGGGCGAGAGTGATGAGGAGGACAGCGACAGCGACGATGAGGGTAGTGGGCGAGAGGATGACGGGTCCGACTAGGCGTCGGACACGCCGTCCCTGGGTGACACCGACAGCACCATCATCTGCGTCGCCATCTCCATGAACTTATCGGGGTCGCCTCCTTGGGCGGTTGGTGTGGGAAGGCCGGGGAAGACGAAGAAGGCAGGTGGCGGGCCGTCAAGTCGGAGTACACGGGCACAGACGCCTTCATCGCGTATTGCCGGCCTGCTGCCTCATCTTTCGGCTTTCCTCTCGGCACCATCATCACCAGCCGTCTTCTGGAAGGCTGTCGGGATGTTCTTTTGGCGCCTTCTGCTGCTCGTACCTCGCCTAGGCACTCTTTTTGCCCTCCTACCTTATTTTTCTATTTCCTGAGGAGAGGGACAAGAAAGGGATTACAGGCATCTAATCTCTTTTTAGTTTTTAAGCCTACGGGCCTTTGTAAGATTTAAGTCTAGTAACCCCCTTGCTCATGTATGCACTCCGTACAAATTATACTTGTTAGCAACGTATTAATGAAGAGAAGGGTGTTTGCCTGGTCTTGTTCGCACGTGGGCGAGGGCCACACCAAGGAACGAGTCCTCGTTATCTTAAGATAAACACTATACCCCGCAACAGGCCTTGCCGTCTTCCTGCTCTATAGCTTGGCTATACTCACGCCCTTGCCGGAGGTAGGGGCCGAGTAGGATTAGCCCCTTCGCTCGCCCCCTTCCCATCGCACTACAACCAAGTTCCGGCCCAAAGTAAGGTTTTCGGACATGGGACAGAGGGAGCAAGATGGTATGAGAGCGAGCGAAGTCTCGTACGTTCAAGTTTCATACGGAGGCACAGAGTGGGGGAAAAAGACTTATCTGATGTACTAGCCCCCGGCAACCTTGACTTACCGTGATCGGATCCTTAGATCTGCAGCCCTCGGGGTTGGGGCGTCGGCCTGTTCTCTTTGTTCCAAAATAGCTCAGCAGAAAATGTCCATGCACCCCGAGAACCAAAAAGGACGGGACGGAACAGAGAGATGCATACTCAACCTCTATGCTAAGGGTTAGTCACGGCCAAGCAATATCAACCCTAACACAGAGAGATACTCTACCTAGAATGCATGCTAAAACTTAGGGCGCCAGTGCCTCATTTATTTATGCTCAGGGTCTGCGCCTGGCTTTGTACAAAGAGTTACATGCCTTGCCGGCAAGGCTTGCACAAAAGGTGCTTTGCCGGGGAGCCCGGCAACCGCGCCTTATGCGTAAAACTTGGGAAGATGTTCGATGTTCCAGGAGTTGCTCACTGGAATACCATCTTCGGTCTCCAGGCGGACTGCGCCGGGCCTGGTGACTTGTATTACCCAATAAGGGCCTTCCCACTTTGGCGTCAACTTGTTGGGATTCTTGGCCGACTGAACGTGCCGAAGAACAAGGTCGCTTTCCTCAAAGCTTCGGGCATGAACCTTGTGGCTATGGTAGCGATGCAAGGCTTGCTGGTAGCATGATGCTCGCATAGCCACCCGAAGACGATCTTCCTCAAGGAGCGCTGCGTCATCTTGCTGCAACTGCTCTTGCTCAAGCTCATCATAAGCAAGCACTCGAGGTGACCCGTACGTGAGTTCCATGGGGAGAACTGATTCGTCCCTGTAAACGAGGGAGAAAGGTGTCTGGCCGGTGGCTCGATTTGGTGTCGTTCTGATTGACCAAAGAACCGCTGGCAATTCATCAATCCAGCGCCGTCCGCACTTGTGTAGCCTGTCAAAAGTTCTTGTCCGGAGGCCTCGCAATACTTCAGCATTCGCCCTCTCAGCCTGGCCTTTGCTTCGCGAGTGTGCAACAGAAGCAAAACAGACCTTGCTGTCGAGGTCCTGGATGTACTGCATGAAGGCGTGATAACCCACAAGTGTAGGGGATCGCAACAGCTTTCGAGGGTAGAGTATTCAACCCAAATTTATTTATTCGACACAAGGGGAGCCAAAGAATATTCTCAAGTATTATCAGTTGAGTTGTCAATTCAACCACACCTGGATAACTTAATATCTGCAGCAAAGTATTTAATAGCAAAGTAATATGATAGTAGTGGTAACGGTAACAAAAGTAACGAAAGCAAAAGTAATATTTTTGGTGTTTTGTAGTGATTGTAACAATAGCAACGGAAAAGTAAATAAGCGTAAACCAGTATATGGAAAGCTTGTAGGCATTGGATCGGTGATGGATAATTATGCCGGATGCGGTTCATCATGTAACAGTCATAACATAGGGTGACACAGAACTAGCTCCAATTCATCAATGTAATGTAGGCATGTATTCCGAATATAGTCATACATGCTTATGGAAAAGAACTTGCATGACATCTTTTGTCCTACCCTCCCGTGGCAGCGGGGTCCTAACGGAAACTAAGGGATATTAAGGCCTCCTTTTAATAGAGAACCGGAACAAAGCATTAGCACTTAGTGAATACATGAACTCCTCAAACTAGGGTCATCACCGGGAGTGGTCCCGATTATTGTCACTTCGGGGTTGCCGGATCATAACACATAGTAGGTGACTATAGACTTGCAAGATAGGATCAAGAACACACATATATTCATGAAAACATAATAGGTTCATATCTGAAATCATGGCACTCGGGCCCTAGTGACAATCATAGCAAAGTCATAGCAACATCAATCTCAGAACATAGTGGATACTGGTGATCAAACCCTAACAAAACTAACTCGATTACATGATAGATCTCATCCAACCCATCACCGTCCAGCAAGCCTACGATGGAATTACTCACACACGGTGGTGAGCATCATGAAATTGGTGAGGATGGTTGATGATGACGACAGCGACGAATCCCCCTCTCCGGAGCCCCGAACGGACTCCAGATCAGCCCTCCTAAGAGGTTTTAGGGCTTGGCGGCGGCTCCGTATCGTAAAACGCGATGATTTCTTCTCCTTGATTTTTCTCTCCCCAAAAGCAAATATATAGTGTTGGAGTTGGCGTCGGAGGAGCTCCAAGGGGCCCACGATGTAGGGGGCGCGCCCTAGGGGGGCAGGCGCGCCCCCCACCCTCGTGGACAGGTGGTGGGCCCCCTGGCCTTCATCTTTGGCAAGGATTTTTTTATTATTTCTGAAAAGTTGTTCCGTGAAGTTTCAGGTCATTCTGAGAACTTTTGTTTCTGCACATAAATAACATCATGGCAATTCTGCTGAAAACAACATCAGTCCGGGTTAGTTCCATCCAAATCATGCAAGTTAGAGTCCAAAACAAGGGCAAAAGTGTTTGGAAAAGTAGATACGACAGAGACGTATCAACTCCCCCAAGCTTAAACCTTTGCTTGTCCTCAAGCAATTCAGTTGATAAACTGTAAGTGATAAACAAAAACTTCTACAAACTCTGTTTGCTCTTGTTGTTGTAAATATGTAAAGCCAACATTCAAGTTTTCAGCAAAGATTATGACTAACCACACTTGCAATAACTCTTAGGTCTCATATTTACTCGTATCAATAGCATAATCAACTAGCGAGTCATAATAATAAATCTCGGATGACCACACTTTCTCAAAACAATCATGATATAATATAACAAGATGGTATCTCGCTAGCCCTTTCTGAGACCGCAAAACATAAGTGCAGAGCACCTTTAAAGATCAAGGACTGACTAGACATTGTAATTCATGGTAAAAGAGATCCAATCATAGTCATACCCAATATAAATTAATAGTAATGAATGCAAATGACAGCTGTGCTCTCCAGCTAGTGCTTTTTAATAAGAGGGTGATGACTCAACATAAAAGTAAATAGATAGGCCCTTCGCAGAGGGAAGCGGGGATTTGTAGAGGTGCCAGAGCTCGGTTTTGAAATAGAGATAAATAATATTTTGAGCGGCATACTTTCATTGTCAACATAGCAACTAAGAGATGGCGATATCTTCCATGCTACACACATTATAGGCGGTTCCCAAACAGAATGGTAAAGTTTATACCCCCCCTCCACCAATAAGCATCAATCCATGATTTGCTCGAAACAACGAGTGTCTCCAACTAGCAACAGTCCCGGGGGAGTTTTGTTTGCAATTATTTTGATTTAGTTTGCATAAAGCATGGGACTGCGCATCCCGGTGACCAACCATTTTCTCGTGAATGAGGAGCGGAGTCCACTCCTCTTGAGAATAACCCGCCTAACATGGAAGATAAGGGCAGCCCTAGTTGATACATGAGCTATTCGAGCATACAAAACAGAATGTTTATTTGAAGGTTTATAGTTTGGCACATACAAATTTACTTGGAACGGCAGGTAGATACCGCATATAGGAAGGTATGGTGGACTCATATGGCATAACTTTGGGGTTTAAGGAATTGGATGCACAAGCAGTATTCCCGCTTAGTACAAGTGAAGGCTAGCAAAAGACTGGGAAGCGACCAACTAGAGAGCGACAACAGTCATGAACATGCATTAAAATTAATAAACATTGGATGCAAGCATGAGTAGGATATAATCCACCATGAACATAAATATCGTGAAGGCTATGTTGATTTGTTTCAACTACATGTGTGAACATGTGCCAAGTCAAGTCACTTAAATCATTCAAAGGAGGATACCACCCCATCATACCACATCACAACCATTTTAATAGCATGTTGGCAGCAAGGTAAATCATTATAACTCATAGCTAATTAAGCATGGCACAAGCAACTATGATCTCTAATTGTCATTGCAAACATGTTTATCCATAATAAGCTGAATCAGGAACGATGAACTCATCATATTTACAAAAACAAGAGAGGTCGAGTTCATACCAGCTTTTCTCATCTCAGTCAGTCCATCATATATCATCATAATTGCCTTTCACTTGCACGACCGAACGATGTGAATAATAATAAGAGTGTACGTGCATTGGACTTAGCTGGAATCTGCGAGCATTCAATACACAGGAGAAGACAAGGCAGTATGGGTTCTTGGTTAAATAAACAATAATGCATATAAGAGCCACTTCAACAATTTAATCATTGTCTTCTCCTATCGACCCCCAAAGAAAAGAAAAGACATAAAACTATTTACACGGGAAAGCTCCCAACAAGCAAAAGAAGAACAGGAAATATTTTTGGGTTTCCTTTTTTATTAATACTACTAAAGCAAGAAAAGTAAACTACTACTAATTGTTTTGGTTTTTCTTAAGGTTTGACAAACACACAAGAAGAAAGCAGGAAAAATAAAATAAATTAACATGGATATTACAGTAAAAGTGTGTGTAAACATAAATGTAATGTCGGCGGGAAATATGTAGTCCCCCAAGATTAGGCTTTTGGCCTAAGTTGGATCATTGCCAGGGGTGGCCTGGCGGATATCCGTAGGTGTAGCTGGGGTCGTACTGCGATGAAGAAGACTCTAACTACCATTGGCTGGCAGCCATCTTCGGATCCCAAGAATAAACAGACTGTCGTGGAGGCTCATATTGTGGTTCCGGTTCCGGGGCTGGTGCAGGATCCCGATAGGCTTCAACGACCGCCCACGAAACGAGATATGGTCCTTCAAAATTAAACAAGGAAGGAGCAGGCAAGGTAATAGTCTCAGGGTGATTTTTATTAAAGTACAATTTATATTTAAGCTCCCCTTCCCGACTCTTAACAATAAAATCATGCGCTAGCATACTCTTATAATCTAAATAAGCACTAGGCAGCAATTTTTCTTCTTTCTCATAAAGCCTAATGGGTATGTTAAAATGTGCAGCTAGGCGTGAAGCATATATACCTCCAAATATGGGGCCCTTTGTACGGTTCAAACTTAATCGTTTAGCAATAATTCCGCCCATACTAACAGTGTTATCGCGGAATAAACCATGGAACAAAATGATAATATCAGGAACACTAAGGTTTCCACAGTTTCCGTGACCAATCAAGCAACGACTAGCAAATATGGCAAAGTAGCGTAAGACAGGAAAATGTATGCTAGTGATTCTTGCATCGGAAACCTTCCTGGTTTCTCCCACGGTGATGGTTTCAATAAATTCTTCCACATGTTTACGATGTGGTTCATCTAAGGTACCCTCGAAGGGTATTTTGCAAACCTTGCAAAATTCATCTAGTGGCATTTTCTTAACAACATCATATAAATGAAACTCTACTGAAGCAGGTGATTCCTTAGGAAAATTGTAGAAGTTTTGCACAAAAGTATTAGTTAGTAAGAGATACTGATGACGTTGGTCGCGGAGGAAGTCGGTGAGGCCAACATTCTCAGCCAATGAATAGAAATCCTCATAAATCCCGGCTTGTCTCAAGAAGTCATCGGAAGGCCATTCAAACGGCCGGACCTCCGCGGTACGAGGCAAATTATATTTGGGCCTCTGTGCTTCTTCATTTTGCTTTTCCTTCGAGGTTTGGCTCGATGAGCCCCTCAAAAGTCTCTTCATCATTTTCTGAAATATTCTGAAATTTTTAGTAACTTCAAACAAAAGTGAACCAAGCTCAACAAAATTGATAGCAACTACTCCTACAAGTGCCTAGAGCCTATATCATGCATTAGAACTACTTGGAACCATATAAATTTGACATGCAAGCTCAAGAACATGGTCACCTAGGCAGCACAAATTTGCAATGAATAAAGCACTAGAACAAAAACTAATTGGACCAATGGAGGAGTCACATACCAAGGAACAATCTCCCCAAGCAGTTTTGTGAGAGGTGCTTTGAGCAAGGAGATCGAAAATTGCAGCAAAGTGAGCTAGAACTCGTGCTTGAGCTAGATATTCGTGTTTGTGGGAGGAAGAAGAAGTGGATGGGTGCATGAATAAGTGGAGGAGGGCCACCATGGGCCCACGAGGCAGGGGGGCGCGCCCTGGGGGGTAGGGCACGCCCTCCACCCTCGTGGCTAGGTGGAAGCTCCCCCCGCGGTGTTTTTAGTTCCATAAATCCTCAAATATTCCAGAAAAAATCATATTAAATTGGCATGGCATTTGGAGGACTTTTATTTTTGGGGTATTTTTATATTGCACGGATAAATCAGGAAACAGACAGAAAAATAATATTTTTACTTTATTTCAACTAAATAACATAAAGTATAAAGAGGATACATAAGGTTGTGCTTCTAGTTTCATCCATCTCATGCTCATCAAAAGGAATCCACTAACAAGGTTGATCAAGTCTTGTTAACAAACTCATTCCGATTAACATGGAACCGGAGAAATTTTGAATAACACTATGTTACCTCAACAGGGATATGCACATCCCCTATAATAAGAATATCATATTTCTTCTCGACAGTAGGAAGAGGAAATTCAAAACCTCCAAAAATAATCGATGGAACTTTTCCAATAGAATTGATACTATGAACTTGAAGTTGTTTCCTCAGAAAGTGTACCGTATGCTCATTACCATTAACATGAAAAGTGACATTGCCTTTGTTGCAATCAATAACAGCACCTGGAGTATTCAAAAAAGGTCTTCCAAGAATAATAGACATACTATCGTCCTCGGGAATATCAATAATAACAAAGTCTGTTAAAATAGTAATGTTTGCAACCACAAGAGGCACATCCTCACAAATACCGACATGTATAGCAGTTGATTTATCAGCCATTTGCAAAGATATTTCAGTAGGTGTCAACTTATTCAAATCAAGTCTATGATATAAAGAGAGAGGCATAACACTAACACCGGCTCCAAGATCACATAAGGCAGTTTTAACATAGTTTCTTTTAATGGAGCATGGTATAGTAGGTACTCCTGGATCTCCAAGTTTCTTTGGTATTCCACCCTTAAAATTATAATTAGCAAGCATGGTGGAAACTTCAGCTTCTGGTATCTTTCTTTTCTTTGTAACAATATCTTTCATATATTTAGCCTAAGGATTCATTTTGAGCATATCAGTCAATCGCATACGCAAAAAGATAGGTCTAATCATTCCAGCAAAGCGCTCAAAATCCTCATCATCCTTTTTCTTGGATAGTTTAGGAGGAAAAGGCATGGGTTTCTGAACCCATGGTTCCCTTTCTTTAACATATTTCCTAGCAACAAAGTCTCTCTTATCATAAGGTTGATTCTTTGATTGTGGGTTATCAAGATCAACAGCAGGTTCAACTTCTACATCATTATCATTACTAGGTTGAGCATCATCATGAACATCATCATTAACATTTCCACTAGGTTCATGTTCATTACCAGATTGTGTTTCAGCATCAGAAATAGAGATATCATTTGGATTCTCAGGTAGTTCAGCAATAGGTTCAATAGAAGTTTGCAAAGTCCTATCATTTTTCTTTTTCTTCTTTTTAGAAGAACTAGATACATCAATATTATTTCTCTGAGAATCTTACTCAATTCTCTTAGGGTGGCCTTCAGGATACAAAGGTTCCTGAGTCATTCTACCATTTTAGTAGCCACTCTAATAGCATAATCATTTTTCTTACTATTCATTTCATTGAGAAAATCATTTTGAGCCTTAAGTACTTGTTCTACTTGAGTAGTAACCATAGAAGCATGTTTGCTAACAAGTTTAAGTTCACATCTAACATCAGCCATATAATCACCCAAGTGTTTAATCATATAAGTATTTTGCTTTGATTTTCTACCAAAATAAGCATTGAAATTTTCTTGTTTGACAATAAAATTATCGAACTCTTCTAAGCATTGTCTAGCAGACTTATAGTGAGGAATATCACCTTCATCAAATCTATAGAGAGAGTTTACCTTTATTACCTGTGTCGGGTTATCAAGACCTGGAGGTTCTTCAATAGGTAATGGATTAAGATCATATGTTTCTTCAACAGGCGGTAAATTAAGACCATGTATTTCTTCAATAGGAGGTAAATTCTTAAAATCTTCAGCTTTAATACCTTTTTCTTTCATAGATTTCTTTGCCTCTTGCATATCTTCAGATCGAGAAATAGAACACCTCTCTTCTTCGGAGTTGGTTTAGGAATAGGCTCAGAATTGGCTCGAGCTGGCTCGTGAAGTGTCCAATTGTTTTCATTTGTCAACATATTATTCAATAGAATTTCAGCTTCATCCGTGTTCTTTCCACGAAAACAGAACCAGCACAACTATCCGTAATCTCTGGAAGCATCGGTTAGTCCATTATAAAAGATATAAAGTATTTCATTTTTCTGAAGAGGATGATCAGGCAAAGCATTAAGTAACTTGAGAAGCCTCCCCCAAGCTTGTGGGAGACTCTCTTCTTCAATTTGCAGAAGTTATATATTTCCCTCAAAGCAGCTTGTTTCTTATGAGCAGGGAAATATTTAGCGAGAAGTAATAAATCATATCACGGGACTACGCACACAACCAGGATCAAGAGAATTAAACCATATCTTAGCATCACCCTTTAATGAGAACGGAAATATTTTAAGGATATAAAAGTAGCGAGATCTCTCATCATTAGTGAACAGGGTGGCTATATCATTTAATTTAGTAAGATGTGCCACAACAGTTTCAGATTCATAGCCATGAAAAGGATCAGATTCAACCAAAGTAATTATATCAGGATCAACAGATAATTCATAATCCTTATCGGCAACACAAATAGGTGAATTAGCAAAAGCAGGGTCAGGTTTCATTCTATCTCTAAGAGATTCCTTACTCCATGTTACTAATAGCCTCTTGAGCTCAGAACTACCTTTGCAGGCAAAAATATCTACAAAAGCTTCTTTATCAAAAACATAACCCTCAGGAATAACAGGCATATCTTCATCATCACTTTGATCAATATAATCAGTTTCAATAATTTCTTTCTCTCTAGCCCTAGCAATTTTTTCATCAAGAAATTCACTAAGGGGCACAGTAGTATCAAGCATAGAAGTAGTTTCATCATAAGTATCATGCATAGCAGAAGTGGCATCATCAATAACATGCAACATATCGGAACGAATAGCAGAAGCAGGTTTAGGTGTCGCAAGCTTACTCAAAACAGAAGGTGAATCAAGTGCAGAGCTAGATGGCAGTTCCTTACCTCCCCTCGTAGTTGATGGATAAATTGTTGTCTTAGCGTCTTTCAAGTTCTTCATAGTGACCAGCAGATATAAATCCCAAGTAACTCAAAGAATAGAGCTATCCTCCTCGGCAACGGCGCCAGAAATTGTCTTGATAACACACAAGTGTAGGGGATCGCAACAGCTTTCGAGGGTAGAGTATTCAACCCAAAATTATTGATTCGACACAAGGGGAGCCAAAGAATATTCTCAAGTATTAGCAGTTGAGTTGTCAATTCAACCACACCTGGATAACTTAATATCTGCAGTAAAGTATTTAATAGCAAAGTAATATGATAGTAGTGGTAACGGTAACAAAAGTAACGAAAGCAAAAGTAATATTTTTGGTGTTTTGTAGTGATTGTAACAATAGCAACGGAAAACTAAATAAGCGTAAACCAGTATATGGAAATCTCGTAGGCATTGGATCGGTGATGGATAATTATGCCGGATGCAGTTCATCATGTAATAGTCATAACATAGGGTGACACAGAACTAGCTCCAATTCATCAATGTAATGTAGGCATGTATTCCGAATATAGTCATACGTGCTTATGGAAAAGAACTTGCATGACATCTTTTGTCCTACCCTCCCGTGGCAGCGGGGTCCTAACGGAAACTAAAGGATATTAAGGCCTCCTTTTAATAGAGAACTGGAACAAAGCATTAGCACTTAGTGAATACATGAACTCCTCAAACTAGGGTCATCACCGGGAGTGGTCCCGATTATTGTCACTTCGGGGTTGCCGGATCATAACACATAGTAGGTGACTATAGACTTGCAAGATAGGATCAAGAACACACATATATTCATGAAAACATAATAGGTTCAGATCTGAAATCATGGCACTCGGGCCCTAGTGACAAGCGTTAAGCATAGCAAAGTCATAACAACATCAATCTCAGAACATAGTGGATACTAGGGATCAAACCCTAACAAAACTAACTCGATTACATGATAGATCTCATCCAACCCATCACCGTCCAGCAAGCCTACGATGGAATTACTCACGCATGGCGGTGAGCATCATGAAATTGGTGATGGAGGATGGTTGATGATGACGACGGCGACGAATCCCCCTCTCCGGAACCCCGAACGGACTCCAGATCAGCCCTCCCGAGAGGTTTTAGGGCTTGGCGGCAGCTGTGTATCGTAAACGCGATGATTTATTCTCCTTGATTTTTTTCTCCCCGAAAGCAAATATATAGAGTTGGAGTTGGCGTCGGAGGAGCTCCAAGGGGCCCACGAGGTAGGGGGCGCGCCCTAGGGGGGCAGGCGCTTCCACCACCCTCGTGGACAGGTGGTGGGCCCCCTGGCCTTCATCTTTGGCAAGGATTTTTTATTATTTTTGAAAAGTTGTTCCGTGAAGTTTCAGGTCATTCTGAGAACTTTTGTTTCTGCACATAAATAACATCATGGCAATTCTGGTGAAAACATCGTTAGTCCGGGTTAGTTCCATCCAAATCATGCAAGTTAGAGTCCAAAACAAGGGAAAAAGTGTTTGGATAAGTAGATACGACGGAGACGTATCAAGGCGCAGCTCGTGAACTGCGTGTCGTTGTCCTTGATGACTCTATTTGGCACACCAAAACGGCAGACTAGTCCCTTCAAGAATTTGATGGCCGACTGTGCTATCACCTTTCTCACTGACTCCACCTCCGGCCACTTTGTGAACTTGTCGATTGCAACGTACAAGTACTCAAAGCCCCCGACAGCATGGGGAAAGGGGCCCAGTATGTCAAGCCCCTAGACAGAGAATGGCCATGAGAGAGGGATTGTTTGGAGAGCTGGAGCTGGTTGATGAAGCTTCTTTGAATGGAACTGGCACGCTTCACACTTGGTTACTAGTGATGTTGCATCCTGGAGGGTTGTGGGCCAGAAGAAACCTTGCCGGAATGCCTTGCCGGCAAGGGCCCTCGACCCTACGTGGGAGCCACATATGCCTCCGTGTATCCCTGCCAACAGCTCCAGTCCTTCCTCCCGGGGAATGCACTTCAATTTCACACCGTTTGGTCTTTTTTCTGTACAAAACGTCGTCGACGAACTGATACATGGCAGACAGACGGGCTACTTTCTCTGCTTCTTCCTGCTCCTCAGGGAGTTCCCCTATTTGGAGGAATCGAACGGTATGCTATGCCCATACCGAAGCGTGGGGCTCGACGGCAAGGACCAAAGGCATTTCCTCTTCCATGGGAGCGGCTGTCTCTACGCCAGGGCTTGACGCCCCGCCGGAGTCTGTTGCCCCATGGCAGGCTCAGTGTCCACGGCAACATCTTTGCCGGCGGCCCTTGGGAGCTCGCGGGAAAGTACTTGCTGGGGCGTGATTTCCTCCGCTTGTTCTGCCCTGTCGATGATTCAACGGATGGTTGAGTTAATCGAAGCACAAAAGTACCTGGTTCCATAGGCAATTTGAAGGCAGCGTGTTTCGACAAGTAGTCGGTGATGCCGTTCTCCACTCGGGGAACATGCTCTGCTTGTATACTGTCAAAACGCTCTTCCAGCTTCCTCACTTCATCTACGTAGGCCTCCATCAATGGGGTTTGATAATCTTTGTTAACTTGCTTGACAACAAGCTATGAATCACCCCTGACGATGATCTTCTTAATTCCGAGGTCTGCCGCGATCCTGACACCGGCAAGCAAGCCCTCATATTCAGCAGTGTTGTTTGTTGACATCTCCCTGGGAAAGTGCATCTGGACTACATACTTGAGGTGCTCTCCGGTGGGTGCGACGAGCAGCACACCAGCACCGGCGCCTTGCAGCGAGAAAGCCCCATCAAAGTACATAATCCAGTCGCCACTTGTTTCCTTGCTGGGGAGAGCGGTCTCCTAAATCTCTTTGTCGGGCATTGAGGTCCATTCCGCAATGAACTCTGCCAAGACTCTACTCTGAATTGTTGAAGTGCTTTCAAACTTCAAACCAAAGCTCGACAGTTCCAAATCCCATTCCACAATCCTCCCGGTTGCGTCTGGGTTATGCAATATCCTTTGCAACGGGAAGCGGGTGACGACGGTGATTTCGTGTGCTTGGAAGTAATGATGCAGCTTCCTCGAGGCCATAAGGAGGCCGAAGAGCAATTTTTGCACACCGGAGTACCTCGATCTAGCCCCCTACAAGAGGGAGCTGACAAAGTAAACCGGGTGCTGCATCATCTTCTTCTTCTGCACTATTTCAGTTGGCTGCATAGCTTCTGCTTCGCCAGCGTGAGACTCTGCTGGGGGGCTTGCCTTACCGGCACCAGGCCCTGCCGGGGGGGCTCGGTTTGCCATCCGCCAGCCCTGCCATTGACACTGCCTCTTCGTTGACCTCCCTGTGTGCCACTAGCGCGGCGCTGACCACTTGGTTCATTGCCGCTAGATATAGCAGCAACAGTTCTTGTGGTTTAGGTGCAACCAGTATTGGCGTAGAGGAGAGGTACTTCTTCAAATCCTGCAGGGCTGCCTCGTCCTCTGGGGTCCATTCCATTGGGCCCGCCTTTTTCAAGATTTTGAAAAAGGGAAGGGCACGTTCATCAGACTTGGAGATGAATCTGCTCATGGCGGCAACGCAGCCAGCGAGCCGACGTACATCCTTGATCCGCCTAGGTGCCTCAATCTGCTCAATGGCCTTGATCTTGTCTGGGTTCGCCTCGATCCCACACTGTGACACAAAGAAGCCGAGAAGTTTGCGGGACGGAACGCCGAAGACACACTTCTCAGGGTTCAGCTTGAGGTTGATCTTGCGCAAATTTGCAAACGTCTCTTCTAAATCTTGTACGAGTGTTGCCCTGTCCTTGGTTTTGACCACTATGTCATCCATATAAGCTTCCATATTTCTATGCAGCTGAGGCTCAAAATCAATTTGGACTGCTCTCGCAAATGTCGCGCCAGCGCTCTTCAACCCGAAAGGCATTCATATGAAACAATACGTACCACATGGGGAGATGAACGTTGTCTTCTCTTCATCTTCTTTCGTCATGAATATCTTGTGGTATCCCGAGTAAGCGTCAAGGAATGATAACAAGTCACACCCGGCCGTGGAGTCAACAATCTGGTCGATGCGCGGTAACGGGAAAGGGTCCTTTGGACAAGCCTTATTGATGTCTGTGTAATCAATACACAGTCTCCACTTCCCATTTGTATTGCGCACCACCACCGGATTGGCCAACCACGTCGGATAGAGTACCCCTCTCACCAAGCCTGCCGCTTCCAACTTCCTGATTTCCTCTGTGATGAACTCTTGTTGTTCTAGAGCCTGCTTCCTGGCCTTCTTCTTGACGGGTCGCGCATGAGGACAGACATCAAGATGGTGCTCAATCGCCTCCCTGGGAACGCCGGGGATGTCGGATGCTTGCCATGCAAACACATCGACATTCGCTCGCAAGAAAGTGATGAGCGCGCCTTCCTATTTGCTGTCGAGGGTGGAGCTTATGGTGAAAGCCCCTCCCGTGACATCCTCCTTGACGGACACCTTCTTGGTCTCTGGTGGTGCAGCTCTGGATTTCTTGCTCTTGCCGATGGAGCTCTCTCTCTGGTACGTCCTCGACGAGGGCATAGAGCTCCGAAGAGGTGCGCTTGCCAGAGTGGGTGCGAGAGGTCTTGCTGGTCTTCTTCCCACCGGGGCAAGTGCCTTGGTGGCAGTCGCTGCAATTGCCTCCCGGTAGAGTTGGTGAGCGCAGATCAGCGCATCCTTCTTGTCAGAGGGGACGGTGACGATGGTCATCGGCCCAGGCATCTTTAACATGTTGTAGGCGTAATGTGTGGCCGCCATGAACTTGGCTAGTGCTGGGCGGCCGAGGATCCCGTTGTAGGGCAGGGGGATCTCGGCTACATCGAAAACAATCCTCTCTGTCCTGTAGTTCAACTTGCCTCCAAACGTCATGGGCAGCGTGACCTTACCCTTCGGCTGACTCCTTCCCGGGTTGACCCCTTCAAATGTACCCGTCTCTTCGAGGTCTCCATCAGGAATCTGTAGCCTTTTGATCACAACAGGCGAGATCAAGTTCAGACCGGCCCCGCCGTCAACTAGCATTTTTGTCACCTTGAGGTTGCGTATTGTTGGCGAAACCAACAACAACAAACACCTGACCGTAGTTGTGCGATCAGGGTGGTCCTCGGTGTAAAAAATGATAGGCGTGCTGGACCACTTCAGTGGCTTTTGAGCATCGAATGATGGTTCCGCTTTTGTGATCTCACGCGCTCACTGCTTGAGCTGGCGGTGGGAGTTGTGCAGCGAGGCGCCACCGTCGACGCACATCGCCTCTGTAGCTTTCTGGAACTCATCCTCCCCGGACTCGTCGTCCTCGTCACGATCATCGTCTTCTTGCTTCTTGTCGCGGCCCCGAGCGAGCCTCTCTTGCTGGTTATCCTTGCCGCGACGACCTCCTTGGCCGCCACGCATCTTGCCAGATCCCTCGGCACCATCCTCACCCTTTTCCTTGTTCCGCCTCTCATATTCAGCTTTTTGCTTCTCAGCAAGCAGCTCAATTTGTTAGCAATTCTGGAGGCCATGGCCCTTGGTGCGGTGGATCTTGCAGTACTGCTTGTCGGAGCCTCCTGGCTTGTCGGCAGCCGCCAAGGCCTGGCAAGCGGCGCACCCAACAATTTCCTTGTCGGGGTCGTCTTCCTTGGCCTTCTTGGCAGTGCCGGTGTCCTCGGATCCCTCGACGGCAAGCATGGTCTTCCCCTTACGCTTCCTGTTGCGGCGCCGACCCTTCTTCGTCGGGGCGGCTGTATCTTCGTCCGTGGAGTCGGTTTCCGCACCGGCGTTCTCGCTGGGGTACTTCCTCCCCTCTTCAGCTCGAGCACACCTATCGGCCAGAACATAAAGTTCGGCCACATCTTTGACCTTGTTCACCGCCAACTCTTCACGCATCTTGCGATTGCGCACATTCTAATGGAATGCGTTGATCACGGCAGCGGGATGAACATCTGGGATGTTGTACTGCACCCAGCTGAACCTCTGTATGTACTTGCGCAGGTTTTCACCTTCCTTCTGGGGGATGATATGAAAATCACTTGCCTGGCCATGAGCTTGGTGGCCTCCAGTGAAGGCGCCAACGAACTCATGACACAAATCCGACCAAGAAGAAATGGAATCCGCCGGGAGGTGCAGCAACCATGATATGACTTTGGGTTTAAGTGCCAACGGGAATTAATTGGCAAGCACCTTGTCGTCGCGAGCTCCAGCGGCTTGCATGGTGTAGATGTTGAGGAGCTCCGACGGGTGGGTCTTGCTGTTGTACTTCTCGCCAACGTCGGGCTTGAACATGCGGTGGGAGGGCCACTGGAACTTCCACAACTCATGGGTAAAGGCTGGGTAACCCACCTCATAGGGTAGGCCGCCAGAGCCTCCCGGTGCTGGGTGGTCCATAGTGGGCCCCGCCGACCTGTCTGACTGGTGGCGTGCTTCGCGCCGGCGCTCGATGGTGGTTCGAGCGTCTTCATGGGCTCGCTCTCGTAGAACATGGTGCTGATCGCGGTGTGTCCGTGGGTCGAACGACGCTATGGAAATTTTATCACAAGCGTCATCACGACGGACCGACACCCGCGGTGGCTGGCGTGGGGGAGGAGAGTGCACCATGGCCGCAGCACCTCCGGTCCTTCCACCACTGGCATGCGATGGCTCGACGGAGCGCTGGCCTGAGGGCCCCGCTGGTCGCGGCTCATCTTTGTTAGCAACACCGACGAGGCTCCGGATGGTGGCTCTCCACTCGTCGAGCTTTTCCGCAGTAGGAGGAAAGTCGAGTAGCAACTACGAGCGTGCTAAAGCTTCTGCTCGCGTGGGTGGCGGTGAAAGCTGCGTGGACCGTGACGCGCTCCGACTTCTAACCACGTTAGATGGAGCTCTATCACGGCCTCGCGGCTGCGCGCCATTTTCGCCAGCGCCTCGGCGTGCATGCTGGCCTTCTATGTCCCGCGAATGAGGCATAGGACTCTTCCCACGGCGGTGCCCGGGGTCACCCGCGTGGTGACGCTGCTCGTCGCGCACAACTTGGGAAGAGCGCATTGTGGGCGCCACCATTGGCGTCTTGGAAGTCGCCGCGCCGCTGATGGGTCGCACGATGCCGCCCTTGGAGGGCCCCATGCCGCCTACGGGGGGCCCGGCTCCGTCTTTGGATTTGGCGACGTGCGGCCCGTCGTCTCGCGCATGAATGACGCCGCTCGCCAGGCTTTGACTGCCAGAGCGATGTGGGTGTTCGCGGGCCGCGCCTTGGCTTCCGTCCGCGACCGCCCTACCACTCGCCCGCACTGGTACGGGCCGTTCGGCCCTCGATGAACCGATCATCGTGATTGTCTTCTTCTTGGGAGCCATGGCGATGAAGAACTGCTAAACTAACTGCTAGACCGGATTTTCACAACAGCGCCCCCCTACCTGGCGCGCCAAAGATGTCGGTGGAAACGACACCTATGGAATCACTAGGATCCCTTCTACGGTTGGCGAGCGCGGGGTTGTGCAAAGAGCGGGTCTGGTAGTCAGCACAAAGATCGTTTACCCAAGTTCGGGCCGCAAGGATGCGTAATACCCTAGTCCTTCTTTGGTGTATATTTGAGTGCTCTTGAGCTCTTGAACTAGCTGTGGTGCGTGCGTAGCCCAAAAGATCTGAATCCTTCTCCGGGACGCCTCGGGCTTCCTTTTATAGGCGAAAGGGGTCGCCACAGTGGCACACAGGAGGTCGAAAGGTACACAGTGTACAAGCTTATCGCCTGTCATTACGGGACAAGTTGCATTAAATGCGCTCCTTAGCTGTCCCATTGCTTTATTGGGGATGGAACGAGGCATGTCCCGTCCGTTGTCGCTCCGCCTCGCTCTGACACGCGTCCAGGCCATCGAGGCATGCAGCGCCACGTAGGCTGGCAGGCTGCTGAGATGGCGTGGTGGTAGGGTCTTCACGAAGATCTGCATGCCACCACGTAGGTGCTTGCTGAGTTGGCACAGGGGCCGCGTCATCACGCAGGTGCTGCCCACTGGTTGGGCCTGGCAGTTGACGGAACGGGCGGTGGAGTCTTGGCAGATGTGGGCCTCGCTGTGGCCCCGTAGGTGCCCTCGGGAAGGGTCTTGCCGGGGCCCAGGCAAGGGTCTTGCTGTGGCATCGCGGTCGTCCCCGGCAAGATCGTGGATTTCCTCGGCAAGGATCTTGCCGAGGATCGTCGTCTTCGGGTCCTCACCTGATCTTGTGTGCTTATGATCTTCACAAAGATCTGCATGCCGCCATGGGGGTGCCTCCCGAGCCTTGGTTCCGATGTGGTTGATGGTGTTGGAACCCTTGGGCTTAAGGGTGGCACGCTCCGCTGGCGTTGGGCAAGTTACCCTGCAAGGCTCTTGCCGGGGCTGCGGAGGCTGATACGTCTCCAACGTATCTATATTTTTTGATTGCTCCATGCTACTTTATCTACTGTTTTAGGCTTTATTGGGCTTTATTTTCCACTTTTATATTACTTTTGGGACTAACCTATTAACCGGTGGCCTAGCCCAGAATTGCTGTTTTTTGCCTATTTCAGTATTTCGAAGAAAATGAATATCAAACAGAGTCCAAACGGAATGAATCCTTCAGGAACATGATTTTCTCGACGAATGTGATACAGAGAACTCGGAGTGCAAGTCAAGAAGCAACCGAGCCTCCACGAGATAGGAGGGCGCGCCCCCCCTATAGGGTGTGCCCCTGTCTCGTGGGCCCCTGGCTGACCACCGACGTATTTCTTCTTCCTATATATACCTACGTGCCCGAAAACATCCGGGGCACCACGTAAACACAATTTCCACAACCGTAACCTTCAGATCCGCAAGATCCCATCTTGAGCCTTCACAAGATCTGGGAGGGTAATCAACACGGAGGGCCTCTACATCAACATCCTTGCCCCTCCGATGAGTTGTGAGTAGTTTACCACAGACCTACGGGTCCATAGTTATTAGCTAGATGGATTCTTCTCTCTTTTTGGATCTCAATACAATGTTCTCCCCCTCTCTTGTGGAGGTCTATTCGATGTAATCTCTTTTTGCGGTGTGTTTGCCGAGATCCGATGAATTGTGGGTAAGTTTATCTATGAATAATATTTGAATCTTCTCTGAATTCTTTTATGTATGATTAAGTTATCTTTGCAAGTCTCTTCGAATTATCAGTTTGGTTTGGCCTACTAGATTGATCTTTCTTGCCATGGGAGAAGTGCTTAGCTTTGGGTTCAATCTTGCGGTGTCCTTACCCAGTGATAGAAAGGGTTGCAAGGCACGTATTGTATTGTTGCCATCGAGGATAACAAGATGGGGTTTATATCATATCGCATGAGTTTGTCCCTCTACATCATGTCATCTTGCTTAATGCGTTACTCTGTTCTTATGAACTTAATACTCTAGATGCATGCTGGATAGTGGTCGATGTGTGGAGTAATAGTAGTAGATGCAGGCAGGAGTCGGTCTACTTGTTATGGACGTGATGCCTATATACATGATCATGCCTAGATAATCTCATAACTTTGCGCTTTTCTATCAATTGCTCGACAGTAATTTGTTCACCCACCGTAATACTTATGCTATCTTGAGAGAAGCCACTAGTGAAACCTATGGCCCCCGGGTCTATCTCTTATCATATTTACTTCCAATCTACTTTTATTTGCATCTTTAATTTTTGCATCTATATTATAAAATACCAAAAATATATTTATCTTATCATACTATCTTTATTAGATCTCACTTTCGCAAGTGGCCGTGAAGGGATTGACAACCCTTTATTGCGTTGGTTGCGAGTTCTCGCTTGTTTGTGTAGGTGCGTGGGACTTTTGAGGAGCCTCCTCTTTGGATTGATACCTTGGTTCTCAAAACTGAGGAAAATACTTACGCTACACTTTGCTGCATCACCCTCTCCTCTTCGAGGAAAACCAACGCAAGCTCAAGACGTAGCAGAGGCTGCCCCGGCAAGGGCCTTGCCGGGGAAGTCCACCTCGCCCTTCTGCTCCTTGTGTTTCTGTCTTGGCATTGCTTTGCCCGTCTTGTGCCTTTGGCTTCCCTGCTCTAGCCTGCTAAGTGTGGCCGCAGGTGCGGCTCTGACTGCCCGTGCACAAGTAGAGGGGTACAAAAGGGGAGCCCCCACTTTTGTACACCGACACGTCCTCAATCCCCGCAGAACATACGGCAACTCAGGCACCCAAGCTCCAGCTGCATGCTTGAGGTCGCGCATCAATCGGGGTTTCAGCCCTTGGAGGTTCAAACCATTTGCTCTTTCAGCTTGCCCATTCGACAGCAGGTGGGCAACAGATGCGTAGTCGACCCGAGTGCCTTGGGAAGTGCAGAATGCTCAGAACTCATCAGAATCAAAGTTTGAGCCATTGTCCGTGATGATGATGTGCGGAACTTCGTATCGGAACACCAACTCTGTGATAAAACCGATGGATGTGCTAGAGTCAAGATTCTTGATAGGTTTGGCTTGAATCCACTTAGTGAACTTGTCGACTGCCACGAGCAGATGAGTGAAGCCACTTTTGCCGGTCCTTAGCTGCCCAATCATGTCCAGTCCCCACACAACAAATGGCCAGATGAGTGGAATAGTCTTCAAGGCCGATGCGGGCTTGTGGGACATGTTCGAGTAAAACCGGCAACCTTCGCACTTCTTGACAATCTCTTTTGCCATTTCATTGGCCCGTGGCCAGTAGAATCCCGCTCGGTATGCTTTGGCCACGATGGTCTGGGAGGACGCATGGTGACCACAGGTCCCCGAGTGAATCTCGTTCAAGATTAGTCGACCCTCTTCTGGTGAGAAACATCGCTGAGCCACGCCAGTAACACTTTCTCTGAAAAGCTGTCCACCTATAACAGTAAAGGCTTTAGACCTGCGGATGATCTGACGTGCCTCAGCTTCATCTTCTAGAAGCTCCTGTGTGAGAAAGTATGCAATATAGGACACCGTCCAGTCGGGGGAGATTACCAAAATATCCATGATTAAGTTGACTACTGTTGGCATGTCGACCTCAGTCGGATTGGTAGCACTTATTGGTTGTGGGGGCACCTATGTAAAGGGATCTTCTTGCACTGACGGGGTGTGGAGATGCTCCAAGAACACATTATTGGGAATAAGCTTCCAAGTGGAACCTATTTTCGCCAGATCATCAGCTGCTTAATTCTTGAGTCGGGGTATGTTGTGGAGCTCTAATCCTTCGAACTTCTTTTCCAATTTCCTTACTGCTTTGCAGTATCCAGCCATGGCAGGGCTCCTGATATCCCACTCCTTCATCACCTGATTAACCACCAAATCTGAGTCGCGGTAAACCATCAGGCGACAGACGCCGAGTGAGATGGCCATATGTAGCTCATACAGAAGTGCTTCGTACTCAGCTTCATGTTTGGAGGAATCAAAGTGAATCTGTAGGATATAGCTGAGTTTGTCGCCTCTTGGGGACACCAGGACCACTCTAGCGCCAGAACAGTTCAACATCTTAGATCCATCAAAGAACATGGTCCAGTGTTCCGAGTGAACTTGAGTCAGCTATTGTTTCTCAATCCACTCGGCCAAGAAATCTGCGATTGCCTAAGACTTAATTACCTTTTTTGCTTCAAACTTGATATCCAGAGGGAGAAGTTCTATCGCCCACTTAGCCACTCGACCGGTTGCATCTCGATTGTTCAAAATATCTGACAACGGGGCGTCCCTAACGACTTAAACCGAGTGGTCTACGAAGTAATGTGTGACTTTCTTCGTGGCCCAAAAAATTTCGTAGACAAGCTTCTGGTAATCTGGATACCTTTGCTTGGAAGGAGTCAAGACTTCAGAAATGTAATACACTAGGCATTGAACTTTATAGGCCTTGCCTTCTTCCTCTCGTTCGACTGTGAGCACTGTGCTAACAACCTGTCCAGTGGCTGCAATATATAACAATAGAGCCTCTTTGCTGACTGGGGTAGCAAGCACCGACTGTGTGGAAAGCAGGGCTTTGAGCTCTACAAGCGCTGCTTCAGCTTAAGGAGTCCACTCGAACGTGTCAGACTTTTTCATCAGTCAGTAAAGAGGCAATGCCTTTTCACCGAGACGAGAAATGAATCGACTCAATGCAGCCAAACAACCTTTGAGCTTCTGAACGTCATGCAAACACACATGACGTTTCATCCAGAAAATTGCTGCAATCTTTTCTTGGTTTGCATCGACCCCTCGTTCGGAAATGAGAAAACTGAGTAACTTCCCTCCTGGGACTTCGAATGTGCATTTCGATGGATTGAGCTTGATGTGATATCTTCTTAAATTGGCTAAGGTTTCAGCGAGATCAGTCAATAAGTCGGAATCTTTGCGTGACTTGACCACGATGTCATCCATGTATGCCTCCATGTCCCGACTGATCTGGGTGCGCAGGCACTTTTGGATCATGCACATAAACGTGGCGCCAGCATTCTTAAGGCCAAAAGGCATGGTGACATAGCAAAAACACCCGAATGGGGTGATGAAGGCCATTTTTATTTCATCGGGTCCATACAGACGGATCTGATGATACCCGGAATATGCATCCAAAAAAGACAAATGCTCACACCCCGCAGTTGAGTCGACAATCTGATCAATGCGGGGGAGAGAGAAATGATCTTTCGGGCATGCCCGGTTGATATGCTTGAAACTATACACATACGAAGTGAATCATTTTCTTGGGGACCATGACGACTTTGGCGAGCAACTCAGAGTGGTATATTTCACGGATGAACTCAGCTACCAAGATCCGAGCCACTTCCTCACCAATCGCCTTCCTTTTTTCTACGGCAGACCGATAGATGCTATTTGACATGTTTTGCTTTTGGGTCGACACGCAAATGGTGCTCAGCCAGCCCCCTGGGTACACCTGGCATGTCTGATGGTTTCCATGCAAAGATGTCCTAGTTCTCATGGAGGAAATGGATGAGCGCGGCTTCCTATTTGTTGTTGAGAGTCATTGAGATGTGGATCGGAGCAATAGTGGGGTCTTCCGAGTGAATGTGGACTGGCTTTGTCTCTCCTGCCGACTAAAATGTCGATTCTGAAGCAGGCTTCTTAGCTCGCAACAAATCACTCGGACCGGCATTTTTCTTATATTCCTCCATTTCTACTACCGCCATTTGTTCATCAGCAATTTTGGAGCCTTTTTGAAGGCATTCCTCTGCTCTCTGCATATTTCCCGTGATTGTGATCACACCCTTTGGTCCAGGCATCTTCAACTTGAGATACACGTAACATGGTCGGGCCATGAAATGAGCATATGCGGGCCTGCCCAGAATAGCATGATAGGCATTGTGGAAATCCACCACCTCGAACGCCAACTTCTCCTTTGCGAAAATTCTTGGAATCACTGAAAACCACATCAAGAGCGATCTGCCCAAGTGACTTTGCTTTCTTCCGTGGGATGACACTGTGGAACTGAATGTTGCTCTTGCTGAGTTTGGACATCGCAATGCCCATCCCTTAAAGGGTCTCAGCATACAGAATGTTCGGACCACTGCCACCATCCATAAGAACTTTAGTTAGTAGGGTGCCCCCAACGACTGGGTCGACCACCAAGGCTTGCCGCCCGGGTGTAGCAACATGCGCTGGGTGATCTTACTAGTCGAATGTAATGAGAGTCTTCGACAACTTCAAGTACGTCATAGTTGCTGGAGCAACCATATTCACTTCTCTGTTAATGACTTGCAGTCGACTTTTACTCTCGACATCAACAAAAATCACCAAGGTAGCATTGACCTTAGAGTAACCATCACCTTCCTCTTTCTCCTCATCCTTATCAGATTCTTTTTCACTTGCTGACTATCGGTGTCAAAACCGGCGGATCTCGGGTAGGGGGTCCCGAACTGTGCGTCTAAGGTCGATGGTAACAGGAGACAGGCGACACGATGTTTACCAAGGTTTGGGCCCTCTCTATGGAGGTAATACCATACTTCCTGCTTGATTGATCTTGATGAATATGAGTATTACAAGAGTTGATCTACCACGAGATCAGGATGGCTAAACCCTAGAAGTCTATATTGTATGACTATGATAACGAGTATATCTCTCCGGACTAAGTCCTTCGGTTTATATAAACACCGGGAGGACCTAGGGTTACACAAGGTCGATTACAAATAAAGGAATCTATGGTCGCCAAGCTTGCCTTCCATGCCAAGGAGAGTCCCATCCGGACACGGGTGCAGTCTTCGATCTTGATATCTTCACAGCCCATCAGTCCGGCCCATGGCTAACAGGCCGGACGCCCGAGGACCCCTTAGTCCAGGACTCCCTCAGTAGCCCCTGAACCTGGCTTCAATGACAAGGTATCCGGCGCGTAGATCTGTCTTTGGCATTGCAAGGCGGGTTCCTCCTTACGAAATCCAAGATAGTCTTTGGATGTATTGAATCGTGTCCGGACCTGTAACACACACCACACACAACTGCAGAGGGAATATAATTTTACACGAGTCCAATCCGCTGACAAATTTTTGTAACACGACATCACGTCTGTCCAGTCATAATTTCGAACCATTTTTCATCTGCCGCTCCATGTTTCGAGACGCGGTTACCATTGGCACGTCTTGTTAAAGGAGAGATCGTGTCCCCTTATTGTGGGATTCTCATCAATGCTGGCATGGGTAACCCAACCGTGCCGTTTACACAGTCCTTAGGAATAGGCGAGTTTTAAGGCGAGTGGGGAGGTGTTCAATATTGACTGCCTTTATAAGGGGATAATGATTCCCCCTTCTTCTCCCACGCCTTCTCTCTTCCTCCGCCCTTCCAATCTTGAGCTCCAGCACCCAAGTTCTCATCTTCTTCCCACTCGAGCTAGCACTCAACCATGTCCGGATCCAGAGGTCAAGGCAAGTGGATGGTCTCCTCCGTTAAGGAGAAGGACATTACCGAGCTTCGGGCGGCCGGGTAATTGGCGAAGGAAATCGCCCACCGCCTTCCAGCCCAAGGGAAAATCGTCTCCACGCCGAAGCCCAACGAGAGGGTGGTATTCATCCCTCATTTCTTCCGCGGGCTAGGGTTTCCTCTCCACCCCTTCGTCCGCAGGCAGATGTACTATTATGGGATAGACTTCCAGGATCTATCTCCGAACTCTTTCCTCAACATCTCGGCGTTCATCGTCGTGTGTGAGGCCTTCCTCCGCATCCAACCCCACTTCGGGCTGTGGCTCAAGGTCTTCAACGTGAAGCCGAAGGTGGTACATGGCCAACACGCGGAGTGCGGAGGAGCCATGGTGAGTAAGTTGTCCAATGTCTCCTGGCTTAAAGGCACTTTCGTGGAGACAGTCAAGGAATGGCAGAAACAATGGTTCTACATTACAGAACCCCGTGGCACAAACTGGGCCGCAGCTGCCAAATTCAACCTCGGGGCCCCAATGCGGCTCACCTCCTGGGTCGAGAAGAGCCCGAACTGGTGTTTTCCAGATGAGTTGATAGCGCTGCAAACGCGCGTATAAAGCATGGTGGACAAGGATGTTAAACTTGTCTATAATCCAGGTGATGCTAGTCCGCCGGATTCTCCCGTGATAGAGCCTAAGCCTCCCGCTATGGAAATTCAATACAAAGAAGCACCATACCCTGAAGAAGCTCTTCGAGACCACTCACAAAGATGCATGGAAGTTGCTCTTCAAGGGCAACGAGATTCCGCCAGCCACGGATTTGGACCGTGGGCACGACATTAACCACCCTGCCAACGAGGTGAGTTTCCAACATGTCCTCTACTTGTTTGCTTCAAGGAGGATGTCACGCCCAATATGCGACCCTATCCAAAAGGAACTCGACGGTCCCACCAAGGATAGACCCGCATATTGAAACGCTTTTGCAAGGTGGATATCATTACATCAACATTACATAATACATAGGGATACATACATAAGGCACGAATGCCACAAGAATACATCAACATCATATACAAGATATCAACATCCGTCTACGGATGAAACATAAACAGAAACTCAAACGACATCCACCTCGCTAGCCCGGGCTGCCGACCTGGAACCTATCCCCGATCAAGAAGAAGCGGAAGAAGAACTCCAACACAAGTAAATATCGCTCTCACGCCATGATCATCGCAAACCTGTACTGCAACTGGTGGTGTAGTAATCTGTGAGCCACGAGGACTCAGCAATCCCATTACCATGGGTATCAAGACTAGCAAAGGTTAATGGGAAAAGAAAGGGGTAAAGTGGTGAGGTTGCAGCAGCGACTAAGCATATATAGTGGCTAACATACGCAAATGAGAGCGAGAAGAGGAACAAAGGAACGGTCGCCAACTAGTAATGATCAAGAAGTGATCCTGAACTCCTACTTACGCCGACATAACCCGAAACCGTGTTCTCCTCTCGATCAACCCCAAAAGAGACACTCACGATTACGCTACGGTTGGTGTATTTTAGAAGAGTTTGCTTCAAGTTTACTACAACCGAATATTAACAAATTCCCATCTGCCACATAACCATGGCACGGCTCTCGAAAGTTTATACCTGCAGGGTGTCCCAACTTAGCCCATGATAAGCTCTCGCGATCAACGAAGGATATTCCTTCTCCCGGGAAGACCCGATCAGTCTCGGAATCCGGCTACAAGACATTTCGACAGCAATAAGACAAGACCAGCAAAGCCGCCGGATGTGCCGACAAATCTGATAGGAGCTGCACATATCTCGGTCTCAGGCACACCGGATGAGCAGACGTCGGGTTGGCATAAACCCTGATTGCCTGTGGGCGCCGGACATCGCTTCGGTTTGGACCAGCACTCGAAGGAGAACTGGCCCGGGGCTAAAATAAAGATGACCCTCGGCTCCGAAACCCAAGGGAAAAATGGCATAGGTGAGGCAAATGGTAAAACCAATGTTGGGCCTTGCTGGAAAAGTCTTATTCAAAGCGAACTGTCAAGGGGGTCCCATAAATCACCCGACCGCGTTAGGGACGCAAAATCCGGGAACATAATACCGATATGACGGAAACTAGGGCGGCAAGAGTGGAACAAAACACCAGGCATAAGGCCGAGCCTTCCACCCTTTACCAAGTATATAGATGCATTATTAATATAAGATATATTGTGATATCCCAACAAGTAAACATGTTCGACAAGGAACAACATCTCCATGTTCCAACAAGGAACAAACTTCATCTTCACCTGCAACTAACAACGCTATAAGAGGGCTGAGCAAAGCGGTAACATAGCCAAACAACGGTTTGCTAGGAAGGGTGCAAAAGGTTAGAGGCTGACATGGCAATTTGGGATGGCTTGATAAACAGGTAATAGGTAGCGCAGCATAGCGATAGAACGAAGCAACTAGCATAGCAATGATAGTAGTGAGATCCAAGGTAGCGGTCATCTTGCCTGAAATCCCGCAAGGAAGAAGAACGAGTCCATGAAGAAGACGAACGGATGAAGCCGAACCAAGCGTAGACGAAACGAATCCTCACGATCGCAACGAAACAGGAACTAACAAGAAGAAGCACACAACATAGTAAACACACCACACATGAACAAGACGTGATGCACAACCAAGCATGATGCATGACAAGACTACAAGAAGCTACTCATGGCAAGAGATGATGCAAACAAGAACAACACAACAAGGCAAGTTTAAATGAGGCCGAAACAACATAGAACAATTCGGTAAGTCCTCATATGCAAATTTCGAAATTGGTCCAGATCTGGATAAACCTTATGTTCAAGTTGTTAAACAGAAATTTAATATGCACCACGATGATCTACACGAAATTCTAGTCAAGTTACATATAAAGTTCATTAGATTCGGAGCTACGGCCTAGAAGATATGAGCAAAACAAGATAAGCATGGCATTGATGCAAAATGCATACAAACATCAAGCAAACACTCTCAAAACATGGATGCAACATGATAATATGAAACTACATGCAAAATCAAGCAAGTTACATATAGAGCACACTCAAAACGGAGCAACGGATCAACACATACACTCTATACAAGTCATAGCAACAATCTGCCCAAAACAGCAACTAGGCATATTGCAAGCATCAAAACAACATGTTACAGGACCTCAACATAATAAAAAAAGGCATGGGCATGATGTACAGGTAAAGCATTACAAAACATGAACACTGAGCTATCTCCAGAAATGACTAGAACATGCTCAAAATGACATGGCAAGATTGCAACTAATAACAGTTTCAGACTCTGCAGAAATTATCATCAGGTTGCAATGTTTAGAGCAATCAAACAACATGTTACAGGAACTTATCATGGCAAAAAAAGGCATGGCATGAATCTACTAATTGCATAGAACAAAAGTCCCTTACTGACCATAAGCCAAAAAGGATCAGAAAATATAGTAACACCCATGTCAATATCGAAAGTTTCGTTAACAGATTCAGCAACATGGCATGTCAAAAACTGATAACAAGTAGGCATGTTTACAAGCTCAATGCACTCACTACAGAGCCTTATATGAAAAACTAAGCATATATACATCAAAAAGACATGTCCTAGAAGACATACATGGCAAGGACAATAACATAATATACAAGGATCAACCACAACAACCTTGGCAAAATTGAATAACCTGTAAACAATCTGCCAGGAACATTTTGAAGCAAAAGTAGAGCTCGATTGACTCAAGCTAGACTAGTCCATAATTGCAAACAAGGGCATGGATGGATAGATCAAGACATGCTTTACAAAGAATCCTTACTGAAGTATCTCAAAATATGCATGGATCTCTTGGTAGCATCAAGTTAACATGGCATCAAAATATCAGCAAAACAGGGCTGAAATCAGCAACATCAAGACACCTAGTTTGCATGCTTGTGCTAGTCACCACATAGATCACAAAAATACATGGCTTACACCCCTGGAAATATGGCATGGCATATTACAAAACACATGTAGGACTCAAGATCATATGATGCACACATCAATCATGGCAAAAATGACAAAAGTGCAAGTTCTGATAAAAATCAGAAACTAACATCACATAGCACTCTTCTAACAGCATTTCGGGCATCAAGATGAGCTCAAAAGAAAATGATGCAATGAGATGAAATGATCTACTCTTCGAGACGAACATTTTGACATATAACACACGCAAAACGGAGCTACATGCACAGAGTTACGGTGCGATGAAAATGGCACAAAATATCACATATGCTCGGGACTTGGATGAATTTCAGAGAGGGGGGAAGTCAACCTCATGGCACGGTTTCCGAGGATCGCCGGGATCTCGCCGGAACTTCGCCGGAGATGGCGAGGGGGGGCGGAGGAGGCGGATCCGGGGCCGAGGAGGCCGGATCCGGCGGCCGGCGACGGAGGGCGAACGGACGGGCACGGGCGACGCCTTGGTGGTGGCGGTGGCTCGGCCGCAGCCTGGCGGCAGCGGTTGCCGGCAAGGGGCGGCGGGCACACCGGCGGCGCTGGGCCGGGCTTGGGAGGAGCGGGCGGCGAGGGGTGAGGCGGCGGCGACCGAGGGCGCCAGGACGCTGGCGGTGGCGGCGGCAGCGGGACGGGACGCGGCGGGCGGCGGCGGAGCTCCCGGCAGCAGGTCAGCGAGGCCTGTGTGCTCATGGGAGGCGGGCGGAGGCGAAGCGGGCGGGCGGCGGCGGGCGGGTTCATGGGCCGCCTCGGCCCGAAAGGGCCGACGCGGGCCGAGAGAGAGAGAGAGGGCAGGGATGATGTGGCGGCGCGGGGTTGGCCAGGAGCGGCGGCGCTGGCGACGTGTCGCCCTGGGATTGGCCGGGCATCGTGGCTGAGGGCGGCGGACAGGTCCGTCGGCGGACGGACATGTCCGGCTGCGAGCGGGGGGGATTTGCTAGGGTTTCATCTGCGCGAAAATTCGGGGGGGAGACACCTATTTATAGGTAGAGGGAGCTAGGAGAGTCCAAATGAGGTGCCGTTTTCGGCCACGCGATCATGATCGAACGGCCGAGAGCATGGAGGGGAGTTTGCTGGGTTTTGGGCCACTTAGGAAGGGGAGTTGGGCTGCAACAAAAGAGGGCTTTGTGGTTACCCGGTTAACCGTTGGAGTACCAAACGACCTCCAAATGGCACGAAACTTGACAGGCGGTCTACCGGTGCTATACCGAGGCCGCTTGACAAACCTCGGGGCATTCCGAGAACGTTTGACACCCGCACATGAAAAGAGGTAAAAGGGGGCGCCGGGAGACATAGGAGTGCCGGATTGCAAAACGGACAACGGGGAAAATGCTCGGATGCATGAGACGAACACATATGCAAAAATGAAATGCACATGATGACATGATATGGAATGCAGATGATGACATGGCAAAGTGCAACACGCAAGCACATGACATGGCAACGACGGCAAATAACTGGAAGACACCTGGCGCATCGGATCCGGGGCGTTACAACACTCCTCCACTAACAAGAGATCTCGTCCCGAGATCTTAGGACCGAGACGGAAGGGAAAAGGGATGAGGTGAAACAAAAACTCAAGAGAAGAATTAAAGAATCGAGAGCACTCGAGAAGAAGATAGGAACGACGAGAATGACGAGAATCGAAAGCTCACGGAATCAGATAGATTATGAAAGTACTCGTTCTAACCGGAGTGGTCAGAATGAGAAAAGAAACGAATAAGACTGAAAGGATTTAGGCAGCACACCGGTTGAACAAGGAAAGACTAGAACATGAGCTTGAGAGGATGGAATGATACTTGATGAAGACATGACACAAAATCTCCGGAAGAATTGAAAGAGAATTGAATGGAAAGAACTGGTAAGAATATGACAACTTGTGCCACGAATGAAATAGAAAGCAACCTTAGAAGAAAAGATTGAACGGAGTTGTTGAGAAAATCAACAACGAAAGAATAAGCTTTATGTGGACTTATGGGTAACCTCTCAAAAATTATGAGGTGATAACCTACCACAAACGGAAAAAGATTAAATAGTTGAGGAGAACGAAGAAATGCAAAACTCCACTTCAAAAGAATACGGAGATTTAATTGCACTTCGAGATGCCAGAAGAAAAAGGTACTTGACTCCACCGACAAAATCTTGATGAACTCTTGAAGAAATGAATTAAATCATGAAGGACCACCGTGAAGAACTCCGGTGACAAAAAGGATGATGAGATAGAATGAAGGAAGAAAGAATAAGATGAGCCTCGCGATGATTTAGATGGAGGTTCTGACGAAATGGCTGAGGAAATTGAACTCCGGAAAAGAAAAGATGAAAAGACTAGGAACTAGAATTTATTCCTCAAGAACAAACTCCGAAGAAAAGGATTAAACACTTGGATGAAATAAGAATAAGATTTATTGTATGCTTAACCTTCATCAAATTAAATTGATGACCAACAATGGATTTGGCATACTACTTATTCTTCTTGAAAAAGAATTTGAGAAGTGACATATCGCAAACTTGAGAAGGTCTTCATGAACCACCGGTAGGATTGGAAAGAATGAATGAATTACTGTGATAATCAAAGAAAAAGAATCTTGAACGAACCACCGTTAGAATTCGAAATGACTGATGAAAGAGAATGAATCACCCGGAAGAATTAGAAAAGCACGAAGATACCTGAGGGAATTAAAATGCAAGAGAACAAAGAGATCGCGAACTGATAGAAGAATACTTGAACGCAGCACCGGAAGAATATTGAGATGAATGAAGTTGAAAACTTGGAACGAAGAAATATTCCGAAAAGATGACCTCCAAATGATCGAGACAGAAAACAACTCCTGAAATACTCCGGATGGATGAAAAGAATTTACTTGACTGGAAACAATTAGATAGGATAACATCGAGCTATCACCATGAATCTCCGGGAGAATGGACAAGATTTAGAGGAAAAACTCTTCGACGGTCTTCAAAGGACGACGATAAACATCACCAAAATTAACTGAGGTACTCCGGGAGAATGAAAAGCGAAGAGGTTGAGCCAACAATGAAAAGAATTTGAAAGAGATCTTGGGAAAACCTCTGACTGATGAAATTCATACTTACGTCAAACTCCGAAAAGAATTGAGAATAACTCCGGGGGAATTAGAAGAGTCAGGTAAGATCCTGGGAAAAGACCTGTGGGTTAGGGCCCACTAAAAGAAAAAACACCGTTGAAAAGGATTGAAGGACAGATAGATGAAGCACCGGAACAATTAAATATTTGAATGAGGTGACAACCTCGAATTAATTAAAACACAGACGAATCTCTTGAGATGTCTTCGGAACTCCGGAATGATAAACTTGCGAGAGGCGAACGAGCAAGGGGAAAATATTTCGAAGGAAAAGAATACGATTAACACCGAAAAACTTGAATTGAATCCACCGGAAAAGAAAAGAGATGAAGAATGTCGAACAAAACGAGAATTCACCGGTTGAAATAATTGAGGAAAGACTGAAGAGGCTCCACACGAATGAAATAGATGGTCGGAGAGAGTCGACTCCGGAAGAAAAAGGGTGGAGGCGCGGAAAACAAAGGTAACTGGAAGGGGAAATCGACGAATATCTTGAATAGAAAACACCGGTTGAAATCATTGAGGAGAGAAAACAAAGACTTCGCACGAGTAGGATGGATACTCGATTACGGACTCCGGTTCCGAGAAGAAGAAGGGAGGGCGGGTAGGAAAAAAAAACAAGGACAACTTCGGACAAGGAAAAACAACGACGTCGGTGAAAGAACTGAGGATTGAACCCAAAGATGAAGATGCTCGAGTCAACTTGATGAGAAATGCACCGGATGAAAAGAGCTGAGGAACAACTACCGGAAAACCAACTGCGTGAACCTAAAGAAAAATTTGAAGGGAAGAGAAGTAATTCAAAACACCTACGTCAAGATTTCTCACCAGAGCGACGAAGGGGCTGAGGAGTAAAAAGAATTCCTACTCTCGATATAACTAGACTCCGAAAACAGTTTTCTTCTAGACTCAACAACGGCCAAACTACACGATCAATCAAGGGGGCTCCTAGGGTCGGTCGAGGCTCTGATACCAACTTGTCACGCCCAATATGCGACCCTATCCAAAAGGAACTCGACGGTCCCACCAAGGATAGACCCGCATATTGAAACGCTTTTGCAAGGTGGATATCATTACATCAACATTACATAATACATAGGGATACATACATAAGGCACGAATGCCACAAGAATACATCAACATCATATACAAGATATCAACATCCGTCTACGGATGAAACATAAACAGAAACTCAAACGACATCCACTGCTAGCCAGGCTGCCGACCGAACCTATCCCCGATCGAAGAAGAAGCAGAAGAAGAACTCCAACACAAGTAAACATCGCTCTCACGTCATGATCATCGCAAACCTGTACCTGCAACTGGTGGTGTAGTAATCTGTGAGCCACGAGGACTCAGCAATCCCATTACCATGGGTATCAAGACTAGCAAAGGTTAATGGGAAAAGAAAGGGGTAAAGTGGTGAGGTTGCAGCAGCGACTAAGCATATATAGTGGCTAACATACGCAAATGAGAGCGAGAAGAGGAACAAAGGAACGGTCGCCAACTAGTAATGATCAAGAAGTGATCCTGAACTCCTACTTACGCCGACATAACCCGAAACCGTGTTCTCCTCTCGATCAACCCGAAAAGAGACACTCACGTTACGCATACGGTTGGTGTATTTTAGAAGAGTTTGCTTCAAGTTTACTACAACCGAATATTAACAAATTCCCATCTGCCACATAACCGCGGCACGGCTCTCGAAAGTTTATACCTGCAGGGTGTCCCAACTTAGCCCATGATAAGCTCTCGCGATCAACGAAGGATATTCCTTCTCCCGGAAGACCCGATCAGTCTCGGAATCCGGCTACAAGACATTTCGACAGCAATAAGACAAGACCAGCAAAGCCGCCGGATGTGCCAACAAATCCCGATAGGAGCTGCACATATCTCGGTCTCGGGGCACACCGGATGAGCAGACGTCGGGTTGGCATAAACCCTGATTGCCTGTGGGGCGCCGGACATCGCTTCGGTTTGGACCAGCACTCGAAGGAGAACTGGCCCGGGGGCTAAAATAAAGATGACCCTCGGGCTCCGGAAACCCAAGGGAAAAATGGCATAGGTGAGGCAAATGGTAAAACCAATGTTGGGCCTTGCTGGAAAAGTCTTATTCAAAGCGAACTGTCAAGGGGGTCCCATAAATCACCCGACCGCGTTAGGGACGCAAAATCCGGGAACATAATACCGATATGACGGAAACTAGGGCGACAAGAGTGGAACAAAACACCAGGCATAAGGCCGAGCCTTCCACCCTTTACCAAGTATATAGATGCATTATTAATATAAGATATATTGTGATATCCCAACAAGTAAACATGTTCTGACAAGGAACAACATCTCCATGTTCCAACAAGGAACAAACTTCATCTTCACCTGCAACTAACAACGCTATAAGAGGGGCTGAGCAAAGCGGTAACATAGCCAAACAACGGTTTGCTAGGAAGGGTGCAAAAGGTTAGAGGCTGACATGGCAATTTGGGATGGCTTGATAAACAGGTAATAGGTAGCGCAGCATAGCGATAGAACGAAGCAACTAGCATAGCAATGATAGTAGTGAGATCCAGGGTAGCGGTCATCTTGCCTGAAATCCCGCAAGGAAGAAGAACGAGTCCATGAAGAAGACGAACGGATGAAGCCGAACCAAGCGTAGACGAAACGAATCCTCACGATCGCAACGAAACAGGAACTAACAAGAAGAAGCACACAACATAGTAAACACACCACACATGAACAAGACATGATGCACAACCAAGAATGATGCATGACAAGACTACAAGAAGCTACTCATGGCAAGAGATGATGCAAACAAGAACAACACAACAAGGCAAGTTTAAATGAGGCCGGAAACAACATAGAACAATTCCGGTAAGTCCTCATATGCAAATTTCGAAATTGGTCCAGATCTGGATAAACCTTATGTTCATGTTGTTAAACAGAAATTTAATATGCACCACGATGATCTACACGAAATTCTAGTCAAGTTACATATAAAGTTCATTAGATTCGGAGCTACGGCCTAGAAGATATGAGCAAAACAAGATAAGCATGGCATTGATGCAAAATGCATACAAACATCAAGCAAACACTCTCAAAACATGGATGCAACATGATAATATGAAACTACATGCAAAATCAAGCAAGTTACATATAGAGCACACTCAAAACGGAGCAACGGATCAACACATACACTCTATACAAGTCATAGCAACAATCTGCCCAAAACAGCAACTAGGCATATTGCAAGCATCAAAACAACATGTTACAGGACCTCAACATAATAAAAAAAGGCATGGGCATGATGTACAGGTAAAGCATTACAAAACATGAACACTGAGCTATCTCCAGAAATGACTAGAACATGCTCAAAATGACATGGCAAGATTGCAACTAATAACAGTTTCAGACTTTGCAGAAATTAACATCAGGTTGCAATGTTTAGAGCAATCAAACAACATGTTACAGGAACTTATCATGGCAAACAAAGGCATGGAATGAATCTACTAATTGCATAGAACAAAAGTCCCTTACTGACCATAAGCCAAAAAGGATCAGAAAATATAGTAACACCCATGTCAATATCGAAAGTTTCGTTAACAGATTCAGCAACATGGCATGTCAAAAACTGATAACAAGTAGACATGTTTACAAGATCAATGCACTCACTACAGAGCCTTACATGAAAAACTAAGCATACATACATCAATAAGACATGGCCTAGAAGACATACATGGCAAGGACAATAACATAGCATATAAGGATCAACCACAACAACCTTGGCAAAATTGAATAACCTGTAAACAATCTGCCAGGAACATTTTGAAGCAAAAGTAGAGCTCGATTGACTCAAGCTAGACTACTCCATAATTGCAAACAAGGGCATGGATGGATAGATCAAGACATGCTTTACAAAACATCCTTACTGAAGTATCTCAAAATATGCATGGATCTCTTGGTAGCATCAAGTTAACATGGCATCAAAATATCAGCAAAACAGGGCTGAAATCAGCAACATCAAGACACCTAGTTTGCATGCTTGTGCTAGTCACCACATAGATCACAAAAATACATGGCATACACCCCTGGAAAGATGGAATGGCATATTATAAAACACATGTAGGACTCAAGATCATAGGATGCACACCTCAATCATGGCAAAAATGACAAAAGTGCAAGTTCTGATAAAAATCAGAAACTAACATCACATAGCACTCTTCTAACAGCATTTCGGGCATCAAGATGAGCTCAAAAGAAAATGATGCAATGAGATGAAATGATCTACTCTTCGAGGCGAACATTTTGACATATTACACGCGCAAAACGGAGCTACATGCACAGAGTTACGGTGCGATGAAAATGGCACAAAATACCACATATGCTCGGGACTTAGATGAATTTCAGAGAGGGGGGAAGTCAACCTCATGGCACGGTTTCCGAGGATCGCCGGGATCTCGCCGGAACTTCGCCGGAGATGGCGAGGGGGGGGGGCGGAGGAGGCGGATCCGGGGCCGAGGAGGCCGGATCCGGCGGCCCGCGACGGAGGGCGAACAGGACGGGCACGGCGACGCTTGAGGTGGCCGGTGGCTCGGCCAGAGCTGGGCGGGCGGTTGCCGGCGAGGGGCGGCGGGCACACCGGCGCGCGGCCGGCTTGGGAGGAGCGGGCGGCGAGGGGCGAGGCGGCGGCGACGAGGGCGCTGGCAAGACGCGCTGCGGTGGCAGGGGACGGGACCAGGGCGGGCGGCGGCGGAGCTCTGGGCGGCGGCGGGTCCGGCGAGGCCCGGTGCTCGGGAGGCGGGCGGAGGCGAAGGGCTGGCGGGCGGCGGCGGCGCTGGGTTCATGGGGGCCGGCCCGAAGCGGGCCGACGCGGGTGAGAGAGAGAGAGAGAGGCGGGGCTGATGTGGCGGCGCGGGGTTGGCCAGGAGCGGCGGCGCTGGTGACGTGTCGCCCCGGGATTGGCCGGGCGACGTGGCTGAGGGCGGCGGACAGGTCCGTCGGCGGACGGACATGTCCGGCTGCGAGCGGGGGGGATTTGCTAGGGTTTCATCTGCGCGAAAATTCGGGGGGGAGACACCTATTTATAGGTAGAGGGAGCTAGGAGAGTCCAAATGAGGTGCGGTTTTCGGCCACGCGATCGTGATCGAACGACCGAGAGCATGGAGGGGAGTTTGATGGGTTTTGGGCCACTTAGGAAGGGGAGTTGGGCTGCAACAAAAGAGGGCTTTGTGGTTACCCGGTTAACCGTTGGAGTACCAAACGACCTCCAAATGGCACGAAACTTGACAGCGGTTCACGGTGCTATACCGAGGCCGCTTGACAAACCTCGGGCATTCCGAGAACGCTTGACACCCGCACATGAAAAGAGGTAAAAAAGGCGCCGGAGACATAGGAGTGCCGGATTGCAAAACGGACAACGGGGAAAATGCTCGGATGCATGAGACGAACACATATGCAAAAATGAAATGCACATGATGACATGATATGGAATGCAGATGATGACATGGCAAAGTGCAACACGCAAGCACATGACATGGCAACGATGGCAAATAACTGGAAGACACCTGGCGCATCGGATCCGGGGCGTTACAGAGGATATCTGAACTTTTACTGTCATTGCTTCTTCAGGAATGGATGAAGAGGGCGAAGTGGATCCAGTGTCCATCTCCGCTACCTGAAGAACCAGTCATTCCACATCTAGCGAAGATGCTGGTGCCGGTTCCCTATACCGCGCTGGTGAAGAAGGCCAAGGGGAAGGCCAAGGGGGTCCGTAGTGGCCCCCATCGCAAGGGCGCTTCGGACGCGATGTCCGAAGACAAGACCCGCTCCTCCGCCGCCGAAGATGACGACGAAGAGGAAGATGAGGAGGAGGACAACCTTCCCCCTGCTGAGGGAAGGAAGAAGAGGGCAGCCTCCACCACTACAAAAAAAATACACTTCCGTGATGATACGTGTTTGTCACAGTAGGTCGCGTTTTTTGTCATGCATGTACATCCATGACGATTTTATGAAAGAATCAAGATAGTCATACATGTGCTGTCGTAGAAGTGTTCCATCACATTACCAAAATTATCATCACGCAAGTGTCCACTTCCATGACGATATATCGCGCGTCACATAAGTGCTTTCATCAAGGGTGACCGACACGTGGCATCCACCATAACGGAACGCCGTTAAGCTATCGGGTCGGGTTTTGGATCCGATAACCCGTTAACAGCCCCGACCAATGGGGATTTTCCACATGTAAAATCATCATTGACTGGAGGAAACACGTGTCGGCTCACCGTTGGGACAGATGCCATCCGCTCATTGGACCGAAGGCGCCTATGATACGGTGACACGTGGCACGGCCCAACAGAGGCCCATTCCTGTGAAAAGGCCGTTGTCGGTGTCAAAACCGGCGGATCTCGGGTAGGGGGTCCCGAACTGTGCGTCTAGGCGGATGGTAACAGGAGACAAGGGACACGATGTTTTACCTGTGTTGGGCCCTCTTGATGGAGGTAAAACCCTACGCCCCGCTAGATTAATATTGATGATGTGTGTTACAAGAGTGGATCTACCACGAGATCAAAGAGGCTAAACCCTAGAAGCTAGCCTATGGTATGATTTTTGTTCGCCCCACGGACTAAAACCCTCCGGTTTATATAGACTTTGGATAGGGTTAGGGTTACAGAGTCGGTTACAATGGTAGGAGATCTACATATCCGTATCGCCAAGCTTGCCTTCCACGCCAAGGAAAGTCCCATCCGGACACGGGACGAAGTCTTCAATCTTGTATCCTCATAGTCTTGGAGTCCGGCCGATGATGATAGTTCAGCTATCCGGACACCCCCTAGTCCGGAACTCCCTCGGTAGCCCCTGAACCAGGCTTCAATGACGATGAGTCCGGCGCGCATATTGTCTTCGGCATTGCAAGGCGGGTTCTTCCTCCAAATAATTTATAGAAGATTGTGAACACCAGGATAGTGTCCGGCTCTGCAAAACAAGTTCCACATAACACCGTAGAGAGAATAATTTTTGCATAGATCTGCTGACGTATTCCGTGGCGTGACATCACACCACGGTCAGGCCTTTATATGAATCATTTTTTTTATTGTTCCACCTCAGTGTGTTTAGCGAGGCGGTTTCCTTGGCACGTCTTATCAAAGCATAGACCGTGCCCCTTATTCCGGGATTCTCATCAATACGGACGTGGGTAACCCAACCGTGCCCGTTGGCCTGCCTTCTCTATCAAAGGCGAGTCCTAGTCGACCACGGGGTGGGCTCTTGGTATTCAACCTCTTTATAACGAGACCAAGGCCCTCTCCTTTTACACCCTCTATCGAGTTCGCCTCGCTTCGAGTTCCAACACCCAAAGCTTCAGATTCGGCACTTCGGACTTTCGACGATGTCCGCTCCGACCAACTGGCCGATGGATGTCTTCCTCCGTCACGTAAGAAGACGTGCTAAAGCTGCGAGACGCCGGTATCTAACCAAGAGATCTCGCATAGGCTGCCTGCTCCAGGCAGGTCATTCCCACTCCTGAGCCGGTGAGAACGTAGTGTTCGTGTCCCACTTCCTTCGGGTTTAGGCTTCCGACGGATCCCTTTGTGCGGGGCTCATGTTTTATTACGGGCTTGATTTCCATGACTTGAATCCGGAGTCCATCCTCCATATCTCATCATTCATTGTCGTATGTGAGGCCTTCCTCCATATTACCCCCCACTTTGGATTGTGGCTCAAAACCTTCAAGGTGGAGCCAAAGACGATCAAGGGGCAGCAAGCAGAGTGCGGAGGGGCGGTCATAAGGAAATGTGCTGATGCTCCGGGTCCGAGGGCTCTTTTCAAGAGGAGCTTGGTTTGTGGCAACGGGAGTGGTTTTATATTACCGCTCCCAGGGGCACCAAATGGGTGGCTCTCCCTGCCTTCCGCTCAGGTCCACCATAGCGGTTGGCGTCATGGGTCAACAAGGGGCTCGACTGGGGCCATCCAAGGATGTTCCCTGTTGCAGGCCGATTCGAGATCTCCGGAAAGAGGGATCAATCTGGTTGCGATGGACGCAGGTTATGGTGATCCGCGCCTTCAGCCCTGCAAGCGTCGCCCCCTCCGCCTGTGGGAATTCAATCCGAGGGACCACGAGCTCTCCAAACTTTTATGGGCACAACGCCTGTGGAGATGTATAAACTGTTCTTGGATCACAAGAGAAGTGTCGGACTTGACCGAGGACGCAGGACTAAGCTGCATTTGCCCGGATACTCAAGTAAGTAGTCCCAGAACGGACAAGCTGTTCATTCATTTATTTTATATATATGCCCTTTAAAGGAACCGTTTCTTGAACAGAGTGGATAGCCAAGGCAAAGTTGATAAGGTGTCGGCGCCCTCCCGAGACCACGTCGGATCCCATGTTGACCAAGATGTTGAAGGTCGCGCCTTTTGAAGAAGGCGGAGGGAGGAGCGAGGGAGCAACTGCCTCTGCGAAGGAGGCTATCAAGGAAGGAGGGATTAAGAGTCCCACCTTCCGAGGAGAGAAGAGGACCGCTTCATAAGATCCGGAGGTCAAGGCCTCAAAGAAAGGAAGGGAATCTTCGGCAGAGAGTCCGCTGGGAAGTAACCCAGCCGCATTATTTCCCCAAGGGATCAGCCTCCAATGAGCCATAAGTAGAAAGAAGGGTCTTGTAAGTAAGGAGCATCCTCAGATTTATTTATGAAGATAACCAAATTGTACCTTGTAGTTCGGACCTCAGCCCTTCTCAGCAGAGCTCGTCTTGGGGATCTTCTTCCGGAGATGATGGAGAGCAACGCCCCACCGTCGCACCCTCATGTGAAGCGGACGACCGGAGGTGTCGCCGCAAAGGGTTCCCCAAGTCCAACGGGGCGGAAGGTCCGGCGCCAAGTGGTGTCTTGATCGGAGGAGTGAAGGATCTGCTCGGGCGAGCGGCTATCTCAAAAGATCACCGTGCTCTAATGGGTACGGTGATTGAAAGAATTGCATCCGCAGAGAGCGGATTGCACGAAGCCGTTATAAGCTTACTGGCGGGGTTTGAGGTATGCAAAAAATAATGTACCTTTTGACAGTTGTGCATATAAAATGCGCCATGTATAGATAGTAGCCCCTGATACTCGGTATGTTGTCAAAATTGACGACGTGCCGAGGATCAAATTCTCAGTTGTAACATATCGCCGCTCCTAAACAGGTGGCGGGACGTCCGGAGGCCAGCCGGACTGATGAATATGCCGAGCTAAAGCGGCAGCTTGATGAGGCGGATGCGGACATCACGCTGGTCAATAAACGGTTTGACGAGTCACAAGGTATGTGACTTCTATGCGGACACCTGGTAAGGGAGCTTGACACCCACTAATCATATGCTTAATGCAGATGGTGCCGCTGCCGTGGAAGAGCTGCGGGCAGAACTCGCCCGAGCGAAAGAGCAAGCCAGAATTAGTAATGCGGCCGCTTTAAAGGCGGCCAAAGAGCTAGAAGCTGAGCGGGCTGCTCACTGCCGAAGCAAAGAGGAGATGGCCGAGATGGCCAACGTCAAGCGGAACAAGAGGACCTAAAGAAGGCCGCCGCCGAATCCAAGAAGGCCCAATCGGCTTTGAGAGCTGCCAAGGAGGAGCTGAGTCAGGCCGGGGCAATTGCGGCTGGAAAACCGTTTACGCATGGAAGAAATATACAGATCCAAAGTATGCTCGCTGGATAAATTGTGGAGTTCATGGATGCTTATCTCGACTTGGCGGCGAAGCGTTGTGGACGCGTTGAGCACTTCCGGGGCCGAAGGGGCACTGAAGGAAGAGCTATATTGGTCGCAATTCCATAGTCCGGAGCGCCCTCTGCCGCCGACCGATCGGTTGGCGAATGGGCCGAGCCGAATCGACTGTCCGGATTTTCCATGAAGCATGTCTTGACTCACTTGTGGCCGGACGGACCCCAGCCGAAGAGCTATTTTGGTTTAGTGCAGCAGTTTCTTGGTGCGGTGCCGCGTATCGATGCAATAAAGCGATCGGCATGTATTGAGGGAGCGCGGATGGCTCTTGCCCGTGTCAAGACATACTGGGCAGAGGTGAAGGCCACTGACGTTGCATCCCAGGATTCGGACAAAGGCCGAGTACCTTCCGAGCACTACTTTGAAGAAGTCCTGCCGGGCGCTTGTTTAATAGAGACGCAGTGCTCGAAGGATATTATGTTTAGATGACATGTATGATTTGTGAAAACAATGTTTCAATGTAATATAAGTGCTTTTTATACTTGTGCGTTCAAGTAGTAAACTACTCCCTGTGCGGCCGTTTATGTATATGTGTATATAACCTGAAAGATGGCAGTCCTTGGCTTCAGCCCCCACGCACATAGTGCGGGGTGTTTGCAAAAAGCGCTTTTCACACTTAATCCAACGCCTTGGTCCTGTTAAGGAGGTGATAGCGTAGCAAACCGTGCAACCGGACTATAATGCTTTATCACTTTCACTTAGCCATAGGAGTTTGAGGATGGGGCTACTATATAGCCCACGGGGCACTGCACTCTCCCGAATTCGGGGTGTGTATGTGCCCGACAAACCGTCCTTCGTCAATGCGGAGGAATTCTAAACATTCCTGTGAGTCATCGAGTGGTTGACCAGTCTCGCTATATCATGATGATCAGTGGCCGGTTTTCATCGAGGTGCTCGCCCGGCGAACCGGGCACAATCGCAGAGTTCTCCGGTGCCGCGTTAGCCGTGAAAACGGAACGTAAGGCAGCAAAACACAGGAGCCGGGCAACCCAACATTTGACCAAAGACATGATTCGAGCTGATGCATATAAGTCCTAATCTCGAGACGCCGAATACTCCCTAAGGTATTCGGTCTTTATGAAAATGGGCAAAATAATGCCCTAAGCCCCTTGTGTCCGTGCACGCAGAAAATTCTGGTGCGGCCAATGCCAAAGCACCATCCTCCTCCTCGCTTATATTAAGGAACCGGGGAATGTAAATCAACAGGAGACAAAGTGAAAAAGGTTTACGCAGGTCTTAATCTGAAAAGAATCCTTGCAACGGGTCCCCGCTGCACGTCTGTGCATGTGTCTCCGCAGCCGTATCGGGACGGGTGTAGCACGTTGTTCATCTGTAAAAGAGAGGAACTTAGTTTGAAAGAAAAAGGATCATGCGAAAGATGTACTGAATATTAAATGAACAATGTACGGTTCGAAGAATAAAATTGAGCTCGAGCTCTATTGTCTCTTGTTGCACATGCATGTAGCCCCTCGTATGGGGGTGTGCCGCTAGTAGGCGCCGGAATCGTCTAGCCGTGTCCGGGGTTTGAATGACCAATTACAGGTTCTTTGCCTAGTGGAGCCGGATAGCTGTGGAGCTGTCGATGCCGTCTCCCCTTCTTCCGTGCTCGAGTAACACTTAATACTTCCTTTTAACGAGATGATGCCGCGTGGACCGGGCATTTTAAGTGTTAGAGATGCATAATGCAGTATTGCGTTAAAGCGGGCGAAAGCGTCGCGTCCCAATAGTGCTTGATGGCTACTTTTAAACGGGGCGACATGGAAGAGTAGCCTTTCGCGACGGAAGTTGTCGGATGAACCATACACAACTTCTAGCAAAGATGGAGCCCGTCGCAGAGGGCCTATGGGCGGGCAATACTCCTTTAAAGGAGGTGTTGCTACTGGCGAATTTTGGTTTGGTTTATCCCCATCCTCCGGATTGTGTCTCGATATATCAGGTTTATGTCATCGCCGCCATCCATGAGGACATGTGTAAATTGAATCCGTCGATTATAGGATCCAATATCAAGGCAGTCCATCCTGCGTTCCGGATATTTTAGTGGGCGCCACTGTTTTACCCTTTGATCACGTGAAGTGAGTTTACCTGTTTAACCTTTGTGGGAAATTCTTTTGTTTTCCGGGCTCGCTTGTGGTGCTCGCCATCATTTTCCCTTGGTGTGTCGAGCCCTTGTGTTCGGGCGTTAAGTCGGTTGGACTGCTTGAAGACCCAACAATCTCTGTGGGTATGGTTTGCGTGCTTCCGGAGGTACCATGTATTTGACACAGTCTGTCCGTAATCTTGTTTAGGTTTGATAGCTCGTCACTTTGTTATCCTTTAGGGCAGTGTTTTGTTGTTCGCCGAGAGCTTTTGAATCCGGCGCTGACCACCGCATTATTTGGGCCATTTTCTTTATTCCGCGCTGATCTTTTCGCATCATGATTTTCCATTTCCATCCCTGGTTTCGATGTACTGGTCATTGGTATCGCATCTAGCCAGCCAGCTGTCCTCTCCCGCGCAAAAGCGGGTCATGAGGCTTGTTAATGCGGCCATTGTTCTTGGCTTTTCTTGGTCGAGGTGTCTGGCAAGCCATTCGTCTCGGACGTTGTGTTTGAAAGCTGCTAAGGCTTCGGCGTCCGGACAGTCGACTATTTGGTTCGTTTTAGTGAGGAACCTGTTCTAGAATTTTCGGGCTGACTCTCCGGCTGTTGAGTTATGTGACTTAGATCGTCTGCATCCGGAGGGCGGACATAAGTCCCCTGAAAATTTGCCCGAAATGCATCCTCGAGCTCTCCCCAGCTTCCAATGGTATTTTCGGGGAGGCTTTTAAGCCGATACCGAGCTGGCCCTTTGAGTTTAAGAGGTAAGTATTTTATGGCGTGGAGATCATCTCCTCTAGCCATGTGTATGTGGAGGATGTAATCCTCGATCCAGACTCCAGGGTCTGTTGTTCCGTCATATGCCTCTATGTTTACGGGTTTGAATCCCGCTGGAAATTCATGATCCAACACCTCATCGGTGAAACATAGGGGGTGTGCGGCGCCCCTATATTTGGGTGTGCCGTGATCTTCGGAATTTTGGCATATTGCATTGCTTTGACGAGCCTGCGTTCTTGGCCCATAGATGGACCTAATTGGGCCATCCTCTAGATGTGAATCCTTATGCGGATCGCATATTGGCTTGTGTGCGGCGCCATTCACCGCTCTCTTTTCGCCGTGGGGTCGTCCATCCGACCGGGTGGCCTTCTTACTTTTTAATTGTGGGGGCTCTAAGGCCTCCTTGTCAAATTCGGGCAGTAGCTTTCTTTTCGGGTAGCTCTTTGTTCGGCGATCGTCGCGTATTTGTTCTGTGGTGCTGAATATTTTGCTCCATCTGATCCTGAGTGCATCTTCCGCTGTTTTGAGCTTCCGCTGCTGCTTTTTCAGGCTACGTGCAGTGGCGACGAGCCTTTTCTGGAGGTTATTTTGCTCCAATGGTTTGTCCGGCGTGAGGTCGTCCGGACTGTTGTCTTCGCCGGGGACAGATTGTTTATCCAAGTTGTCTTGTTCGGACGATTGCTCGATAGCTTGTTCGTTGTCCACCGGTTCGCCTCGCTCTATGGCTGGGTCTTTGTTGAGGCGGGACTTTGTTCAGCTTTTACGCTGCCGCTTAGACGCTGCCGAGGGATTTATCCTTCGAAGCGCCCCTTGTTCCTCGTCTTCATTTCCTTTAGGTGTATCCACCATGTATACATCAGGGGATGAGGTTGTCCAGCGTCCTATAGGTGCTGGTTCATTGTTGTCTCCTACATCGTCGTCCATACCGTCGATGTCTTCGGAGTCGAAATCGAGCACATCGTGTAAGCTTTCGACAGTGGCTATGAAGTGGGTGGTGGGTGGGCTTTGAATTTCTTCGTCGTCCGCATCCCAACCGTCCTGATCGCAGTCCGGTCAGGGCTCTCCGGATAGAGAGAGACTTTAGTGAATTCAGGATGTCGCCAAAGGGCGAGTGCTGAAAGATGTCCGCAACCGTGAACTCCATAACGGGCGCCCAATCGAATTTGATTGGCAAGGGCGCGGAGGGTTCGGAGTCCGAAGAGGAGTCCGACACCCTGGAGTCGAGGTCTTCGCAAAGGACAGGGATGGAGTTCGGCTCGATCGCCGTAGAGATTAAAGCCCCCAAGGCGGTGTCCAACCACTCGTCCTCGATTGAGGAATCGGCTCCGGATTAAGGGTCGGAGCGGATTTCGTGTGGCCTCTGTGGCAATCGCTCGCTGCAGAGCTAGATCATGCCCATCGAGACAAGGCGGCATCGCCGGTTGCGGCTCGAATCCGTCAAGATCAAGTCTTCGCGGATATCGGCCGAGATAGTTTAAATCTTCCAAATCTGACTCGACGGCGGGCGTAGCTTCGATCTGCTCCAGATGGCTGCTTAATTGGCCCGCAGGCGGCCGCCAAACACGAAGATCTGTCCGTGGAGAAAAGTCTCACCCTGGACCACATCGTTGTTGATGATCAAAGGAGCCATCGGGCCTATCGGTGACGACACAGAGGAACTCTCAATGAAAGCACCAATGTCGGTGTCAAACCAGCGGATCTCGGGTAGGGGTCCCGAGCTGTGCGTCTAGGCGGATGGTAACAGGAGACAAGGGACACGATGTTTTACCCTGGTTGGGCCCTCTTGATGGAGGTAAAACCCTATGCCCTGCTAGATTAATATTGATGATGTGTGTTACAAGAGTGGATCTACCACGAGATCAAAGAGGCTAAACCCTAGAAGCTAGCCTATGGTATGATTGTTGTTCGTCCCACGGACTAAAACCCTCCGGTTTATATAGACACCGGATAGGGTTAGGGTTACATGAGTCGGTTACAATGGTAGGAGATCTACATATCCGTATCGCCAAGCTTGCCTTCCACGCCAAGGAAAGTCCCATCCGGACACGGGACGAAGTCTTCAATCTTGTATCTTCATAGTCTTGGAGTCCGGCCGATGATGATAGTTCGGCTATCCGGACACCCCCTAGTCCGGAACTCCCTCAGCCGTCCCGTTTGACTTGGTAAAAAGGTGGCGGGCCGGCCCACGGAAAGCCTGTTAATGGCCTGTTCGCATATATCCCATTTACAGCCCGGTAATCCAGGGTCCGTTACGCCCTATCCGAATTAGGCCCAATAGCATCATCTGGGCCGTCCAATATGATTCAGCCCGTTTTAACTTCCGGCCCATGTGTGGCCCATGACTTCTTTCGGCCCATATGAGGACCTTTGTAACTCTTGGCCCATTAACGGCCCGTGGTGAAACTGACCCATAATGAACAGTGTATCACTTTATACCCATTAACGGCCGTTATTCCATTGGGCCATTTCCAGCCCAAGTTATCTTTCGGCCTTCTTAGGGCCCATTGATTCTTGGGCTCATTTGCAGCATTAGGTTACATACGACCCGTTACTGTCATTTTCTGCTTGTGGGCCAAATTCAGCCCGTCGTTACAGTCGGCCCGTTTGCGGACCGTCAATATGTTGGGCCATTTTCATGTAAAAAAACCTGTTGGGCTGTTTTCATAGAGTTATCAAATATGGCCAATTAACGACCCGTTATGGTCCACGAATAGTACGGCCCATGATTGGCGAAATGATGATACGCCCCGTAGAAGGCCCATGTATCCTACAGCCCGTATAAGGCCCATGGATAGTACGGCCCGTAGAAGGCCCATGGATCGTACGGCCCGTAGAAGGCCCATGGACCCTACGGCCCATAGAAGGCCCATGGACCCTAAGGCCCGTATATAAGGCCGATGGATCCTATGGCCAGACGAAGGCCCATGGATCATACGGCCTGCAGGAGGCCCATGGTGTCACAGCCCTAGAGCTTGCTTGTAACCTAGTAGCATTGCATCCATGCATCATGTTTAATTTTCATGAAAATTTGAAATGGGGATGGCCAAGCCCTAGCACTAAAGCAATTCACATAGGTTCAAATTCAAAATATTTTCAAAAACCCAAATTGGTTTGCAAAAATATTCATGATTAATGGAAAAGGGTGAAAACCATATCCAGAGATGATGGATATTTTTCCAAGACATTTTTGGATTTTTGAGTAAACCATATTGTATTTGAATTGGGGCATTTAAATACTATTAATATTTTAAATGCTCCAACAATTTTGAAAATAGTTAAGGGCCTCCGTAATAATTCAGTTAAATGCCACAATTATTTTCAGGATTTATTTAAATGATTTGGTTTATAAACTAAATCAAAACAGAGCAGAGAAAATTAGAAAACTAAAACAAATAAAAACAGAGAGGAGGGAGAATAACTTACCTGGCCAAACTTACCGGCCCAGCTGGCACCCCACCTGTGCGGCCCAGCCCACCTGGCTCTCCCCTGTCGTCTTCCTCCTGGCAGCCAGGAGGACGAGCGCGTGGCCGCAGCGCGCCGGCACGCGCCCCGGCCACCTCCACCCTGCCTGCCTGCGTCTCCGACGCCTAGACACCTCCAACGCCGCCACGCACTTCGACCGCCTCACTCTCCGTGCCTTCTTCTCTCTTCTGGGCCTCTCCCTCACGCGACCGAGCGTCGCCGTCGCCGCCCCTCGCTGCCCTCGCGGCCACCGCCACCCTCTCTCCTCCCCGACGTGCCCACGAGCCCCGCCTCGCCACCCTGAATCTCCCCGCCGTCACACGCAACCGGAGAAGCCCTACATCGCCGCCCCGAGTCGTCTTCCCCGAGCACGGCCGCCGGACTCCATCGACAAATTCGACGCCATCCGGCCTCCCCCGAGCCGCTGAGCTTGCCTTCGACCTCCCTGTGAGCTCGCCGTCGTTTCCCCTCATCTCTCTCCCTCGCGCGCGCCCTGTAGCCGCCGCCCCGCGAGCACCCGAATTCGCCGCCCGCCATTGCCGACGAGCTCGACGCTCCCGAGCCCCTCTGCTCGAACCCGTGGCACCAGAGCGGTGGCCCGCGGATGCCACCTAGCCCATCGGTTTCCCCTCCGTGCACCACAGCGCCAACCTCAAGACTCACCCGACCTCCGCCACCGCTGTGAGCTCGATTCCGCGAGCTTGGCTGACCTCAGCCCCTTGCTTGCGTGAGATGGACGCGCCAAGCACCATAACACGTAGAGCCTCTCCGCCGCTCGCTTGGCGCGGAGACGCAAACCCGAGCTGTTCGCTGCAGCTGGCCTCGCCCAAGGCCGAGTCGCCGGGCGGGTTTGACTCGTTGACTGTTTTGACCGTGAGGTTGACCCTCTCTTTCATCGACGTGTGGGCCCAAGCCCATAATTATTTAACTCGAGATTAATTAGAACTAACTAATTTAGTTAACTAAACTAGACAACGACATGTGGGCCCCGCTCGCTAATGACTGGTTAGAGTTAGTTTAGCACTAACTAACCCAGTTAGTCGATCGAGTCATCGATCAGTGGGTCCCCAGGTCAGGTTTGACCTGGACGGCGCCTTTGACTTGCTGACGTCACCCTGACGTCAGGCTGACACAATAACTAGTTTTCTGGAATTATTTTAATTCAGGAAATTTCAGAAAATACCCCAAACTTCTAAAAATCATATAAATTCAACCGTAACTCGGATGGAAATAATTTATATATGAAAAATGATCAGAAAAATATGAGGAATATGTTTATGCCATGATCATGCATGTTTGAACAAGTTAACCTCACTGAATAGGATGAATCATGATTAGGGTAAATTATGAAATAGCATTTGGAGTTGGAGTTCAACCTTGTTTGAATTCCACTTCAACTAACTTGGATTATTATTGCATTAGGTGAATTCAGTACCTTAATATGACATGTCATTCATGTGAATGTGCATTGCATTGATTGTGTTCTCTCTTGGTTGCCGGTAATTGTCCCCTCCCGGTAGATGATGCACCGACGATGAGTTCGATGACACCGATGAAGAACTATATTATCTTCAGAAGTGCCAGGCAAGCAAAACCCCCTTGTTCATTCCGATACAATCCCACTCTCTCGCTCCTGCTCTATTTTATTGCATTAGGACAACAACGATTCAACTGTTACTTGCTGCGGTAGCTGAACCCCTTGATCCTTTGCATGACCTGTCATTCCACAGTAATTAGATGAAACCCACTAGCATGAGTAGGAATTGTTTGAGCCATGTTGTGCCTACTCATTTATGCTTGTTTGTCATGCCTGCTACTGCTTAGAGTTGAGTCGGGTCTGATTCATCGGGAATGAATTGGAATTGTTATGAACATGTCCTATTGTGTGTGAGCTAAGTGTGTGAACACGATTTGGTAAAGGTAGCGGTGAGAGGCCATGTAGGAGTACATGGTGGGTTGTCTCATTGCAGCCGCCCTCAGAACTGAGTTCGTGTTTGTGATCCATGATACAGATTACTACCACGCATTGGGCCCAAACCAATGCACCCTCTCGGCTTCTTGACCACCCTTGTCCTCATCCGGGAGTTGCAAGTAGTTTCGTGTTTGTAGCATGTTGGGGCCGCACGCAACGCTGACCTTAGGGGTGGGTTGTGTTGCGGTAGGCACCGTGGGTCGTGTACCGAAAGTGCCCGTTTGGTATCTCGGGAACCCTGCACACATCGCTCGGGCTGTATGGGAAACCTCGGCGGACTCCTGCGGATGGAACCCGAATAGGCGATAAACCTGGACTAGGGACTTGAGTGTTTAGGTAGGCCGTGGCCGACACCCACGCTGGGCTTCCGCTGAAGGTTGCCGAGTACATGTCGTAAACGGCGATAAGTGGTGAGAGTGTGTGAAGAAGTACACCCCGCGAGGGTTTAATATGATCTATTCGAATAGCCGTGTCCACGGAGAAGGACTTCTGGGTTGCCTATATCGGTTCATAGACAAGTGAAAGTGGATACTCTAAAATGCGCAAGATAAGCGTGAGTGCTATGGATGGCGTTCTCGTGAGGGAGACGGGAGCGGGTCCATAGTGGTGTATTGCCATGGTGAATATGTGGACTCGTAGCGCCACCTCAAAAGAGTTACTTGCAATCGTAGTTCAGGATAGCCACCGAGTCAAAGCTGGCTTGCTGCAGTCAAACTCCACCACCCCTTTTGATAATGATGCATATGTAGTTAGATCTGATAAGTCTTGCTGAGTACAATTGTACTCACGCTTGCTTATTTATGTTTTGCGAGAGACGTCGGTCTTGCTAGTAGTTCCACGTGGACTTGACGTTTAGCTTGTTACCTCAGCTACGATCTTGTGCCCTCGGCAGATCTCGGTAGATAGTCGGGCTTCTCAGCCTCTTTTCATTTATAGTTATGCGTACTCGGACATGTGTAGCTTCCGCTTGTGCTTTGACTTGTATGCTCGGGTGTTGGGTCATGAGACCCATGTTTGTAATATCTCGCTCCTCGGAGCCTAATGAATAATATCTGAGTCGAGAGTTATGTTGTGATGCCACGTTGTATTTACACATATTGAGCATATTGTGTGTATGTTTGAAATGCTTGGTATGTGTGGGATCCGACAAACTAGTTGTTTATCCTTGGCAGCCTCTCATATGGGGAAATGTAGTCTCGTGCCTCCGAGCGATAGTAGTCCGCTACTGCCCGGTTCACGAGTCCTGCTAGCCCAAAGACTACTGCTTGGACACTTGATCTGGCGGCATGTGTTTCACTTCGTCCCTATGTACATCCTTCGGGAAATGTCACGCGGTGTTAGTCGGAGTCCTGCCTAGCCTGCTACAGCCCGGATACCGAGTCCTCATAGCCAGTGCTACAGCCCGAATATATACGTTGATGACCGACATGCTCGATGTGATTCATGTATGCCTGTCCCCATGGGTTAGCGCCGCTTTGGGTTCACGACTAGCCATGTCGGCCGGGTTCTTTGTCATATGGATGCTAGCGACACTATCATATACGTGAGCCAAAAGACATAAACGGTCCGGGCCATGGTAAGGCGACACCGTGGGAATACCGTGCGTGAGGCCGCAAAGTGATATGATGTGTTACATGCTAGATCGGTGTGACTTAGGATCGGGTCCTGACAGCGTTGATATCGAGCTTGATGCTCAGAGGATTACCAAGCCAAACTGGTCAAGTTGTGTCTAGAAATGCTTTAGCTATGTAAGGGAATTGGTTGTGGAAGGAACGTAAGGCTCTTTTTACTCCTTATACCTCATGGCCTTCTCGATCCGAGTCATCCTCTTCTCTTCTACGGGTTTAAGAACTAGGCTTCTCATCTATCTATTAGGATGACGTGTTACTAATCCATAGACCTTTAAGATTGTTGGTTTTAATCCCCAGTTCAGTTCCTACTACCCCTGTATGATAACTGTTGATCTCAGAATCTTGTTATGATGTTGTTGAGTGGTTATGCCACCATTCTTGCAGGATGTCTCAAATCATTTTGAGCATTTACAGCCGGTATGCTGTCCGAGTCATCCTAGGTCTCTAAATAGTCTGATGCATTTGCAAATCCTTTCCCTTCGTTCCCGATGTCCTTTTGGGCCAGATTAAGCACACTAACCAGTCAGTCGAGGTACTCCATTGCCTCGACATATATGTTGGAACTATTATTATGACCCTAGGTGTTTAGGAAGTCACCTAGCAATTTAGCAATGCTTTTGTATCCCCAGTGTGATGATTCTGGCCATCACTTTCGAAAGCATCCCGTGATGCCATTTAGTAGTAGGTAATCTACTCCTGAGTTTCTGAACCCGAGATTCATCCTACTTCATGTTGTTAGTATTTGCTAGCGCCTTTAGGATATTAGTAACCTTGCGATAGTCCTCAAGGTCCGTGGTATTTCCTTCTTCCAAATACTACGAACCGCTTATGGCAGAAGTTCTTTTGAGCCAAAAGATCACAATAAGAGTGCTCCTGAGGAGTTCTCCATTCATAATTGTGAATCTGCCAATTCTACCTTTCTGCATGGGTTATCCGGAAGAAATGTTGAGCTTGCTCGACATACTAATCTGTGCATCCACAACTCAGAAAGTTATATGTTCCTCTGAGTTGCTCTCTTCCGTTGCATTCCGACCTTCGTCTATCAATTGATAGTTAGGAGCAGGCGTGCACTCGTCATCAATGCATTTTATCCTTGTGGTCCGTCAAGCCATCCTATTCCGGAATGATTAGGAGAAACAAACTCCAGTACCTCATCCATTTCTAGGATTGGGTCAAAGCAGTTGTATCCCGCAGATCAAAATGCCAATTCAGCTTTTGAATCTGTTCTACCCTGAAGTATTGCCATCTTATGCCAAGAATATCATAGGAATTGCACCATCTCTTATGGATTTTTGACGCAGTGATACTTCTCACCATCATCATTCATTCCTCGGTCCTCGTGTTGTCGTAACCGGAATGCCGACAAGTGAATTGTGATGTGTGACATCAATACTCCGAGCAACTCATTGCTTGGTAGTGAATGGACAATATTCTCATTCTTAGCGTGTTGGTTATTAAACCATCATCCTAAAATTGATCGTGCTACCTAGTCCTTATTTCTGGTGCACATTTCGATTGATGAGTTAGGATCTTGTCAAGTCCTCACTCATTTGATAATATCGTCTTGCCCCGAAAAGCAAGATTGTTCTCGAGCTTAGTAACATACCGGTGGTTCGTGACTTTCCAAATATCTTCTTGGGAGTGTTACCGGGTTGTTCCCTGACTGTTATGTTGGGCTCGTGATCAAGTTGGTTTCTTGTGAACCACCCATTCTCCAAGAATCTATGTTGGATACCCCCTGAGCTAGTTAGTTAAGCCAAACAACAACTTGGAGAGTTGGAAGATAAAAGCTTGCCTAACTTAGTTCGCTCCAAAGGGATATTCTTGTGTAGTGTGTGTTGAAGAAAGATGATATCTTCATCGATTGGTCCTCGTGATCAGTTGTTGGACCTATTGTCCTACCAATTCTTTGATTCGAGTATGGGCCATTGTCGAGTCAAATCAGAACCAACGATATTCGTGATGTTGTCTTACTCGTGGTTGATCCCTCGAGCATACACCATTATATCTTTTGGTCTGACCAATGCTATCACCGTGTTCACATGATGGTGGAAGTCCAGTGATATGGAAATCCCGATGAGTTGCTGTTGAGCCCATCAGTAGCATTTTGTCTCCCCCATGAGTCATGTTGAACATCAACCTAGTGTTGGAAACTTGTGTAAGCATTTCTTCGTGTTTTGTTCATGAAGCATATGTTTGGATGAGAGTAGTGACTTCCTCTAGTTCATGTGCATCTGATGTAAGTTGCCGCCATGAACTTGAGAAAGGTTTGTTTTGCCTCCTGTGGAATCATCCCAAGTCCGTCATGCATGTGCAAAGTATTCTATGGTTTGATAGACTGATCATCTTCATTCCGTATGTATCCCTAGCACACCAAGCCACTGATTGATTTGTTCAAGGAAAAGGAAGTTCCTTCTTAAGAGCATGCCTTATGCAAGGACTTCAATATCCTCGATTATGGTTCCCCACCCGAACTCGGTAGTGTTTTATTATAAGACTACCATGTGGTCATGCTTGTCTAGGACAACGTGTTCACATGTTGGTAGCAAAACCAGCTCATGTTTTGGAGCTTGCCATCGTAGTTCATATCCCGAGAATCTCGCAACGCCATCTCGTCGAATCGTGTTGCAACCCTTCCTTTCAGACATGATGAGTCTGAAATATCCTAACACCAACCAGATCTGAATCTCAGGCAGATATGATGATTTGAACATTCCAACAGTTGCATTTCGTTCCCAGCTTGCACCGTCCTTGTGCCATTTCACTATGGGCTGCCTTCTTAGTAATTCTTGTCTAGGATCATCCTCAAAAGTGGACTTACCATGGGTCCTCTCCACCTTCGATGATAAGCAAAAATCATCCATTGCGTTGTCTTCAACAAGGTAGTCCACATCATCCATTCTAGTCCGGGTGTACCATTCCTTGCATTCCACCAAACGATCGCTTGTGATTGCCTTTGGCTGGTATAAAGAGTTCCAATGATCTATGGATCAAAAGTAATTCTTTTTGCCACTTAAGGGGATAGTTCTTCGCGTCACCTTCTTCGAGGTGCCCGTTATGGGATCATGGTAAATATTTCCTCGCCACCTTGACACCATCCACCATCTTTCTAAGCATGGAATTGTTGCCACCAATCAAACCCCGTTGTTGTTCTCCCATCTTTTCCGATGTATTTTGTGTCTCAACTCGAGATGTGTCACCGTCTCAGTCCGTGAGTCGATCATGTTTATTTGATCTTCGTGAAGATCGAATCATGTAGGGTTTCCCCCTTCTTCCTGTTGACGTGTCGAGTGAAGACCTCGAAAGCAAGGACGTCAAGACTAAGATGATGGAATGAATCAACATCTTCGAGAAAGGCAAATGGATCATGAAGAGTGTGATAGTTCGTGACTTCCATTTTCCCTCTTACTCACGCCTTGAATCTCGGGCGAGATTCTTGTTTAGTGGGGTGAGTTGTCACAGCCCTAGAGCTTGCTTGTAACCTAGTAGCATTGCATCCATGCATCATGTTTAATTTTCATGAAAATTTGAAATGGGGATGGCCAAGCCCTAGCACTAAAGCAATTCACATAGGTTCAAATTCAAAATATTTTCAAAACCCAAATTGGTTTGCAAAATATTCATGATTAATGGAAAAGGGTGAAAACCATATCCAGAGATGATGGATATTTTTCCAAGACATTTTTGTATTTTTGAGTAAACCATATTGTATTTGAATTGGGGCATTTAAATACTATTAATATTTTAAATGCTCCAACAATTTTGAAAATAGTTAAGGGCCTCCGTAATAATTCAGTTAAATGCCACAATTATTTTCAGGATTTATTTAAATGATTTGGTTTATAAACTAAATCAAAACAGAGCAGAGAAAATTAGAAAACTAAAACAAATAAAAACAGAGAGGAGGGAGAATAACTTACCTGGCCAAACTTACCGGCCCAGCTGGCAGCCCACCTATGCGGCCCAGCCCACAGCTCTCCCTGTCGTCTTCCTCCTAGCAGCCAGAGGACGGCGGCGTGGCAGCATGGCCGCGGCACGCGCCCCGGCCACCTCCACCCTGCCTGCCTGCATCTCCGACGCCTAGACACCTCCAACGCCGCCACGCACCCCCCCTGGACCGCCCTCACTCTCCCGTGCCTTCTTCTCTCTTCTCTGGGCCTCTCCCTCACACGACCGAGCGTCGCCGTCGCCGCCCCTCGCTGCCCTCGCGGCCACCGCCACCCTCTCTCCTCCCCGACATGCCCACGAGCCCCGCCTCGCCACCCTGAATCTCCCCGCCGTCACACGCGACCGGAGAAGCCCTACATCGCCGCCCCGAGTCGTCTTCCCCGAGCACGGTCGCCGGACTCCATCGACAAATTCGACGCCATCCGGCCTCCCCCGAGCCGCTGAGCTTGCCTTCGACCTCCCGTGAGCTCGCCGTCGTTTCCCTCATCTCTCTCTCGCCTCGCCAGCAGCCGCCGCGCCATGAAAGCACCGACCGTCGCCGCCCGCCATTGCCGACGAGCTCAACGCTCCCGAGCCCCTCTGCTCGAACCCGTGGCACTGGCAGTGTTTACGGTGGCCCGCGGATGCCACCTAGCCCATCAGTTTCCCCTCCGTGCACCACAGCGCCAACCCAAGACTCACCGACCTCCGCCACCGCCGTGAGCTCAATTCGCGAGCTTGGCTGACCTCAGCCCCCTTGCTTATGAGATGGACGCGCCAAGCACCCGCAACACGAGAGCCTCTCCGCCGCTCGCTTGGCCGCCGGAGACGCAAACCCGAGCCGCTCGCCGTGCAGCCTGGCCTCGCCAAGGCCGAGTCGCCGCGGGTTTGACTCGTTTGACTGTTTTGACCGTGAGGTTGACCCCTCTCTTTCATCGACGTGGGCCCAAGCCCATAATTAGTTAACTCGAGATTAATTAGAACTAACTAATTTAGTTAACTAAACTAGACACCGACATGTGGGCCCATACCGCTAATGACTGGTTAGAGTTAGTTTAGCACTAACTAACCCAGTTAGTCGACCGAGTCACTGACCAGTGGGTCCCCAGGTCAGGTTTGACCTGGACGGCGCCTTTGACTTGCTGACGTCACCCTGACGTCAGGCTGACACAATAACTAGTTTTCTGGAATTATTTTAATTCAGGAAATTTCAGAAAATACCCCAAACTTCTAAAAATCATATAAATTCAACCGTAACTCGGATGGAAATAATTTATATATGAAAAATGATCAGAAAAATATGAGGAATCTGTTTATGCCATGATCATGCATGTTTGAACAAGTTAACCTCACTGAATAGGATGAATCATGATTAGGGTAAATTATGAAATAGCATTTGGAGTTGGAGTTCAACCTTGTTTGAATTCCACTTCAACTAACTTGGATTATTATTGCATTAGGTGAATTCAGTACCTTAATATGACATGTCATTCATGTGAATGTGCATTGCATTGATTGTGTTCTCTCTTGGTTGCCGGTAGTTGTCCCCTCCCGGTAGACGATGCACCGACGATGAGTTCGATGACACCGATGAAGAACTATATTATCTTCAGAAGTGCCAGGCAAGCAAAACCCCCTTGTTCATTCCGATACAATCCCAATCTCTCGCTCCTGCTCTATTTTATTGCATTAGGACAACAACGATTCAACTGTTACTTGCTGCGGTAGCTGAACCCCTTGATCCTTTGCATGACCTGTCATTCCACAGTAATTAGATGAAACCCACTAGCATGAGTAGGAATTGTTTGAGCCATGTTGTGCCTACTCATTTATGCTTGTTTGTCATGCCTGCCATCGCTTAGAGTTGAGTCGGGTCTGATTCATCGGGAATGAATTGGAATTGTTATGAACATGTCCTATTGTGTGTGAGCTAAGTGTGTGAACACGATTTGGTAAAGGTAGCGGTGAGAGGCCATGTAGGAGTACATGGTGGGTTGTCTCATTGCAGCCGTCCTCGGAACTGAGTTACGTGTTTGTGATCCATGATACAGATTACTACCACGCATTGGGCCCAAACCAATGCACCCTCTCGGCTTCTTGACCACCCTTGTCCTCATCAGGGAGTTGCAAGTAGTTTCGTGTTTGTAGCATGTTGGGGCCGCACGCAACGCTGACCTTAGGGGTGGGTTGTGTTGCGGTAGGCACCGTGGGTCGGTGTACCGAGTGCCCGTTTTTGGTATCTCGGGAACCCTGCACACATCGTTCGGGGCTGTATGGGAAACCTCGGCGGACTCCTGCGGATGGAACCCGAATAGGCGATAAACCTGGACTAGGGACTTGAGTGTTTAGGTAGGCCGTGGCCGACACCCACGCTGGGCTTCCGCTTGAAGGTTGCGAGTACATGTCGTGTAAACGGCGATAAGTGGTGAGAGCGTGTGAAGAAGTACACCCGCAGGGTTTAATATGATCTATTGAATAGCCGTGTCCACGGAGAAGGACTTCGGGTTGCCTATATCAGTTCATAGACAAGTGAAAGTGGATACTCTAAAATGCGCAAGATAAGCGTGAGTGCTATGGATGGCGTTCTCGTAGGGAGACGGGAGCGGGTCCATAGTGGTGTATTGCCATGGTGAATATGTGGACTCGTGTGCGCCACCTCAAAAGAGTTACTTGCAATGTAGTTCGGGATAGCCACCGAGTCAAAGCTGGCTGCTGCGGTCAAACTCCACCACCCCTTTTGATAATGATGCATATGTAGTTAGATCGATGTAAGTCTTGCTGAGTACAATTGTACTCACGCTTGCTTATTTATGTTTTGCGAGAGACGCGGTCTCGCTAGTAGTTCCACATGGACTTCGACGTTTAGCTTGTTACCTCAGCTACGATCTTGTGCCCTCGGCAGGATCTGGTAGATAGTCGGGCTTCTCAGCCTCTTTTCATTTATAGCTGTCTGTACTCAGACATGTGTAGCTTCCGCTTGTGCTTTGACTTGTATGCTCTGGGTGTTGGGTCATGAGACCCATGTTTGTAATATCTCGCTCCTCGGAGCCTAATGAATAATATCTGAGTCGTAGAGTTATGTTGTGATGCCACGTCGTATTTACACATATTGAGCATATTGTGTGTATGTTTGAAATGCTTGGTATGTGTGGGATCCGACAAACTAGTTGTTTATCCTTGGCAGCCTCTCATATGGGGAAATGTAGTCTCGTGCCTCCGAGCGATAGTAGTCCGCCACTGCCCGGTTCACCGGAGTCTGCTAGCCCAGCACTCTGCTTGGACACTTGACTGGCGGCATGTGTTTCACTTCGTCCCTATGTCTGTCCCTTCGGGAAATGTCACGCGGTGTTAGTCGAGTCCTGCTTAGCCTGCTATAGCCGGATACCGGAGTCTGTTAGCCCAAAGTGCTACAGCCCGAATATATACGTTGATGACCGACATGCTCGATGTGATTCATGTATGCCTGTCCCCATGGGTTAGCGCCGCTTTGGGTTCACGACTAGCCATGTCGGCCCGGGTTCTTTGTCATATGGATGCTAGCGACACTATCGTATACGTGAGCCAAAAGACGCAAACGGTCCCGGGCCATGGTAAGGCGACACCCGTGGGAATACCGTGCGTGAGGCCGCAAAGTGATATGATGTGTTACATGCTAGATCGGTGTGACTTAGGATCGGGGTCCTGACACATGGTTAGAACAGTCCGTGTGTTGCCATGATTATTTTGGCCTAGTTACCAAAAATAGGCTATTGTGGCCACTAGAAAAAAACAGAAAAAGAACTGCAGTGACTACAAGAAAACAACTAAACAAGACAATAAGGAAATAAATAAGCAAGCAATTAACGCTAGCCTATTACCGCTATTACACATATTACATCCACTGGGCATCAAAGTTCGCCACCAGTGCAAATATAGGGAACAAAGCAGCACACTACATACACTGGCCGTCAAAATTGGCCACTAGTGCAAATAAACGTGGCAGCAAAACAAGAGCATAACTGAAACAACTTCAGAAGAGCTCAAGAAATGTTATCCTGGGTATCCACCATGCTGGCAATAAGCTTAGCAAGCTGATTAGCTTTGTCCTGTTTGGCGCTAAAATCCTCCAACGCTTGTTGTTGCACCGTAGCGTATGACTGAATGCTCCGGGGACTTCCGCAGCCCTTCCGCTTCTTGTCGCAAAGACAGTGATCGATGTCTTTCATCTTGTAGTTGAGACTCAAGAAACCAAACTGATTAGACGGTGAGTTTGAATAGCTTGTGCAAGCAGAGTAGCCAAGAATCGAACACTAAACCAAGACAGACTTTGGGGTTGTCTCGCTATCTTCAAGATAGTCTTCCTTAGTTTTTTTATCAGCTTTGTTGGAGACCAACAAGGATGTGTCACTATCCTGAACCTTATCTACATTACTTCCTTTACCATTGTTTAATAAGGCACTCTTCCCCAATATTCTGTCAGCATTCTAAAAGAAGAAACAAGCAGATATAACAAGTTTAGCATGTACTAGTATATGATACTCATTTCGGTGAACCAGTTCATTAGTAAGCTGGACAGGATTAAACTACCAAGTCTTCTATTGCCAAGTACTAGTACATAATAAAAGCATCAAACAAACATATATCTATGTCCTATGGTCACTACATTGTCTTGCCAAATCAAAATAGAGACACGGTTCAAATCATATCAGTTCCAAACAAAGCAGCAGTGAAAGAATACAAAGCGTGGGAAACTACACGGCACAACAAGATTTCAGATGGGTACCACGGGTCTACATGTACAACAACACTCTTGGCTTTGTTGTGATGCTAGTAATGTGCATGATATGAAAATCAATTGTATACACAATTGAAATTGTAATCAACAGAGCTATTGATAAGAGCAAACCTGTTAAAGAAACATGCTGAACATACCTATTGTGCCATTGGAGTTTCGATTGGATGCTTCAATTTAAAAATAAGTTTGTATGAGTAAATACAGTGATACAAGAGCAAAGCAGTCATAGTTAAAAAAGGCGCGCCTAAGCGAGCGCTTAAGCACGCCTAGGCTCTAGGTGTTGGCAAAACGCATTGCGCATAATTACGCATAATTTTTGCAAAACTGCGCATAAGCATGCGCTTTGGTCAGTAAAGCGCAAGGCAGTGGCAAAACGCACAGTTAACGCCTAGCGCTTTTTTGAACTATGATAGCAATGGAATCTTAAATTAGAACAGTTGTTCTTTAGGTTTAGGCACTTGTTCTACATGAACAGAGTACATTAAGACGCAAGAATATAATACTTAAAAATAGAAAATGAGCTCATAGACCTTACCACATTCTTGGTTCGGGACCAAGATGAACAAAGCGTTCCGATCATCGTCCGAAGAATGTGTCTCAGGAGAACGTAAGGGAATTTGATGAGTTTCATTGCCGGTGAAGTACGTTTTCTTCAGGTAATTCCGATACTACAACCAAGCATTCTTGAAGATAGCAGAGGTATTAGCACAGGTTACCTCATCCTGAGTTTCCAAATCGGTCCTTCTCTATAGAGAAAAATGGGAAAATTTGCTGTATTATAACCATCATGGAGGTAGGATGTATGGGACGAAGCAAATTAATTGCCATGAATAACATTACTTACACATAACTCCTGGACAAACACCTGCAACTGACATTTTCCTTCATCTTCAGTATATTCCAAGATGGGAAGATACGCACATACGATTTAACAACATCAAATGTGATAGATGCTAAACTACGACTAGCTGGGTGTGCTTCCTCCACAGGAATAGGCGTACTAACTGGTGGAGTTGGGGTTCGCCGTGATAGTACTGGCCCTTTGGGCACTAGAGCTGCCTTACTAACTGCTCTTGTTTGGGAGCTCTGTGGTGGAGATGGTGTTGTGTCAACAGGAACTGGGTTACTATCGGCTGGGGTTGGTGTTAGATTGGGTGAAGCTGGTTCTCTGTCCATCGCAGTAGGGGTACAATTTGTAAGAGTTTGGGTAATGTGTGGTAGGGCTGGTTCTTGTGCATGTACAACCGGGGTGCTATCTCCACCAAGAGGTAGCACTGTTGTATTTGAAGACCGTGTTTTTAGTCCGCTAGATACTCGCATCACCCGCTCCAATTCAAATGGCTGATAAACATGAAACATAGTTGAATGTACAGACATTGTATGAGAGATAGATGCAATAGATAGTGTCAAAAAAAAGAGGGCATGAAATAGTTGCCATGTATATTGTTTAACTAAAACGGATAGCATGACATAATTTCACATATATGATGTCTATCTAAACTGGATAGCATAGCATAACATAATTCAAAGATATCATGAATAACTAAACAGGATCGCATGGCATAATTCACATACATGTTATCTAAGTAATCAGGATTGCATCATTTAATTCACATATGTGATTTATATGCTAAACAGAGGGCATTCGATATGATGTCTGAACTAAGAACATGGTGTTGAATATTGTGTATATGATGTCTAAATTATGCAATGCAAGACACCGTATGCATGATATGAGCAGTATAACCGTGCCAAGTTAGAGCATACACCTCAGTGGGGGAATAGGACTGGTCATCTGTCTCGAATCCATCTCCGAGGAGCTACTAAGGACCCAACAAGAGATCTACTTGACTGTAGCACTGCCTGCTCAAGGCCTTGTTTTCACTCCAGATTTTTCCATCTCCCACCCAAATGGCTGATTCACAGGAAGAGTAGTTTAATGTACAAACATTGTCGACAAATGGAAATGTAATGAAGAAAAGGATGGGCAAGATATCACTCAAATATATGATGCCTGGTTAAACAGGATGGCATTGCACATTTCACATATATTATGGCTGGCTAAAAGACATGAGACTGCATAATTCCCATATATGATATAGAAACTAAACAGGTGGCATTAAAGAACATGTCTAAACTAAGCAGATGACATATATGATGTCAAAAGTAGGCACTGCAAGGAAACATATGCATGATATGACTAACATCATCATGCCAAGGTAGAGCAAACACCTTGGAGGGTAAAAAGGAGTGGTCAGCGACGTCTGAATCCGCCTCAGAACAGATATCTTCCTCTGGATTACAATCTGGAGAGGGGTGGGGAGGGTTTGCCATTGAACCCACCATGGAGCGACGTGTAACGCCCCGGATGTAATTTTTCCATATTTGTAACTCCAACTCTTGCCATTTCCGGCTATGTGATATGTTATTTCCTTCGTGGTTGGGTTTTTGTATTTCGTTTTGCATTCTGTTCATGTCATGCATTTCATCATCGCATCATCCGCATTGCATTCGCGTGTTTTCATAAAACCTCGTAGCCGTTCGCAGTTGCCCTTTCTCTCTTTGCCTCCGTTGTCATTTTGTCAGGCCCTTGTCCTCGTTGACCTCTCTTGAGCCATCGTGTGCGCGTCCGAAACTTCTCCGAACCCGACCCGCTCTGTCGTTACCGATGGATCCGGATCATCCCCAAACATCCCGAAAGTATCTTCATTTCTTTGTTGGATTCTCCCTATCCTATTTTTCCGTCCATCCAATTACGATCGGAGGGACGAGATAGCCCCTAGCCTAACCTACCCGCTATATATACTAGTCTAAACCGAGACCAAATCCCTAATTTCTAGGGATCCTCCTAGCCGCCGCCGCCACTCTCTCCCGCATCCACCTCGGGATCCATCCCTCCCCAACCACATCGCTCGCCCACAACTAGTGCATCCCCACCTCTCCTCTATTCCAGCCACATCCATGCTCGAACCTGGAGGGGATCGAGGCCACCAGCAGCCCCGAGCTCTCAAGCGAGGCCGAGCTCCCCCATCTTTGTGCAACGCCGACAACCACGAGCACAGCCTCACCGGAGCCCCAGCAGGAACAGCTCGTCGCCCCTATCCTTCCTCCGATCTTCTTCTCTCTCTGCTCTAATCTCCCTCTCTTCCCTGTGTTCCCCTGCAGGAGCACCAGATCATGACCACCGTCCCGTGCCGTCGGACCTCGATGAGAACCTCGCCTTGCCGCGCCTGCGCCGTCGTGCCTCGTCGTTGCCGCCTCTCAGTTCACGCCGCCGCGCCCAAGCTCCACCACGCTAATCCGCCAGGCCAGCCACACCTCCGCCTCAGATCCGTTGGCTTCGTCCCGTTCTGGGTCTTCCCCGCCTCAAGCTGCGTCGCCCTCGCCGGAGAACGCGCCAAGTCTGCCGCCGTCGTCCTGCTTCACGAGGACGAGCCCCTGCCTCCTCGCCCGCTTCGCCCAGCCACCGCTGACCTGCTCGCCTCCTCTGCTTCGCCCTTGCGCGAGGAGGACGACCCAGCGCCAAGTTCCTCTTTGACCCCCCCTGCGAACCCCGACGCCACCTCATCGTGCTGCCGCCGGCGACCAGCAGGTCATGTCGTCGTGCCCTGCCTCCTCTTCTTCGCGTTCTGGTTCTTCCCGCCGTCTTCTCTCTGCTTCTCTCGCTTAACTCTCTCTGTCGTTCTCTCTGTTTTTTTCTTCAGGTAACAGCAACCTTCATGGCCTCGCCTCTTCTTCGAGCAGCGCTATCGCCGGAGTTCCTCGTCATCGGGAACCAGCGCCCCGACCCTCGGACTGCCTGAATCCACCCGCGCCCCTGCCTGTGCAGCTGCGCCGCTGCCTGCCTTCGACCCCCACTGCTCGGTCCTCTGCGTCAGAAACGAGACGACCCCGCCCTCTGCTTCGATCGCCTGGACGACCGCAAGCGCAGTCGGCCGCCCCGTTGACCGTGGCCCTCACCCGCTTGGGCCAGATCTACGCCAGGCCCAGCGCGCCTCAGCCGCATCCACCGACCTGGGCCGAGCCCAGCTAGGTGAGCAGCCCAGCCGCCCAATGCACTATTTAGATTCGGCCCTTATAGGTTTTTTTTTGGTTCTGCGATTTTAGCATTTATCCAGAGTTGGCAGATTTGCAGAAAAACCCTCATGTTCATGCATATAATAATTCGCAGGCTGTGCATCATATTAAAATATTTTATACATGTAAAATGCTTAGAATTTCATCTAGTTTCACATTATGCCACTTTCATCCATGTTTGAAATGTTTAAAATGTTGTTTGATTAAATTTGCTCAAATGCCATGCTAAAATGATTTATTTCATAACTAAATAACCGTAGCTCGGTTTTAAATAAACTTTATATGTAAATGGGGTGGGAAAATGCCTAGTTTAACATGGTGGACTTTATTTTGCTGTTTAACAACATTAAAATTGTGTTTAGGGCAGAACAGTACCAAATCTAAAATATGCATATGGGGATTTTCCAGAATTGTTGTTTGTTGTTCTGGCCTCATTTAAACTTGCCTAGATAGGTAGTTTTCTTATGCTTCACCCCTTGCCATGTTTAATAACATTTAATATTGTTGAGTACCTAAATGAGCGCAAACTAAATAACTCGAATATGGCGTTTTGTCAATATGCAACTTGTTGCATATTGAGCTCCACTTAATTTGTAGTATTGTTTGTTGCACTTTGCCATGCCATGCCTCATTAAACCGGAAATGCATCATACTTGATTGTGCATCATGCCATGTTTATGTTTTGTGTGTTTACCTATGTTGTTTGTTTTTTCCGGGTTGCTTCTCTTGTTAGCTTCGGTTTCGTTCCGGAGTTGTGAGGATTCATTCGACTACGTCGTTTGTCTTCTTCATGGACTCGTTCTTCTTCCTAGCGGGATTTCAGGCAAGATGACCGTCACCTTGGATCTCATTACTATCATTGCTATGCTAGTCGCTTCGTAATTTCGCTATGACGCGTTACCTACCACTTGCTTATCAAGCCTCCCAAATTGCCATGATAGCCCCTAACCTTTGTCACCCTTACTAGCAAACCGTTGTTTGGCTATGTTACCACTTTGCTCAGCCCCTCTTATAGCGTTGCTAGTTGCAGGTGAAGATGAAGATTGCTCCATGTTGGATTATGTTTATGTTGGGATATCACAATACCTCTTATATTATTAATGCATCTATATACTTGGTAAAGGGTGGAAGGCTCGGCCTTATGCCTGGTGTTTTGTTCCACTCTTGCCGCCCTAGTTTCCATCATATCAGTATTATGTTCCCGGATTTTGCGTCCCTAACGCGGTTGGGTGATTTATGGGACCCCCTTGACAGTTCGCTTTGAGTAAAACTCTTCCAGCAAGGCCCAACATTGGTTTTACCATTTGCCTCACCTATGCCTTTTTTCCCTTGGGTTTCCGGAGCCCGAGGGTCATCTTTATTTTAGCCCCCCCGGGCCAGTGCTCCTCTGAGTGCTGGTCCAAACCGAGCGATGTCTGGCGCCCCCTGGGCAATCAGGGTCTATGCCAACCCGACATCTTGCTCATCCGGTGTGCCCTGAGAACGAGGTACGTGCGACTCCTATCGGGATTTGTTGGCACATCGGGCGGCTTTGCAGGTCTTGTTGTACCATTGTCGAAATGTCTTGTAACCGGGATTCCGAGACTGATCAGGTCATCCCGGGAGAAGGAATATCCTTCATTGATCGCGAGAGCTTATCATGGGCTAAGTTGGGACACCCCTGCAGGGTATAAACTTTCGAGAGCCGTGCCCGCAGTTATGTGGCAGATGGGAATTTGTTGATATCCGGTTGTAGTAAACTCTTCTAAAATACACCAACCGTGTGCGTAACCGTGAGTGTCTCTTTTCGGGGCTGATCGAGAGGAGAACACGGTTCTTGGGTTATGTTTGACGTAAGTAGGAGTTCAGGATCACTTCTTGATCATTACTAGTTGACGACCGCTTGCTTTGCTGCTCTTCTCGCTCTTATTTGCGTAAGTTAGCCACCATACATGCTTAGTCGCTGCGGCAACCTCACCACCTTATCCATTCCTTACCCATTAAGCTTTGCTAGTCTTGATACCCATGGTAATGGGATTGCTGAGTCCTCGTGGCTCACAGATTACTACACCAACAGTTGCAGGTTCAGGCTATGCGATGATCATGACGCGAGTGTGATGTTTACTTGTTTCGGAGTTCTTCTTCTTCTTCGTCAATCAGGGGATAGATTCCAGGTCGCCAGCCTGGGCTGGCAGGGTGGATATTGTTTGAGTTTCTGTTTATGTCTCATCCGTAGTCGGATGTTGATCTTATGTATGATTTATTGTTGTATTCTTGTGACATTGTATGTTTTGGTATGTATCCCCATCTATTATGTAATGTTGATGTAATGATATCCACCTTGCAAAAGCGTATCAATATGCGGTTCTATACTTTGTGGGACCTTCGAGTCTCTTTAGGATAGTATTACATATTGGGCGTGACATGATGTCTGCATGACATTGTATTGCCGCGCAAAACTCTTCTCCTTTTCTCTACATGTTCAGCATGACTGTGTACAATATTTGACATGTATACGAAAAAAATATGGTGAGATTATGTAAGAGAGCATGCAGAAATTTAGAGTGATGGTAACAACCAGTGGATCGACGTTTTTCCGTTGAACCAAAATAGCCCTAATGGATCGACGTGAATGTATAGTAATAAGTGATGCAACAAGTGTACAACCTCTTTGCCATAGCTGTGTCGACCTCAAAGATCATTGGGTTGGTCGCTGAAGCTTGAGGCAGAGGTGGATGTCGGAGGTGTGGAGGAAGATCGAGGAATCAGAGACGGCGCCCGTGGCATCGCTGTTGTGATGGATCGTCTTGTCATTGGAGCAGCTTTGGTGAGCCGTAAGACGTCAAGGCTGAAGCAACACAAGACAGACATCCTCAATCTCAAGTGGGATTCTAATAGCATCTCCAATAGATGAAGTAAAATGGACGTAAAATTAACATCACCAAAAACCACCTGACTACAACAGATGAGGTAAAAACTATTGACTCTGAACTTAACTGTCGAAACTTAAATTTACTGTGGAATCTGAATGCTACTGTCGAAACTGAACGCAATGGTAGCAGAGAGGCACTTGACATGTAGTTTAGGGAGGGTCTGCAGTTCATCTTCAACTTGCACCCCCTGAGCCGCCAGCTACCACTGGTCGAACCGCCGGCCCCAGCGCCGCCTCGCCGCCCTGAAACAACTCGCCACCGCCGCCTCGGCCAGCCCTCTAGGCCCCCCGCCCCCACCCTAAACCCTAAGATAGATAGTGGGGTACCTCTCTGGCGAGCCCCCGCCCCCGCCAATGGTGGTTTCTTCCTTAACTCCATGAGCCCCCCAACCCCTGAAAATTGATTGACCCAAAAGTCAATTCAGTCGACTGAAGTGTGGCTTAATCGGAGCAGAGCAGCAGCATGAGCGAGGGGGAGAGCAGTAGCAGCAGCTGGGCGAGCGAGCGATCGAGCGAGAGCCGGAGCAGCAGCAGCAGATCCGACTGGTATGGACGCCACCGCCGTAGGGGCCTCGCACTGGGGGAGAGCCGCCATGGAGATGTTGCCCGTGGCGCCGGCTTCATGGTAGCCGCTCCATGGGGGTGCAGGATGGAGCACCGTCGGCGCCGGGAGGTCGAGTTAAGGAGAAGGTGCGATGCGATGAGTGTACAACCTCTTTGGTGGCGCCGAGTAGGCCTCGGCTTCGTCCGAGGAGTCGGTGAGGATGATGCGGTTCCGGTGGAGCAGGTTAAGGCGGCCCTGTAGGGATGGAGTAGCCGCGATAGACGAGGCGATCGTCGGAGCAGCTCCTTGGAGGTGGAGGACGGGGCGGCTAAACCAGCGGGACAGCGAGATGGACGACGAATCCTCATCTGGGGAGGTGGACGAGGGACGTCGAGCTGTTGCGGTAGACGACGCCGTCGGGGAAGAGGCTCCGGCTGGGCAGCGGTGACGTATCGGACGGAGGAGGGTGGGGTTTCATGGCTGGAGCGGAGAGGTTATGGTGGCCTGGGATTTCGAATGGCGAAAAGGGGGCGATGTCAGGGGTGAAGCATGACTTAGGGACGCGCTTGTCCAAAATGTAGGGTGTGTTACAAAAGTACCCCCCACCGACTTGAATTAGCGGCCCTTTCGGCTCAGGGTTAGAAGGGGGATTTCGCGTGTCGGGATTTGGCAGCTGGAGGGAGTTTTCGCGCGCGTTGTAATTTCGGGATAGCAAGGCGCGGGTTGTGAAGGCGCCTGTTTTGGGAGCACGATATCTGCATTTTCGGTATATAAAAAGACGCGGGTTGAATTTTAGGGACTAGCCTAACATGTAGTAATATTGTACTTGTACGTACCAAATCAATTCGCACTTCCCTCAACCAAAAAGAAAACCAAAAAATAAAACTATTCACACCACACAAAGAGAGAGTCTTGCCCCGTTTTACTATACAAATGCTATTCAAAGCTACTCCCTCCTTCCGTCTATATAGGGCCTAATGCGTTTTTCGATGCTAACTTTGAACAAATATTAGAGCAATGATATATGACATGCAACTTACACACCGTTAAATTCGTCTATGAAAGGTTCTTTCAATGATATAATTTTCACATTGTGCATGTCATGTACTATTAATCTTGTCAATAGTCAAAGGCGGTCTTAAAAATCTCATTACGCCCTATATAGATGGAAGGAGGGAGTATGAATCCATGTTATGTCCGATTAAATTTTTTCGCTTGCTGTATAATGCATGTAACCTACTCATACCAAATGTCTATACTACCGCTGCAATTCGAAGTAAATTTGAATTCGTTTCTCTATTTCAATAAGAATCTACAATCATGATTGTTGCCAACTTCAACCATCATAGTTTCCTTGCTATCCGCCAGATATAAATCGGACGGCCTATAATGCAGGATGGCAGGCACACCATCATCAACAACTCCATTTTTTTATAAGAGTAGAGATAAAATATATTAAATGTAGTATAACATGTTCATAACCACACCATGTGTATCACCGTTATATATATTCACACATGCGTCGGTTTGAAACACTATGCTAAATTCTTCAAATATCCGAATTCGCTTTTTATAAAGAAGTATATATGATCTCTATTCGTATTTTACACCCACACAACCCTCTTATCTTTGTAGCTAGCGCTAACTTTCTCTTGTGCATGCACACGCCCGCATCCCTCTCACCCTCCCTCAGCATTCTCTAGCTCCATCGCAGCAAATTGTCTTTTCACTTTAGGTCGCTCACCCACGTGTGTGTAGGCCCCAGCTCCTTCTTTACGGCACACATCGATCGATATGCCTCTCTAGCCAGGTGTGCCTAGCACAAACACAAGCTTCCCTCTTCTCTTGTCACCGTGCATGCCTCACTCCCACCACTCTTTTCATCGTTCTCGCACTCGCACACTCCTCCCCTCGATATAGTATGCCTCTCATACCACCTCCTACATGCATCCTCTCTCTCTATCCTTCTCCTCGTGCCTCATTTGCTTCTAACACACACATGCATGTATACTGATCGATCTCCCAACATATACCTAGATCGACTTTAACAACCCCCCATCGATCGACGCACCTCACAAGTTATGTCTCTCCTTTCTCTAAAAAGGGCGATAGATCTTCCTATGTAGTTACGCCTGCTTACCACAGCCACATCGTCCCCCTCATCATTCGTGCATGCCTCCCGACCCGCCTCTCACACGCACGCACGCACAACAAGCAGCCATCTCCTCTCTTATTGATATTGCGGGCGTGTTCTCCATTTTTCTAGCAAGCCTATCCCACCATTTGTTAGAAGCAACTCCACTACCACCCCCTCCAACACTCTAGCTCTGTCTCTCTCCCAACCTTATTCCTCTCCTGCACATATGAATGGATGCCGATCGATCTCCCTTAATACATGAGGCAGATCGATCTCCTTAATACATGAGGTAGGCCTCTCCTCCTCCACACATATACCAGCCATTGTACCTCTATAGTTAATTGGGCCTCCCTCTTCCCCCACCATAAACCGATAGTCGAGCGCCAGGTAGGTATCCATGCCACGAGACAAACTGCACATGTCCCATCTCACGCTCCAAAGAGGGCCAGCCACTCTATATCTTTGACGTGGGCACACACAAATTGATGGCACTCTTTATCGATCACACACACACACACACACACATCATCCTCTCTTTGATTCTATGGACACATCAAGCCGATGATACCTCCACTCTCTTCTCGTGGATCGCCTCTATATATATGTTATATCCAGGACTCTATTTCACACACATTGCATATGTTACATTTTTGATTGACCCCCCCAAAAAAACTCTCAAGAACCCACACACTATATCTCTCTAGGTTTGTATCTCTCTCACACAACCCCATGTAGGTGGTGTACGATACAAGAAGAGAATAGGTGCACCTGCATGTACTCACGCTTGTGCCCAGCCACACCTGCTGGTACACGGTGGAGCTCATTTCTTTACGAAATGGCAGCCCACGTGCTAATTTGAACACCTGTAGCGGTTGTTTACCTAGGGAGGTCATGTACCATGTGTGCACGAAACAAAGTTTGACTTGACGCGTTGCTGCGTTATTTTTAAATAAAGTTATAACGCTCAATGGCACGTACACAAAATATAAAACGATTTTTATGGAGAAAAAGCTAGTCCGCTCACTATATACAATGGAGCCTACCTGCCTGGTTTGTCGCTCTTCAGAGTATCTCACACAAGGCTGTGGTGGCCTCTCTCTCTCTCTCTCTCACCGTTGGTCACTGATCCGGCCGCATCCCGTCCGCCGGGGGAAAGGGAGTGCGGTGGTCTCTCTCTCTCTCTCTATCTCTCACCGTTGGTCACTGATCCGGCCGCATCCTGTCCGCCGGGGGAAAGGTAAGAAGTGCATCGTTTCTCCGTTCGACGGCGCCGAGGCAGCACGTCCCGATCTGCGGTACACATTGTTCTCTCGACCAAGCTCCGGCTGCAGGGGCCACGCCACCTGCTCGCAGATTCCGCCCGCCGCCGCCACCTAGTTACATCCCGACAACCTCCGTGTATCCTCCGCCTTGCTCCACTGCCCGTCTTCCCATGTCGCTGCATGTGGATCTTCCATAGCTCTTTTCCCAAAACGTAGCTCGTCCAGCGTATTTTCCAGATTGCATTCTCGTCCTCACACCGTTTTAGACAAACACAACCGTGTTGTTATCTTCCCTTAGGACAAGGAATATGCTTATTTTTTGTCGTCGCATGTGTCATCAACTGTTATTGGCCAGTAATTGTTTCCTTTCTACCTCTTTTTTGCAAACAGGGCTATCCATTTCACCTCGTTGCTATTGCGACCTTTTGGTGAACTGCACAATTCACTTTTTTCTTAAGAGCGTTTTGTGCAGTTGTACCAAAATGTCACACGTGCAACGTCTCTACATTTCAGTGCGACTGCACAAAGGGAGATTGGTTTTGCTCTATCCTCCTCATCCAACTCCGAGCCTAATCTTCTCCAACTAGTTAGTCTTAAGAGAGACTGCAAAGGTGACCGGCTTATATTTGTGTGTTTATTGTTTCATTAGCAGTCCTCTATTGTCGTAATCAGACTTAATATCTTTGGAACAGGGACGCTCAGCTCTATTTTAGTGTAACTGCTCAAAATGATCGGAATGTTGCATGCTCCAGACAGCTACTTTTTTCCCAACATGCCTTGTTGATTTAGACAGAGCTAGGGGGACATTGCTGCCAATGAAAGCATGGATCAATTTTAATTTAACACCTTCTCACAACTCTGTCTTCAGTTGTGATGTAATTATTAGCTCTGATCTGCTAATAATTTACATGCATTAGCAAGGAACTTAGTTTTTTATTGTTTCCGAAAGAGCATCGATGGCAAGACATGTGAAACAAAAGCTGAAAGCTCACACCATTGTACCATTTCATGTCGCTGGAAAATTATTTGTATAGTACCTCAATTATGTAAACAAATGATGGAAGCTTGATAGCATTGCCAGAAGCCTCTTCGTCATCCGGGTCCATGTGCCATGCACAAAATTATACTCCTTCGTTCCTAAATATTTATCTTTTTACAAATTTCAAACGAGCATGTTTTAGAGTGTAGATTCACTCATTTTGCTTCGTATGTGTACTCCCTCCGTTCCAAAATATTCTATTCGTCTTTCTAGAGATTTCAACAAGTGACTACATACGGAGCAAAATGACTGAATCTACACTCTAAAATATGTCTATATACATCCGTATGTGCCAGTCCATTTGAAATCTCTAAAAGACAAATATTTGAGTAGTCACTGTTGAAATCTCTAGAAAGACAAATACTCGGAGTATATTTAAGAACCGAGGGGTAGTGCACAACCGCATGGGAGACTCAGCCCGGTCGTTGCGCCGCATTAATAGTGAGTAATGAGCAGTCAAATCATAAGCCCCACCTTTCCTAATCGTAAGTTGCTTTGAAGAAGCAACCATCAATATGCTCTTCTTTGAATCCGCCATACTACTCCATTCACATCGCTTATACAGCACGCTTGAAGAAAAAAAATCTGTGGGACCAAGGCGACAAGCGATCGCCTGAAAAATAGCATTGGTAGTTATAGCACGCGCCTATTAATAGAGGGAATAATGCATACACACATGCATGCAAGTGCTTCCACCCTGTGTACACACATGCATGCACTTACTCCACTCCGTAGTAGTACAGTACATGGAGAGAAAATTGTGGACTTGATTGCGGTTACCACGCCCTAATTAATTGAGCATTAAACCAAACGCGTCTAAAGTCTCTCTGGTGGTGGAAATGCATTGAGAGAAATGCATCATAATTAAGCGTGCCCTGTAAACTGTGACAGAGGGAGGAGTAGTACGAAGGTGCAAAACCAAGTACGCGTATGGACAGTCGGTCAACGCACCTCCTCTTGGCATATCACTGACATGTGGGACAGGAGTGTGAGCAAACCAATCTCAATTGACGGCAAAGAGCCAACCCGCCATTCCTTGAGAGAGACGAGGAGCGAGAACACACAGACGGGCTCGCACGGAGGCCAAGATATATTCGAGCATGGTTGGTTGATCGATATCATTCATTACATGTTGGGCTGCCGTTTTCCGCCCTTCTCCGGAATAAACATGTACTTTATCAGAGATAAAAAAAAGAGGACAGACGCTCCACCATGCGGTTCTAGTAGTTGTACTACTCGTACTACTACACTTGGCTCTTCGCCTCTTCGTGAAGTCGAACAATGATGGTACCCCGCAAAAAAAGAAGTAGGAAGCGAGGTGTTTCATCAAGCCAGCTCTCGGCCACATTCAAAGTGCAGCAAGCACGGTTCGCACGAAGATGCGCCGCAAGGTTTGCTGGCCTGTTTACATGCTGAATAACAAAATAAGAGGAAATATTACCAAGCGCTACTATTGTAACAGGATATGAGCCAGAACTAAGCAAGAATTGTGGCGAGTGTTCCATGCAATCAACTTCCATTATCACATGCGAGAACCCTCGAAGAGAACCAAATGTGTTGAAGATTGCTTTATCACATTTTAAAATTATAATAAGTGTGCAGACGCTCCTCCATCCGGTTCCTAGTACTAGTATAGTACGTACCTTTATAGACTATAGTAGTAGTACTAGTAAACTTTGCGCTTGGTTGTTCGCCTATTCGGGAAGTCGAACAATAATAGCACTAGTAGTATAGTGTATGCTTCTGGCAATCTGACACCAAATTAACTGTTGCACGTCCACCGCCTGAGCGAGGGAGAGCTTGCATTAGTCAAAAGGTTCTCCTTGTCCTACGAGCCACCGCGCGCAAGCTTCTCCCGTCCTGCAACCTTCTCCTCGTTCGGCAAGTTGACGAGACACAGCAAAGTAATGCTAGTCCATACTGCCTCCTCTCCGGTTAATATGGCTTAATTTCAAACGAGATAAATACACTGTCTGTCACTATATATTTGTAAAAATACGGTCAGTGGACTTCATAATATGCTCATTGCGCTCAATATATATATTTTTCGGTGTTTATACGGTCACTAGCTCACCCTGACTGAGTATGTGTGTGCATGCACGTGTAGGTTGAGCACTTGAGCGTGACCGTGTGTGTTCTGTCGTGTACTCGGACGTGCATGCATTAGGGCATCGCGCACATTTTTGCATCCATGTGTACGTGTGACTGTTGCATACACGTAGGGGGAGTACGTGTAGGGGCCACTAAGGAGCAGTCAAATCACACAGTAAGTTAGTCAGAAGAAGCAACCATCATTTCACTCTTGAATGACACGTAAGCAATATAAAATGGTTGATATGGAGAGAAAAAGAAAACCACTATATATACACTAGCAGGAGCCTAAGCTACAAGCCTTCTTGCATAGGTTGCTCTCTTCACAAGCATAGAACGACGGGCCTGATCCCGCAGCTGGGGGAAGGTAACAATGTTCTGCGTAGACGCGGTCGACGTCGGCGAGAGAGAAAACCCACAGTCGGTGCGTCCCAATCGGGGGTTACCGCGGTATGGGCCGATGCCGCGTCCCAACCGCCCTTCTAGCTACAGTCCTTCCTTTTGGAGCCGGCTTGCTCCACTGCTGTAGCTCCATCTCCATGTCGATCTTTCTCTACTTCTACCGGCTTCTACTTGTGATGAGTTTATGTCTCATGAACTAGTGCCAGTACTATTATTCTAATCACACTTCTTCAATATCTTTGCCATCAGGGATGCTTAGGTCGATTTTAGTGAAACTGTACAAAAGCATCGTATGATCCGAGGGTGCCAGCCGTCTTTCCTTCGACAGGTTCTACCTGGCCAGGAAATTAAATCATGTTTAGGGTTTAGGGTTTAAGTGGTAGTGACCCCATCAGTAGTTTTTCTTTCATACACGCTCTCACAACTTTTTTCTTTAGTTGTGAAGTAAATATTGGCTATGATCTGTGAATCATTGAGATGCATCAGCATGCGTGTAAGTTTTCCTTTGTATTTGATGGAATGTTGTAACGGGGCAACCTTGGAATAGGAATGAAAATGGAGTGGTAAGTTTCCGTTTTTCCGGAGAAAAATATGGAAACGGAGAGAAACCAACGTATCGTTTCGTTGGATAGCGCCATCGAGCAAAGCAACGTTTAAATCACGTATGTTGTGTTCGTGTCTCACCCTCCTCCACGGATCGACCCCACACGGTCGCTCGGCATGCCACTCATCGCAAACCGAGTATACAATAACTTTCTCACCTGCTTGTCGATGGATCGCGCCATGGAGTACTAGCACTACTGGAAGAGATTGACGAGTTGGGGGAGGACAGCTAGCTGTAGCACGGACTCCCAAGAACTTTTTACATGCATGTTGTAGCCGGCTATTGCGACCTTTGAACGCTGGAGCAGCTGCGCACACCGAAGCGGGCGCGGAGACGTTTCTCTCGACCGGGCGCCGCTTCAATGCCGGGCGCCAAGTGAGAGGTCGCGTCCGCTCTGGCGGGCATGAATGCGTAATCGACTGTTTCAAAGCGGGAAGCACGCGGGTGATGAAGAGGGTTCGGTTGGTCGGGGACGGTCCGGACGTGTGCAAACAAGAGATGTTGTACGTTAATATTGTTGCGTATATAATTAACAACGTAAATAATGTGCCGTTGGACAAATATGATTGGAGATGGAGATGGAAATGGAATTTTACGTAAACACGGATATGCATGTCTATGTCTATGTGTGTGCACGATTTCTCTCGACACGGAAGCGGGGCGTGTTTTTGATCGAGTTTTCTTTCTTGGTACGTTAGAAAATCTGTTTGTCTAATTCACATCTAGATGTTATTTAAGGATATCACATCTAAGCTCCCACAAGTATATAATGTAGCAACAAGAAGCAAAAAAAACTAGGAAAAAATAGACCACAAACAGAGTGGACATCAACTTAGATGTGTCCTAGACAAACCCTTAAAAAATTGTCCGCCAGTTTTCGTTTCTTTTTTTCGGGAACACGCGTATTCTATTTAAAACCACTGCTCTGGAGAGATTTTTTTTACTCCATTATAGCCTCTTGTTTGATAGAGTTTCTCGCGTCTCGCTCTCTCACCCTCTCCATATCAAAACAAGATGACAGTGTCCACTCTATCTCTGTCCTCACCGGTGCTAACAGATCCGGCCGAATCCCGTCCGCTGCGGGAGGTGAGGAGGTGCAGCATTGACGTTGTCTCCGTCGGCGACGGAGGAAGCCGATGCGCACCGTCCTCTCGGAGCCAGCGCTGGCACGGACGAAGATCCTTCGCGCCCTTGTTCGCAGTCGTCGTGTGGGCATATCCCGCCCGCCCGCCTAAACGACATCTCCCCCATTTGAGGTATAACTTCTTGTACTGGTCCAGCTCCCCAGGTTGTTGCGTGCGGGTTTTCTTCTATGCGACTACTCCCCAGCTCCCCATGCATAGTAGCTAGGGTTCGTCGGCTGGTCCAACATCACCTACTAGTACTATTATAGAGGAAATTCCACTCGAAAAGTTGTCCTGATTTATGCCTCGGTGGAGGTATACATGTTGTTTCGACAAAAAGTACATGGTGGTTGTGCAGTCATTGTCCATATGGTGGTAGTACTATCACTGGTTAAATGAAGAAATGCTTTTTTTCTCGGGTATCCTGGTTTATTTCCCATCAAGATAATTATGATGCTTCTGTTTGTTGGTGTACTTTTCCTTTTCATTAATTCTTATTGACAATTGAGATCTCGTTGCTGACCCTTCTTTATATTTTTGGATACAGCGATGCGTGTCTCCATACCCGGGCATGTCTTCCTCAATTTTAGTGGAACTGCACAAAATTGGATGGCCATTGTTGTTCCGCCTCACTTTCCTCTGCCACGTGGTTCTTCCTTCCTCGAGCTTGATTACTAAGAAGAAACATACCACGGTGAGGATTTATCGAACTTCATAGGTGCCTCACCCAAACTTGATGCCAAATGGAAGATGCATCACCACGATGACCTATCGATGCTCATGGTTGCGCCTCATGGTTGCGTCGGCTGGTGAAGCTGATCGATTTTCAATGAAAAACAAGCTGTCTTCCATTAGTGCTCTTTGCTTGTTACGCACAAAGATGATATCCTTCGTCAGTTCACCTTGGTTGCGTTTGAGACGTAGTCGTCTTTCACGTTGGTGCAATTTTATCACACAATTGGCTATGAACCAAATGTTTCCTCGAAGAAGGGTCGACGTTGGTACTAAGAGCATAAGTTTTGTATTGATTTCTAAGCCTTCTCACAACTTTGTCTCCGGCTCCCCTGTAATTTTATTTGTCCAGCTATTATCTTTGATTTAAAAAATGTTGTGGACTAAAAACCCGGATGGACGAGTAGCCTCCATTTTTATTTACTCAAGATATTAGATTTGATCAAGTCAAACTTTGTAATACTCTCAAACCTTTCCGATAATTGAAATTAAAATTCTTTATTTGTACACACTCTTACACGTTTCCGATAATTTGGCGCATGTGTGGTTGTTCACTTCAGGGAGGGTAGTGTACCACACGTGAAGGACAGGAAGTGCGACCAGGACGTGTGGGCGTGGATCGTTAGTTCATCGGAAGTAGTACTAGTTTTCTTCACTGTACATTAAATAAAGAGTTTCGTTTCGTACTTACACAATTTAAAATGATTGTTATGGAGAGAATAAGAAAACCACTCCACTATATATTAGTCGTATACACGAGAGTACTATATGGACGCAGCTTCATTGACTTAGTGCACCTGCCTTTGGATTTATGGAAGGTGGGCCCAAAATGTGGCTGGCTCACCTGTCATACAGCCAAAAGCAGGTGCAATGAAGGCACCGGAGCTCAGTCCGTACTACAGTGGTATATATATAAGCGGGAGCCTCAGCGCTTGTTCGCTAGGGTTTGCACTCTCCACACGCCGCCAAGACTACATATATGTTACACTGCTGGAGGCTCAGCGCTCATTTGCTAGGGTTTGCTATATTCACGCCTCTCACCCTCTCTTCACCAGATCTAAACAAGACTGCGTTGGCCTCTTGTCTCTCTCTCCCCCTCACGGTGGTGAAGGAGGCGTCAGATCCCGTCAGACCGGAAGGGAGGAGGCGATCGTTCACTCTATCGCCTTCAAGCGAGGGAGGCAATCCACTGCCGGCTGCGCTGTTCTCTTTCACCCAGCGCCTGTACGGGAGGGCCACCGACCCCTTCTTCCTCGCTGCCGTACGTAGTGTGGGCAGATCCGGCCTCCCGCCGCACGCCTTGCCACATCCCGACGACCCTAAGGTATAAGTTTTTTGAAACCGCTGCTGCTCTAGCTGCATGTGGATCTTTTTTGATCTGTAGTCGAATCTAGGTCTTGGTTCAAAGAGGAAAGAAGGGTGCGGTGGGCTGGAGCAAGAATCTAGGACATGGTTCAATGAGGAAAGGAGGGGCGGAAAGTAGTATAGACTGGCTATCCAACCGCTTTGTAGGTCGAAAAGGGAAAAAGGGGGGTAACCCAGTACACACATCTGTAAGGAACCGATCTCTTTGTTGAAAAGGGAAAGAAACTGGGGGATCGGGTAGTTTGTGCAGGACTAGATTTGCTGCCCTCACATAGGAAGAAGGTTCCAAGAGAACAAATATGGGACCAGCGCATATATGCTGCTTGGCTACATACTTTGCATCACCCATTTATACGTGTGGACGCACATGGTGCTGGCATGTCCCATACATCTATTTTGCTTTTGTTAATCTAAGAATGCCGCCGAAAAATTGAAGCAATGCCACTGTTAAAAGTAAATTACATTTTTTAACGAATGTTGTTTCAAGAGAATGTCTCTGTTAAAATGAATCAATGCAACCGTTTTAGAAATGCTACTGTCCTACTTTGTTTTCCATCCAAGATAAGTTAGATGCTTCTTTCTGTCACCGTTTGTTTCATCCTCCTTTATCGGCAAGTAATTGTTTCCTTTTTTGCCTCTGTTAAAATAGGGGTATCGATTCAACTTGTTTCTATTGCGACATTTTGCTTCACTACTCGAAACACTTATGTTTTAAGAGTGTTTTGTGCAGTTCAACTTGAATGTCACACCGGTGACTTTGCTTAATTTTGGTGTAACTGCACAAAAGGAGATCAAGATTTGTTTCCGGTCTTCGTGGCGAGTTGTTTCAAATCTTGGTCTCAACCACATGATGTGCAGTGTGCTTTGAGATGTTGTGCTACTTGTTTTGGTACTGTTTTCAATAAATGTTGAATTGAAGCTATTGTATTGTTGTCTTTTCCCATTAAGTAGTGAACAAAATGGGACCAACCTGCATATGATGCTTGTTGCTTTGTTAAATTCAGCATCACCCCTTTATAAGCCAGAATTGATGCCACTCTCGTAATTAACTATTGAATCTTATTTCAAAACGGCAACACTTGTTAGGGATTGGCGGGATTACCATTTTTTTGGCCGCATGTTTCATCCTCCTTTATTAGCCAGTAATTGATTCCTTTTTTGCCTCTGTTTAAACAGGGATATCTATTCAAATTGTTGCTATTGCGACATTTTGCTTCGCTACGCGGAACACTTTGCTTGATTTCAGTGCAACTGCACAAAACGAGATTGGATTTCCTATTCGTGTTGGCAGATTCATATTTTATCTTGTCCGTCTCATGAAAGGTCAGTACAGTCCTTTATCCACATGATTGTGCAATGTGCTTTGAGATGTTGTGCTACTTGTATTGGTACTGTTTTAAATAAATGTTGAATTGAAGCTATTGTATTGCTGTCTTTTCCCATTAAGTAGTGAACAAAATGGGACCAACCTGCATATGATGCTTGTTGCTTTGTTACAACAAACTCTGCATCACCCCTTTATAAGTAGATGGAAGCACATATTGTTGTTGCGCCCTCTCCCCTCGAACTGTTTATGCTTTACGTTAATCTAATGTCATTGGTAAAATTAAGCAATGCCACTCTCGGAATTAATTAACTACTGAATCTTAGTTCAAAACTGCAACACTTGTTAGGAATGGTACTATCCTGCTTTGTAGTTCTTTCTACATGTTTAACCAAGGTATTGTTAAGATAATGTCTCTGTTAAAATGAATCAGTTGCATTGTTTTAGGAATGGTACTTTTATGCTTTGTCGTTCTTTATACATGTTGAAACAAGGCATTGTTAAGATAATGTCTTAGTCAATATGAATGAATCACACTGATGGAGAATTGCTACTCTCCTGCTTTGTTTCCCATTAAGATAAAGTAGATCAGTAGATGCTTTTCTTCTGGGAGTACAAGTCATCAACCGTTATTTCTCAGTAATTGTTTCCCTTATACCTATTGTTTCTTACAGGTATATCAAAATTAAAGCTCGGTTTTATTCCGACTTCAATTTTAGTTGAACTGCACAAAAGGAGCCAATGTGTCCAAGGCAAACTGCTGCATTACTGGGTCCAGTTGGTCGTTCCACTTTGTAGAAAGAAGCAGTCACTGTTTGCGCTACATTACAGATGGAATGACCGAGAAGCTTTACAGAGTATTATTAGACACCGGTGACATGACTAGTCTGCAGAGACCATTGGCAATTTAACAACACGTGGAGTGCCCTGGGCAAAAAGTTCCCAAACAAGTACAAGAAGCTACGATAGGACTCCATGATCATAGGCATTACATATTTTGAATGGGAAAAGCTTGTCAAAGTTTAATCATTGATGTTAGCAAGAAGTCGTTAGTTTAATATATTGGAATTGGAAAACCTTGTCAAAATTTGCTCATTGATGTTAGCCAGAAGACATGCATTTGATGTTTTTGAGTGGGATGCCCTTGTTGTGAGCAGCGTCGAGTGTTTTTTCCTATTCCTGTGTTCAGTTTAGAAGTAAATAGTTACTCTGCTGAGATATTCCTGTGTTAAGAGTTTGTTCTGAATAGTGTCTATGTAATGCCAGGCCTTGTGTTTGATTGCAAAGTTGAGCTTGGAATGTTGTGGCATGCGGCATAACGAGCTGTTCACCGTGCCTCTTGAGAATAATGCTTCTAATTGTTTTGCATGTCGATCTAATGCCAGTGATTTGCTTGTTAAGAAGATCATCCTCTTCTGTTGTTTCTGTGCTTAAGAAGTTCATCGTCTGATGTTTCATTCATAGACTATACGACAAGTCGGGTAGGTTAGACGTGAAACCATATGATCTTCCGACCAACTCATGATATTAGGCCGTGATTGGATCGTCATTTTCCAACCAAAACCGTTTGTAAAACTGACGCTTGTAAATTAAAGCAGATGGTCTCGGGCGAAGGCGCTTGGTTGGTCGATTTCGACTAGTAAAATATTGGAAGTACTTCACATACGATAAAAACGTTGAGCGACACTCGGACGATTTCTAATCCAGCCGTTAGCTGCTATTTTAGCCTTGCCCATGGATGGCATGATACGCACGTCGTGCATGTATCATCTGGTAATGTCGTCCATATAGCAGTGCTCGTAAATATACACTGGTCTCTCAAATTACACGCGTAACCCGCCGGTTTTACTTACAGACCTCGGGCCCTCGGTTTCATTACGCCTGTATTTTACGTGTTATTTCTGATGACGAGTAAATTACACTTGTATGTTAATACAGGTTTGAAATAAACCAGAGCTCCCAAGCGCAGCCTTACCGTTTCATGCCGTCTCAGTTTCTCAAAGGTGCTCATAGGTGTCCGATGATCCTGGCTTCCTGAATGAGCAGCGGGCGCTGTACCAGACCATCTGTAGGGCCCGCGAGGCCCTCTCCGTTGTCCTTCGAGTTGTTGCGCTCGCCGTGGCGCCGAGCATTGTTAACATCATCAACGAACATGAGGATTCAGGAGATGACTATTTTGACTGGATGACACTAGGGACCCACTAGGGCCATAGCCGTACGTACGCAAGTGCCTCCTTATTATGTACAACAATATTTTTTTTTGCTTTCTCCTGGTTTCTTGACATCACGGTCCCACACCATTGTCAACCTATGTAGGCAATATAAACGAGAGAATTGCACAAGGTGCGGCCGACGGCTGGGACCAAGCAGCTCGAGCAGTATTTGTGTTTTTGAGGTGTGAGCACTGCAAAGTTTTTCTTGGCGATGATTTCGTTGTTGTTCAGAGGAGAGCAGGGTATTAATCGGGCGGGCTGTGGTCTGCCTATCCCAGCCGATATCCAGCCCAGATACTCATTTTTTCAAGATGAAAATGGCTAGCCCATCTATACGTCTTTTTGAGGAATACCCAGGCAAGGTCAACTTGTTATTCTCCGCCCCGTTGGGCTGTAAATATTTCCTAGGAGGGATGCATTAGGCTTAACAGGAAAATGGGCTTTAAAAAATAATAAATGGGATGTAATTATAAAAACTGGGCAGTAATTATAAAAAAATGCACCAAACACGAAATTAGTTTATAAAATATTATTTATGGATTTTGAAAATCTTAAATTTTCATTGTTGTGCCCGCAATGTTTCGTTGGATTTTTACATAATACAAATTTATATTTAATCTGACTAGAAATTTCGGGATAAAAATATTTCGGATCCCATCAAAATGTGGGAAATTTTATTGAATTCTATCTTCAACGGTTGGTTGAAATTATTAATCGTTGTCCTAGCTAGCAAATGGGCTGTACTTTTAACAAACTGTAAATGGGCTGTTGTAAATTCCATTAGAATTCAAAAATGGGATGTACATTCCTACAAAACGCAAATGGGCTATAAGTTCTCTGCCACACACTTGTGGGCCTACTAAGTGACGTGTCCCTAAACAATAAGTTGACACATATGCAAGGCTTTGTCAACTTATTATAGTCAACACACGGTTCTAGCAGCAGTGGCCGTTGGATGTCTATCCAATGGATGTCGTGCTTCTTCTTCAATCTCGGATATTCTTAGCTTTGGCCGCCCAAAAATGATTCCTCCCTCGACATCCGGGCGCCTGCTTCGAGGCTGACCAGGCCTACTAAGTTGCAGCGCATCAAGGGCTTTGTCAACTTAGTCAATATAAACGATTCTAGCTTCAAGGATCAGACGATGTCCATCCAACGACCGTAGTGCTTCTTGAACCTCTGGTCTTCTTGGTCCAGCTACCAAAGCAAAGAACGGTCGTCTCCGCTTGCTCCTGCCTCCCTGTCGGCTGTGCTGCCGGAGGCCTCACCGCCCCCATACTACTCCCACCGCTGGCGTGGCATCCCTCCACTCACCCACACCCCTCGTTATTCTCAAGGGCGACGACAGCCTCACACCGCAGCCGAACTAGTGAACCTCAGACTCCTCTCCTCCGCTGAGCTTCCACTGCTATGCCTTCCCTGCTCCATGTCGCCCCTTCCTAGGCCTCGCCGCCGCCCACCGCCCTGGTGCTCTCGGCGCGGCGTGGTCAACATGGTCAACGACCGACTTCAATCGGAAGAGTACTATATGTGGAGAGGCTGACAGCTGGTTCCACGACGGCCACAAGGAAGTGCCTCCTTATTACGCTCAAAATAATTATTCCTCCACCTAACAGCGGGGACCCACCGGACGGGCCACCTTATTTTGCTAAAAAAACGTTTCCCCCCTGACTGCTGGGACCCACCGGACGGGCCACCGTATTTCATGAAAAAACGCTCACCTCATTGTCACCGACCCACCGGAAGTGCCTCCTTATTACGCACAAAAAATGAATACTCCCCCTGCTAGTTGGTTCCCACCTTGGTGGGAGGCTGACTTGTGGGCCTACTAAGTTGACGGGGACGGAGGGCTTTGTCAACTTAGTCAATATGAACGATTCTAGCTCCAGTGACCATACGATGTCCATCCAACGGCCATAGTGCTTCTTCAACCTCTGGTCTTCTTTCTCCGTCCGGCCAAAGCAGCGCCGGTCGTGCCGCCTACTCCTGCCTCTCGTGGCCGGCTGTGCTGCCGCGAAGGCCTCATCGCCCGCTACTATTCCCACCGCTGGCCAGGCCCTGCGGCGATGGCAGCCTCACACCGTAGCCGAACGAGTGAACCCTCATACTCCTCTCCGCGTGGGCATCCACTGCCGCATCTTCACTAGCTCCGCGTCGTCCCCTTCCTAGGCTTCGTCGTCGTCCATCGCCCTGGTGCTCTTAGCGCGGCGTGGTCAACGTGGTCAAGGAACGACTTTCATCGGACGTGGATTATACATGGAGAGGTCGATACCGGGTCCACGGCGGCGGCAGATGGAAGTGCCTCCTTATTACGCTGAAAATAATGATTCCTCCACCGACAAGCAGGGACGGCCGCCAGATTTCGCGAAAAAACGCCCTCGACCGCTGGGACCCACTAGCTACACCTTCGCACGCAAGGAAGTGCCTCCGCAAAAAATGATTCGCCTCGATCGCTGGGACCCACCAGCTACATCTTCGCACGCAAGGAAGTGCGTCCGGCAAAAACCAAAACGATTCGCTTCGACCGCTGGGACCCACCAGCTACATCTTTGCAGCAAGATAGTGCCCGGATACCGGACCCACCTGGTCGAAGCGTACGTAGCATTGTCATTCTGGGCGCGAACGTGTACGTACATATATATTGGTCGATGTAGAGGCGCGCACGTGTCATAGTAGAGGCACGTACGTGGCGTAGTAGAGGCGCGCACGTAGCATGTACACGTACGTACAGCGGCCAGGGTGCAAGAAAGAAAATATGGCCACGTACGTACATACGGGCAGGGTCTCGAACGCCTACTCGCGCATACGTACGGCAAGGGCTTGTGTACATGGCTGGGTCGGAACGGAGAAACAGCATCGTCGTCGTGTTCATGGGGAGGCAACGGAACGCATCTTGTTCATGGGGAGGCAACGGAATGCGTCGTGTTCATGGGGAGGGGTGTGGCATACCACAAAACAAAGGAAATGGACCTCCTACGGTCGAAACGGGGGTCCTGTTGATCGGGAGGAGTGTGGCATACCGCAAAACGGAGGAAAGGGACCTCCTACGGTCGAAACGGGGGTCCTGTTGATCGGGAGGGGTGTGGCGTACCGCAAAACGGACGAAATGGACCTCCTACGGTCGAAGCGGGGGTCCTGTTCATTGGGATGGATGTGGCGTACCGCAAAACGGGACTCCACGGGATACTGTTCATCTCCACCGTCGACCTCCTCCAGCCTCCACGGGCTACCGTCGACCTCCTCCAGCCTCCACGGGCTACCGTCGACCTCCTCCAGCCTCCACGGGCTACCGTCGACCTCCTCCAGCCTCCACGGGCTACCGTCGACCTCCTCCAGCCTCCACGGGCTCCTGTTCATCCAGCCTCCACCACGCGCTACTCCACCGGCTACTGTTCAACCACCCCTCCACGGGCACCCCTCCACCGTCTACTATTCGTCCAGCCCTCCACACCATGGGGTCCTGTTCAACCACCCCTCCATGGGCACCCTCCACCGCTCATCGCTCATCCAGCCCTCCACACCACGGGTCCCGTTCATCCAGAGGCAACGCCACCGCCACCGCTCATCCAACCCCCCACCCCCGCAACGCCATCGCTCATCCAATCGATTGACTTCAGTTAGCAGAAGAGCGGCGAATCGCCGATCGGGTTCAGCTAACAGCCATCGATCGATCGCCGGGTTCAAGAACGTGTATCCTGCGCGGCAATCGCCGGGTTCGCCGAGCCCAACGCCGCCGGGTTCGATTAGAGCCAACGCCGCACACATGCGCCGTAAGTGTACGTGAGAAATGTGCATCGCCGCCCCGACCTCCCACCGTGAATCGAACTCCCCAAATTTTCTCGCCTCGCTTCTACCACGGTTTTTATGTCATGGACGGCCCAAAGAATGTCATGCAGCTGCGCCTCCGCCCGCCCAGACGAAAAGCCCATTTTCCGTCATATTTTTTGTCATAGAAGTAGGAGCCCACCACATCTATGATGATACCGGGTTTTGTCACAATGATCGTCATAGAAGTGTCATATGTATGACAGAAATTTTTTTCGTTCGGCCCAAAATGTCACGGATGTGTCTTTCTTTTGTAGTGCACGAACCTGGAGGCGGGGACGTCCAAGATAGGGAAGAGCTCCTTCGTGGATAACTCCGCATGGGACGTTGGCAGCAGTCCTGAGCGACACCCCCGCACTAAGCCTCCAGCTGCATTGTAAGTGCTATGACTCCCGCATACCCATATGTCCAGCCTCTCCACTTCAATGTATTGACATGGTTAATTATGTTATTGCAGTCCGGCCCACGACAGCTCCCAGCGATCCTCATCAAGAGGTTCGTTGGACTCAAAGGAGATGGCCGGCGAGACACCGCTGGCCGCTTACTCTCCCAAGGCCAAAGGAGACGACAAAGTGCTCTCCCAACGGACCTTCCCAGGCCCGGGGGAGGCTCAAGAGGCGCCCGAAGGCGAAGCCCCCGCCGTCGAACACCAGGGGGAGTTAATTCCCATGGAGATTGGGGATGAGGGACGTATTCAATTCGGCCCTCAACCGGATTCGATTCCGGAGACCGGTATGGCTCCGAGATCCGGCACGCAGCCTCCTTCGAAAGAAGGGGGTATGCCTATTCCACCAGTGACCCCTGTCCAACCAGGGGCACCGGATAATCTGCTGGAAGTGCTGCGAGGTGCTTCCATTATGGACGAGCACCGTGTTCTTATGGGCACGGTGATTGAAAGGATTCAGTCTGCCAAGAGCGGACTAACCGAAGCCTGCAGCAGCCTGCTGACAGGTTTTGAGGTAAGCGCCACAAGAGGAGAAAATCCCGATATAGACAGTAGCCCCTGAGACACTGTCCGGTGTCCGGAAATAAAAACTGGACAGAGGATCAATCCCTGATGGCAGGAAACTAACTAAACTTGTCTGAAATGAATACGCAGGTGTCGCTATTGGCCGCAGCCTCACATACTGCCAAAGTCTCCGGACTAAAGCAGAGACTGGAGCGGACCAAGGAGGAGCTCGGTCAGGTGAGGAGGCAGCTCCAAGGAAAACAAGGTATGTGATAACCCGTTTTATATTAAGAAGGTAAAATGATATGCATTGACTGAAGTGTCAAGATGTATATAGAAGCAACGACCGAGGTCGAGGCCTTAAAAGAGACCCTGGCCGAAGCCGAGGGGAAGTCTGTCAAGGAGCAGGCCACCCTTAAGAAGCTTAAGTCCCGAGTCAAAGAGATTCAACAAGAGCTCCAGGACGTGGTGAGGAAGTGCGAGACCTTGGAGCGCACGCGTCGGTTCAAGAGACTGAACTCGCCAAGGCTCGTCAGAGCACGGAGAAGGCCCGGAATGAGGCCTAGGGCACCCTCCAGGACATCCATGAGGCCAGGAAGATCGCGGCGGGTAAGGCATTTAGTATGCAAAGCAAGTGTACAAAGAAGAAGTATTTCTTACTAACCCGGATTTGGAGTTCTCCAGGAGCCTACGCAGATTTGCCATGCAGTATGTCCGACGCCGCGGAGTTCTTTCGAGCTGAAGGAGGGAGCTCCACGGAGAAATTGTTCTGGTCACAGTATCTTGCGCCAGAGCATCCCGTGCCCTTCACCAATCAGCTGAAACAGCTGATGGAGCTGCATAGGGTGGCCGAACTAGCCATGAAGGATTTGATAATCTGGATATGGCCAGCTGAAGCTATGCCCGGCAGCTACTTCGGAGTCGTGAAGCGGCTGGTGAGCACCTGTCCTCGGCTGGACGTCGTCAAGTGATCGGCTTGTATTGAAGGTGCGCGCATGGCCTTCGCCCATTGCAAGATGTGGTGGGCGAAGATAGACGCCATCGAGCTGACCACGGGGCCGCCAGAGGGCAAAGAGCACTGCACACCCGAGCGCTATTTTGCAGACGTCCTAGAGGGGTCTCGCATTGTGGCAACGCAGTGTGGGCAAGACATTATTTTCTAATGAATATATTCGTGTTGTCTTTGCCTTGTATGATGAAACAAAGTCGTTTAGTAATATAATGCTTATTATGTTTTAATTTTTTCCTCCTGTGCGGCCGTGTTGTATGAAATCTGAGGGTTAGCTAGTCGTCGGCTTCTGCCCCCACGTAGGTAGTACGGAGGTGTTTGGGATGGAATCTAAATAATCTTGATCCAATTATATGGTCCTTGAAGGAGTTGTTTAGCGCAACGAACCAGGGAATCAGACTATGCGGCTTAAACGCCCTCACTTAGCCATAGGAGTTCTATAATAAAACATGGGCGCAACCCCTGGTATCCGAAACAGAGTGCTATGAGCGTCTGATCGGGAAGTACTGATCCTTCGCGTAATGCGGAAAAAATCTCTAAAGATTTGCAACCTCCGAACAGCTGACCGGACCTCGTCGTATCATGATAATCAGTTTTCGGCTTTCTCTGCTGAGGTGCTCCTTTGGATAAACCAGGGCACAATCGCAGCAGTTCTTCCTTTACTACCTTAGCCGATATAGCGGAACGTAGGTAGCAAGCACAGTAGCCGGGCAACCCAACTATTGACCAAAGACATGATTCGGAGCCAATGCATATAATGCTAAATTCGGGGTGTCGAACTATACTGTAAAAGTGTTGAGACATTTATTGCCATGTTGTGGGGTGCTATGAAGCCCCTGGCAAGGTGGAACACACCGAGTGTATGGGTGTTATCTGATAGAATTACCAGGAAGAAAAAGGTAAAAAGAAAGAAAGAGGAAGAACCAGTGGTAAGCTAAAGCCGTGGAAATTTAGGCCGTAGACTGTTTTTATTATAATTTCATTGGTGCATTAAAGCACGTTCGTACAAGTGGTGCAATAAGCAAAAAGGCTATTTACTATGCCTTCACCAAGAGAGAGCTGCGTATGGGTCCTGAAAAACAGGTAGAGTGATCGTTTAACGAAACCACCTAGAGAAGTCCCCCATATGTCTGCCGCTCTCCCGTGCCGATCTTGTATAATACCATCCGACAGGGTCAACTGACCGCTCTGATTCTTTCCGTCTTGGTGTGCTTGTCCTTCAAGAGGATCTATGATCAGGCCATCGGATGGGGTCTGCGGGATTGAGACCTGAAAGGAAAAATTAAAAGTGAAAGTATGTGTGTATCCGGTGCCGGTTGAGCCGCACTATGGATCACAAGCTAGTTGTGCCTTCGTCGGTGCCCATGGAATTTCGAGTGTGTAGTTATGTATGTGCGGCGCGAATGCCACCGCGTGGTTGGGACTAAGACGGAGGTCGGATTGCTAATCGAGCTCCTGACGAGCCGAGTTGTCCTGCTGTGGGGTAGTTCGGACACTCTTAATGGTGTCCGTGGGCTTGGCAGCCGCATTAGGGTTCTGCTTGAGAAGGCCGCTCTGTACTTCTGCTGCTAAGGCAGCTGTGTGCTCTTCTTTACGGAGGGAGCGTTCCATATTTCCGTTAACCGTGATGACGCCGCGTGGATCGGGCTTCTTGAGCTTAAGATAAGCATAGTGTGGCACTGCATTGAATTGAGCGAATGCGGTTCGTCCCAGCAGTGCGTGATAGCCGTTGCGAAAGGGGACGATGTCGAAGATTAACTCCTCACTTCGGAAATTGTTCGGAGACCCGAAGACAACTTCCAGCGTGATTGAGCCCGTACAGCGAGCCTCGACACCTGGTATGACTCCTTTGAAGGTAGTCTTTGTGGGCTTCATCCGTGATGGGTTAATGCCTGTCAGGACCCCGATTCTAAGTCACACCGATCTAGTCTGTAACACCTCATATCACTTTGCGGCCTCACGCACGGTATTCTCACGGGTGTCGCCTTACCATGGCCCGGGACCGTTTGCGCCTTTTGGCTCACGTATATGATAGTGTTGCTAGCATCCATATGACAGAGAAACCGGGACGGCATGGCTAGTCATGAACCCAAAGCGGCGCTAACTTACGGGGACAGGCATACATGAATCAGCATCGAGCATGTTGATCAGCAGCGTGTGAATCCGGGCTGTAGCACTAGGCTAACAGGATACCAGGAACCCGGGCTGTAGCAGGCTGGGCAGGACTCCGGATGTCACCGCGTGACATTTCCCCGAAGGGACAGACACAGGAACGAAGTGAAACACATGTCGGCCAGTCTAAGTGTTCCGGAGCAGTAGTGCTGGGCTAGCAGGACTCCGATAAACCGGGATGTAGCAGACTGCCAAGGCTCAGTGGAGACACCAGACTACATTTCCCCATAAGAAAGGCTGCTAAGGATAAACAACTAGATTGTCGGATCCCACACATATCAAGCATTTCAATCATACACACAATATGCTCGATATGTGTAAATACAACATGGCATCACAACAAAACTCTACAACTCAAAGTACTTTATTTAAAGGCTCCGGAGAGCCATACATAACATGTTCATTCAGGTAGGGGTCACATGACCCGACACTCAAGTCATACAAACATACAAGCACATGCGGAAGCAAACTTGTCTGAGTATAGACAACTAGAAAGAAAGAAGGCTTGACGAAGCCTGTCTATCTACAAAGGCCCTTCACAAGCTCAGGTCACCACCTGGGTGGCAAGTCAATCATCAATGTCGAGATCTACATAGAACCCATCAGAGGGGACGGTGTTCTCTTCTGCAACAATTATTAAAGCAACATGAGTACAAAGGTACTCATCAAGTCTTACAACAGCTCCTACTATACATGCACATTCTCGAGAACGGTAGTGGAGTTATTGCAGCAAGCTAGCTTTGACTCTTTGCTAAGCTATCCTATGAGACACCACTTGTAAATGATTTTGCACACACGAGTCCACTAATCACCATCACAATACTCCATCGTGGAACCTCCCTCGTCATCCTACGAGAGGGCCATCCGCAGTACTCACACTTTTCTTGAGTCTTTTAGTAGTAGCCATTAACTTGCCTATGAACTGCATAAGCGACCAAGTAGTCCTTTACCGCGGACGCAGCTCTTCGAATAGTTTTATACCCTGCAGGGGTGTACTTATTCACACACGCTTCCACCACTTATCGCTGTTTACACGACATGTACACGACAACCTTTAAGCGGAAGCCCAGCGAGGGTGTCGGCCATGACCTGACTAAACACACGAGTCCCTAGTCCAGGTTTATCGCCTATTCGGGTTCCATCCGCAAGGAAATCCGGCCGGGGTGTCCTCAACGTGCCTACCGCATCACAGCCCACCCCTAAGGTCAGCGTTGCGCACGGCCTCCAGCATACTAGAAACACCAGAAACTACTTGCAACTCCTGGACAGAGGACAAGGGTGGTTAATAAGTCGAGAGGGTCCATTGGTTTCGGGCCCAACGCGTGGTAGTAGTTGATCTTAAATCACACATACAGATCTCAGTTCTTAAGGACAGCCTCAATGAAACAACCCACCATGTACTCCTACATGGCCTCTCATCGATACCTTTACCAAATCATATTCAACACTTCACTCTCATTACCGACACAACCATTCACTCTAGTTCATCACCTCGATGAGCCAGACCTGACACGACTCTAAGCATAGCAAGCATAGCATGGTAGGAAACACAAACATGGCTCAATCAACTCCTACACATGCTAGTGGGTTTCATCTAGTTACTGTGGCAATGACAGGTCATGCAGAGGAAGTCTGTTCAACTACCGCAACACACAGCAGTTTGAAACGCGTTGTCTTAATGCAGTAAACGAGAGCAGAAGCGAGAAGTTGGGTTTCTATTGAAATGATCAATGGGGTTGCTTGCCTGACAGAGTGGTAGTGGGATACTGCCCTTTAGTTGGATACTCGTGAATATCCTCGGTGGCAGAACCTACCACGAAGAACACATCGAAACACAATCATCACATGGCAATATGCAACAATATGATGCATGCAATGACATGGCAAAATGAGTGTGTTTTGGCTAATGCAACTTAGAGCAGATTGGTTCGAGTTCATTTGAATCAAGGATTCAAATGCTAACCCAAAATAAGAGGTGATATTAGTGCATTAACTTGTTTCATCTAAACAGCAAGGTTAAGGTGTTCTGACATGCATGGAACCAGTACAGATGGAAAGATTGAATTTTTCTGATCAAATTTCATATATAAATCTTTGCATTTGGAGTTACAGATTAATTTCTATGAATTTTTGAAGTTTGTAGCATTTTCTGGAATTTCCTATATAAGAATAAATCCAGTAATGATTTATTGCGTTAGGGTGACGTCAGCGGTCAACGGGGACGGTCCAGGTCAACCCTAACTAGTGGGTCCCATGTGTGAGTGTCATTAGACTAACTAATTTTTAGTTAGTCCTATGTGACGCCCCAAGACCGGAGCTTCAGTTGCCTTCCAGGGTTTCCGAGTTTTGTCGTGTGATTTGTTTTGTTTGTGCATTCATCATGTCATCTCTTGCATTGCATCATGTCATCATGCCATCATATCATTAATTTTTAAGACTCAACTAAATAAATCGTATGGATTTTCGGTCCATTTAAATCGAGGGATATTCACAATGGTGATTTCTCTTTAGAACATATACTCCCAATATTATTAGGGAGCTATAATAAATATTCCATTAACTGGAAATCACCCATAACACACTTGAAAATATCACATGCCGTTGTTATATCAATTCTTGGTCTCCAACCTTGCCCATAAATTATTTCATCATTTTCCGGAGCTCCACCAAAAATATGAACATTTTTGGACCTTCCCTACCCTCACTTCCTATTCAAACCATTTGAATTTAAATCAAATGAGTTTGAATTTAAACTTCCAATCATGCCTCTTTTATTTTCCTGGATCGAGCTCATTTTTGCGAGTTCGGGAAAATTATCCCCATGCGCAAATCTTTCCCCTAATCTCTCTTTATTTTCTCTGTTCTGTTTTTTATTCATTAAGAGAGAGAGAGAGAGAGAGGTAAGCCCAGCAGGCCATCTAGGCTCATCCGCAGGCCTCTGGCCACTTCTTTCCCCACTGGGCCGGCCTCCCAAGGCCCAGCCGGCGCCCAGCTCTAACCCTAGCCGCACGCAGCGCCCGTCCCCTCAATCCATCTCCTCCTCCTCCTCGTTCCCGCAGCGCCCTATCCCCTCGCCCCCTCTCCTCGATCTTCCCTTCCCTCCGTGCGCCCACCTCGCCCTTCTTTCTCCCTTGCATGACCCTGTGCCTCGCGCCCCACCCCAAGGCGACCAGCGAGCCTCATGACCACGCCTGCTGCCGGCCCGTGCCCGGCCTCCATGACCCCATCAGCGGCCAACTCGGCGGCCCTCGGGCCATGGCGCCACCTTGCTCCTCCCTCCACCTGGCGCCATCCGTCCCAAGAACCGCCTCGCGCCACCACCTCCTGGTCCGTCGAGCCGCGCCGCTTCTCCTCGCCGGCTCGGCCTCCCCGAGAGCTCAAGCTGCCGCATCCTCCTCCGCAGACCGAGCCAGGAGTGGTGCCTGCGCCCGTCCCCTCGCCTTGCCGCCTCCTCCGCTGGTGGCGACCACCAGGAGCCCGGAGTCCCGCCGTCAAGCTCCATGGCCAGCACCACCGCCCGCGACTCGCCACATGCGGCCTCCTCCTCTGCCGTCCGCGCCATCTAGTTGCGCCGTGCCCCAAGCGCCGCGCCCGACCTCCTCTCGCCCGAGCCCTGGATCCGCCATCTCCGCCGCTCCCTTTGCAACTCCTTCTCCACGCCCGTCACGAACCTCCAAGACCACCATCGCAATCTGTGCATCGCGAGGTTGCTACATCGACGCCAAGTACCACGACCATCACGCCCGCTTTCTCCACCGCTTTATCAAGGCCGAGAGGATGCCAAGTACCATGACAACGAGGACCGCCAAGTTCGTCTACCGCCGTCAAGTGAACGACTACCATCACTCCAAGACCCAAACGACTACGGCGACATGAACATCTACGAACCGTGTACAACTACCGTCGTGGTGCATTTCGCCAAGTCCAGTACAACATGAACGACTACCGTCGACCCTCAAGTTCACAAGTACTTCTTCGGATACACCAAGTTTGACTACGCTGCAAGACCCGTACCCGAACCGTCAATCTTCTCCGAGAATTTTGCCAAGTACCACGATGATGCGTCGAGTACCTCTACCCATGACCCGGGAACGTCTACGACCCGTGAAAAACTACCGTCGCTGAGACCGCAAGTACCACAACAACCCCGGAGACATCGGATGCGTCAAGTCCCTCTTCGAGACGTGTACCACTACTTCCTCTACCGACGACCCGGACATCTACTGAAACGAACATGTACAACTACCGCCGCCGTGAACGACTACTTCCACGACGCCTCGTGAACCCCTACTTCCCCTACCGCCACGAGAACAACTACTTCCTCTACATTGCACCGTCCCAATGCACGCTTTGAAGGTATAACCCGAGATGCCGCCCGTGAACGAATGCATGTTGTATGAGATGCCCGCTTGCATCGTGGTCCGAATTGTCACTGCTTGCCATGCCACCGCCCCGTGGAACTCGGAAACCGGATCACCCCACCATCTTTTGCATGTTCCGCACGTCCACACTTTCTTTTGCACCGACATCTCGATGAGCTGTCGGAACCGATATGTTGCCGTGGCATCATTTTCGGATTCGTTGCCGTGGCACCCCTTTCTTCCACCACGGTGACACAATGCTTCATAACATGCTCATGTCAACATTTTCATAAAATTGCTTAAAACGTGCTTATGTCATCCGCATCATGTAAACAACATTTAAATGTTTATAATTGTTGTTTGCATTAATTTGCTTAAATGCCATGTTAAAATGATTTATTTCATAACTAAATAACCGTTGCCCCGATTTAAATAAATTATATATGTAAATGGGGTAGAAAAATGCCTAGTTTAACATGGTGCCATTACTTTGCATGTTTAACAACTCTAAAATTGTGTTCAGGGCAGATCAGTTCCAAATCTAAAATATGCAATGGGGTTTTTCCGGAATTGTTGTTTGTTGTTCCGGCCTCATTTAAACTTGCCTAAATAGTTAGTTTACTTATGCTTCACCTCTTGCCATGTTTAACAACATTTAATATTGTTGAGTACCTAAACGAGATTAAACTAAATTGTTGATGTGGAGCCAGTCAATATGCAACTCGCTGCATATTGGGCTCCATTTAACTTGTAGTTTTGTTTGTGCATATTGCCATGCCATGAATCATTAAACCGGACATGCATCATAATTGGTTGTGCATCATGCCATGTTTGTTCTTGTTGGTTTACCATGTTGTTTCTTTGTTTCCGGGTTGTTTCTCTCGTTAGCTTCGGTTTCGCTCCGGAGTTGTGAGGATTCGCTCGACCACGTCCGCTTGTCTTCTTCATGGACTCGTTCTTCTTCCTATGGGATTTCGTGCAAGATGACCATACCTCGAAATCACTTCTATCTTTGCTTGCTAGTTGCTTGCTCTTTTGCTATGCCTATGCTACGATGCCTACCACTTGCTATATCATGCCTCCCATGTTGCCATGTCAAACCTCTAACCATCCTTTCCTAGCAAACCGTTGTTTGGCTATGTTACCGCTTTGCTCAGCCCTTCTTATAGCGTTGCTAGTTGCAGGTGAAGATGAAGTTTGTTCCTTGTTGGAACATGGAGATGTTGTTCCTTGTTGGAACATGTTTACTTGTTGGGATATCACAATATATCTTATTTAATTAATGCATCTATATACTTGGTAAAGGGTGGAAGGCTCGGCCTTATGCCTGGTGTTTTGTTCCACTCTTGCCGCCCTAGTTTCCGTCATATCGGTATTATGTTCCCGGATTTTGCATTCCTTACACGGTTGGGTGATTTATGGGACCCCTTGACAGTTCGCTTTGAATAAGACTCCCAAAGAAGGCCCAACATTGGTTTTACCATTTGCCACCTAAGCCTTTTTCCCTTGGGTTCTGCAGACTCAAGGGTCATCTTTATTTTAACCCCGGGCCGTGCTCCTTCGAGTGTTGGTCCAAACCGTCAGCCGCCGGTGGCCACCAGGCAACTCTGGGCTCGCCTATCGGAAGTTTGGACAATCCGGTGTGCCCTGAGAATGAGATATGTGCAGCTCCTATCAGGATTTGTCGGCACATTCGGGCGGCTTTGCTGGTCTTGTTTTATTCTGTCGAAATGTCTTGTAGTCCGGGATTCCGAGATCGATCGGGTCTTCGGTAGAAGGAATATCCTTCGTTGACCGTGAGAGCTTATAATGGGCTAAGTTGGGACACCCTGCGGGTATTATCTTTCAAAGCCGTGCCCATGTTATGAGGCAGATGGGAATTTGTTAATGTCCGGTTGTAGAAAACCCGAAGTTGACCTTAATTAAAATACATCAATCGCGTGTGTAACCGTGATGGTCTCTTCTCGGTGAGTCCGGAAGTGAACACGGTGTTGGAGTTATGTTTGACGAGGTTGTTCTAGGATCACTTCTTGATCATAGTTGTTCGACCGTGCTTTTGCCTTCTCTTCTCGCTCTCATTTTGCGTATGTAGCCACCAATATATGCTAGTCGCTTGCTGTAGCTCCACCTCACTACCCTGTCTTACCTTTAAGCTTAAATAGTCTTGATCTCGCGGGTGTGAGATTGTTGGGTCCCCGTGACTCACAGATACTTCCAAAACCAGTTTGCAGGTGCCGATGAAACCGTGCAGGTGACACATCCGAGCTCAAGGAGGAGCTCGATGAAGATCTTGTTCATTGTGTTGTTTTGTTTCAGTTGATCAAGAGTGGAGCCAGTTGGGACGATCGGGATCCGTGTAGCTTTTGGGGTAGTCTTCTTTTATTTTGGTTCCGTAGTCGGACCTTGATTGTATCTGTATGATGTAATGTTTTACTCATGTATTGTGTGAAGTGGCGATTGTAAGCCAACTATGTATCTCTTTCCCTTATGTATTACATGGGTTGTGCGAAGATTACCTCATTTGCGACATTGCTTTCAATGCGGTTATGCCTCTAAGTCGTGCTTCGACACGTGGGAGATATAGCCGCATCGAGGGCGTTACATCCTAATCCTAACTTAATTAGCAGGTGGGTCCTATGTATCTCTTTCCCTTATGTATTACATGGGTTGTGTGAAGATTACCTCATTTGCGACATTGCTTTCAATGCGGTTATGCCTCTAAGTCGTGCTTCGACACGTGGGAGATATAGCCGCATCGAGGGCGTTACATCCTAATCCTAACTTAATTAGCAGGTGGGTCCCACTTGTCATAGACCCAAGGGGTCAAACTAGGGTCAAACTGGTCAACTCACCGGTGTTTAGCCGCCGCCGAGGCTAGATGCGGCGGGGCGGTGCGGGTTTCCTCCTTTGGCGACCAAATGAATGGCGGAGGGCATCTACGTGACGCGGGGAGTGAGACGCGTCGAGTGGTGGTGGCGGTTGGGCTCGGGGTCATCGGAAACGATGCCGACTACGACCTTGGCGGATGCCGGAGTTCGGGTGAGCTCGGGCTCGTCGCTAGGGGGCACGACGAGGTGCGTGGAGTGGTGCTACGGCCTCCTGGGGATGCGGTGAGTGCGGTGGACATGGTGGTGTGGTCATTGGGTGGCTGGAGCATCGTCGGCGACGAGCTCGGCGGGGGCGCATGCGGTGAAGCATCATGAGGTCGATACGGTGTTCGAGAGCGAGAATGGGAAGGGGGAGGAGGTAGCTGGGCTCCTTGCGGTTGCAGCGGGTTAGACGGCGAGGTCATGGACGAGCTGCTGCAGCGGTGGCGGCGAAGGGGATCTCTGTTGAAGGGCGGTGAAGACGGGGTCGGTGGAGGCGGTGCACAGCGTGCGAGCGCTCGGGGCTCGGCCTGCTCAATGAGGCGGACGACGGGGAAGATCTTGGACATGGCGAGGCGACGAGGGGGTGATGGTGGCTGCGGGTTTCACGTCGGCGCGAGCGCGGCAGCGTCGGCCATGGCGACGAGAGGCGAGGGGGGGAGCAGGGGGAAAGAGAGGTGTCCAGGGGCTTGGGGTCGCGCCGAGGAGGCATTTCGAGGCGTTGCGCTGGCGCGGGCGAGGGCAGGCAGGCAGGGAGGTGGCGTGGCGAGCTCGGTGGCGTCGCGGTGTCCCTCCTCTTCCTACTGGCAGAGGTAGGTGCTGACTGGCACGGGCCAGATGGGCCGGGCCAGCCAGGTAAGTGGCATGTGGCCTTTCTCTCCCTCTCTTTATTCTATTTTATTCTAATTTTTTGTAGCTTCTAGGCTTTATTTAAAATACTAAACTATTTCATAAATCCTGAAATTAATTGGGGGCTTTGTTTAGATTATTTCCAACAGCCCACACTTAACTTTAGAATTATTTGGGCATCTGAATTATTTTATAGCATTTAAATGCCCAAATGCAAATAGGTAATGATTTAATACAGTGACCTTATGTGTCCTAGAAAAATGTGAACCAATTTTGGCAGAGGTTCTGGACCAAGACAAAAATGATGGACATTTTAGAAGGGAATTTCAGGTTCATTGAAAATATTTTAGTAAACCCTAGTTGTTTTGAGGGGGTGATGGGGGTTCTGTTCATCCCCATTTCAAGTTTCTGATCAAAGTAAACATGATGCAAACACTCTAATGCATGAACTAGCTAGGGTGTGACAATGCCCATTTTGCGCATTGTATCCTGATAGAGCAGATTGAGGCTGCTGCCACCATCTATGAGGACTCGTGTTAGGTAGAATCCATCAATGATTGGGTCCAGGACTAGTGCGGCTGATCCGCCATGCTGGATACTGGTCGGATGATTCCGACGGTCAAACGTGATTGGGCACGATGACCATGGTTTGAATTTTGGGGCGACTGGCTCTATCGCATAAACGTTCCTTAGTGCGCGCTTGCGCTCCCTTTTAGGGATGTGTGTAGCATATATCATGTTCACTGTTTTGACCTGAGGGGGAAACTTCTTATGTCCCCCTGTGTTTGTCTGTCGGGGCTCCTCGTCGCCGTCCTCGCTTTGCGATCCCTTTTCCCTATTCTCGGTGTTTAATTTGCCGGCATGTTAAAAAACCCAACAATCTCTATTGGTGTGATTAGCTGGTTTGTCTGGGGTGACATGTATCTGGCACTGGCGATCGAGTATGCGGTCTAGGCTGGATGGTCCTGGTTATTTCTCTTGTACGGTTTCTTTCGCTGGCTAGACTTGGAGCCGCTGAATCCAGCGTTAACTGTAGTGTCGTCGGTATTATCACTATAGCTTCGGCGTTTGTGTCTGTTACGGCGGAGCTTGCCGTTACTGTTCTTAACCTCAGAGGGGCCTGCCTCGCTGGCTGTGTTTTTGCTACGAGCCAACCAACTATCCTCACCCACGCAAAAGCGGGTCATGAGTGCCGTGAGGGCTGCCATAGATTTTGGCTTTTCTTGGCCGAGGAGGAGGGCGAACCATTCGTCGCGGACGCTATGTTTAAAGGCCGCTAGGGCTTCGGCATCCAAACAGTCGACGATCCAATTCTTTTTAGTTAGGAACCTAGTCCAGAACTTCCTGGCTGACTCCCCCGGCTGTTGAACTATGGGACTTAAGTCATCGGCATCTGGTGGCCGAACATATGTACCTTGGAAGTTGTCGAGGAAAGCTTCTTCCAGGTCCTCCCATCTGCAAATAGAATTCTTGGGCAGACTGTTTAGCCAGTGCCGAGCTGGTCCTTTAAGTTTTAGTGGGAGGTATTTATGGCGTGAAGATCATCCCCACGGGCCATGTGGATGTGGAGAATAAAGTACTCGATCCATAGCGCGGGATCGGTTGTTCCATCGTATGATTCGATGTTTACGGGTTTAAACCCTTCTGGGAATTCGTGGTCCATTACTTCGTCAGTGAAGCAAAGAGGGTGTGCGGTGCCTCTATATCAGGCCGCATCATGATTTAGCTCTGATGGAGTCCGTCTGCGGTTTTCGGCCCGGGCGTGACTAGGTTTGTCACACCAGAATAGGTAGTTGTCCTCGCGCATTAAAGCATGTCCTCGCAATCCGTAGATCGATCTTGTATGTTCTGCTCTACTGTCCAGGTCTTGACGGAGGTCATATGTGTAGCCCCGAGCTGTCTTATCCTTGCCATTATGACGAGGTGGAACAGTGTATTTTTCGGCTCGGGTTGCCGTTTTATCCCGGCCGCGCGATGGCCGATCAACCGCATTCCGTGATGCCGGTGCGGGCTCTGGCGCCTCATCATCGAACTGAGGTAGCAATTTGCGCTTCGGGTAACTTTTGGCTGGGCGTGTAAGGCCGTATTCCTCTGCTGCCAGGACGTCGGTCCATCTGTCATTGAGCAGGTCTTGATCAGCTTGAAGCTGCTGCTGCTTCTTTTTTAGGCTCCTCGCAGTGGCTATTAGCTGAAGCTTAAAGCGCTCCTGCTCCAGAGGCTCCTCAGGCACAATGAACTCTTCGTTGTTGAGGCTCACCTCCTCCTCAGAGGGCGGACGGTAACTACCGTCCTCCGAGTCTTCTTGTATGGCCTGTTCGTCAGGGCTGACATGCCCTGATTCATGATTGTCTTGTTCGGTAGTTTGTTCATTGGGTTCTTCTATGTCTTCGGCACCATCTGGAGTGTTGTCGTCTCTTGTGCCGGTGTTGATGTCCCTGCTGCGGCGAGACAATCGTGTCCCCTCTCGATGAAAGCACCAACGTCGGTGTCAAAACCGGCGTATCTCAGGTAGGGGGTCCCGAACTGTGCGTCTAAGGTCGATGTTAACAAGAGACAGGGGACACGATGTTTACCCAGGTTCGGGCCCTCTCTATGGAGGTAATACCCTACTTCCTGCTTGATTGATCTTGATGAATATGAGTATTACAAGAGTTGATCTACCACGAGATCGAGATGGCTAAACCCTAGAAGTCTAGCCTGTATGACTATGATAACGAGTATATCTCTTCGGACTAAGTCCTCCGGTTTATATAGACACCGGGAGGACCCAGGGTTACACAAGGTCGGTTACAAAGAAAGGAATCTACGGTCGCCAAGCTTGCCTTCCACGCCAAGGAGAGTCCCATCTGGACACAGGTGCAGTCTTCGTTCTTGATATCTTCACAGCCCATCAGCCAGGCCCATGGCTAACAGCCCGGACGCCCGAGGACCCCTTAGTCCAGGACTCCCTCACTGACCCTCTCGAAACTGCTGAATCAGGAGTCGGCACTATCGTGTGGTATGCTTGGGCTGAATCAAGTTACCTTCTTGATCTTTCTTTGTGTGAATATAACACGACAAATCTAGGACGTCCTGGCCGGACTGATCTTTCAACTTCTTGGGCACCTATTGCCCCTTAGGCTTTCATTTCAACTTTCCTTGTGCATTCAGGACTGCGGCTTCAGCAGGACCTATAGGCTCAGCCTTACGCTTTTGCTTCCGACTGGAGTTTTCCACCTCCAGTGTCCTGGTGGACTGGTTTTCCCTTGCCATTGCGGAGTCGGTCTTCCTCTTTGCCGTTTGCATACCGAGTGGCTATTTCCATCATTTGGCTCAGAGACATGTCTTCGAAACGACCGAACTTCAGGATGAGCTCTCTGTATCGGACACCTTCCTTGAAGGCGCAAACTGCCTGGTGCTCTGACACATTTCCACCACATGGTGAAAGGTAGTCCATCTCTGGATGAAATCTCTCAAAGTTTCATTCGGCTTCTAAACGAAGTGCTGCAATTCAGTCAGCCCAATAGGTCGCTTGCAGGTGCCCTCAAATGTCTTAATAAACACTGGGCTAAATCTTCCCAACAGAAAATACTTCCAGGGGCCAACTTATTCAACAAAGCTCTGGCTGAGCCCTCAAGCATCAAGGGGAGGTGCTTCATGGCTACATCATCGTTTCCTCCACCAATCTGCACTGCCACTCGGTAATCTTCTAGCCAAATGTCTAGCTTCGACTCGCCGGTGAAATTGCTCACACTAGCGGCCAATCTGAAGTTGGGAGGGATCTCAGCGGCTCGGATGGCTTTGCTGAAACACTCAGGCCCAGAAACAAATGCTCTGCTTCCAATCAGATGTCTTGTCCTTCTTTGTTTGCTCTACCTCTGTCAACCAAGCCTTGTACAAGTACTGACCTCACATTGAATCCAGGCTCTCTTGGGTCGACTGGAATACTTCGCCCATCACCTTACGGGCTCCTGTCATTATACCGCCGGTGCGCGTACGACCCACCTCTCGGAGGAGGTGTATGCACTCGATGGTGGTCATCACGGTGGTGTCGAGGATTGAACTGTCCATGGCCCCGCCCAAGATACTGGTCCTGGTGGTAACCACGGTCCTCGCGCCACGGAGGCGATCTTGGACTATGTGCCGACTGGACTGTGTCCGCCACAATAGACCTGCTGTGGATCCTGTTGCGTGACTGGGAAACAGCCGAGTTCTGCTCCCCGGCCGCCCTGAGCAGTGCTCGAATTTGCTGCAAATCTCTGCTAGCCTCTGAAAGTCACGGCTGAATTGAATCTGCTATACGCACAACTGCTACAACATTCTGGATCGGAGTATGGTATACCTGACATTCTTCTCGAGGCTCAGTCGGGTACAACTGTCGTGGCCTTCGACTGGAACCTGGAATCTGTTGGCGAGCACGCTCGTCGAGTGCTTGTTGAAGACTCTGCAGACTCATACGGTCAGTCAAGGTGGCCAAGTGTGCAGCTTCCAAAGCCCAAGCCTCGGAGGTCTTCCCAATGATGGGGGTCTAGAGTGCCTGGACGTTGCGGCGATGTAGCTCTTCCCTCCGCTCTGCGGTGAGGGCTTGGGGGTAGTACTCGTCATGATCACGCGATGGCCCACCGCTGCCGCGCAGCCGCCGCGAGGGAATCCGGGCGGGCTGCACTGGGAGTCGACCATGAGGACTTCCTCAACGGGATTGTTACTCCCGCACTCGGTAAGTGAATCCGAATGCCCAGTCGGCAGATCGAACAATCCGTAGAGGGATTCTTCGGGCTCTATTGCCGCGGCTTGGGGGGTGGTTGACTGGCGAGCCACCACGTGCTTCACCCACCGCTGGGCTGCGACCAACCGGATCGCTTGCGACGGCGGATGGCGGGGAGCGAAGATGCTACAGGAGCCGACCGATACTGAGTTGACGGCTGCCGCAGAAGGACGCCGCCGGCACTCACGCGGAAGTACGTCGCCCCGCGAATGGGGAGGGCCTCGACGTCGAGGGGTGCTTCTTGGAGCTAGGCGGAGTCGTCGGTGATGAAGACGAGCGCACCAAGACGGATCTCGTGGCCCAAAGCCAAACCACCGCTGGAAACCATGTTGATGGAGAATGAAATTCGCAACCTCACCGGGAGTCGCTCAGATGCCTGCCCCAAGGTGGGCACCAACTGTAGTGGGAACGAGTCTGACAGTAAGAGTAGGGGTACGTAGGAGGAGGCAGTGTCCTAGCTATGGTGAGGTTGTAGACATATTTACGAGTTTAGACCCCTCTCGGAGAATGTAACAACCCTACGTCTCAGTGCCTCGGAGGCTTGTTGACAGGATATGTGTGAACGTTACAGGGAGTGCGAACCCTTGTGCCAGAGGAGGGGGTGGCTTATATAGAGTGTGCCAGGCCCCTCGCAGCCCTCGGTTTCACAGGGTTCAATGTGAGTTAAGACTAGGACATTACTGTTAACGCCAGCTATTAATGATCTTTATGGCAACGGAGTGAATGCCTGCCCATTACCATCCTAGGGTGACTTTAGGACTTCTGTACTCCGAGTGATTCTTTGTATGGTCGAGTGGAATTGGGATATCCGAGTGGAATCTCTCGTCGAGTGGATTGCACTTCAGGGTGATTTCAGTCGGTATCTTCTGTTGGACTTTGTATGTCTTTGACTCTAGGGCAGTGTCCTTGGGTACGGTGTCTAGGTCAGGCCTAAGACCCTACCCTAGGTACATGTCATTGTCACCGAGCCCCGGCCCCTCTTCCTCGTCATGGAGAAGAGAAACAAGAAGGAGGGGAAGAGATGAGGTTGGATGCCTTCGTTCCTCCCCTCGCGCTCCCTTTTATAGACGAGTGGGGGCCCAGTGCTGGGGGCTCCTTTGAAACTGACCCGCTTGTGTCGCTGGGGGCGTCCGGACCCATCCACCGCCAACTTGCACAAATCCGGAACGATCGGGTTTCTACCACGGCGACCTTCCCTGCGCCACCCGTCACCTACCGCGCGCAATGCATGCAACATACATGGAGGAAAAGCCGAGCGCGGTGGGAAGAGGGAGATGGCAGTTACCTCCCCGTGAGTAAAAGTCATTCACGGGCCAGTACAGAGGTGGCCCACCCTGTTCGGCATCTTGCACGACGCATGGAAAAAACCAGAAACTGACTCAAGCACAGGTTAATGAAGAAGCAAGGAAAATATCAAGAAGAGAGCTACCACAAGCCCCCTGCCTATTGCTACCTCTTGAGAACTGCGTTGGTTTTCCCTTGAAGAGGAAAGGGTGATGCAGTAAAGTAGCGTAAGTATTTACCTCAGTTTTTGAGAACCAAGGTATCAATCCAGTAGGAGGCTACACACGAGTCCCTCGCACCTACACAAACAAATAAATCCTCTCAACCAACGTGATAAGGGGCTGTCAATCCCTACACGGTCACTTACGAGAGTGAGATCTGATAGATATGATAAGATAATATTTTTGGTATTTTTGTGATAAACATGCAAAGTAAAATAAAAGGCAATGGAAATAGCTAAGTGTTGGAAGATTAATATGATGGAAAACAGACCCGGGGGCCATAGGTCTCACTAGTGGCTTCTCTCGAGAGCATAAGTATTTACAGCGGGTGAACAAATTACTGTTGAGCAATTGACAGAATTGAGCATAGTTATGAGAATATCTAGGCATAATCATGTATATAGGCATCACGTCCGAAACAAGTAGACCGACTCCTACCTGCATCTACTACTATTACTCCACACATCGACCGCTATCCAGCATGCATCTAGAGTATTAAGTTTATAAGAACAGAGTAACGCCTTAAGCAAGATTACATGATGTAGAGGGATAAATTTGTGACACTCCAAATTTTTTTATTTGGTTTTTTAACAAAACCCTTTTATTTTTATTTGAAGGAGGCTATTTAAAATATTTCCAAAAGCCCCTCCTTCTCAAAAAAAAATTCTCCAATGGCAAGTATTTTATTTTTGTGTCTTCCTCAACCTTGGTGTTTGGTTTAAAAAAAACTTTCCTTCTGATGTTAACTCATCACAATAATTTTTGTTTTGGGAAATTATTTTTTTATTAAAAAGAAATCCTATGAGTTTTGGGGCTATTCTTTCTTTTGCAACCACCCATTTTTACCATGCCTCATATCAAAATTTCTCCCAAAACCCCTCCCTCCACTTTGGGTCAAGCCAAATATTCTATTCCAACAAGTTCAACCCATTTCTGATTTTTATTCCATTTATTTTTACCCCAAAACTATTTCTGCCATTATTTTGGACCTAGGTGGTTTACCAAGGGAAGTACCAAATTTACTTTGAGTCTTGATTCCAAATCAACTCCTCTGACTAGTCCTTAGCACCCCTAACCTAGATCCATCAAGATCAACTCTTCCACGGTTCAAAATTTTCAAGTTTTGCTCACTGCAAGTTTGGACCAGATTTGGCAAATTTGGTGAAATTCATAATTTTCCTTTTCCAAAAATTCTGACAAAAATCAGGCAGCCCCCAGGTGCATTCAGAGATCACCTCACCAAAGATCAGCCCTAGATAAATTTCCCACATGCCAAAAACATTTCGTCGAGCACCGGGCGTGCCTTTATTCCATCACGATTTGTAAAAATTCAGATTCAGAGTTGGATTGAGCACGACACCGTCGCTTTCTTCAGAGATCGGCGTCCATCTCACCGGTGCTCGCGCTGGCCTCTGCGCACAGCTCCCCTCCTTATCCGAGCGCCGCAAGGTCGCTTGGTCGGCGCTGGCGTCGGTGGCGACGTGGCTCGCCGGCTCCGGCAGCTTCTGCGGCGGAGCCACCGTGGCATCCGTCAGCGGCCGACCCGGCTTTCGGCGCTGACCAGCGCCGCCCGAGCCACCCCAGGCCTCCGCGTGGCCCTCTCCTCCTCTGTGCACGCTGCGGCACCGTCGCCGTGGCCTGGCAAGCATAGGGCGTGCTCTCTGCCGCCGACGGGCCCGCGAGGCGCCGTTCCGTCGAAACCGCGGCACATGCCAAACCCAGCCGAGGTTAGTGTTTGAGTGTAACCATGCACTGCTGATGCCCAGCCACCTAATCCACCCGTCTGCCACCGCCAGAATCGCCACGGAGATTACACTGTTCTCGAACCGCCTCGGCCGGCTATAAATAGTCCGCCCGAGCTCGCCGACCAGCACCACTCACCTCACCTCGCCAAAGCTGCGATCAACCCCTAGGAGGACCCCGAGGAGGCCTTCTCCTCCGCCTCCGCCGCCTGATCCGCTGGGCTCCGCACGATCCACTCCGGTGAGGGCACCCCTCCTCCCAAATCATGCCCGTAGCCTCCTAGGGCACCCAATCACCTAACCCGCGCCTCGATTTGGCCTTTACAGCCTTCCCCGACGAGACCCAACATCACCTGAACCGCCGTCCGCCGGAGTAAGGGCCGCCGTCGACGTGGTGCTCGTCGACGACCACCTCCACCACTCACAGACGCGGGAGGGCACCCTGAGCCCGTAGGTAACCTCCGCTCCTCCCAACTCGTCGTGGATCGTCGCCGGCGACCACCGCAAGCTTCAGGCGCCGGCGCGCTCTGTTTTCTCTCTCAAAATTTCAAACCTGACGGGTGGGACCCCCTCGTTAGCCTCTCTTTTCTATTCGAACCGTTTTTCTGGAAAGTGCATTTGGGCAAATACGCTTTCAATCTGAAACGTTTTCCTGTCCTTTTCTGTTCACCCCCTCGAAACTTTCTGTTTCATTACAGACAAGTCCCTGGACTAAAACTCTAATAACTCTTAAACAGAAAAAGATTTTTGATTGATTCTTTTTCTATACTCTTTATTTTTCTGTCTAGTTTTTTATCGTATTTATTTGAAAAATATTTGGAACACTTTTTGTGCACCCACGGTATTCACGTTAGTACACGTTTTCTTTGTACCGTAGATACCGGAAGAGGTGAAGGAACCGCGAACTTCATCGAGCTAGACTCCGACTACTCCTAACCAGGCAAGCATGTTTGAACCTTTGATATGATGAGTGTTTTGCGTGTTTGCTTAAGTAGTTACTTCATGGCATAATTACATGGACACCCGTGAATGTTATGTTGCACGCAAAGCCATTGCGAATGAGCTTCGAAACTCGATGTGTGATTCGATGTGAATTTACTTGATCATGTGGTGACATGATGGGTGGTAATATGGTACTGTTGTAACATGCCAGTCTTATGCCAAACTATTTAATTCCGGTGTCAACGTGAATCCGTTCATTTTCTTGTACTACCACATGTTTTCTTTATGGAATATGGTTTAGTAAGTTGCAAACCTCTTTCCGGGTACACACCAAACAGAGGGGCCGGGATGAGGGTTCCATGGCCCTGGATTAAAGCCCGTCATCCGGTCACGGAGCATGGGTGTTTCCAGTTGGGACCGAGAGGGGGGCACCCCTTAGAGCGCGCGAGATAAATTTGATCCCATGCTATTCGAGGTTGTGATCTCCCCGTCTTAGAGTTTTTCTTGAACGTTGCCTAGGGTGATTCCTGGCAGCGGAATGTGGAATTGGGTGTGTACTGTTTAGATGTGTTTCTTCTAAAATACATGCCGTAAATGGAACTAGTCCCTTGCGACTACTGAAATCCGTTGGCGCTATGGTTTAATAGTACAAACTATGCAGAGTTAAGCTCATTCAAGTAACCGTATATATGGTCAATATCTGTGTTCAACTTGTCCTGTCAGTCTCAGTGTCAGTCTCCTTGACAAATCTCCGGTGAACAGACATGAGTGGTAGACTCGGCTACATGATTAATCCCATGGATGGACTAACCCGCTTATTATTATGTGCTGAGTATCTTTCCTTGGAATGGTCTATATTGCTTGAATACGACGATGCAATATAAGCCCTTTATGTGATGTCACTCAGACGTCCGACTGTGGCATTTATGCTGTTTAGTTTCGATATGAGCCCTTTATGTGATGTCGCTCAGACGTCCGACTGTGGCACTCTTGTTATTTATTTTCAATATAAGCCCTTTATGTGATGTCGCTCAGACGTCCGACTGTGGCACTCTTGTTATTTACTTTCAATATAAGCCTTGTATGTGATGTCGCTCAGACGTCCGACTGTGGCACTCTTGTTATTTACTTTCGATATAAGCCCTTTATGTGATGTTGCTTTGACGTCCAACTGTGGCACGCACTGTCATTTATTTTCCAATATAGGCCCTTTACGTGGTGTCGCTTAGACGCCCGACTGCGGCATGTTAATTTATTTCTTCACCATTCGAGGCGCCACTTCGGACACTCGATCGGTTTTCGATTATTTTGTTGGGATTTGGAGGATTACGCGACTTCCTTTTATTTAACATGTCGTGCAAGTTTATCATTTGAGTGTGCATTGCCAATTGCCGTGATGCATCATGCTTACATTTGTTATATCTTATGTCCGAACTGTCTTGCGTAGTACATTCAAAGTACTCACCGCTTGTTGATTTGGCCAGATGTTGTGAAAGCGGTCTTATGGATGAAGAGTTCGATAGCGAGTCCGACGCCTAGAGGAGTCCCAGTCAGTCCCGTGCGATCCTGGAATTTATCACTTGTACCATATCCGCTTTCGCTACCCGAATAAACCATCGAGCCACCACCACTGTGACATATCCACCACCACTTTTATATACGAGTCAGTAGTATACCACCACACCCTTGTCTCATATCCGCCTTTATGTATATTATTGGCGTGCTTGTAATAAATTGTTGAGCAACCTCGGCTCAACCCTGTAATATATTTTAGTACTGTTGGATTTCGGTATCAAGAATTTGTCTACCAGTAAGGAGGACTCTCCTATACTGGAAATAAAAGGATCGGTTTCTCAATAAGTATTTTATTGAAAAACCGGTCGTGACAAACTTGGTACCAGAGCCAGGCTGACTGTAGGAAGCCACTAGGTGCGATCGCTAATCGGTTATTAGCATCTTAGTGCGATTTTAGCATTTTTGCAAAATGTAGCAATTTTCCGTTAGTCATCATAAATTTATGATCTGACTATTCGGAATCTTTGTCTACTTTTGTAGATGGCTAGCAGCGACTGTGAGTCACAGGTGTTCACCAATGTACCTGAGGGGTTTATCAAGCTCCTCACCTACATCGTCAAGATCGCGATTGGGCCATCAGGTCGCCCAGTGTTCACATTCTACCAGCACAAGATCGGCGACAGTCTGTCTATGCACCAGGCCGCGGTGCAGTTCAAGGGAGGGCGTTCAGAGTCACGCCAATTCGGATTTGTTGGCAGGGCCATGCCTACGGAGAGGCATGCCATGCAGATGGTTGCCCGTGAGGCGATAGCTCGTCTCCGGGATGTTCTTCCTTCGATGAAGACTCGTCGCTACCGCTACCTCCCATGCCACGTGCCATACACATGTCACTATGCATTCGCTTGCCCCAGGGGAGAGCGAGATGAGGCTATTGAGATGCTTGTTGAATACCTCCAGGCACTTGAGGCAGCTTTCGATAACCTTGTGGACGACCTTGTGGCTACTCGTATGGACTCAGTCCATGGCTGTGCCGCCAACAGGAGGGAGCTCCTCCACACAACACCACCGCTGACTTTCGTCTCGTCCTCAGCATCGTATTCACCTACCATCCTCGCCACCGCTCGTCGCCTGCCTACCACTGAGGAGTTCGACCAAGTCATAGCACCCACTCTAGTCCGCGTTGCACCACCTATTGCGCCCACTCCAGTCCGTGTTGCACCACCTATTGCGCCCACTCCAGTCCGGGTTGCACCACCTCTCGCGCCCGCTTCAGCATCTCAGCGCAGCACTTCACGCCTGGAGCCTATTAGTGAGGAGGAGGTTGAGTCCCCAGCATCACTGGGCCTCACCCTCGGCAGGCCAAGGGAAATCCTTACCATCTCTGACTGATTGCGCCTAGCAGCCCTGCGTTGTGCCAGCTTGTATGATATGTTTATATGTATATAGGTTGTGAGAAGTAGTTTGTATGCGCATCATGTAGGAACTGGGAGAAGTGCACTAGCCTAAATAACATGTCAGGATTCTGTACGCGCATCCTGAGTGACGTATTGTATAATTACTACTTGCGTGTAAGATATGTACTGAGCGGTCCTTCTCCATGCGCAATCAAATGTTTTCTTGAGAAATCTTGGAGTGGTTAAATTTTTCGCCTTTGAGTATTTATTTATTTTTGCGGCTCAAGTTCTTTTTCTTATGGATTTTTACAAAATATATCCCCAGAGTGGAAAATGTCTCGTCCTTGGACTCGTTCCATGCCAAATCCGCCAGAAGAGAATTATGGCACCCAAACAAGCAACAATTTCACGCAGGGACAGTCAAGTCAACAGGGCAGTGAGACAGCTTTTTCTCAAGTGTGCCGTCTTTATGAGAAAAGCCAGCAACAGCACCAGGAAATGATGAACCATGTCATCAATATGGGAAATCATCGTGGACCATATCAGCAGCAATCCAAATTGTCAGAACTACAAAAGACGCGTCCCCCAACTTTCTCGCACACTAACAAACCTCTTGAGGCCGATGACTGGCTTCGAGACATTGAAAGGAAATTGATCATTGCGCAATGTTCAGACCATGAGAAGGTACTATATGCACCTCACTACCTCACAGGGAGCAGCTGCATCATGGTGGGAAAATTTCCTACACATGCACCCCAATGAGAATAACATCACCTGGGAAGAATTTAAAGAAGGTTTTCGTGGGGCGCATATCCCCCGAAGCGTTATGAAGATCAAGAAGAGGGAGTTTGATGACCTCAAGCAAAGAGGCATGACGGTGACTGAGTACAATAGCCTGTTTACTCAGTTGTCTCGTTACGCCAATGAAGAGCACATGACGGAAAATAAGAAGATGGAAAAATTTCTGGACGGTCTTGCACCAGCACTTAAATGCCAGCTGGTTGTACACACCTTTCCAGATTTCAAAACACTTGTGGACAAGTCCATTACCCTGGAAAATGAGCACCGCAGTTTGGAAGATTTTCGCAAGCGCAAGAGGGACCAAACTACTAAAGCTCGCAACAACCGAAGCAAGACTGACTTCCAGAAAAGTGGAGCAAACAAGTCCACAACCAATATCCCACGCTCGATCAGGAATTTTCATGCAAGGGACAAGGATTTTACATACCGCCCAGGTGTTACTTGCTACGCTTGTGGAGAAGAAGGGCACTATGCTAAGCATTGCCCAAAGCCAAGAAACTCGGCTCCCACGCCGAACCACGGTGGGAATAATTCAGCACCCAAGAGTAACAACTTCAACCCCAATAATAATCACAAGAAGGGTCACTTGAACCATGTGACCAAGGAGGAAGCACAGAATGCCCCGGATATCGTACTCGGTACGTTCCCTATCAACACAATACCTGCCACGGTTTTGTTTGATTCTGGAGCTTCTCACTCGTTCATTTAAAATAAATTTGCTTTGCAAAATGATTTTTCGATGCTTCCCCTGGAAAATTCCATGATCATCAAGTCCCCCGGGATTAAGCAAGTTACTCAGAGTTACTGCAAGGTGTGGTTATTGAGTTTGAGGGATTAAAGTTTCATGCCAACCTTATCGTAGTGGAAAATAAGGGACTAGATGTCATCCTAGGAATGGACTGGTTAACCACCAACAAAGGATTTATTGACTGCTTCAACCGGACAGTGATTCTTACCCATCATCACGAGAAGACAATAAAAGTTTCAGCTCAAGAGAGACAAATATCATGGCAACCAAGGTTGAACAAGGTGGACGTTTCTGAGTTAAGCAAAGTTCCAGTAGTGTGTGAGTTCCCAGACGTATTCCCCGAAGAACTGCCAGGCATGCCACCAGACCGGGAGATAGAATTCAGCATTGAACTAGCACTGAACCACCCCATCTACAAGAAACCATACAGAATGGCACCCTCAGAGTTGGTGGAATTAAAGAAGCAAATAAAAGAATTACTGGACAAAGGATTTATTCGAGCCAGTTCCTCACCTTGGGGCTCATCAGTTTTATTTGCCAAGAAAAAGGATGGGACACTGAGATTGTGTATAGACTATCGAGCACTCAACATGGTCACAATCAAGAACAAATATCCGATGCCACGGATAAATGATTTATTTGACCAGCTCGCTCAAGCCAAGGTTCCTCAAAAAATGACTTAAGGTCGGGATACCATCAATTAAAAGTACGGACAGAAGATATCCCCAAGACAGCCTTCACCTCCAGATACGGGCTGTATGAGTTTACAATGATGCCATTTGGTCTGACCAACACCCCCGCATATTTTGTCCACCTCATGAACAAAGTGTTTATGAAATTTATGGACAAATTTGTTGTGTTGTTCATCGATGATATTTTGGTATACTCCAAGACACCAGAAGAGCATGCCGAACATCTCAGAATTGTACTGGGAGAATTAAGGAAACATCAACTATACGCTAAGTTCAGCAAATGTGAATTTTGGTTAAGACAAGTTGGTTTCCTAGGCCATGTGTTAACCCAAGAGGGTGTTGCCGTAGACCCGGAAAAGGTCAAGGCCGTACTTGGTTGGAAACCACCAGCCAGCGTAACGGATGTAAGAAGTTTCTTGGGAATGGCAGGGTATTACCGAAGGTTCATTGAAGGGTTCTCCACCATAGCAAAGCCAATGACGCAGTTGCTCAAGAAGGACAAGAAATTTGTTTGGACGGAAGCTTGCGAGAAAAGTTTCCAAGATCTCAAAAGAAAATTAACAACAGCACCAGTATTGGTTGTGCCAGACATACACAAAAGTTTTGAGGTATATTGTGACGCATCCAGGAAGGGACTCGGATGCGTATTAATGCAAGAAGGCAAGGTAGTCGCATATGCCTCCAGGCAACTACGCAAGCATGAAGAAAATTATCCTACGCATGACTTGGAACTGGCAGCAGTCATTCATGCACTCAAGGAATGGAGGCACTTTTTACTCGGAAACCGTTGTGAAATATACACGAACCATAAAAGCCTCAAGTATATTTTGACACAACCTGAACTCAATTTACGGCAATGACGCTGGTTGGAATTAGTGAAAGATTATGATGTCGGTATTCACTACCATCCAGGAAAGGCGAATGTAGTGCCAGATGCTCTTAGTCGAAACCCCAGTTCGGGCAACGACAGTCTGCCAGACTTGAGACCTGAATTTCAGCAAGAGTTCGCCAAACTCAACATGATAATGGTCGCCGAGGGCGATGTGTCAAATTTGGAAATACAGCCTAACTTAATGGAGCAAATTAAGGAGGCTCGGCATGGACACCCCAGCATCGAAGGCATAAAAAGGAAAGTAAGTTTGGGCAAGGCCTCCGAATTTATCATAGACGATAAGGGAATACTATGGTACGGAGACAGACTTTGCGTACCAAATGTAGAAGACCTCAAACAGCAAATACTAGCCGAAGGCCACACCGCTCCGTATTCAATCCACCCGGGAGGAACCAAAATGTACAAAGACATTCAGGAAAAAAATTGGTGGCACGGTATGAAGAGGGATATAGCCACCTTCATTGCATGTTGTGATTCGTGTCAGCGCATTAAGGCCGAGCATCAAAAACCAGCAGGGTTGTTACAGCCAAACAGGATACCTGAGTGGAAATGGGATGAGATTGGGATGGACTTTATTGTTGGACTACCTCGGTCACAACACGGGAATGATGCCATATGGGTCATCACAGACAGATTAACCAAGGTGGCACATTTCATTCCCGTAAAGACAACCTACACCACTCAGAAGCTTGCTAAGCTTTATCTCTCTCGCATAGTTTGCCTGCATGGAGTCCCAAAGACTATAATATCTGACCGAGGCACTCAATTCGTCTCTAGATTTTGGGATCACTTACAGCAAGCTCTAGGGACTCAACTGGCATTCAGTACAGCATATCACCCCCAGACTGATGGACAAACTGAACGCGTAAACCAAATACTAGAGGACATGCTGAGAGCGTGTGTCCTCACCTATGGGACCAGTTGGGAAGAAAGCTTGCCATATGCCGAGTTTGCATACAACAACAGTTACCAAGCCAGCCTGCAAATGGCACCCTTCGAAGCCTTGTATGGATGGAGATGTCGTACTCCATTGAATTGGTCAGAGACAGGAGACAGCCATATCTTCGGCCCAGATATGCTCAAGGAAGCTGAGGAGAAAGTTAATCTAATTAGGGACCGACTCAAGACAGCTCAAAGCCGACAGAAGAATTATTACGATCGAAAACATCGGGGAGTCAGTTTTGAACCCGGTGGTATGTGTACCTCCGAGTATCTCCTATGAGGGGCCTACAACGATTCAAAGTTAAAGGAAATCTAGCACCAAGATTTATCGGACCCTTCTGTCTAGTCGCACGAAGAGGCATGGTAGCCTACCAGCTAGACCTACCCGAAGAGCTATCCGACGTCCACGACGTGTTCCACGTCTCACAGTTGAGGAAATGTGTGAGAAACCCAGAAAAGCAGGTATCTCATGAGGACATTGACGTACAGCCAGACCTCACCTACAGGGAACAACAAATAAAAATATTAGAGGAGTCTGAACGGAGAACACGTCAGAAGGCAATTAAGTTTTTCAAAGTACTGTGGAGCAATCACACCGAAGACGAGGCAACGTGGGAAAGAGAGGATTTTCTTCGAGCAGAACACCCACACCTATTTGAGGATCAGCTGAAATCTCGGGGACGAGATTTTTCCTAAGGGGGTAGGTGTTGTGACACTCCAAAAAAATTATTTGGTTTTTTAACAAAACCCTTTTATTTTGATTTGAAGGAGGCTATTTAAAATCTTTCCAAAAGCCCCTCCTTCTCAAAAAAAATTCTCCTATGACAAGTATTTTATTTTTGTGTCTTCCTCAACCTTGGTGTTTGGTTTTAAAAAAAACTTTCCTTCTAATGTTAACTCATCACAATAATTTTTCTTTTGGGAATTTTTTTTTATTAAAAAGAAATCCTATGAGTTTTGGGGCTATTCTTTCTTTTGCCACCACCCATTTTTACCATGCCTCGTATCAAAATTTCTCCCAAAACCCCTCCCTCCACTTTGGGTCAAGCCAAATATTTTATTCCAACAAGTTCAACCCATTTTTGATTTTTATTCCATTTATTTTTACCCCAAAACTATTTCTGCCATTATTTTGGACCTAGGTGGTTTACCAAGGGAAGTACCAAATTTACTTTGAGTTTTGATTCCAAATCAACTCCTCTGACTAGTCCTTAGCACCCCCAACCTAGATCCATCAAGATCCACTCTTCCACAGTTCAAAATTTTCAAGTTTTTCTCACTGCAAGCTTGGACCAGATTTGGCAAATTTGGTGAAATTCATAATTTTCATTTTCCAAAAATTCTGACAGAAATCAGGCAGCCCCCAGGTGCATTGAGAGATCACCTCACCAAAGATCAGCCCCAGATAAATTTCCCACATGCCAAAAACATTTCATCGAGCACTGGCGTGCGTTGTTGTCACAGCAGTTTGAAAAATTCAGATTCGAGTTGGATTGAGACGACGGTGTCGTTTTCTTCAGAGATCGGCGTCCATCTCACCAGTGCTCGCGCTGGCCTCTTGCGCATTGCTCCCCCTCCTTATCCAGAGCGCCGCAAGGTCGCTTGGCGGGCGCGTCGGTGGCGACGTGGCTCGCCAGCTCGGCAGCTTCTCGGTGGCAGAGCCACCCGTGGCGTCCGTCGGCCGCCGACCGGCATTCGGCGCCGACCAGCGCCGCCCGAGCCACCCCAGGCCTCCGCGTGGCCCTCTCCTCTCCTCAGGCATCGCTGCGACACCGTCGCCGCGGGCCTAGCAAGCACAGGCGTGCTCTCTGCCGCCGACGGGCAGGCGAGGCGCCGTTCGTCGAAACCGCAGCAGGCCAAACCCAGCCGGGTTAGCATTTGAGCGTAACGGTGCACCCTCGCTGATGCCCAGCCACCTAATCCACCCGTCCTGCCACCGCCCGCCAGTGTCGCCGCGGAGATTACCCGTTCTCGGAATCGCCTCGGTCGGCTATAAATAGCCGCCCCGAGCTCGCCTTCGACCAGCACCACTCACCTCACCTCGCCAAAGCTACGATCAACCCCTAGGAGGACCCCGAGGAGGCCTTCTCCTCCGTCTCCGGCCGCCCGATCCGCTTCGGGCTCCGGCGCGATCCACTCCGGTGAGGGCACCCCCTCCTCCCAAATCATGCCCGTAGCCTCCTAGGGCACCCAATCACCTAACCCGCACCTCGATTTGGCCTTTGCAGCCTTCCCCGACGAGACCCAACATCACCTGAGCCGCCGTCCGCCGGAGTAAGGGCCGTCGTCGACATGGTGCTCGCCGACGACCACCTCCACCACCCACAGACGCGGGAGGGCACCCTGAGCCCGTAGGTATCCTCCGCTCCTCCCAACTCGCCAGGATCATCATGGCGACCACCTCAAGCTTGAGGCGGCCGGCCTGCTTTCTCTCTCAAATTTTCAAACCTGACGGGCGGGACCCCCTCGTCAGCCTCTCTTTTCTATTCGAACCGTTTTTTCTGGAAAGCGCACTCGGGCAAATACGCTTTCAATCTGAAACGTTTTCCTCTCCTTTTCTGTTCAGGCCCCTGGAAACTTTCTGTTTCATTACACACAAGTCCCTGGACTAAAACTCTAATAACTCTTAAACAAAAAAAGATTTTTGATTGATTCTTTTTCCGTCCTCTTTATTTTTCTGTCTAGTTTTTTTATCATATTTATTTGAAAAATATTTGGAACACTTTTTGTGCACCTACGGTATTCACGTTAGTACACGTTTTCTTTGTACCGTAGATACCGGAAGAGGTTACGGAACCGCGAACTTCACCGAGCTAGACTCCGACTACTCCGAACCTGGCAAGCATGTTTGAACCTTTGATATGATGAGTGTTTTGCGTGTTTGCTTAAGTAGTTACTTCATGGCATAATTACATGAACACCCGTGAATGTTATGTTGCATGCAAAGCCATTGCGAATGAGCTTCGAAACTCGATGTGTTATTCGGTGTGAGTTTACTTGATCATGTGGTGACATGATGGGTGGTAAGATGGTATTGTTGTAGCATGCCAGTCTTATGCCAAACTATTTAACTCCAGTGTCAACGTGAATCAAGTCACGTTACCATCCGTTCCTTTTCTTGTACTACCACATGTTTTGTTTATGGAATATGGTTTAGTAAGTTGCAAACCTCTTTCCGGGTACACACCAAACAGAGGGGCCAGGATGAGGGTTCCATGGCCCTGGATTAAAGTCCATCATCCGGTCAGGGAGCATGGGTGTTTCCGGTTGGGACCTAGAGGGGGCACCCTTTAGAGCGCGCGAGATAAATTTGATCCCATGCTATTCGAGGTTGTGGCCTCCCCGTCTTAGAGTTTTTCTTGAACGTTGCCTAGGGTGATTCCTGGCAGCGGAATGTGGAATTGGGTGTGTACTGGTTAGATGTGTTTCTTCTAAAATACCGTAAACGGAACTAGTCCCTTGCGACTACTGAAATCTGTTGGCTGTGGTTTAATAGTACAAACTCTGCAGAGTCAAACTCATTCAAGTAACCGTATCTATGGTCAATATCTGTGTTCATCTTGTCCTGTCAGTCTTAGTGTCAGTCTCCTTGACAAATCTCCGGTGAACACACATGAGTGGTAGACTCGGCTACATGATTAATCCCGTGGATGGACTAAACCGCTTATTATTATGTGTTGAGTATCTTTCCTTGGAATGGTCTATACTGCTTGAATACGACAATGCAATATAAGCCCTTTATGTGATGTCGCTCAGACGTCCGACTGTGGCATTTATGATGTTTACTTTCGATATGAGCCCTCTATGTGATGTCGCTCAGACGTCCGACTGTGGCACTCTTGTTATTTATTTTCAATATAAGCCCTTTATGTGATGTCGCTCAGACGTCCGACTGTGGCACTCTTGTTATTTACTTTCAATATAAGCCCTGTATGTGATGTCGCTCAGACGTCCGACTGTGGCACTTTTGTTATTTACTTTCGATAAATGCCCTTTATGTGATGTCGCTTTGACGTCCGACTGTGGCACGCACTGTCATTTATTTTCCAATATAAGCCCTTTACGTGGTGTCGCTTACACGCCCGACTGCGGCATGTTAATTTATTTGTTCCCCATTCGAGGCGTCACTTCAGACACTCGATCGGTTCTCAGTTATTTTTGTTGGGATTTCGGGAGGATTACCGCCTGACTTCCTTTTATTTAACATGTCGTGCAGGTTTATCATTTGAGTGTGCATTGCCAATTGCCCATGATGCATCATGCTTACATTTGTTATATCTTATGTCCGAACTGTCTTGCGAGTACATTCAAAGTACTCACCTGGCTTGTTGATTTGTCCAGATGTTGACGAAGGCGATCTTATGGATGAAGAGTTCGATAGTGAGTCCGACGCCTAGAGGAGTCCCAGTCAGTCCCGTGCGATCCTGGAATTTATCACTTGTACCATATCCGCTTCCGCTACCCGAATAAACTATGGAGCCTCACTTTGACGCTCGATGAGCTGCAAGAGTAGGAGTCAATGTCACCCACTTCACTGTGACATGTCCACCACCACTTTTATATACGAGTCAGTAGTATACCACCACACCCTTATGTCATATCCGCCTTTATGTATATTATTTGCATGCTTTTAATAAATTGTTGAGCAACCTCAGCTCAACCCTGTAATATATTTTAGTACTGTTGGATTTTGGTATCAAGAATTTGTCTACCAATAAGGAGGACTCTCCTATACTGGAAATAAAAGGATCGGTTTCTCAATAAGTATTTTATTGAAAAACCGGTCGTGACAAAATTCATGCAATATGATAAAAAAACCCATCTTGTTATCCTTGATGGCAACAATACAATACGTGCCTTGCTGCCCCTACTGTCACTGGGAAAGGACACCGCAAGATTGAACCCAAAGCTAAGCACTTCTCCCATTGCCAAACCAAACTGATAATTCGAAGAGACTTGCAAAGATAACCAATCATACATAAAAGAATTCAGAAGATTCAAATATTGTTCATAGATAAACTTGATCATAAACCCACAATTCATCGATCTCAACAAACACATCGCAAAAGAAGATTACATCAAATAGATCTCCACGAGAGAGGGGGAGAACATTGTATTGAGATCCAAAAAGAGAGAAGAAGCCATCTAGCTAATAACTATGGACCTGAAGGTCTGAGGTAAACTACTCACACTTCATCGGAGAGGCTATGTTGTTGATGAAGAAGCCCTCCGTGATCGATGCCTCCTCCGGAGGAGCTCCGAAACAGACCCCAAGATGGGATCTCATGGGTACAGGAGGTTGCTGCGCTGGAATTAGGTTTTTGGCTCCGTCTCTGATCGTTTGGGGGTACGTAGGTATATATAGGAGGAAGGAGTACGTTGGTGGAACAACGTGGGGCCCACGAGGGTGGAGGGCGCGCCTAGGGGGGTAGGCGCGCCCCGCTACCTTGTTGCTTCCTGGTAGCTTTCTTGACGTAGGGTCCAAGTCCTCTGGATCATGTTCGTTCCGAAAATCACGTTCCCGAAGGTTTCATTCCGTTTGGACTCCGTTTGATATTCTTTTTCTACGGAACTCTGAAATAGGCAAAAAACAGCAATTCTGGGTTGGGCCTCCGGTTATCATCCCTTGTGTCACAAGATTGTTCCCACATATACACAATTGCTATCTTGGTTCGAGCATTTCGCATAAGTGGCCATATAAAAAAAAGCTTTTAAGCAAAAGAAAAAGAGATCAAAGATCTTGTAAGCAATAGCCATAGCATCATACCACATTGCACATAAGATTGTCATATCCGATCATATTGGATCATCTTGATTAGAACACCAGGAACATCATACACATAGCATACTTGGGATAGAAAGCTCATACATTTTGCATCTTATAGGTGGTTAGTCCCAAAAATAATATAAAAGTGTATAACAAAGCCCAAAAATGTCCAAAATAGAAGATAATATAGCATGGAGCAATCAAAAATTATAGATACGTTGGAGACGTATCAAGCATCCCCAAACTTAATTCCTGCTCGTCCTCGAGTAGGTAAATGATAAAAACAGAATTTTTGATGTGGAAAGCTACTTGGCATAATTTCAATGTAATTCTTCTTAATTGTGGTATGAATATTCAGATCCGAAAGATTCAAGATAGAAGTTCATATTGACATAAAAGTAATAATACTTCAAGCATATTAACTAAGCAGTTATGTCCTCTCAAAATAACATGGCCAAAGAAAGTTCATCCCTACAAAATCATATAGTTTAGTCATGCTCCATTTTCTTCACACAAGAATGCTCTCATCATGCACAACCCCGATGACAAGCCAAGCAATTGTTTCATACTTTATTAATCTCAAACTTTTTCAACTTTCACGCAATACATGAGCATGAGCCATGGATATAACACTATGGGTGGAATAGAATATGATGATGGAGGTTATGTGGAGAAGACAAAAAAGGAGAAAGTCTCACATCAACGAGGCTAATCAATGAGCTATGGAGATGCCCATCGATTGATGTTAATGCAAGGACTAGGGATTGCCATGCAACAGATGCACTAGAGCTAAAAATATATGAAAGCTCAAGAAAAGAAACTAAGTGGGTGTGCATCCAACTTGCTTGCTCACGAAGACCTAGGGCACTTGAGGAGGCCCATTGTTGGAATATACAAGCCAAGTTCTATAATGAAAAATTCCCACTAGTATATGAAAGTGACAAAACAAGAGACTCTCTATCATGAAGATTATGGTGCTACTTTGAAGCACAAGTGTGGTAAAAGGATAGTAACATTGTCCCTTCTCTCTTTTTCTCTCATTTTTTTGGGCCTTCTCTTTTTTATGGCCTTTCTCTCTCTCTCTCTCTCTCTCTCTCTTTTATTCCTCACTTGGGACAATGCTCTAGAAAATGATGATCATCATACTTCTATTTATTTACAACTCAATGATTACAACTCGATAGTAGAACAAAGTATGACTCTGTATGAATGCCTCCGGCGGTGTACCGGGATATGCAATGAATAAATAGTGACACGTATGAAATAATTATGAACGGTGGCTTTGCCACAAATACTATGTCAACTACATGGTCATGCAAAGCAATATGACAATGATGAACGTGTCATGATAAACGGAACGGTGGAAAGTTGCATGGCAATATATCTCGGAATGGCTATGGAAATGCCATAATAGGTAGGTATGGTGGCTGTTTTGAGGAAGATATAAGGAGGTTTATGTGTTAAAGAGCGTATCATATCACAGGATTTGGATGCACCGGCGAAGTTTGCACCAACTCTCAATGTGAGAAAGGGCAATGCACGGTACCGAAGAGGAGAGCAATGATGGAAAGGTGAGAGTGCGTATAATCCATGGACTCAACAATAGTCATAAAGAACTCACATAATTATTGCAAAAATCTACAAGTCATCAAAAACCAAGCACTACGTGCATGCTCCTAGGGGGATAGATTGGTAGGAAAAGACCATCGCTCGTCCCCGACCGCCACTCATAAGGAGGACAATCAAAGAACACCTCATGTTTCAAATTTGTTACATAACGTTACCATACGTGCATGCTACGGGACTTGCAAACTTGAACACAAGTATTTCTCAAATTCACAACTACTCAACTAGCACAATTTCAATATCACTACCTCCATGTCTCAAAACAATCATCAAGCATCAAACTTCTCTTAGTATTCAAAACACTCATAAGAAAGTTTTTACTATTCTTGAATGCCTAGCATATTAGGATTATTTAAGCAAATTACCATGCTATTTAAGACTCTCAAAATAATCTAGGTGAATCATGAGAGATCAATAGTTTCTATAAAACAAATACACCACCATGCTCTAAAAGATATAAGTGAAGTGCTAGAGCAAAAACTATATAACTCAAAAGATATAAGTGAAGCACATAGAGTATTCTAAAAATTTCCGAATCATGTGTGTCTCTCTCAAAAGGTGTGTACAGAAAAGATGATTGTGGTAAAGAAAAGACTCAAATCATACAAGACGCTCCAAGCAAAACACATATCATGTGGTGAATAAAAATATAGCTCCAAGTAAAGTTACCGATGGAAGTAGACGAAAGAGGGGATGCCTTCCAGGGCATCCCCAAGCTTTGGCTTTTAGGTGTCCTTAGATTATCTTGGGGGTGCCATGGGCATCCCCAAGCTTATGCTCTTGCCACTCCTTGTTCCATAGTCCATCAAAATTTTCACCCAAAACTTGAAAACTTCACAACACAAAACTCAGCAGAAAATCTCGTGAGCTCCATTAGTGAAAGAAAACAAAAGACCACTTCAAGGTACTGTAATGAACTCATTATTTATTTATATTGGTGTTAAACCTACTGTATTCCAACTTCTCTATGGTTAATAAACTCTTTTACTAGCCATAGATTCATCAAAATAGGCAAACAACACACGAAAAACAGAATCTGTCAAAAACAGAACAGTATGTAGTAATATGTAACTAAAAAAAACTTCTGGAACTCCAAAAAAATCAGCCAAAATAGGAAGACCTAGAAAATTTGTTTATTGATCAGAAGCAATTGGAATCAATATTTTATCACGTTCTGGTGATGTTTAACAATTATTTTCGTGAACAGAAAGTTTCTGGAATTTTCTGCAAGATCAAATAACTATCATCCAAGAAGATCCTATAGGTTTAACTTGGCACAAACACTAATTAAAACATAAAAACACATCTAACCAGAGGCTATAACAAATATTTATTACTAAACAAAAGCAAAAAGCAAAAAAAAACTAAAAATAAAATTGGGTTGCCTCCCAACAAGCGCTATCGTTTAACGCCCCTAGCTAGGCATAATAGCAAGGATAGATAGGTATTGCCATCTTTGGTGGGCAATTATTCAATGAGACATCTATCATCCTTTGGAGTTTCTTTTTTTTATTTATCATCAAACTTCTAGGCACATAACATAAAAATTCATTTGTAGCGAATGGTTCCTTAATGATAGCGAAAAGATTGGGATGAATACTTATAGATTTAAGATCCGCAGTTTCCTTACTACAGGATTCACCCTTATTTTTAGGAACATACATAAGCTTGGCAATTTTAGTTGGAGGACTTGGTGTATTCTTTACGGAAGAAAAAGCGGTTCCCAAGTTGGTAATGATACCCTCAAGTTTATCGATTCTAGTGGAATCCTGATTTATCCTTTCATTAACTATGGGTTCCTTCTCCTTAATATTTTTCAAAGTGACTCCTACTTTAGATCCATATTGGGTAATTTGGTTGTGGATCTTTTTATCCAAACTTTCGATTAACTCTACGGTAGCAACTTTATTTTCAATAATTTCAAGTCTTTGCATTACATGCTCCAAAGTTAACATAGTTCCATTAACCAAAAGAGGTGGTGAGCCAAACAAATCTATCATAGCATTATAAGAGTCAAAAGTATGGCTACCCAAGAAATTCCCTCTGGTAATGGTGTCAAGAATATATCTATACTAAGGATTAGCGCCTACATAAAAATTGCGAAGAAGAACGGAAGTAGATTGCTTCCTAGTAGATCTATTTTGAGCATTGCAAATTCTATAGCAAGCGTCTTTTAGATTTTTCTCCCTCCCTTTGTTTAAAATTGAGAACTTCATTTTCGGGAGAAACCGGAGAAGATAAAGGACTAACCATGATGACAAGGCAAGCAAATGAAAAAGAGGCGAACGGAAAAGAGAGGGCGAATAAAACGGCAAGGGTGAAGTGGGGGAGAGGAAAACGAGAGGCAAATGGTGAATAATGTAATGCGGGAGATAAGGGTTTGTGATGGGTACTTGGTATGTTGACTTTTGGGTAGACCTCCCCGGCAACGGCGCCAAAAATCCTTCTTGCTACCTCTTGAGCACTGAGTTGGTTTTCCCTTGAAGAGGAAAGGGTGATGCAGTAAAGTAGCGTAAGTATTTCCCTCAGTTTTTGAGAACCAATGTATCAATCCAGTAGGAGGCTACACACGAGTCCCTCGCACCTACACAAACAAATAAATCCTTGCAACCAACGCGATAAGGGGTTGTCAATCCCTACATGGTCACTTACGAGAGTGAGATCTGATAGATATGATAAGATTATATTTTTGGTATTTTTGTGATAAAGATGCAAAGTAAAATAAAAGGCAACGGAAATAGCTAAGTGTTGGAAGATTAATATGATGGAAAATAGATCCGAGGCCATAGGATTCACTAGTGGCTTCTCTCGAGAGCATAAGTATTTACAGTGGGTGAACAAATTACTATTGAGCAATTGACAGAATTGAGCATAGTGATGAGAATATCTAGGCATGATCATGTATATAGGCATCACGTCCGAAACAAGTAGACCGACTCCTGCCTGCATCTACTACTATTACTCCACACATCGACCGCTATCCAAAGATGCATCTAGAGTATTAAGTTCATAAGAACAGAGTAACGCCATAAGCAAGATGACATGATGTAGAGGATAAATTCATGCAATATGATAAAACCCCATCTTGTTATCCTCGATGGCAAAAATACAATACGCACCTTGCTGCCCCTCATCACTTTGGGAAAGGACACCGCAAGATTGAACCCAAAGCTAAGCTCTTCTCCCATTGCAAGAAAGATCAATCTAGTAGGCCAAACCAAACTGATAATTCGAAGAGACTTGCAAAGATAACTAATCATACATAAAAGTATTCAGAAGATTCAAATATTGTTCATAGATAAACTTGATCATAAACCCACAATTCATCGATCTCAACAAACACACTGCGAAAGAAGATTACATCGAATAGGTCTCCACGAGAGAGGGGGATAACATTGTATTGAGATCCAAAAAGAGAGAAGAAGCCATCTAGCTAATAACTATGGACCCGAAGGTCTGAGGTAAACTACTCACACTTCATTGGAGAGGTTATGGTGTTGATGTAGAAGCCCTCCATTATCGATGCCCCCTCTGGCGGAGCTCCGGAACAGGCCCCAAGATGGGATCTCACGGGTACAGAAGGTAGCGGCACTGGAATTAGGTTTTTGGCTCCGTCTCTAATGTTTGGGAGTACGTAGGTATATATAGGAGGAAGGAGTACGTCAATGGAGCAACGTGGGGCCCACGAGGGTGGAGGGTGCGCCCGGGGGGTAGGCGTGCCCCCTACCTCGTGGCTTCCTGGCAGCTTTCTTGACGTTGGGCCCAAGTCCTCTGGATCATGTTCGTTCCAAAAATCACTTTCCTGAAGGTTTCATTCCGTTTGGACTCCGTTTGATATTCTTTTTCTGCGGAACTCTGAAATAGGCAAAAAAACAGCAATTATGGGTTGGGCCTCCGGTTAATAGGTTAGTCCCAAAAATAATATAAAAGTGTATAACAAAGCCCAATAATGTCCAAAACAGAAGATAATATAGCATGGAGCAATCAAAAATTATAGATACGTTGGAGACGTATCACCTATGTATACCCGATAGGGCCTACCCCAACGGCACTCGACAACATGTTCGGGCCAGGCCCGGGGGCTCCTGTTGGTGCAACAAACCTTTGCGTATGTTGCCCAGACTGTACATAGGCACAAGGGAAAGATTACAGTTACACTAGGCTCCCAAGACAAGACCAAACCAGAGAGATAGCTCTTTGAGAAATTAAAGGGCGGATCAAGAAGACCAAGACAAGCTAAAGGAGCAAGATATTACTAAGGAAAAACCTCCCTTGCCGGGCAGGCGAGCCTAATCAGGTCGAGGCCTCAACAAGGGCAAGCCCCAAGATTCCCCCAGCAGGCTTGCCGGGTCCGCCAAGGGCAAGTCACCCTGCCAAGACTCCAACACTCCGTCGCACAGTGACGCAAGTCACTTATCAGTGTGTCGAGCCCCCAAATGATCAAGTGGCTATCATTTGGCACATGGCAGCCATTTGGAAAGGAGATTCGCCCTATATGACACCCGTCCAGAGGCGTGTCATGCAGACATATAGGAAGGTGGTTGAGCGGCACGGTAGGATTGCCGGGTTGCTTACTCAGCGTGACACCTGGAAGTGCATTTAATGCACTTTGTCCTAACTGCCAGAGTTAGGTACGATAGCACTGTTGGCTATCTAATCAGTAGATAAAGACTGATTTGCCACTGTGGTAACCCCTTATCCTATAAAAGGAGGGCCATGGCAACCTAAGAGAGGATTCCTACCCTTGTAAACCTTTACGCGCGTAGCTGCTCTCCCCGAGGCGACCTTGCCGGGCTTGAGCATTGCGTGTCCACCACGGTCCTCCCATCAATCCACCAAAGTAGGAGTAGGGTTTTACGCTTCCCAGCGGCCAGAACATGGGTAAAAACCACCAGCGTCACCCCTGTCATGCTACTTCATGGTCTTCGCTCTTCATGCAACGCACCCTTCCCCCTTGCAAAACCACAAAGGGGCTGATGGCCCCATAGGTGATCGTGTTCCACGACGACACAAAGGTACCCACGTTATCAGAAGCTAGTATATGGAATTTACCTAACTGCAAAGAAGGTGGTGCATTACTTTCAAGAACACTCGGTCACGGTGGTAAGGATGCTCCTCTCTCTGATTATGAACAACAGAGGTGCCACTGGCCGAGTGGCTAAGTGGGCCATCCAGATCCTTCCGCTGGACATCAAGTTCAAAGCCAAGAAAGCCATCAAGTCGCAAGCCCTGGTAGATTTCCTTGCCGAATGGATTGAGCAACAGCAACCTATCCCGAGTGTTCCTGAACACTGGACGATGTTCTTTGACGGCTCCAAGATGCTCCATGGCTCTGGGGCCGGAGTGTTCCTTGTGTCTCCTAAAGGCAACCGACTCAGTTATGTGCTTGAGATTCACTTCGACTCCTCCAACAACGAAGTCGAATATGAAGCTCTCCTATATGGGCTGCGAATGGCAATTTCTCTGGGAATTCGCCGGCTGATGGTCTATGGCAATTTGGATCTAGTGGTCAACTAGGTCATGAAAGAGTGGGATATCCGCAGTCCAGCGATGACTGGCTAATGCAACGCCCTTAGAAAACTGGAGAAGCACTTTGAAGGGCTGGAGCTCCATCACGTGCCACGCCTCAAGAATCAAGCCGCTGATGATTTGGCCAAAATGGGCTGAACCCGGAAGACAGTACCCAAGAATGTGTTCCTGGAACACCTGCACTCGCCCACGATCAAGGAAGGTCCTTTTGTGGAAGAGCCACTGCAACCAGTCGGACCTTCCAATCCATCGGAAGTGGATATCGCCGTAGTAATTGACCTGGTCCAAGAGATACTTGTCATCACTCCCGAGTGGACCAAACCATACCTGGCGTACTTGCTCTAGCAGGAGCTCCCAGAAGATGAAGATGGAGCTTGCCAGATCGTCCGTCGATCCAAGGTTTTCACTGTCATGGGATATTAGCTGTACAAGAAAAGCACGACTGGAGTCACTCAGCAATGCATATCACTAGAGGAAGGGAAACAAATTCTATAGGAGATTCACTCGGGAACATGTGGGCACCATGCGTCAAAGCGTTCGGAGCTGGGTTCTATTGGCCCGGAGCCAATGAGGCCGCTCGCAATATAGTGGACCAATGCGTCGGATGCCAGTTTTATGCAAATAAATCACACAAGCCGACGTCCGCTCTAAAGACTATCCCTCTCACTTGGCCGTTTGCTGCCTGGGGACTCAACATGATGGGCCCTCTTCCGACCGGGGCGAGTGGGTTCACGCACCTGTTGGTGGTAGTGGACAAGTTCACCAAGTGGATCGAGGCCAAACCCATAAAGAAGTTGGACTCGGCCACTGTGATTCAGTTCATCAAAGAGATAATCTTCAGATTCGGAGTCCCACACAGCATCATCACCGACAACGGGTCTAACTTCGACTCGGACGAGTTTCGTGATTTTTGTTACACCCGAGGCACTCGGGTCGATTACGCCTCTGTGGCGCACCCACAGTCGAATGGAAAAGCCGAGAGAGCAAATGGGATCATACTCCAAGGATTGAAACCTTGCTTCATGTCAGATCTGACTCATGCGGTAGGGGCATGGGTGACTGAGCTACCATCAGTCCTCTGGGGCTTGCGAACAACCCTGAATCGATCCACCAATCGCACCCCATTCATTATGGTGTACGGGTCAGAAGCAGTTTTGCGGAGTGGCCTGCTCCACAATTCTCCTCGAGTGGATCCTTACACGAAGGCTAAAGCCGAAGAGGCAAGGCAGGATGGTGTCACGAGAAACCACGACCACCTATGGGACCAAGGGGTCCCTTGCCGGTTCGGTAGGGGGTGACGCGTTGCACAAAGAGTAGAGGGTCGTGGGGCAGCACGTCAGAGATCACACATGCAATTTACCCAGGCTCGGGCCGCCGTGAGGCGAAAAAACCTACTCCTTATTTGGTTGATTGATGGTGGAAAAGGTGGTGGTGAGCGTAGTACACTTGCCCGGTAGGGGTTGCTTTGGGGCAACAACGACTCCGCGCGTATGGGGGTGTGAGTTATCCAACCTTCTAACCCCTTCTATGGTTGCCATGGGCCCCCTTTTATAGATCAAGGGGCCACCATAATGGCAAAGTAGTCATTATGCACCGATGTGATAACAAACAATGCTCTCATACCTAACTCTACGGGCTGACAGGGCGCATTAAATGCACCGCTTAGTGTCACATCACTGGTTGACCGGCAAGGCTTGCCGGGTTATCTTGCCAGCTCCGCACATGTTCCCTTGACATGTCGCAGGACGGGTGTCGTATGTGGGTTTCTCCTGTAGGGAATGGATGCCATGTGGCCAATGACTGCCCCTTAATCACCTTGCGGCTTGACACCGCATTGATCAACGACGTGGGTCATGCTTGAGTGGTTGGAGAGGTGGTTTTGCCTCCGTGAGCCCCGGCAGGCCCTACCGGGGTGTCTTGGTTGTGTGCTTCTGGAAGTGGCCACGCCCCTTGCCGGGCTCACCTGCCCGGCAAGGGAGGCTTTTTTCTTAGTGATATCCTGCTTCTTTGGCTCGATCTTGCTGCCTCTGATCTATATGCTGGTCCTTCGAATCTCTTGATTCCTTGCATTCTAACATGGGTTGGTGCGTCAATCTTGTTCCTGTGTATGTGGACAGTCCGGGCAACAGACCCAGGGTTTGTTGCACCGACAGAAGCCCCCGGGCCTGCCCTGAACACGCTGCGGAGCATCGTCGGGGTAGGGCCTAATAAGTGCACAGGCAGGGGTTGCTTGAAGAGGATGGTCTCTTGAGGTCTCCTTTCCTTCTTCATTATCCTTGATTCTGGGCCAGTTTCCTGTTTTTCCACGCGTTGTGTAAAGCTAATAGTGGTGGGGCCGCTCCAGTAATGGCCCGTGAATGTCTTTAACGCATGGGGTAGAAATTGCCAATTCACTTCTCCCACCGCGCCCTCGTCCTTGGCCACATATGCTGCATGCATCATGCGGGGTAGGTTAGGCGTGTGGCGTGGGAGAGCATCAAGGTGAGGGCTCGGTCGTCTTGAATTAGTGAAGGAGGACGGTGGCTACCCGTTGATGTAGCAGCCCCCTCCCCGCCCCGCCTATAAAAGGAGGGGTGGAGGGAGCACGGAGTCATCCATCCTTGCACTTATCCTCTCCTTCATCTTCTGCTTCTGCTGGTCATGTTGAAGGGGAGAGCCTGGGAGCCCCCGGGCTCTTGGTTGGTGCTAATGTCGCCACACGCTGATGTAGATGCCCGGGGAGTGAGCCTGGTCCTTGTCGTGACGAATTTCTTGATTCCTTCGAAGCTCGGCCGGGGGCAGGGCTGGAGACCGTTGGTAATCCCAACACTGCCCCTCTCGAATTGTTGGGGATGATGTTGACAAGAGGCGCGCCTTCCTGCCCACCAAGATGGGGAGCGGTGCGCCTCCATCCCCTTGGCCATCTTGGACGTTCGCCGTCTTCCCGAGGGAGGCACCGGACTGGAGTCTTCGCACTTCTGGGGAGCAGCGGTGGTGAGGAGAAAACGAGGGAAGACGGAGAAGGCGGGTGACAGAGGGTCAGGTTGGAGTACGATGGCGTGGATGCCTACGCCTCCGCCTGTAGACCTGCCGCCTCGTCTTTCCGCTCTTCCCCACCCTCCTCGGCACCGTCATCACCAGCTTCTTCGGGTGATAGCCGGGGAGGGATGTTCTCTTGGCGCCTTCTCCCCACCTCCAGCTGTCTTCCGGCTGAGCTTTGGTGGATGACTCTACTGCCGCTCCAGTCGGGGCTTCTTGTTAGCTCTGGAGGGGACGACCAGAAGGCGCAGCCCCGTCCTCTGTACTCCTCCTTCGCAGCCTTGCCACTCCCGGTCTTGTCAGGCCGCGTCAAGCGGGTCCTTACGGGACTGGGGTGGGCTCCTGCTTGGGTGCTCCTTTTCTCGTATTTTCCTCCTTCCGCAGCAGTGCCTGAAGGAGGGAAAACAAAAGGAGGGGATTACGGGGCACTTATCTTTTTTCAATCTTAAATCTGCCGGCAATTGCCAAATTTTAATTCAAATGATGTAATCTCTCGTGTCCGTCTTTGTGTTCTGTAATGCTTGTACTTGTATTAGCATATGAATGTGTCACACCCTGCATTTTTTAACATGTCATTTGCATTAATAAAGCATGAAAATTTGGACCAACAAAAACTTTTGCATTATTTGGCTTTTATTTTGGAGTTGGTTTTCTCTGTGTGGTTTTTCAAGTGCTCTTTAAAGTCAACTACTCCACCTTCTGCACTTCATCTCCTTGTCCCGAACTTCTGCCCAATGATCATGCCATGTGTATAGTGCAATATAGTATTTTCTTACAAAAATAATTTGGCCAAATAGTATTTTCAAAAATTAGTTTTCCAAAAACCCCCGAATTGAGGTTTGCACTACAAGTACTTGATTTGGGGTATGAAAAATATTTCAAAGAGTATCTTTCAAACCTATTAGATATAGGATTCCCATAAACCACAAAAATATAATTTTAAAAGTTATTTACTATTTTATTTAATAGCTTTTTCTTAAGGCCAGAAATGGTCTTTAATAGGGAAAAATTATTTTATTGTTTAAAAAATATTTGACAAAAATCAGGGAAACTCAGTGGACATATATTTTCCATATATAAGAGTTTCAACACATGGTCATGTTCAAAATATTGGACAAAACCTCCCAAAACCATTTCTGCCCATTTCAAGGATTTGAAATATATCTACAAGAAATATTTTCATAAAAATCCAAGGAAAATCCAGCAAGTCACAAATGCATATTGTGATCTCCTTGCAAAGCCTCATATCAATCAAGGTCATTTTGGTTCACCAAAATGCCCCAAAACCCTCTCTGACCAGAATCAAATTTGAACAACTTTGTAGTACCAACTTTCTCTCCTTGACCCCAACTTTTGTGAGCATGTTCACATGACCAAATGAGGCCACTACACCAGGTGGTTCATCAAGGGGAAGTGATTTTCTCAACTAGATCTACACAAGTTCATTTTTTGCTAATTTCTAGGGTTTACAAAAGTTGCATTGGCAACGTTGCCCAAATAAGCTTCAAATTGGTGGAAGGCCCTAATTATATGTGTCATTTCACCCTGTGGAGTCGCATGGCAAATGGAAATAATCTACTTGCCCAAACCATTATCAAACACCTTCTGACACTTTTCCAAAATGCCATTTTGACCTCTTCCACTAATCTCCATGGGCTCAACTTTGTACCACAGCCAGAGACGATTTCAAGGGGGGACGAGGGGGGGCGAGACCCCCCCCCTATCAATCACGCTGCCCCTTGATAGCGATTAGGTATAGCAGCTTTTTTTGCGTGCGCAGATGATTTGTGGCTTGTTTCGCCCCCCTGTGGCTCCTATAGTCAAAGGCTGAAAGCCCATGAACGACTTATACTATGCAAAGTAATCAGTGGAAGAGTAGGCCAAAATATCAGTAGAAGGAATAAATAAAAAAGCCCATAGTGGAAGAGAAGGACTAGGCTCAAGACGCGCATACTCACGGTAGTTCCATCTCCTCTAATAGCTTTGTTTTCGATCTGCTAGTTCTTGCGATCCGAAACACCTGCTCGCTGCAGCTGACCGCCTAGTAGATTGGCTACCGTCGAGAAGGGAAGGCGGCAGGGAAGCGCTGCCGCACTGATTCACAGGTGCATTGGCCGGCCGTTCGGATTAAAAAAAGGTTAGTTTATTTCAGTATTAGATTAGTTTGTGTCTTAGAGATGTAGAACGATAAACATTGAAAACTAATTAGGATTTTCTAGATTGTCTAATTGTGTTTGTGTAGACTTGAAGAGGAAGATAGCTCAATCAATTCATGAAATTTCCAAGCCAATTGGTTCATGGCTTCATGCTCTCAGCTATGTGAACATGACGTCTTCTATGCTCGATGGTATGACCTCTCTCATCAACTTCAACTTCAAATCTCTAAAACAAATTGTCTAACATTAATGATCCTTGGTTGATGCACATGAAAATTGGATTAGAATCAATATAGATACTACGGTCTACCTAATTTTGCTATATTAAATTAAAAAACTGATCTACCTTGTCAAAGATGGACAATTTGGTAGTCTTCTTCTAGTATTTACATCATTGAAAACATGATTTCAGTGTAGGCCTTTTTCACGGTCTAAATGTTTTATGCCTGGATCGATGCTTATTTGTCTGTAAAATTTCAAGTGTGGAACTCGCCCCCCCTCCTATATCAAAATCATGCCTCCGTCCCTGACCACAACTTCTCCTGACCCTCTTCTACCCCAGTAACTTTCCCCTGGCCATTGCTCAATGAATGAGGTGTGAAACACCCCCATTTACCTCCATGGACAACAGCTTCTCTCTCTCCCTCAACCTCCCTCCTCACTCCAGTGGCCACCCAGGGCATCCAAAGCCCCTCCCCCTTTCTTTACTCCCTCCTAGACCTTCTGGACATGCTTGGGGGCGCCCACACTGCTTAGAAAATGGCATGCCAAGCCATTTGGGCGCCCTGGAGCACGCTACAGTGCAGCCAGGCAATGTAGCCGCCCCCTTCCAACCGCCTCCGGCCACCTCGGGCCTCCCCAGTGCGCCCGATGATGCGCCTCGATGTCTGCAACACGCCACGCCTCTGTCCCCTCCTTCCGCTCTCTCTCCTGCCCCTGCTCGCACGCGCACAGGCCGCTCGAGAGCTCCAGTGAGCGAGCTCAACCGCTCGGCGTCTCTGACCCCTCCCCGCTCTCTCTCTTCACTCCTCTCGCCCTAAAACAACCCCACGAGCACCCCAGACACCTCTTTGCGAGTTCCCGTGTCCCGTAGCAACCGCAAAAGGCTCGCCGGCACACGGGTCCTCGGTGGACCATCGCCCGCCTATTTAAGGGCCTCCCCGAGCTCTCCTCTCCTCACCACTCGCCATCTGCACCACCAAATCATTCCCCTGCACTCCTAGTTCCTCTCCAGAGCCACCCGAGCTTGAGATCGAGCTTGAGCTCCGCCGCTTCGGCTTGCCGGAGTTCGCAAGGTACAGGCAGTCCCCGCCTCTCTCTCCTCTCGATGTGGAACCTCCAAACACCACTGATCGTTTCCCCCCTGTTTCCTGCTCGTTTTGTAGTCCGAAATGGCCGGAACCACCGCCACCCGAAGCTCCTCCGCCGCGTGACCTCATCCCCGGTGAACCAGGCCACCCCGGCGACCAACTCCACCTCCACCCGAACGGCGACACGACGCTGAGCCCAGTCGTGCCCTCGCCCGACCTCGCCGTGCCCTGCATCATCGCTGGTGAGCTCGCTGACCGTCTGGCTCAGGGTTAGGGATGACAGGCGGGCCCCGCCTGTCAGCCTCTCCCCTCCATCGCCTCTCTCTCTCGCTGACGCCTGGGCCCCGGCCGTCAGGTTTAAACTCACGCACGCTGCGTGCACCAGGCGCTTAGGCCGCCTCTCGGATCGGGCTTCAAGGCCAGGGGCTGTTCAGCCCAGTTGCACAGTGCTCCTTTTCCTCTTTCTTTTCTGTTAGACTTGCAAAAATTCCACCGGATTAAATATTCATCCAAATGCAATGATTCTAACTCCCATATTTTTCTAAAAATCCCACCTATTTAATGGTATAACTTTCACTCATTTCCAAACAACTTTTATGTACTATTCATATTCACATTCAAATTTGAATATATCTAAACCCCTCTGAAAATCTGTTTCTCCTATTCTGCCACTCCAAATCCAAAAACTAGGAATTTTCCCCTTCTTAGTTTTCACCCTAGTATTTAACCAAAATAAGTTGAAATTTTTCTGATTACTTTAGTTTTTCTGTTTTATTATTGCCTTATTTTTCTCGTTATTATTTTATGATGATAGATTGCATTGCATTTAAGGAGTTGGACCGTAAGACTTTGAAGACCCGAAGACTTTGTTGAGCTGTGCAAGCAGCCCTTTGACCATGTCTAAGAAACCCTTTTTATGCATGTCATATGGCACTTTTATTGCTTGCATCGAAGTCATGATAATGTGGTGACCACTTGAGGTGGTTTGCGTCCGCTGCTTTTCTCGTTGACACTTGCATGATGCATGACCCTACCTTTCTATGAGGGTTATGCGAGTGGGTGTAGTTTGGATGCTAAGTAGCTGCTACGCAAATGGGTTGGGTATAAGCATGGTGATGGAAGCAAGATTGTTTTCAAAAACTTTTCGAAAACCCCATTGGGTGCCACTTATGCCTGAGGGAGATAATGAGTTGGGTAACCACTTGATGACAAAGTGGTGTACCGAGCAGGTGTGTGTTTTGTTTTCAAAACGGATTGGCTTAAGTTGCGACCGTTATTCCAACCTTACATGTGCAACCACTCTACCATTATATGGGAAAGGGCATTATTGATTACCTAGGCCGATACTAGCTTGGAGCCCGCATTACTAGTGACGGGAGAGTTGTTGTTGCGCTCTCTTGGGACGGGGTCGTGCCAGGTAGGGTGGCCATGACTATTTTCACAGGGCACCGGACACACCGTTGGTACCCCGTGCTTGTGATGTGAGATGATTATGTAGCGTGGCTCCATGAAAGTGCTATGTGTTAATGTTGGGCACGGGGGTTACTACCAATCAAGCGGACTCTATGTTAGTGTCGTCTAGGGAAAGATAGTGATCGGGTGCTTACCTCGGGTACTTGAGGTAGCGGGTCGTGGATGACACAGAAGTTCCCCGGATCTTGTGGGTAAAGTGTGCAACCTCTGCAGAGTGTAAAACTATTCGACTAGTCGTGTCCATGGTCAAAGACAGTTGGGTAACCGCTCTTGGGCTACGTCCACATGTTTGCAAACCAGTGTGTGTTTGGATAAGTGGGAAGAACTACTTGGGTCAAGTCAAAGGACTTGACATGGATGAGTTGGGTTGGAGCCCACTCCCTTTATGTTGATATCTGTAACCAGCCCCTATGGTTACTTGAATTCATACGATGCATGATTTACCAGTTATGGAGCATGTCATAACACAACAAAATTAGCTTTCTGCAAAAATTTACCTATGTCATGCATTGTTGTATTTTGAGCCAAAACATGGGTTGCTTGCGAGTACATTCAAAGTACTCATTGGCTTGCCACTGGTTATTTAATTGGCCAGGCATGGAAGAACAGGAGTTCGAAGAAGAGTTCTTTCGAGACAAACATGCGAACTAGGACGTTTTCCCAGTCAGAATGCCTATAGGGTTAAGGCAGATGGCATGGGTTCTACTTATCGATGAAGATTTCCGCTGCTTAAGTTTATTTGGTATTCAGCCCTTGTGGCTTTATCTATGTAAGACTTGACCATAATGGTCATAATCTGTGTAAGACGATATGTATGGATGTAAGACTCTTGTTATTCAGCTTCTGTGTGTTCAGTGAGCATTGATCTCTGCGATCACTGTACACGTGCATTCGGTGATCACGACTCATGAGTCGGGGTCCTCACAGAGCTGGTATCAGACCCATCCTGACTATAGGAAGCCTTAGTTAGCATGGGCGCTAGTCAGGATAAAACCCGTTTTGCAAAACCCTCTATACTCCTCTTCTTTTCTAAGCTTACCAAACCCAAGATATATTTCCATATTGACCTCTCACATTCAACCTTTGTAGATGGCTGCCGTACCCGAAGACTTCCTGACCACCGGATTCCCCGTGCTTCTCGAGGATAGCCTCAATAAGTGCCAGTTTCACCGAGCCCCCATTCTCACCTACCATGAGCATTGGATCAATGACACCGAGACGGAGTATCATATGGAAGTGATCGTAAAGGCTAATGACTCTCCAACAAGCTGGTTCTTCGAGGGACCCCAGATGGCAACACTGGTTCTTGCCGTCGAGACGGCAACCCTGAAGGCACTCACACGCCTCCGAGAAATTCTTCCCGAGATGGCGGACGAATTGGCAACCCGCTTCTTTCCTTATCGGAAGGAGGGTGAGGACGAGAGCAGTGCACCAGCTCCACCATTGGAGGAAGGACTTCCACTCCGATTCCAGACCTACTTCAGCCTCTGTGCCGATAGCTTGGCACAACATTTGGCCTCATAATCAATGGAGCTCCGAAAGGAACTTCATGAGACCAAGGCACTTCTTCTCCAAGCACAAGGGAAGACGTATAGGATCAACAAGGAAGGTGCTCTCCCTGGACAGCCCGCAATCACATACCGAGGCGGAAAACCCCCAAAGGATGGAGAACCACCACATCAGCACCGCATGAGCGCAAGGGATTACCGCAAGCTCTTCACACCACCGGCAAAGCAACGCCGTGGTGACCTCCTCCACTCTCCCACCCCTTCGAGCAATGAAGGAAGTCATGCTACTGATGACGACGAGGAAGACCCGGAAGAGCCAGACTACGCGACCAAGCATTCCACCACTTAGGCATCATTCGCAACTCAGCTGCCAGTTCGTAACCCCTACGGTAGGATAGGTCGTGTACCCCCTGCGAAGTCGAGTCCTTGTAATGGTTCATATGAAACCATGTAGTGTTGTGTTTGTTTTTGATGTGTTTGATGAACGTCGTACTTTTCTTTGGGAACTTGTAAGCGACTACATCACCCATTTGGATTTTAATGAATGTGTTTGGCCTTTTGGCCCTTGCATGAAAACAATTAGTGTCATACCAACCCCCTTACTAGGCATCCCATCTATATTGCTTTCCCTCAATCTTTCCCAATCATGAGACCTTGAACGCTTCAACAGGATGCCTGTTGTAACACATACTGGTACCTCTACCTAGTAGCAAGAAGCCGGAGCAGGAGCCAGTCAGGACCAAACCCAAGGACAAGCTCCACCACCGCCACCGCCTCCAAACATGGACATGGCTCTGCTTTCCAAGCCTTCCGAGTGGAACGCCAAGCCAACACTGCAGCCCTCCAGATGATTGCTCAAGTTGTCAATCGCCAGCCGGCGGGGAACGGCAATGGACGTTCCATATTGTGGAGTTCAAGAAGCATGCACCACCCACCTTCATCGAGACTGCTGAACCCCTGGATGCAGACGAATGGGTCCGCACCATTGAGGATCTGCTGGAACTAGTCGGATGCACTGAGGACCGTGAGAAGGTGGCGATGCTGCTCACCGTCTCTGGGAACCGCCGAGCTTGGTGGGATGGATTCAAGGCCATGCATGCTGAGCAAAACATCGCTTGAATGACTTCAAGGCAGAATTCCGCAAGGCCCACATTCCTTCCTAATCATGGCCATCAAGAAGCGTGAATTTCGAGCTGAAGCAAGGTAGTAGCACTCGTCAAGGATTACATGCGAAGTTCGATGTTCACAAGATATGCTCTCAAGATGTCAAGACCGATGCTGCCAAAAGAGAGCGCTTCATGGAAGGCCTTAACCAGACTCTGCAGTACTCTCTTGTTGTGTGTGACTGCCCAACCTTTCATGATCTGGTGAACAAGGCACTCATGCTTGAGGACAAGCGACGTGCTTTGGACGATACTCGTAAGCGCAAGATGATCAGCAAGGGTAGCTCTAGCAACCAGAAGCCTCGCCCGTGGCAGCCAGCCCCGGTCAAGCCAACCTATCAGCAGCTAAGAGCCCCTACACCTCGCACCAACTATCAGCCTCAGCAGTATGCCAACCCCAGGCCAGCTTTTAACAACCCCAATAACAATGCCGGCAAGAGCAACAACCCAAATCAAGTCACTTGCTTCGGATGTGGTCAGGTAGGACACTACTCCAAGTATTGCCCCAACAAGAAGCCCGACTCCCTGCGCCCCAATTCGCAGAACCAAGGCCAAGGCCATGGGATGCCACCAAGGAACCAAGCTCCCCACAACCCACCCAACAATGGAAAGGGTCGTGTGAATCATGTCACTGCAGAAGAAGCCCAGGAAGACCCGGACGTCGTGCTGGGTACATTCCTTGTCAACTCAAGACAAGAATCGTCTTGTTTGATTCTCGAGCCACGATTCATTTATCACCCAAAAGTTTGCATTAAAAGTGGCATGACCCCTACACCCTGAATAACCCTATGGTGGTACAAACCCCTGAGCGTAGATGAGAGCCAAGATAGGATGTAAAGGAGTCGATTGTCATTAATGTGGTAGACTTCCTAGCAGACCTTATCATCTTAAGATCGCAAGGCTTGGATGTGATCTTAGGAATGGATTGGCTCATCAAGCACCAAGGCTTGTTAGATTGTGCCAACCGAACTGTCACTGTGACCAATGACCAATGAGTCGAAGTTAAATTTGCCTCCAATCCCTCCTCTGCTCAAGCCACCCAAGTCAACTATCTGACTGAAGTTGGATTGGAGCACGTACCGGTAGTATGCGAATACCCCGATGTATTTCCTAATGAGCAACCGGGAATGCCTCCTGATCGAGACATTGAGTTCATCATCGAGCTCATGCCCAGAGCGGGACCCATCTATAAGAAGCCCTATAGAATGGGATCGGAAGAGTTAGCGGAGTTGAAGAAGCAACTGGAGGAGCAGTTGAGGAAGGGATTTATCCGCCATAGTGCCTCCCCTTGGGGATCACCTGTTCTGTTTGTGGCAAAGAAGGACGGTACCATCCGTTTGTGCATTGACTATCGCTCCCTCAATGAAGTTACAATCAAGAACAAGTATCCACTTCCCAAGATTGAAGATATGTTTGATCAACTCAATGGGGCCAAGGTTTTCTCCAAGATCGACCTCAGATCTGGGTACTACCAGCTGAAAATCAGACGCCAAGATATTCCGAAGACGACATTTGTAACCAGATATGGCTCAGAGGAGTGCACGGTCATATCCTTTGATTGACCAATGCCCCACTTACTTCATGTATCTCATGAATAAGGTCTTCATGGAATATTTGGACAAGTTTGTCGTTGTCTTCATTGATGACATTCTTGTCTTCTCGAAGACGGAAGAAGAGCACGAGCAACACTTGAGGATGGTCCTAGACAAGCTTCAAGAGCACCAACTGTATGCCAAGTTCAGCAAGTGCGAATTTTGGATGCGTGAAGTTGGATTCTTGGGTCATGTTTTGACCGAAGAAGGATTGTCGGTCGATCCCGCTAAGATTGAAGTCGTGACTGAATGGCAATCCCCAAGCAATGTGAAGGAAGTCAGAAGCTTCCTCGAACTTGCAGGATATTACCGCAAGTTCGTTGAAGGATTCTCAAGCATTGCCCGACCCATGACCCAGCTCTTGAAGAAGGAGTTTGAATGGACGCCGAAGTGCGAAGAAAGCTTCCAGGAGCTGAAGAAGAGACTGACCACCGCCCCAGTCCTGGCCACACCAGATATACACAAGGAATTTGTGATATATTGTGATGCGTCAAGAACCGGACTGGGAGGTGTTCTGATGCAAGAGGGAAGAGTCGTAGCTTACCTTTGAAGGCAACTACAGCCTCATGAAGAGAACAATGCTACTCATGACCTAGAGTTGGCAGCTGTAGTTCATGCCCTGAAAACATGGCGACATTACCTCCTAGGGAAGCGGTGTGAAATATACACGGATCACAAAAGTCTGAAGTATATTTTCACTCAGAAGGAATTGAACATGAGGCAGAGAAGGTGGCTAGAGTTGATCAAGGATTATGACCTCAGTGTTCAATACCACCCTGGGAAGACTAACGTGGTAGCAGATGCATTAAGCAGAAAGGCTTGTTCCTTGAACGCTATGATTAAGGAAAGTCTACCCACGTTGTATGAAGAACTTGAAAGCTTCGGGTTGGAACTGGTTACACCAGGATTCTTGGCCAACCTCGAAGTTAGGCCTACCTTGATGGATGATGTTAAGGAAGCTTATAAGGGACACAAGAGTATTGAAGGCATCAAGAGGAAGATCAAGGCAGGCAAGGCCCCAGGATTCTAGAGGATGAGCAAGGAATTGTGTGGTTTGGGAATCGCATTTGCGTACCAATAAGATTGAGCTCAAGAATTTGATCTTGCAAGAAGCTCATGACACCCCATATTCCATCCACCCCGGAGGAACCAAGATGTATCAAGACCTAAAGGAAAGATTCTAGTGGCATGTCATGAAGAGAGAGATAGCCACTTTCGTCGCTAAGTGTGACATATGCCAAAGGGTCAAAGCTGAACATCAGCGACCCGCTGGATTGTTACAGCCTCTCGAGGTGCCTGAATGGAAATGGGATAAAGTCAGAATGGACTTCATCACTGGATTACCCAGGTCAAATAAGGGACATGACTCCATCTGGGTCATAGTCGACCATTTGACCAAAGTAGCCCATTTCATTCCTGTCAAAACGACTTACAAGGGAAACCAGCTAGCCAGCCTCTACATCAACACAATCGTAAGCCTTCATGGTGTTCCCAAGGAGATTGTGTCAGATCGAGGAACCCAGTTTACCTCAAGGTTCTAGAAGAAGTTCCAAGAGGACATGGGGACCAAGTTGTCCTTCAAGATCGCTTACCCACAGACCGGAGGTCGATGAACGAGTGAATCGATATCAAGACATGCTCCGAGCCTGTGCCTTAGCATATGGAGCTATGTGGGAAGATTGCCTCCCTTTCGCCGAGTTCTCCTACAACAACGGTTATCAGTCAAGCCTCTAGATGGCACCATTTGAGGTGTTGTACGGACGCAAGGGTCGCACACCCCTCAATTGGTCAGAGACCGGAGAAGGACTAGTCTTTGGGCCCGATATCCTCCGTGAAGCAGAAGAGCAAGTCCAGCTTGTTAGAGAGTGTTTGAAGACTGCCAAGTCAAGGCAGAAGAGCTATGCTGACTCATGTCGTAGAGACATGACCTTCCGAGTTGGAGACCATGTCTATCTCCGGGTCACACCTCTCAAGGGAACCCAGTGCTTCCATGTTAAAGGAAAGCTCACACCAAGATACATCGGCCCCTTCAAGATCACTGAACGGCGAGGAGAAGTGGCTTACCAGTTGGAACTGCCACCTGAACTATCCGATGTGCACAACGTATTCCACGTGTCACAACTCTGGAAGTGTCTCCAAGTTCCAGACAAGCCTCATATTTACAAGGACGTCGATCACCAAGCCGTTGACCTTCAGCCTGATTTGACTTACCGTGAGAGGCCCATCTGCATTTTGGATGAGGCTGAGCGACGCACTCGAAGCCGCACCATCAAGTACTTTAAGGTCCAATGGAGCAACCACACTGAAGCAGAAGCAACCTGGGTACGTGAAGACTACCTCAGATCCGAGTTTCCATATCTCTTTAAAGCCTAGTTTAGGAATCTCGGGGACGAGATTCTTGTAACGGGGGTAGGTCTGTCACACCCTGCATTTCGTAACACGTCATTTGCATTAATAAAGCATGAAAATTTGGACCAACAAAAACTTTTGCATTATTTGGCTTTTATTTTGGAGTTTGTTTTCTGTGTGTGGTTTTTCAAGTGCTCTTTAAAGTCAACTACTACACCTTCTGTACTTCATCTCCTTGCCCCAAACTTCTGCCCAATGATCATGCCATGTGTATAGTGCAATATAGTATTTTCTTACAAAAATAATTTGGCCAAATAGTATTTTCAAAAATTAGTTTTCCAAAAACCCCTGAATTGAGGTTTGCACTACAAGTACTTGATTTGGGGTATGAACCAAAGAGTATATTTCAAACCTATTAGATATAGGATTCCCATAAACCACAAAAATATAATTTTAAAAGTTATTTTCCTATTTTATTTAAAAGCTTTTTCTTAAGGCCAGAAATGGTCTTTAATAGGGAAAAATTATTTTACTGTTTCAAAAATATTTAGAAAAAATCAGGGAAACTCAGTGGACATTTATTTTCCATATATAAGAGTTTCAACACATGGTCATGTTCAAAATATTGAACAAAACCTCCCAAAACCATTTCTTCCCATTTAAAGGATTTGAAATATTTGTACAGGAAATATTTTCATAAAAATCCAAGGGAAATCCAGCAAGTCACAAATGCATATTGTGATCACCTTGCAAAGCCTCATATCAATAAAGGTCATTTTGGTTCACTAAAATGCCCCAAAACCCTCTCTGACCAGAATCAAATTTAAACAACTTTGCACTACCAATTTTCTCTCCTTGACCCCAACTTTTGTGAGCATGTTCACATGACCAAATGAGGCCACTACACCAGGTGGTTCATCAAGGGGAAGTGATTTTCTCAACTAGATCTACACAAGTTCATTTCTGCTAATTTTTAGGGTTTACAAAAGTTGCATTGGCAACTTTGCCCAAATAAGCTCCAAATTGGTGGAAGGCCCTAATTATATGTGTCATTTCACCCTGTGGAGACTCATGGCAAATGGAAATCATCTACTTGCCCAAACCATTATCAAACACCTTCTGACACTTTTCCAAAATGCCATTTTTGACCTCTTCCACTAATCTCCATGGGCTCAACTTTGTACCATAGCTTCTCCTGGCCCTCTTCTACCCCAGTAACTTTCCCCTTGCCATTGCTCAATGATTGAGGGGTGAAACACCCCCATTTACCTCCATGGACAGCAGCTTCTCTCTCTCCCTCAACCTCCATCCTCACTCTAGTGGCCACCCAGGGCACCTCCCCCTTTCTTTACTCCCTCCTAGACCTTCTGGACATGCTCGGGGGCGCCCACACTGCTTAGAAAATGGCATGCCAAGCCATTTGGGCGCTCTGAGGCCTGCCATCAAGGCGGCAGCATCAGAGCCACCCCTTCCAACCGCCTCCTGCCACCTCGGGCCTCCCTAGTGCGCCCGACGATGTGCCTCGACGTCTACGACACGCCACGCCTCTGTCCCCCACCTTCCGCTCTCTCTCCTGCCCCTGCTCGCACGCGCACCGGCCGACCGAGAGCTCCAGTGAGCGAGCTCACACGCGCGGCATCTCTGACCCCTCCCCGCTCTCTCTCTTCACTCCTCTCGCCCTAAACCAACCCCACGAGCACCCCAGAAACCTCTTTGCGAGTCCCCGTGACCCGTAGCAACCGCAACAGGCTCACCGGCGCATGGGTCCTCGGTGGACCGTCGCCCGCCTATTTAAGGGCCTCCCCGAGCTCTCCTCTCCTCGCCACTCGCCCTCTGCACCACCAAATCATTCCCCTGCGCCCCCAGTTCCTCTCCAGAGCCGCCCGAGCTCGAGATCGAGCTCGAGCTCCGCCGCTTCAGCTCGCCGGAGTTCGTGAGGTACAGGTCGTCCCCACCTCTCTCTCCTCTCGGTCTGGAACCCCTGAACACCACTGATCGCTTCCCCCTGTTTCCCGCTCGTTTTGCAGTCGGAAACAGCCGGAACCAACGCCACCCGAAGCTCCTCTGCCGCGTGACATCATCACCGGTGAACCAGGCCACCCCGGCGACCAACTCCACCTCCACCCGAACGGCGACACGACACTGAGCCCAACTGTGCCCTCGCCTGACCTCGCCGTGCCCTGCATCATCGCCGGTGAGCTCGCAGGCCGTCTGGACTCGGGGTTAGGGATGATAGGCGGGCCCCGCTTGTCAGCCTCTCCCCTCCATCGCCTCTCTCTCTCGCTGACGCCTGGGCCCCGCCCGTTAGGTTTAAACCTGGCGCGCGCGTGCACCAGTGTGCTGCGCCGCCTCTCAGACTTGGCCTGCTGCGCTGCAGCTGTTCTGGCCCAGTTGCTCAGTTCTCCTTTTCCTTTTTCTTTTCTGTTAGACTTGCAAAAATTCCACAGGATTAAATATTCATCCAAATGCAATGATTCCAACTCCCATATTTTTCTAAAAATCCCACCTATTTAATGGTATAACTTTCACTCATGTCCAAACAACTTTTATGTACTGTTCATATTCAAATTCAAATTTGAATATATCTAAACCCCTCTGAAAATTTGTTTCTCCTATTCTGCCACTCTAAGTCCAAAAACTAGGAATTTTCCCCTTCTTAGTTTTCACCCTAGTATTTAACCAAAATAAGTTGACATTTTTCTGAGCACTTTGGATATTTCTATGAACTTTGTTGAATATTTGTAAATACTTACGGAGGAGCTGTAAATCGCTGGGCCCGCCGGGTTCCTGATGACCACCAATGAAGGCGCCAATGAACTCGTGGCACAGGTCAGCCCACGACGAAATGGAGTTCTCCGGTAGGTGCGTCAGCCAAGACCTCACACTGTATTTGACGGCCAAAGGGAAGTAGTTAGCGAACACCTTCTCATCTCTTCCCCCGGTAGCCTGAACAGCGATGGTGTAGATGCCTAGGAACTCTGCCGGGTTCAGGCTCCTGTCAAACTTCTCAGGTATCTCTAGCTTGAACGTGCGAGCGGACGGCCAACGGACTTGCCGCAGCTCTCGTGTAAAGGCAAGGAAGCCAACCTCGAACGGTAGACACCCGCCAACACTGAGCGCAGGCTCGTCGATGTTGAGGCTGTCGCACCCGTCGGTCCGGCGGAGGTCGTTGTGGTGCTGCTGGATGAAAACGCGCGCGTCTCCTCTCCGCCCATCCCGCGGGGCTCGACATTGGCCTGGACGTACTCGAGGGTCAGAAGATGCCATGGAGACGCCGTCGTGATCTTGATTTTGTTGCGCTCGCGCTAGCTGCCGTGGTGGGGACTGCACCATGGGGATGGCCCCCTTTCGTGCGGTCAACAACACGAGTTGTTGTTATCTCTTGGGGAGGTTGTGGCAGGCCAGCTCGCCGTGAGCCCCCAGCTTCAACGAAATCGAGCAAAATTTGGATGGTGGCACGCCATTCGTCCATCTGCTCGGCCGCTAGCGGAAACCTCAGCAGCAGCTGAGCTCGCGCCATGGCCTCCGAAGCAGTGCTTGGCATGGATGTCGATGAAGTTGATCGTACCGTCGCGCGGCTCCTGACGGTGCCACCGGCTGTAGTGATGCGCCCCCGCTATCGCTGCGGGGCGACCACCTGGTGGTGCGGCGAAGGTGCTTGAGGGCCAGCGGCTCCGTGTGGCGCAGCGGCATGGTCGGCCCGTCCCGGGGAGGTGCACGCGCGACGACCGCACCCGTGGTGGGGGCGGCCGGAGGGTAGCGACTCGCTCTGGTCCGAGCGCCGTTGTTGTGGCCGTGCCCGTCGGTGGGGGATATGGCCGCAGATGGAGTGATCCCCTCACCCGTACCTTAGGGAGAGTGGTCGTCTTTGTGTCGCTGATGCTGCTCTCCTTCGATGCCTCCTTCTCCTGCATCGGCTGCGGGAGAAGTGGGGATGGCACCGCCTGCTCCGACCACTTCCCCAGCAACGTCTACGTCCTGGTGCGCTTCCGCACCCCCCGTAGCATTGGAGGCTGTGGGCGGCGGAGCCTTCGAGGTGGATGGGTGAGCTGAAGGACCGAACTTCTTCTTGGGCGCCATGGTCGATGGCGCCGTCGAAGATGGCGATGGTGATGAAGATGACGCGCTGCGCACGCCTTCAGGTTCGCACAAGCATGCCCCCTACCTGGCGCGCCAAAGATGTCGCGGGAAACCACGGCTACCTATGGGACTAGGAGGTCCCTTCCTGGTTCGGCAGGGGGGCGACGCGTTGCACAAAGTGAAGAGGGGTGTGGGGCAACACGGCAGAGATCACACGGGCTATTTACCCAGGTTCGGGCCGCCGTGAGGCGTAAAACCCTACTCCTGCTTTGGTGGATTGATAGTGGAAAAGGTGGTGGCGAGCGTAGTACACTTGCCCGTCAGGGGTTGCCTTGGGGCAACAATGACTACGTGCGTATGGGGGTGTGAGTTATCCAACCTTCTAACCCTTTCGACGGTTGCCATGGGCCTCCTTTTATAGATCAAGGGGTCACCACAATGGCAAAGTAGTCATTATGCACCGGTGTGATAGCAAACAGTGATATCATACCTAACTCTATGGGCTGACAGGGCGCATTAAATGCACTACTTAGTGTCACATCACAGGTTGCCTGGCAAGGCTTGTCAGGCTATCTTGCCATCTCCGCACCTGTTCTCTTGACACATCGCAGAACTGGTGTCGTCTGTGGATTTCTCCTATAGGAAATGGCTGCCGTGTGGTGAATGGCTACCACTTAATCACCTTGCGGCTTGACACCACATTGATCAATGATGTGGGTCGTGCTTGAGTTGTTGGTGAGGTGGTTTTACCTCCGTGAGGCCCGGCAGGCCCTGCCGAGGTGTCTTGGTTGTCTTCTTCTAGAAGTGGCCTCGCCCCTTGCCGGGTTCGCCTGCCCAGCAAGGGAGGCTTTTCTCTTAGTGATATCTGATACGTCTTCAATGTATCTATAATTTTTTATTGTTCCATGCTATTATATTATATGTTTTGAATGTTTAATGGGCTTTACTAAGCACTTTTACATTATTTTTGGGACTAACCTATCAACCGAAGGCAGAGTGCAAATTGCTGTTTTTTTTTTGCCTATTTCAGTGTTTCGCAGAAAAGGAATATCAAACGGAGTCCAAACGGAATGAAACCTTCGGGAGAGTTATTTTTGCAACAAACGTGATCCAAGGGACTTGGAGTGGACGTCAAGAAAGAAGAGAGGAGGCCATGAGACAGGCAGGCGCGCCTACCCCCCTGGGCGCGCCCCCACCCTCGTGGGCCCCTTGCAGATCCACCTACCTACTTCTTCCTCCAATAAATATCCATATACCCCGAAAACATCCAGGAGCACCATGAAACCCTATTTCCACCGCCGCAACCTTCTGTACCCGTGAGATCCCATCTTGGGGCCTTTTTCGGCGCTCCGCCGGAGGGGGAATCAATCACGGAGGGCTTCTACATCAACACCATAGCCTCTCCGATGATGGGTGAGTAGTTTACCTCAGACCTTCGGGTCCATAGTTATTAGCTAGATGGCTTCTTCTCTCTCTTTGGATCTCAATACAAAGTTCTCCTCGATCTTCTTGGAGATCTATTCGATGTAATTCTTTTTGCGGTGTGTTTGTCGAGATCCGATGAATTGTGGGTTTATGATCAAGATTATGTATGAACAATATTTGAATCTCCTCTGAATTCTTTTATGTATGATTTAATATCTTTGCAAGTCTCTTCGAATTATCAGTTTGTTTTGGCCTGCTAGATTGATATTTCTTACAATGGGAGAAGTGCTTAGCTTTGGGTTCAATCATGTGGTGCTCGATCCTAGTGACAGAAGGGGAAACGACACGTATTGTATTGTAGCCATCGAGGATAAAAAGGAGGGGTTTAAATCATATTGCTTGAGTTTATCCCTCTATATCATGTCATCTTGCCTAATGCGTTGCTATGTTCTTATGAACTTAATACTCTAGCTGCATGCTGGATAGCGGTCGATGTGTGGAGTAATAGTAGTAGATGCAGAATCGTTTCAGTTTATTTGTCGCTGACGTGATTCCTATATACATGATCATGCCTAGATATTCTCATAACTATGCACCATTCTATCAATTGCTCGACAGTAATTTGTTCACCCACTGTAATACTTATGCTATCTTGAGAGAAGCCACTAGTGGAACCTATGGCCCCGGGTCTATTCTCCATCATTTAAGTTCCAATCTATTTTTACTTTGCAATCTTTACTTTCAATCTATATCGTAAAAATACCAAAAATATTTATCTTATTATATCTATCAGATCTCACTTTTGCAAGTGGTCGTGAAGGGATTGACAACCCCTTTATCGCGTTGGTTGCAAGGTTCTTATTTCTTTGTGTAGGTACGAGGGACTTGCGTATGGTCTCCTACTGGATTGATACCTTGGTTCTCAAAACTGAGGGAAATACTTACGCTACTTTGCTGCATCACCCTTTCCTCTTCAAGGGAAAAACCAACACAGTACTCAAGAGGTAGCAAGAAGGATTTCTGGCGCCATTGCCGGGGAGGCTTACGCAAAGTCAAGTCAAGATTTGATCTCCCGTCAACTAGCCAATTTCTGGGCCGTTGCCGGGGACTCTGTGCACAAGTCAAGATATACCAAGTACCCATCACAAACTCTTATCCCTCGCATTACATTATTTGCCATTTGCCTCTCGTTTTCCTCTCCCCCACTTCACCCTTTCCGTTTTATTCTCCCTTTTTTCCGTTCGCTTTTTCTTTCGCTTGCTTCTTGTGTGTGCTTGTGTGTTGGATCGTTCATCACGATGGCTCAGATAATACTAAATTGTGTGACTTTTCCAATACCAACAGCAATGATTTTCCTAGCACTCCTATTGCTCCTCTTACCGATGCTGAATCTTGTGAAATTAATGCTTCATTGCTGAATCTTGTCATGAAAGATCACTTCGCCGGCCTTCCTAGTGAAGATTCCGCTACCCATCTAAATAGCTTTGTTGATTTGTGTGATATGCAAAAGAAGAAAGATGTGGATAATGATATTGTTAAATTGAAGCTATTTCGTTTTTAGCTTAGAGATCGTGCTAAAACTTGGTTTTCGTCTTTCCCTAAAAATAGTGTTGATTCATGGAATAAGTGCAAAGATGCTTTTTTCTCTAAGTATTTTCCTCCCGCTAAGATTATCTCTCTTAGAAACGATATTATGAATTTTAAGCAACTTGATCATGAACATGTTGCACAAGCTTGGGAGAGGATGAAATTAATGATCCGTAATTGCCCTACACATGGTTTGAATTTATGGATGATTATACAAAAAAATTATGCCGGATTGAATTTTGCTTCTAGCAATCTTTTAGATTCGGCCGCGGGAGGCACTTTTATGGAAACCACCTTAGGAGAAGCTACTAAACTCCTAGATAATATTATGGTTAATTATTCTAAATGGCACACCGAAAGATCAACTAGTAAAAAGGTTCATGCGATAGAACAGATTAATGTTTTGAGAGGAAAGATGGATGAACTTATGAAATTATTTGCTAATAAGAATGTTTCTTCTGATCCTAGTGATATGCCTTTGTCTACCTTGATTGAGAATAATAATGAATCTATGGATGTGAATTTTGTTGGTAGGAATAATTTTGGTAACAACGATTAGAGAGGAAACTTTAATCCTAGGCCGTTTCCTAGTAATTACTCTAATAATTATGGTAATTCCTACAACAACTCTTATGGAAATTTTAATAATATGCCCTCTGATTTTGAGACTAGTGTTAAAGAATTTATGATTTCTCAAAAGAATTTCAATGGTTTGCTTGAAGAAAAATTGCCTAAGATTGATGAATTGGCTAGGAACGTGGATAGAATTTCTCTTGATGTTGATTCTCTGAAACCTATATCTATTCCACCTAAACATGATATCAATGAGTCTCTCAAAGCTATGAGAATTTCCATTGATGAGTGCAAAGAAAGAACCACTAGGATGCGTGCTAAGAAAGATTGCTTTGTGAAGGCGTGTTCTTCTAGTTTTCATGATAATAAGGATGAAGATCTAAAAGTGATTGATGTATCTCCTATTAAATATTTGTTTTGCAATATGAATCTTGATAATGATCAGACTGGAGAAGAGTCAACTTTAGTTAAAAGGCGTCCCAATGATTCGGAGTTTTTAGATCTTGATGCAAAATTTGGTAAAAGTGGGATTGAAGAGGGCAAAACTTTACATAGCAATGAACCCACTATTTTGGATTTCAAGGAATTTAATTATGATAATTTTTCTTTAGTAGATTGTATTTCCTTGTTGCAATCCATGCTAAATTCTCCGCATGCTTATAGTCAAAATAAGGCTTTTACCAAACATATCGTTGATGCTTTAATGCAATCCTATGAAGAAAAGCTTGAATTGGAAGTTTCGATCCCTAGAAAACTTTATGACTAGTGGGAACCTACTATTAAAATTAAAACTAAAGATAATTAATGCTATGCTTTGTGTGATTTGGGTGCTCGTGTTTCCACGATTCCGAAAACTTTGTGTGATGTGTTAGGTTTCCGTGAATTTGATGATTGTTCTTTAAACTTGCACCTTGCAGATTCCACCATTAAGAAACCTTTGGGAAGAATTAATGATGTTCTTATTGTTGCCAATAGGAATTATGTGCCCATAGATTTCATTTTTCTTGATATAGATTGCAATCCCTCATGTCCTATTATTTTTGGTAGACCTTTCCTTAGAACAATTGGTGCAATTATTGATATGAAAGAAGGGAATATTATATTCCAATTTTCGTTAAGTAATGGCATGGAACACTTTCGTAGAAAGAAAATTAAATTAACTTATGAATCTATTATGAGAGCCACTTATGGATTGCATGCCAAAGATGATACTACCTAGATCTATTCTTGCCTTTATGCCTAGCTAGGGGCGTTTAACGATAGCGCTTGTTGGGAAGCAACCCAATTTTTTTTTTGTTCCTTACTTTTTGGTTCTGTTTAGTAATAAATATTTGATCTAGCCTATGGTTAGATTTTTTTTATGTTTTAATTAGTGTTTGTGCAAGTAAAACCTATAGGATCTTCTTGGATGATAGTTATTTGATCTTGCTGAAAAAGTCAGAAACTTTCTGCTCACAAAAACAATTGTTACAAATCACCAGAACGTGATAAAATACTGATTCCAATTGAAGTAGATCAATAAACAAATTATATAGGTTTTCCTATTTTGGTAGATTTTTCTGAGTTACAGAAGTTTCCGTTAGATGCAGATTACTACAGGCTGTTCTGTTTTTGACAGATTCTGTTTTTCGTGTGTTGTTTGCTAATTTTGATGAATCTATGGCTAGTATCGGAGGTTCTGTGCCATAGAGAAGTTGGAATACAGTAGGTTTAACACCAATATAAATAACGAATGAGTTCATTGCAGTACCATAAAGTGGTGGTTTTTTTTATTTCGTTAACGGAGCTCATGAGATTTTCTATTGAGTTTTGTGTTGTGAAGTTTTCAAGTTTTTGGGTAAAGATTTGATGGATTATGGAACAAGGAGTGGCAAGAGCCTAAGCTTGGGGATGCCCAAGGAACCCCAAGGCAAAATCCAAGGACAACCAAAAGCCTAATCTTGGGGATGCCCCGGAAGGCATCCCCTCTTTTGTCTTCGTCCATCGGTAACTTTACTTGATGCTATATTTTTATTCACCACATGATATGTGTTTTGCTTGGAGCGTCTTGTATGATTTGAGTCTTTGCTTTTTGGTCTACCACAATCATCCTTGCTGTACACACCTTTTGGGAGAGACACACATGAATCCGAATTTATTAGAATACTCTATGTGCTTCACTTATATCTTTTGAGCTAGAAAATTTTGCTCTAGTGCTTCACTTATATCTTTTAGAGCACGGCGGTGGTTTTATTTTATAGAAATAATTGTTATCTCATGCTTCAATTATATTATTTTGAGAGTCTTTTAGAACTGCATGGTAATTTGCTTTGGTTAAAATTTTAGTCCTTAAGTGATGAGCATCCAAGATAGGTATAATAAAAACTATCATATAGAGTGCATTGAATATTATGAGAAGTTTGATACTTGACAATTGTTTTGAGATATGAAGATGGTGATATTAGAGTCATGTTAGTTGAGTAGTTGTGGATTTGAGAAATACTTGTTCTAAAGTTGTGATTCCCGTAGCATGCACGTATGGTGAACCGTTATGTGATGAAGTCAGAGTATGATTTATTTGTTGATTGTCTTCCTTATGAGTGGTGGTAGGGGACGAGCGATGGTCTTTTCCTACCAATCTATCCCCTAGGAGCATGCGCGTAGTACTTCCTTTCGATAACCAATAGATTTTTGAAATAATTATGTGAGTTCTTTATGACTAATGTTGAGTCCATCGATTATACGCACTCTCACCCTTCCACTATTGCTAGCCTCTCTAATACCGTGCACCTTTCGCCGGTATCATACAACCACCATATACCTTCCTCAAAATAGCCACCATACCTACCTATTATGGCATTTCCTTAGCCATTCCAAGATATATTGCCATGCAACTTTCCACCGTTCCGTTTATTATGACGCGCTCAATCATTGTCATATTGCTTTGCATGATCATGTAGTTGACATCGTATTCGTGGCAAATCCACCATTCATAATTCTTTCATACATGTCAGTCTTGATTCATTTCATATCCCGGTACACCGCCGGAGGCATTCACATAGAGTCATATTTTGTTCTAAGTATTGAGTTGTAATTTTTGAGTTGTAAGTAAATAAAAGTGTGATGACCATCATCATTAGAGCATTGTCCCAAGTGAGGAAAGGATGATGGAGACTATGATTCCCCCACAAGTAGGGATGAGACTCCGGACGAAAAGAAAAAAAATAGGCCATAAAAAAGAGAAAAGGCCCAAATAGAAAAAGGAGAGAAAAAGAGAGAAGGGACAATGTTACTATCCTTTTACCACACTTGTGCTTCAAAGTAGCACCATGATCTTCATGCTAGAGAGTCTCCTATGTTGTCATCTTCATATACTAGTGGGAATTTTACATTATAGAACTTGGCTTGTATATTCCAATGATGGGCTTCCTCAAAAATGCCCCAGGTCTTCGTGAGCAAGCGAGTTGGATGCACACCCACATAGTTTCTTTTGTTGAGCTTTCACATGCTTATAGCTCTAGTGCATCCGTTGCATGGAAATCCCTACTCACTCACATTGATATCTATTAATGGGCATCTCCATAGCCCGTTGATATGCCTAGTTGATGTGAGACTATCTTCTCCTTTTTGTCTTCTCCGCAACCACCAATCTATTCCACATATAGTGCTATGTACATGGCTCACGCTCATGTATTGCGTGAAGATTGAAATTTTTTGATAACATCAAAAGTATAAAACAATTGCTTGGCTTGTCATCGGGGTTGTGCATGATTTAAATTTTTTGTGTGATGAAGATAGAGCATAGCCAGACTATATGATTTTGTAGGGATAACTTTCTTTGGCCATGTTATTTTGAGAAGACATGATTGCTTTGTTAGTATGCTTGAAGTATTATTATTTTCATGTCAATATTAAACTTTTATCTTGAATCCTTCGGATCTGAACATTCATACCACAATAAAGAAAATTACATTAAGAAATATGCTAGGTAGCATTCCACATCAAAAATTCTGTTTTTATCATTTACCTACTTGAGGACGAGCAGGAATTAAGCTTGGGGATGCTTGATACATCTCCAATGTATCTATAATTTTTTATTGTTCCATGCTATTATATTATCTGTTTTGGATGTATAATGGGCTTTACTAAGAAGTTTTACGTTGCTTTTGGGACTAACCTATCAACAGAAGGCCCAGTGCAAATTGCTGGTTGTTTGCCTATTTCGGTGTTTCGCACAAAAGGAGTATCAAACGGAGTCCAAACAGAATGAAACCTTCCGGAGAGTTATTTTTGGAACAAACGTGATCCAGGGGACTTGGAGTGGACGTCAAGAAGGAAGTGAGGAGGCCACGAGGCAGGGAGGGGCACCCCCCATCCTCGTGGGCCCCTCGCAGCTCCACCGACCTACTTCTTCCTCCTATATATATCCATATACCCCGAAAACATCCAGGAGCACCACGAAACCCTATTTCCACTACCGCAACCTTCTGCACCCATGAGATCCCATCTTGGGGCCTTTTCCGGCGCTCCGCCGGAGGGGGAATCGATCACGGAGGGCTTCTACATCAACAACATAGCCTCTCCGATTATGCGTGAGTAGTTTACCTCAGACCTTCGGGTCCATAGTTATTAGCTAGATGGCTTCTTCTCTCTCTTTGGATCTCAATACAAAGTTCTCCTCGATCTTCTTGGAGATCTATTCGATGTAACTCCTTTTGCGGTGTGTTTGTCGAGATCCGATGAATTGTGGGTTTATGATCAAGATTATCTATGAACAATATTTTAATCTCCTCTGAATTATTTTATGTATGATTTAATATATTTGCAAGTCTCTTTGAATTATCAGTTTGGTTTGGCCTACTAGATTGATCTTTCTTGCAATGGGAGAAGTGCCTAGCTTCGGGATCAATCATGCGGTGCTCGATCCTAGTTACAGAAGGGGAAACGACACGTATTGTATTGTTGCCATCGAGAATAAAAAGGTGGGGTTTATATCATATTGCTTGAGTTTATCCCTCTACATCATGTCATCTTGCCTAATGCATTACTCTGTTCTTATGAACTTAATAGTCTAGATGCATGATGGATAGCGGTCGATGTGTGCAGTAATAGTAGTAGATGCAGAATCGTTTCGGTCTACTTGTCGCGGTGTGATGCCTATATACATGATCATGCCTAGATATTCTTATAACTATGCACTATTCTATCAATTGATCGACAGTAATTTGTTCACCCACTATAATACTTATGCTATCTTGAGAGAAGCCACTAGTGAAACCTATGGCCCCCGGGTCTATTCTCCATCATATAAGTTCCAATCCATTTTTACTTTGCAATCTTTACTTTCAATCTATATCGTAAAAATACCAAATATATTTATCTTATTATCTCTATCATATCTCACTTTTGCAAGTGGCCGTGAAGGGATTGACAACCCCTTTATCGCGTTGGTTGCAAGGTTCTTATTTGTTTGTGTAGGTACGAGGGACTTGCGTGTGGTCTCCTACTGGATTGATCCCTTGGTTCTCGAAACTGAGGGAAATACTTATGCTAATTTGCTGCATCGCCCTTTCCTTTTAAAGGGAAAAACCAACGCAGTGCTCAAGAGGTAGCAATATCCTGCTTCTCTCGCTCGATCTTGGTCCCTCTGATCTGTATGCTAGTCCTTCGAATCTCTTGATTCCTTGCATTCTGGCTTGGGCTGGTGCTTCAATCTTGTTCCTGTGCCTGTGCACCGTCTGGGCAACAGACCCAGAGTTTGTTGCACCGACAGATGGCCTGGACCTTTTGGAGGAGGAACGTGAGCTGACGCTTATAAGATCGACGTTCTACCAACAAGACTTGCACCGCTACCACGACAGGAACGTCAGAGGACGTGCCTTCTAGGAAGGAGACCTGGTCTCTGAGTGGATCAACAAAAACCTCACAAGCTGGCGCCCCTGGGAGGGGCCATTTGCCATATCAAAGGTCCTACATAATGGAGCATACAAACTCTAGAGCTTTGCCAAAGAAAAAAAAGAGCTCAGAGCTTGCAATGCGGATCCGCTCCGCAAGTTTTACACTTAGAATAAAAATTCCTCCTTTGTAATAGTTAGTCCGAATGAACTTAGATGAATAAAAGTGTTGTTGTTCCCATATATTGTCTAGTTAGACCTATGGTCGCATCTCATGACACAATGCTAACTGATTTGGAAACTAACACACCTCCAGTGGGTCCAGAGGAGAAAACTTAGCTGTGAACCATCTTTCGCCTCACTTAAAAAAATCTGAGTGGGATCTGCTCCACACTCAGGGACTTAGCTGCGAACCAGCTTTTGCCTAAGTTGAAAATATAACCCAAGTGGGATATGCTCCACACTCAGGGGCTTAGATGCGAAACAGCTTTTGCCTAAGTTTAAAAACAATCGGATTGAGGATCTGCTCCACACTCGGGGGCTTAGCTGTGAACCAGCTTTCGCCTAAGTTAAAAATATAATCCGAGTGGGATATGCTCCACACTCTGGGGCTTAGCTACGAACCAGTTTTGGCCTAAGTTTAAAACAAATCCAAGTGAGGATCTGCTCTACACTCGGGGGATTAGCTATGAACCAACTTTCACTTAAGTTTACAAAAACAATCCGAGTGAGGATCTGCTCCACACTCGGAGGCTTAGTCGCGGACCAGCCTACGCCTAAGTTAAAAATAATCTGAGTGGGATATACTCCACACTCAGAGGCTTAGCTGTGAACCAGTTTTCTCCTAAGTTAAAAACAATCCGAGTGAGGATCTGCTCCACACTCAGGGGCTTAGCTGGAGGCTTAGTCGCGGACCAGCCTACGCCTAAGTTAAAAATAATCTGAGTGGGATATACTCCACACTCAGAGGCTTAGCTGTGAACCAGTTTTCTCCTAAGTTAAAAACAATCCGAGTGAGGATCTGCTCCACACTCAGGGGCTTAGCTGCGAGCCAGATTATGGTCACACGTTTTGAGTACTAAGATTTGCAAGTCTAGGAAAATAATTTGAGGTTCTTCTTGTTCATCAGTCAGAGGCTCTTCAGCTTCTCCTAGTCCATGTTCTTTTAATGAACACAGATGAGTGACATCGCCACATCAGCACTGCTCCGAGGGGCAGACTTCTTCTAAGCCTTCACCCGAGCGGGGAGTTCGTTCAGCCGTGTTAGCACCGACTCCAGATCCTTCTAAGTCTCCACACCCGGCTGCAACTCCTCATCAATCCGACCCGCAACACCCCTTGTCCGAGTGATATAGCCTAACACATTCTCCAAACGGTCTTCAAGTCGGAGGATGGCAAGGGCTGCATTGTTGGTGATGAGTGACCTGGAAGGATCCAGATCCCTATCAAGCCTCTCCAGCTCCAGTTCCTTGTTGTAGCAGTGCTCTGTTTCGAGGAAAACAGTCCATGAGTGGGTGATTGAGAAAAATACAACAACATATGGATTCCACTCGGTCAAAGGAGATCTTACCAGCAAGCTTCCCACTGAATTCCTCACAAACCGCTTTGATGTGTGCTTCCATAGCATTCTTCTTGTCAATCAGCTGCGTAACCTTCTCCTCCATATTATCCTTCTCCCGAGTGGAGGCACTAATGGTAGCCTTGAGGCCCTTGATCTCCTCCTCTAACTTGCCGACTGAAGCCAGCTTCTTGTCGGTGAGTTTGGTCTTGATCCTGGCCTTCTTCTGACTACCGAGTCGGACGCGTACTACGGAGTGGAACAGGCTTGACCAGTACCGAATCTTAAAGTACCCTTGGGCTACTCACTCAGCCATACCCTTCCCAGAGGAACAAGCTTGACCAGTACCAAATCTTGTAGTATGAAACGTCTCCAACGTATCTATAATTTTTGAAATATTCATGCTATTATATTATCTTCTAGTATGTTTTATATGCATTTATATGCTATTTTATATGATTTTTGGGACTAACCTATTAACCTAGAGCCCAGTGCCAGTTTCTATTTTTACTTGTTTTTGAGTTTTACAGAAAAGGAAAATCAAACGGAGTCCAATTGACCTGAAATTTCACGGAGCTTATTTTTGGACCAGAAGAAGGCCATGGAGTAAAAGAGTTGGGCTAGAAGAGTCTCGGGCTGCCCACGAGGGTGGGGGGCACTGATACGTCTCTGTCGTATCTACTCTTCCAAACACTTTTGCCCTTGTTTTGGACTCTAACTTGTATGATTTGAATGGAACTAACCCGGATCGACATTTGTTTTCAGAGAATTGCCATGATGTTGTTTTATGTGCAGAAAACAAAAGTTCTCGGAATGACCTGAAACTCCACGGAACATCTTAGAAAAAATCATAAAAAATCCTCGCCAAAGATGAAGATCAGGGGGCCCACACCCTGTCCATGAGGGTGGGGGGCGCGCCCGCCCCCCTACCTCGTGGGCCCCCTGGAGCTCCTCCGACGCCAACTCCAACTCTATATATTTGCTTTCGAAGAGAAAAAAGAGAGAAGAAATCATCGTGTTTTACGATACAGAGCCGCCGCCAAGCCCTAAAACCTCTCGGGAGTGCTCATCTGGAGTCTGTTCGGGGCTCCGGAGAGGGGGATTCATCGCCGTCGTCATCATCAACCATCCTCCATCAGCAATTTCATGATGCTCACCGTCGTGCGTGAGTAATTCCATCGTAGGCTTGCTGGACGGTGATGGGTTGAATGAGAGCTATCATGTAATCGAGTTAGCTTTGGTAGGGTTTGATCCCTAGTATCCACTATGTTCTGAGATTGATGTTGCTATGACTTTGCTATGCTTAATGCTTGTCACTAGGGCCCGAGTGCCATGATTTCAGATCTGAACCTATTATGTTTTCATGAATATATGTGTGTTCTTGATCCTATCTTGCAAGTCTATAGTCACCTATTATCTGTTATGATCCGACAACCCCGAAGTGACAATAATCGGGATACTTCTCGGTGATGACCATAGTTTGAGGAGTTCATGTATTCACTATGTGCTAATGCTTTGTTCTGGTTCTCTATTAAAAGGAGGCCTTAATATCCCTTAGTTTCCATTAGGACCCCGCTGCCACGGGAGGGTAGGACAAAAGATGTAATGCAAGTTCTTTTCCATAAGCACGTATGACTATATTCGGAATACATGCCTACATTACATTGATGAATTGGAGCTAGTTCTGTGTCACCCTATGTTATGACTTTTACGTGATGAACCGCATCCATCACCGATCCAATGCCTACGAGCTTTCCATATACTGGTTTACGCTTATTTACTTTCCCATTGTTACTGTTACAATCATTACAAAACACCAAAAATATTACTTTTTCTTTCATTACTCTTTTGTTACCGTTACCACTACTATCATACTACTTTGCTACTAAATATTTTGCTGCAGATACTAAGTTATCCAGGTGTGGTTGAATTGACAACTCAGCTGCTAATACTTGAGAATATTCTTTGGCTCCCCTTGTGTCGAATCAATAAATTTGGGTTGAATACTCTACCCTCGAAAGTTGTTGCGATCCCCTACACTTGTGGGTTATCAAGACCAATTTCTGGCGCCGTTGCCTGGGAGCATAGCTCTGTTCTTTGAGTTACTTGAGATTTATATCTGCTGGACACTATGAAGAATTTGAAAGATGCTAAGACAAAAATTTATCCCTCAAGTACGAGGGGAGGTAAGGAACTGCCATCTAGCTCTGCACTTGATTCACCTTCTGTTATGGGTAATGCGACACCTAAACTTGCTTCTGCTGTTCGTTCTGATATGTCGCATGTTATTGATGATGCCATTCTGCTATGCATGATACTTATGATGAAACTACTTCTATGCTTGATACTACTATGCCCCTTGGTGAATTTCTTGATGAACAAATTTCTAGGGCTAGAGAGAAAGAAATTATTGAAACTGATAATGTTGATGAAATTGATGATGAAGATATGCCTGTTATTCCTGAGGGTTATGTTTTTGATATGGAATCTTCTGCAGCTATTTTTTCCTGCAAAGATAGAAACGAACTTAAGAGGCTATTAGTTAAATGGAGTAAGAATCTCTTAGAGATAAAATGAAACCTGACCCTGCTTTTGCTACTTCACCTATTTGTGTTCCCGATAAGGATTATGAATTCTCTGTTGATCCTGATATAATTACTTTGGTTGAATCTGATCCTTTTCATGGCTATGAATCTGAAACTGTTGTGGCACATCTTACTAAATTAAATGATATAGCCACCCTGTTCACTAACGATGAGAGATATCACTACTTTTATATCCTTAAAATATTTCCGTTCTCATTAAAGGGTGATGCTAAGATATGGTTTAATTCTCTATATCCTGGTTGCGTGCGTAGTCCCCAGGATATGATTTATTACTTCTCTGCTAAATATTTCCCTGCTAATAAGAAACAATCTGCTTTAAAGGAAATATACAACTTTGTGCAAATTGAAGAAGAGAGTCTCCCACAAGCTTGGGGGAGGCTTCTCAAGTTACTTAATGCTTTGCCTGATCATCCTCTTAAGAAAAATGAAATACTTGATATCTTTTATAATGGACTAACCGATGTTTCCAGAGATTACCTGGATAGTTGTGCTGGTTCTCTTTTCAGGGAAAGAACACCGGATGAAGCTGAAATTCTATTGAATAATATGTTGACAAATGAAAATAATTGGGCAGCTCCTGAGCCAACTCATGAGCCAATTACTGAGCCTATTCCTAAACCAACTCCGAAGAAGAGAGGTGTTATATTTCTTAGTCCTGAAGATATGCAAGAGTCAAAGAAATCTACGAAAGAAAAAGGTATTAAAGCTGAAGATGTTAAGAATTTACCTCCTATTGAAGAAATACATGGTCATAATTTACCACCTGTTGGAGAAACATATGATCTTGATCCATTACCTATTGAAGAACCTCCTGATCCTGATAACCCGACACAGGTAGTAAAGGTAAATTCTCTCTATAGATATGATAAAGCTGAAGTCCCTCCTACTAAAATTGCTAGTCAGTGCTTGGATGAGTTTGATAACTTTATATTTAAGCAAGAAGACTTCAATGCTTATTTTGGTAGACAATTAAAATAGAATACCTATATGATTAAAAACTTGGGTGATTATATGGCTAATGTTAGATGTGAACTTAAACTCATTAGCAAACATGCTTCTATGGTTACCACTCAAGTAGAAAAAGTACTTAAGGCTCAAAATGATTTGCTCAATGAAATGAATAGTAAGAAAAATGATTTTGTTCTTAGAGTGGCTACTAGAACTGGTAGAATGACTCAGGAAGCCTTGTATCCTGAAGGCCACCCTAAGAGAATTGAGCAAGATTCTCAGAGAAATAATACTGATGTGCCTAGTTCTTCTAAAAGGAAGAAAAAGAAAAATGATAGGACTTTGCAAACTTCTAGTGAACCTATTGTTGAACCATCTGAGAATCCAAATGATATATCTATGTCTGATGTTGAAACACAATCTGGTAATGAACATGAACCTAGCGAAAATAATAATGATGATGTTCATGATGATACTCAACCTAGTAATGATAATGATGTAGAAGTTGAACCTGATGTTGATCTTGATAACCCACAAGCAAAGAATCAACGTTATGATAAGAGAGACTTTGTTGCTAGGAAACATGGTAAAGAAAGAGAACCATGGGTTCGAAACCCATGCCTTTTCCTCCCAAACCATCCAAGAAAAAGGATGATGAGGATTTTGAGCGCTTTGCTGAAATGATTAGACCTATCTTTTTGCGTATGCGATTGACTGATGTGCTCAAAACAAATCCTTATGCTAAGTATATGAAGGATATCATTACCAATAAGAGAAAGATACCGGAAGCTGAAATTTCCACCATGCTTGCTAATTATACCTTTAAGTGTGGAATACCAAAGAAACTTGGAGATCCAGGAGTACCCATGTAACGCCCCGGATTCGATGCGCCAGGTGTCCTTCAGTTATTCGCTGTCATTGCCATGTCATGTGCTTGAGTGTTGCACTTTGCCATATCATCATCTGCATTTTTATCATGTCATCATGTGCATCGCATTTGCATACGTGTTCGTTTCATGCATCCGAGCATTTTCCCCGTTGTCTGTTTTGCAATCCGGCACTCCTATGTCTCCCGGCGCCCCCTTTTGCCTCTTTTCGTTGTGCGGGTATTAAACGTTCTCGGAATGGACCGAGGTTTGCCAAGCGGCCTTGGTATAGCACCGTGAGACCGCTGTCAAGTTTCGGATCATTTGGAGGTCGTTTGGTACTCCAACAGTTAACCGGTAACCGCAAAAGTCTCTTTGTGTTGCAGCCCAACACCCTTCCAAAGTATTTAAAACCCACCAAACTCCCTTCCATGCTCTCGGTCGTTCGATCACGATCGTGTGGGCGAAAACCGCACCTCATTTGGACTCTCCTAGCTCCCTCTACCTATAAATACACCCCTCCCCCGAAATTCGCGGATCAAATCGCAGTCGAAACCCTAAAATTCCCCCCTCTCCATGGCAGCGCTTCTTCCTCCCTCGCTGCTGGCCCCATGAGCTTCGCGGAGGAGCTCGCCGTCGCGCCTCTTCCCGCCGCCTCCGGGCCCCGCCGCCGCCTCCGCCGCTCTCGGCCCGGCCGCCTGAGCCGCCGCTGGCTGCGGGCCGCCCCCCTGCGTCGTCTCCGGCCAGATCCGCCTCCCGGCACCGGATCCGGCACCCCCCCTCGCCGGCCCCCCTCATCTCCGGCCGGATCCCGCAACTCCGGCGAGATCCGCTGCCGCGTTGACTTCTCCCCCCGAGGTCTATTTTCTCTAAGTCCCGAGTTCGTTGCATATTTTTAGTCATTTTCGTTGCATCATAACTCTGTCATCGTAGCTTCGTTTTGCGCGTGTAATATGTGAAAATGTTCGTCTCGATGAGTAGATTATTTCATCTCATTGCATCATTTTCATTTGAGCTCATCTTGATGCACGAAATGCTGTTGGAAGAGTGCTATGTGATGTTAGTTTCTGATTTTTATCAGAACATGCACTTTTGTCATTTTTGCCATGATTGATGTGTGCACCCTATGAACTTGAGTCCTACATGTGTTTTGTAATATGCCATACCATCTTTAAAGGTGTGTATGCCATGCATTTTTGTGATCTCTGTGGTGACTAGCACAAGCATGCAAAGTAGGCTTCCTGATGTTGCTGATTTCAGCCCTGTTTTGCTGTTATTTTCATGCCATGTTAACTTGATGCTACAGAGAGTTCTATGCATATTTTGAGATTCTTCAGTAAGGATGTTTTGTTATACATGTCTTTCTCTATCCATCCATGTCCTTGTTTGCAATTATGGAGTGCCATAGCTTGAGTCAATCGAGCTCTACTTTTGCTATAAAATGTTTCCTGGCAGATTGTTTACATGTTATTCAATTTTGCCAAGGTTGTTGTAGTTGATCCATGCACCCTATGATGTTGTTCTTGCCATGTATAGCTTCTATGCCATGTATTATTATTGATGGTTGCCTTGACATGCTATGTATTGCTCTGTGGTGAGTGATTCAAGCTCACCAACATGCCTACTTATTGTTGTTCCTGCCATGTTTGAATCTGTAATATAACTTGCCATGTTTACATGGGTGCCATCATATTTTCTGATCCTTTTTGGCTTATGGTCAGTAAGGGACTTTTGTTCTATGATTTGAGTAGATTCATGCCCATGCCTTTTGTTTTCTTGTTGAGGTCCTGTAGCCTGTTGTTTTGATGCTTGCAATATGCCTACTTGCTGTTTTGGACAGATTGTTGCTATAACTTGTATTGTGTGTATGTGTTGAACCGTTGCTCCGTTTTGAGTGTGCTCTATATGAAACTTGCTTGATTTTGCATGTAGCTTCATATTATCATGTTGCATCCTTTTTTTGAGGTGTTTGCTTGATGTTTGTATGCATTTAGCACCAATGCCATGCTTAACTTGTTTTGCTCATATCTTCTAGGCCGTAGCTCCGAATTAAATGAACTTTATATGTAACTTGACTAGAATTTCGTGTAGATCATCGTGGTGCATCTTAACTTGCTGTTTAACAACTTGAACATAAGGTTTATTCAGATCTGGACCAATTTCGAAATTTGCATATGAGGACTTACCGGAATTGTTATATGTTGTTTCCGGCCTCATTTAAACTTGCCTTGATGTGTTGTTCTTGTTTGCATCATCTCTTGCCATGAGTAGTTTCATGTAGTCTTGTCATGCATCATGCCTTGTTCATGTGTGGTGTGTTTACTATGTTGTGTGCTTCTTCTTGTTAGTTCCTGTTTGCTTGCGATCGTGAGGATTCGTTCGTCTCACGCTTGGTTCGGCTTCATCCGTTCGTCTTCTTCATGGACTCGGTCTTCTTCCTTGCGGGATTTCAGGCAAGATGACCGCTACCCTGGATCTCACTACTATCATTGCTATGCTAGTTGCTTCGTTCTATCGCTATGCTGCGCTACCTATTACCTGTTCCTCAAGCCTCCCAAATTGCCATGAACCTCTAACCTTTTGCACCCTTCCTAGCAAACCGTTGTTTGGCTATGTTACCGCTTTGCTCAGCCCTCTTATAGCGTTGTTAGTTGCGGTGAAGATGAAGTTTGTTCCTTGTTGGAACATGGAGATGTTGTTCCTTGTTGGAACATGTTTACTTGTTGGGATATCACAATATATCTTATATTATTAATGCATCTATATACTTGGTAAAGGGTGGAAGGATTGGCCTTATGCCTGGTGTTTTGTTCCACTCTTGCCGCCCTAGTTTCCGTCATATCGGTATTATGTTCCCGGATTTTGCGTCCCTAACGCGGTCGGGTGATTTATGGGACCCCTTGACAGTTCGCTTTGAATAAGACTTTTCAAAGAAGGCCCAACATCGGTTTTACCATTTGCCTCACCTATTCCCTTTTTCCCTTGGGTTTCGGAGCCCGAGGGTCATCTTTATTTTAGCCCCCCGGGCGGTGCTCCTTCGAGTGTTGGTCCGAATCGAGCAAACTGGGGCCACCACGGGCAACTCGAGGTTGGTTTTACTCGTAGCTTGACTTATCCGGTGTGCCCGAGACCGAGGTACGTGCGACTCCTATCAAGATTTGTCGGCACATCCGGCGGCTTTGCTGGTCTTGTTTTATTCTGTCGAAATGTCTTGTAGCCGGATTCGAGACCGATCGGGTCTTCCGGGAGAAGGAATATCCTTCGTTGATCGCGAGAGCTTATCATGGGCTAAGTTGGGACACCCCTGCAGGGTTTGAACTTTCGAAAGCCGTGCCCGCGGTTATGTGGCAGATGGGAATTTGTTAATATCCGGTTGTAGTAAACTCTTCTAAAATACACCAACCGTGTGCGTAACCGTGAGTGTCTCTTTTCGGGGTTGATCGAGAGGAGAACACGGTTTCTGGGTTATGTCTGACGTAAGTAGGAGTTCAGGATCACTTCTTGATCATTACTAGTTGACGACCGTTCCTTTGTTTATCTTCTCGCTCTCATTTGCGTTGGTTAGCCACCATATATGCTTAGTCGCTGCTGCAACCTCACCACTTTACCCCTTCCTTTCCCTTTAAGCTTTGCTAGTCTTGATACCCATGGTAATGGGATTGCTGAGTCCTCGTGGCTCACAGATTACTACACCACCAGTTGCAGGTACAGGTTTTGCGATGATCTTGACGCGAGAGCGATGTTTGCTTGTGTTGGAGTTCTTCTTCTGCTTCTTCTTCGATCAGGGGATAGGTTCCGGTCGGCAGCCCGGCTAGCAGGGTGGATGTCGTTTGAGTTTCTGTTTATGTTTCATCCGTAGTCGGATGTTGATCCTGTATATGATGTGATGTTGTATTCATGTGGCAGTGTATGCCTCTTGTATGTATCACCATCTATTATGTAATGTTGATGTAATGATATCCACCTTGCAAAAGCGTTTCAATATGCGGGTCTATCCTTGGTGGGACCGTCGAGTTCCTTTTGGATAGGGTCGCATATTGGGCGTGACAAGTTGGTATCAGAGCCTCGACCGACCCTAGGAGCCCCCCTTGATTGATTGTGTAGTTTGGCCGCAGTTGAGTCTAGAAGAAAACTATTTTCGGAGACTAGTTATATCGGAGAGCAGGAATTCTTTTTTACTCCTCTGCCCCTTCGTCGCTCTGGTGAGGAATCTTGACGTAGGTGTTTTGAATTACTCCTCTTCCCGTTCAAATTTTCTTTATGTTCACGCAGTTGGTTTTCCGATCGTTGGCCCTCAGCTCTTTTCATCCGGTGCATTTATCGTCAAGTCGACTCGAACCTCTTTGTCTTGCACGAGATCAATCCTCAGTTCTTCCTCTGACGTCGTTGTTTCTTTGACCGAAGTTGTCCTTGCTTTTCCCACCCGCCCACCCTTCTTCTTCTCGGAACCGGAGTCTGTATTCGAGTATCCATCCTACTCGTGCGAAGTCTTTGCTTTCTTTCCTCAATGATTTCAACCGGTGTTTTCTCTTCAAGATATTCGTCGATTTCCCCTTCCAAGTTGCCTGTGTTTTCCCGCCCTCCCACCCTTTTCTTCCCGGAGTCTGACTCTCTCTCGACCAGCTATCTCATTCGTACGGAGCCTCTTCAGTCTTTCGACAATTATTTCAACCGGTGAATTCTCGTCTCGTTCGTCATTCTTCATCCCTTTCTTTTTCCGGTGCACTCAATTCAAGTTTTTCGGGTTGATCACATTCTGTTCCTTGCATCAAGTGTTCTCCCAGTTCGTTCGTCTCTCGCCAGTTTATCCTTCCGGAGTCCTCAAGACATATCAGGAGATTCGTCTGTGTTCCAATTAATTCGAGGTTGTCACCTCATTCAAATATTTCAATTGTTCCGGTGCATCATCTATCTGTTCAACAATCCTTTCCAACGGTGTTTTCTTTTAGTGGGCCCTAACCCACAGGTCTTTTCCCAGGATCTTACTTGACTCTTCTAATTCCCCGGAGTTATTCTCAATTCTTTTCGGAATTTGACGTAAGAATGAATTTCATCAGTCAGATGCCTTTTCAAGATCGATTTCAAATCATTTCATTGTTGGCTCAACCTCTTTGCTTTTCATTCTACCGGAGTACCTCAGTTATTTTGGTGGTGTTTCTCGTCGTCATTTGAAGACCGAAGTAGAGTTTCTCTTAAATCTTGTCCATTCTCCCGGAGATTCATGGTGCTAGCTCGATGTTATCCTATCTAATTGTTTCCAGTCGTGCAATTCTTTTCATCCATCCGGAGTATTTCAGGAGTTGCTTTTCTGTTTCGATCATCCGGAGGCCATCTTTTCGGAAGATTTCTTCGTTCCAAGTTTTCAAATTCGTTCTCCAATTATTCTATATCCGTGCCCTTTCGTTCGTCTCAATATTCTTCCGGTGCTTCGTTCAAGTGTTCCTTAATCAGCTCATGATCTCTTTGTTCTTTTGCATCTAAATCCTCTCGAGCATATTTGTTTTTCTAATTCTTCCCGGTGGTTCATCCTCTTTCATCAGTCATTTCCAAATTCTTACGGTGGCTCGTTGAAGATTCCTTTTCTGTTCTCATCTTATATCCATTCGTTCTTTCGAATCCTACTGGCAGTTCATGAAGACCTTCTCAAGTTTGTGCTATAACTTCTTAATCCTTTTCAAGAAGAATAAGTAGTATGTAAAATCCATTGCTTCTCATCAATTTAATTGGTGGAGGATAAGCATACAATAAATCTTATTCTTATTTCCTCAAGTTGATTAATTCCTTCCTTCAGAGTTTGTTCTTGATGAATAAATGCTAGTTCCAAGTGTTTTCATCTTTTCTTATCCGGAGTTCAGTTTCCTCGACCATTTCGTCGGAACCTCCATCGGAATCATCGCAAGGCTTTAATCTTATGTCCTTTCATCCTTCAATTTTATCTCGCCATCCTTTTGTTACCGGAGTTCTTCATGGTGGTTCTTCATGATTTAATTCATTCGTCAAGAGTTCATCAAGATTCTTGTTGGTGGAGTTCAATTATCTTTTCTTCTTGCATCTCTAAGTGTAATAAATCCTCTTATTCTTTTGAAGTGGAGTTTTGCATTTCCTCGTTTTTCCCAGTTATTCAATCTTTTCCGCTTGTGGTCGGTTATCACCTTATAATTTCGAGATGTTTTCGGTAAGTCCACAACAATCTTATTCTTTCGTTGTTGATTTTCTCAACAACTCCGTTCAATCCTTCCTTCTAAGTTCTTTTCATTCAAATTCTTTCAATTCTTCCGGAGGCATTGCGTTGTTTATCTCGTCAAGTGTCATTCCATCCTCTCAAGCTCGTGTTCTAATCCTTCCATGTTCAGCCGGAGTGCTGCCTAATTCTTTCGTTCTTCTTCTTTTTCGAACCGGAGTGCTTTCATAGTCGATCTAATTTCCGTGAGCTTTTGATTCTCGTCATTCTCGTCGTTCCTCTCTTCTTCTCGAGTGCTCTCGATTCTTTGCTTCTTCTCTTGAGTTCTTGTTTCACCTCATCCCTTTTCCCTTCCGTCTCGGTCCTAAGATCTCGGGACGAGATCTCTTGTTAGTGGAGGAGTGTTGTAACGCCCCGGATTCGATGCGCCAGGTGTCCTTCAGTTATTCGCTGTCATTGCCATGTCATGTGCTTGCATGTTGCACTTTTCCATATCATCATCTGCATTTTTATCATGTCATCATGTGCATCGCATTTGCATACGTGTTCGTTTCATGCATCCGAGCATTTTCCCCGTTGTCCGTTTTGCAATCCGGCACTCCTATGTCTCCCGGCGCCCCCTTTTGCCTCTTTTTGTTGTGCGGGTATTAAACGTTCTCGGAATGGACCGAGGTTTGCCAAGCGGCCTTGGTATAGCACCGGTAGACCGCCTGTCAAGTTTCGGATCATTTGGAGGTCGTTTGGTACTCCAACGGTTAACCGGGTAACCGCAAAAGTCTCTTTGTGTTGCAGCCCAACACCCCTTCCAAAGTGGCCCAAAACCCACCAAACTCCCTTCCATGCTCTCGGTCGTTCGATCACGATCGTGTGGTAAAACCGCACCTCATTTGGACTCTCCTAGCTCCTCTACCTATAAATACACCCTCCCGAAATTCGCGGATCAAATCGCGATGAAACCCTAAAATTCCCCTCTCCATGGCCGCTTCTTCCTCCCTCGCGCCGGCCCCATAAGCTTCGCGGAGGAGCTCGCTGGCGCGCCTCTTCCCGCCGCCTCCGGGCCCCGCCGCTCCGCCCGCCTCCGGCCCGCCGCCCATTGCTTTCGCCGCCTTGCCCGCCCTTGCGTCGTCTCCGGCCAGATCCGGCCTCCCCGGCACCGGATCCGGCACCCCCCTCGCCGGCCCCCCTCATCTCCGGCCGGATCCCGCAACTCCGGCGAGATCCGCGGCCGCGTTGACTTCTCCCCCCGAGGTCTATTTTCTCTAAGTCCCGAGTTCGTTGCATATTTTTAGTCATTTTCGTTGCATCATAACTCTGTCATCGTAGCTCTGTTTTGCGCGTGTAATATGTCAAAATGTTCGCCTCGATGAGTAGATTATTTCATCTCATTGCATAATTTTAATTTGAGCTCATCTTGACGTGCGAAATGCTGTTGGAAGAGTGCTATGTGATGTTAGTTTCTGATTTTTATCAGAACATGCACTTTTGTCATTTTTGCCATGATTGATGTGTGCACCCTATGAACTTGAGTCCTACATGTGTTTTGTAATATGCCATGCCATCTTTACAGGGGTGTATGCCATGTATTTTTGTGATCTCTGTGGTGACTAGCACAAGCATGCAAAGTAGGCTTCCTGATGTTGCTGATTTCAGCCCTGTTTTGCTGTTATTTTCATGCCATGTTAACTTGATGCTACAGAGAGTTCTATGCATATTTTGAGATACTTCAGTAAGGATGTTTTGTTATACATGTCTTTCTCTATCCATCCATGTCCTTGTTTGCAATTATGGAGTGCCATAGCTTGAGTCAATCGAGCTCTACTTTTGCTATAAGATGTTTCCTGGCAGATTGTTTACATGTTATTCAATTTTGCCAAGGTTGTTGTAGTTGATCCATGCACCCTATGATGTTGTTCTTGCCATGTATAGCTTCTATACCATGTATTCTTATTGATGGTTGCCTTGCCATGCTATGTATTGCTCTGTGGTGAGTGATTCAAGCTCACCAACATGCCTACTTATTGTTGTTCCTGCCATGTTTGAATCTGTAATATAACTTGCCATGTTTACATGGGTGCCATCATATTTTCTGATCCTTTTTGGCTTATGGTCAGTAAGGGACTTTTGTTCTATGATTTGAGTAGATTCATGCCCATGCCTTTTGTTCTCTTGTTGAGGTCCTCTAGCCTGTTGTTTTGATGCTTGCAATATGCCTACTTGCTGTTTTGGACAGATTGTTGCTATAACTTGTATTGTGTGTATGTGTTGAACCGTTGCTCCGTTTTGAGTGTGCTCTATATGAAACTTGCTTGATTTTGCATGTAGCTTCATATTATCATGTTGCATCCTTGTTTTGAGGTGTTTGCTTGATGTTTGTATGCATTTAGCACCAATGCCATGCTTAACTTGTTTTGCTCATATCTTCTAGGCCGTAGCTCCGAATTAAATGAACTTTATATGTAACTTGACTAGAATTTCGTGTAGATCATCGTGGTGCATCTTAACTTGCTGTTTAACAACTTGAACATAAGGTTTATTCAGATCTGGACCAATTTCGAAATTTGCATATGAGGACTTACCGGAATTGTTATATGTTGTTTCCGGCCTCATTTAAACTTGCCTTGATGTGTTGTTCTTGTTTGCATCATCTCTTGCCATGAGTAGTTTCATGTAGTCTTGTCATGCATCATGCCTTGTTCATGTGTGGTGTGTTTACTATGTTGTGTGCTTCTTCTTGTTAGTTCCTGTTTCGTTGCGATCGTGAGGATTCGTTCGTCTACGCTTGGTTCGGCTTCATCCGTTCGTCTTCTTCATGGACTCGTTCTTCTTCCTTGCGGGATTTCAGGCAAGATGACCGCTACCCTGGATCTCACTACTATCATTGCTATGCTAGTTGCTTCGTTCTATCGCTATGCTGCGCTACCTATTACCTGTTCCTCAAGCCTCCCAAATTGCCATGAACCTCTAACCTTTTGCACCCTTCCTAGCAAACCGTTGTTTGGCTATGTTACCGCTTTGCTCAGCCCCTCTTATAGCGTTGTTAGTTGCAGGTGAAGATGAAGTTTGTTCCTTGTTGGAACATGGAGATGTTGTTCCTTGTTGGAACATGTTTACTTGTTGGGATATCACAATATATCTTATATTATTAATGCATCTATATACTTGGTAAAGGGTGGAAGGCTCGGCCTTATGCCTGGTGTTTTGTTCCACTCTTGCCGCCCTAGTTTCCGTCATATCGGTATTATGTTCCCGGATTTTGCGTCCCTAACGCGGTCGGGTGATTTATGGGACCCCTTGACAGTTCGCTTTGAATAAGACTTTTCAAAGAAGGCCCAACATCGGTTTTACCATTTGCCTCACCTATTCCCTTTTTCCCTTGGGTTTCGGAGCCCGAGGGTCATCTTTATTTTAGCCCCGGGCGGTGCTCCTTCGAGTGTTGGTCCGAATCGAGCACTTCTGCGGGGCCACCACGGGCAACTCGAGGGTTGGTTTTACTCGTAGCTTGACTTATCCGGTGTGCCACGAGACCGAGGTACGTGCGACTCCTATCAGGATTTGTCGGCACATCCGGGCGGCTTTGCTGGTCTTGTTTTATTCTGTCGAAATGTCTTGTAGCCGGATTCCGAGACTGATCGGGTCTTCCGGGAGAAGGAATATCCTTCGTTGATCGCGAGAGCTTATCATGGGCTAAGTTGGGATACCCCTGCAGGGTTTGAACTTTCGAAAGCCGTGCCCGCGGTTATGTGGCAGATGGGAATTTGTTAATATCCGGTTGTAGTAAAATTGAAGTAAACTCTTCTAAAATACACCAACCGTGTGCGTAACCGTGAGTGTCTCTTTTCGGGGTTGATCGAGAGGACAACACGGTTTCTGGGTTATGTCTGACGTAAGTAGGAGTTCAGGATCACTTCTTGATCATTACTAGTTGACGACCGTTCCTTTGTTTATCTTCTCGCTCTCATTTGCGTTGGTTAGCCACCATATATGCTTAGTCGCTGCTGCAACCTCACCACTTTACCCCTTCCTTTCCCTTTAAGCTTTGCTAGTCTTGATACCCATGGTAATGGGATTCTTTGAGTCCTCGTGGCTCACTGATTACTACACCACGATTGCGGTACAGGTTTTGCGATGATCTTGACGCGAGAGCGATGTTTGCTTGTGTTGGAGTTCTTCTTCTGCTTCTTCTTCGATCAGGGGATAGGTTCCAGGTCGGCAGCCTGGGCTAGCAGGGTGGATGTCGTTTGAGTTTCTGTTTATGTTTCATCCGTAGTCGGATGTTGATCCTGTATATGATGTGATGTTGTATTCGTGTGGCAGTGTATGCCTCTTGTATGTATCCCCATCTATTATGTAATGTTGATGTAATGATATCCACCTTGCAAAAGCGTTTCAATATGCGGGTCTATCCTTGGTGGGACCGTCGAGTTCCTTTTGGATACGGTCGCATATTGGGCGTGACAACCCACTATACCATGCTCCATTAAAAGAAATTATGTTAAAACTCCTTTATGTGATCTTGGAGCCGGTGTTAGTGTTATGCCTCTCTCTTTATATCGTAGACTTGATTTGAATAAGTTGACACCTACTGAAATATCTTTGCAAATGGCTGATAAATCAACTGCTATACCTGTCGGTATTTGTGAGGATGTGCCTGTTGTGGTTGCAAACGTTACTATTTTAACGGACTTTGTTATTCTTGATATTCCCGAGGACGATAGTATGTCTATTATTCTTGGAAGACCTTTTTTGAATACAGCAGGGGCTGTTATTGATTGCAACAAAGGCAATGTCACTTTTCATGTTAATGGTAATGAGCATATGGTACACTTTCCGAGGAAACAACCTCAAGTTTATAGTCTCAACTCTATTGGAAAAATTCCATCGATTATATTTGGAGGTTTAGAATTTCCTCTTCCTACTGTCAAGAAGAAATATGATATTCTTATTATTGGGGATGTGCATATCCCCGTTGAGGTAACATAGTGTTATTCGAATTTTCTCCGGTTCCATGTTAATCGGAATGAGTTTGTTAACAAGACCTGATCAACCTTGTCAGTGGATTCCTTTTGATGAGCATGAGACGGATGAAACTAGAAGCACAACCTTCTGTACCCTCTTTATACTTTCTGTTATTTAGTTGAAATAAAGTAAAAATAGTATTTTTCTGTCTGTTTCCTGATTTATCTATGCAGTATAAAAATACCCCGAAAATAGAAGTCCTCAGAATGCCATGCCAATTTAATATGATTTTTTTGGGAATATTTGAGGATTTATGGTGCAAAAATTACATGCTGGGAGCTGCCACACGGCCACGAGGTGGAGGCGCGCCCTACCCCTTGGCGCGCCCCCTGCCTCGTGGGCCCATGGTGGCCCTCCTCCACTTATTCCTGCACCCATCCTCTTCTTCTTCCTCCCACAAACACGAATATCTGGCTCAAACACGAGTTCCAGCCCTTGTTGCTGTGATTTTTGATCTCTTTGCTCAAAGCACCTCTCACAAAACTGCTTGGGGAGATTGTTCCTTGGTATGTGACTCCTCCATTGGTCCAATTAGTTTTTGTTCTGGTACTTTATTCATTGCAAATTTGTGCTGCATAAGTGACCATGTTCTTGAGCTTGCATGTCAAATTTATATGGTTCCAAGTGGTTCTAATGCTTGATATAGGCTCTAGGCACTTGTAGGAGTAGTTGCTATCAATTTTATTGAAGTTGGTTCACTTTTGTTTGAAGTTACTAAAAAATTCAGAAATTTTTCAAAGAAAACAATATGTTTAGGAAGATGTTCCAAGGTGGTTCTTCAAGGAAGCAAGGCCCTAGGCTTGCAATGCGCGATGCCGATGAGGAGCCCCCAAGGGACGCTTCCGTGAGGCCCTGTGAATGGCCTTCGGAAAATTTTAGGGATCGAGCGGGAATCAAAGAAGAATTTAACGCATATTTGCATAATGTCGATCTTGTGGACTTCAAGGCAGACAAATGCCCACAGTATCATGATCTCACTAGCTCATTTGTGAGGAGGTTTGAGTTTTCATCTTCGTGTAATTCTCCTTCTGTCATGTTTGATCTTTATGATAAATCTTATACCATGGACTTAGAGGACTTTACTTCTGCTTGCAAACTCCCACATTGGGGTAGTACTGTTGATCCCCGTAAATCTGAATCTAGAGACTTTCTTGCTAGTATAACTTTGGGGGAATCTAGAGATATAACGCAAGCCACTATAGGGAGCATTCACTTTGCTGATATACATTATTTTGCTCTTTTCATAGGTAGGTGCATAAATGCTAAGGATGAAGCATGTCACATGTGTGTCCCTGACCTTAGCATTCTCAGGAGTGCTGTGTTAGGAGACCAATCTTATCATATGGGATCCATTGTAGCTCGTAGGTTGCATCATAATAGATATAACAGAGACTTCTTTGGAGGAATTTATGCAACCCGCTTAGCTAATTATCTTGAGATAGACATTTGTGAGGGTGATATGGTGTTGCCCCCCTACTTATTTAGATTTTGATTCTATGGTTTCCCACCAGTTTGTCGAGAGGACTGAATCACCTCTCCAGTATCGACTAATCTTTGGCATGTTGTCCGTATTACTCTTCCTGCTCCTGCCTTCTTTGATTCTCAGACAAAAGGAAGATATGTTATTACCAGAGAGGAGGCAGATGAGTACGAGAGGAGGGCGGAGGCAGCTCGTCGCCACGTGCAGCTCAGGAGGCGATAGCCGCTGCATCGCGGTACGACCCCAGCTACACCTACGGGTATCAGCCAGGCTATCCCTGGCAATGAACCAACTTAGGCCAAAAGCCTAAGCTTGGGGGAGTACGTATTTCCCACCGACATTACATTTATGTTCACACACACTCATTGCTAGATGTCGGTGCTCATACTCTTCCACTGTAATATCCATGCTAGTTTATTTTCTTTTTCCTGCTTTCTTCTTGTGTGTTTAATAAACTTTAAGAAAAACAAAAAAATTAGTAGTAACTTCTAGTTAGTTTACTTTTTTCCTGCTGTAGTAGTAATAATTAAAAAGAAAACCCAAAAAGATTTCCTGTTCTTCTTTTGCTTGTTGGGAGCTTTCCCATGTAAATAGTTTTATTTCTTTTCTTCTCTTTGGGGGTCGATAGGAGAAGACCATGATTAAATTGTTGAAGTGGCTCTTATATGCATTATTGTTGATTTAATCAAGAGCCCATATTGCCTTGTGTTCTCCTGTTTATTGAATGCTCGCAGATTCCATCTTAGTCCAATGCACGTGCACTCTTATTATTATCCACATCGTTCGGTCATGCAAGTGAAAGGCAATAATGATGATATATGATGAATTGATTGGGATAAGCGAAGCTGGTATGAACTCGACCTTTCTTGTTTTTTTAAATATGATGAGTTCATCATTCTTGATTCAGCTTATTATGAATAAACATGTTTGCAATGACAATTAGAGATCATAGTTGCTCGTGCCATGCTTGATTAGCTATGATTTATAATGGTTTACCTTGCGTGCTAACATGCTATTAAAATGGTTGTGATGTGGTATGATGGGGTGGTATCCTCCTTTGAATGATTTAAGTGACTTGACTTGGCACATGTTCACACATGTAGTTGAAACAAATCAACATAGCCTTCACGATATTTATGTTCATGGTGGATTATATCCTACTCATGCTTGCATCCAATGTTTATTAATTTTAATGCATGTTCATGACTGTTGTCGCTCTCTAGTTGGTCGCTTCCCAGTCTTTTGCTAGCCTTCACTTGTACTAAGCGGGAATACTGCTTGTGCATCCAATCCCTTAAACCCCAAAGTTATTCCATATGAGTCCACTATACCTTCCTATATGCGGTATCTACCTGCCGTTCCAAGTAAATTTGTATGTGCCAAACTATAAACCTTCAAATAAACATTCTGTTTTGTATGCTCGAATAGCTCATGTATCAACTATGGCCGTCCTTATCTTCCATGTTAGGCGGGTTATTCTCAAGAGGAGTGGACTCCGCTCCTCACTCATGAGAACATGGCTGGTCACCGGGATGCCCAGTACCATGCTTTATGCAAACTAAATCAAAATTAATTGCAAACAAAACTCCCCCTGGGACCTGATGTTAGTTGGAGGCACTCGTTGTTTCGAGCAAGCCGTGGATTGATGCTTGTTGGTGGAAGGGGAGTATAAACTTTACCATTCTGTTTGGGAACCGCCTATAATGTGTGTAGCATGGAAGATATCACCATCTCTTAGTTGTTATGTTGACAATGAAAGTATGCCGCTCAAAATATTATTTATCTCTATTTCAAAACCGAGCTCTGGCACCTCTACAAATCCCTGCTTCCCTCTGCGAAGGGCCTATCTATTTACTTTTATGTTGAGTCATCACCCTCTTATCAAAAGCACTAGCTGGAGAGCACAACTGTCATTTGCATTCATTACTGTTAATTTATATTGGGTATGACTATGACTGGATCTCTTTTACCATGAATTACAATGTCTAGTCAGTCCTTGGTCTTTAAAGGTGCTCTGCATTTATGTTTTGCGGTCTCAGAAAGAGCTAGCAAGATACCATCTTGTTATATCATATTATGATTGTTTTGAGAAAGTGTTGTCATCCGAGATTTATTATTATGACTCGCTAGTTGATTATGCCATTGATAGGAGTAAACATGAGACCTGAGAGTTATTGCAAATGTGGTTAGTTATAATCTTTGCTGAAAACTTGAATGCTGGCTTGACATATTTACAACAACAAGAGCAAACAGAGTTTGTAAAAGTTTTTCTTTTTATCTTTCAGTTTGTCAACTGAATTGCTTGAGGACAAGCAAGGGTTTAAGCTTGGGGGAGTTGATACGTCTCTGTCGTATCTACTTTTCCAAACACTTTTGCCCTTGTTTTGGACTCTAACTTGTATGATTTGAATGGAACTAACCCGGACTGACGATGTTTTCAGTAGAATTGTGATGTTGTTTTATGTAGAAAACAAAAGTTCTCGGAATGACCTGAAACTCCTTGAACATCTTAGAAAAATAATAAAAATCTCGCTAAAGATGAAGACCAGGGGCCCACACCCTGTCCACGAGGTGGGGCGCCCCCCCCCGGGCGCCCCTACCTCGTGGGCCCTGGAGCTCCTCCGACGCCAACTCCAACTCTATATATTTGCTTTCGGAGAGAAAAAAATGAGAGAGAAGAAATCATCGCGTTTTACAATACAGAGCCGCCGCCAAGCCCTAAAATCTCTCAGGAGGGCTGATCTGGAGTCTGTTCGGGGCTCCAGAGAGGGGGATTCGTCGCCGTCGTCATCATCAACCATCCTCCATCACCAATTTCATGATGCTCACCATCGTGCGAGAGTAATTCCATCGTAGGCTTGCTGGGCGGTGATGGGTTGGATGAGATCTATCATGTAATCGAGTTAGTTTTGTTAGGGTTTGATCCCTAGTATCCACTATGTTCTGAGATTGATGTTGCTATGACTTTTCTATGCTTAATGCTTGTCACTAGGGCCCGAGTGCCATGATTTCAGATCTGAACCTATTATGTTTTCATGAATATATGTGTGTTCTTGATCCTATCTTGCAAGTCTATAGTCACCTATTATGTGTTATGATCCGACAATCCCGAAGTGACAATAATTGGGATACTTCTCGGTGATGACCATAGTTTGAGGAGTTCATGTATTCACTATGTGCTAATGCTTTGTTCCGGTTCTCTATTAAAAGGAGGCCTTAATATCCCTTAGTTTCCATTAGGACCCCGCTGCCACGTGAGGTGTTGGGGATATTACTACTGAGCGTAAACCGGCTAGGACAGGCCGGGTTAACTTCATCAGTAGTTGAGTAAGCTAGAAGCCCATGAAGGCAGATAGGAATGCTAGATAGGGGCCCAAGGCCCAGAGCCAGTTTAAGGCCTGCAACCGTGAACCAGTATTGGTATGTAACTTGTATGGTAAGATAGAAAGAGCAGAGACCAAACCGGACACGGTTATGAGCCGGTCTCGGGACTCTATAAACCGACGGCCGGTGTCACCCATGTATATAAGGGGACGACCCGGCGGCGGATCAGGACAACAGACAACAACTCGAGACTCAGGCAAAGCGTATTCGCTCCCTGGTCATCGAAACCCCATCAATTCCATCACAACTAGACGTATGCTTTTACCTTCATCGTAAGGGGCCGAACTAGTGTAATACTCTCTTGCGTCCCTTGTCCGCTTTAACCCCTTTAAGCTAACCCGTAGTGATGGCTCCATGACTAAGTCCTTTCACAAGGACATCTCTCGTGACAAAACCACGACAGTTGGCGCCCACCGTGGGGCTATCGCATGATGATTTCAAGTTCTTGGAGGGCAACTTCGAAGGACTCAAGGGTTTGTGGGCCGGATGACCAAGAGTCGTCGCGGCAAGCTCTACATCGACGATGCAGGATGGGGCCCGAGGCCGTCCCAATTGAGTACGGGTACCGGGTCCCCTTTGGTGGCATACACGTTTTCATTGGCAAATCGGCGAATCGGGCCCTGAGCCGGACATCTGCACCGACCTCGTCGAAACGGCTCAGCGTGCGCGATCTGCCCAGGTCAAGCCTGCCATGAAGCATGCCTTCGTGGGAGTCATCCATGGAGGGGAGTACGAGGACAGATCGGAATCTGGTGGTGAGACCGTCGTTTATTCCGGCGACGAGTCATCGACCAGAGAGACCGAGTCGTTATATCTGTTACAAGATGGCCGGATTGGAGGCTGTTCGATGGCGGCGATGATTCGGACCCCTCGATCTGCCACATGTGGTTGGAATCTTCATGGCGATGCGTGGCGGCGCCCACTCTTCGACCGCAGCAGCAGCAGCGGCCGGGGTAGGAGGCCCTGTGTGGCCGCCGGCTCAAGTCTTATCTGATCTATTTGATGCGTTAGCAACACTAATGGCGGAGGCTAACCCAGCGGATCAGGATGCGCACAATGCGGAAGTCGCGAAGGTAAGGGATCAGATTACCCAGGCCAAGGCCGATTTGGCAGCTGAGGATGCCAGGATGGCCGCAGAGCGGGCCGCTTTAGATGCACAGGCTTACCGGCTTATGCTGGATCAGAATGCATCGCACGAAGTCCTAAAGAGAAGACACCGGTCTCGCCTGCCTCCGGTTTATGATGCTAGGAACCTCTTTAACACCCCAGGTGCAGGGACAAGTAACCCGCCGGTAGTAAACCGGTCGGAGGCACCTGGAGCGGGGGCGCCGGTTCAGCCCCGTTTGATGGGTCCGCCTCGACAGAACAACAACGTTACGCGGCCTGTTCCAATACCACCGGGTCATTACTCTACTCCAATAGACAATCTTGTTGCTGCCGCTTCATGGCTGGAAGCTATCCCAACTGAAGGCGATTCTCCGGCGGCGATCGAGACGCGCTGGGTTAAAGAACTTCTTCGGACAGCCTTGGAGCAACAGGAGGCTTATTCATACAGCCGTGATCGGATTCATTCCACCGCCCGTCCAAGCCGGACTTATAGCAGACGTATGGATGAACCGGCCGTGTCAAGCAATGCGGGGAACCGCGAACCGCCCCGTGGCCACAACCCAGCAGGAGGTGCCGGTGATGCTCGGGATGTGGTGGACCGGGCTCGCGCACGCAGGGAGGCCGATTTAGCAGCGTAGTATGAAGCCCGTCAGCCTACTCCGGTTCGTGCAACCACGGTGAGAGAGCCAGGAGTTATCTCTAGCTCTTTGGGGGTGCTGTGTCTCGTCCCGGCATTACGCAATGTACGCCTGCCCAAGGATTTCAAGGGCCCACACAAGGTGCCAAATTACACTGCCGATTTACCCCCGGAGACATGGGTTGAAAGCTATGAGATGGCCATGGAGATGCTGGATGTGGATGATGCAGCCTGTGCGAAGTACTTCACCATGATGCTAGAAGGGACGGCTCTTACTTGGTTAAAAAGTCTACCTGCTAATTCTATCAGATCATGGGCCGAGTTGAGAACCCGGTTTATCCAGAATTTTAAAGATACATGCAAGCAGCCCATGTCGATTGTGGACTTAGCTGCCTGTGTACTGGAGGAAGGAGAATCAACAACCCGGTGGGTGCGCCGGGTCTCGGAAATTTTGCATTCATCGGACCGCATCAACGCTGACATCGCAGTTCTAACCTTGGAAGGTAATTGCCAGTTTAAGCCCCTGAAGTTGAAGTTGGGACGGATGAAACACCATTGCACTGACAGGGAACCCTCATGGCTGCTTTAGTAAAGTATGATGACTCTGATAGTACCAAGGATCCCGAGTCGGATGATGATAAGGCAGGGAAGGGTAAGAAGAGCAGCAACGCCAAGGGGCAGCACCACAGCCCAGCGGGTCATGGAAACGGCGGTAAACGTAAAGCGGACCACAGCATGGGCTTTGTGGCCAATGCCAGTACGCAGGATAAGGGCCAACGGCGCAAGGGTAAACCGCCCCGGCGCAATGGGGCACCTAACCCTAACCCGGACCGTCTGTCTTACCTATTGAACCAGCCTTGCCCGAAACATGGGATAAAGGAGATGCCGGCCACACACCTCTGGAAGGACTGCTATATCATGCAATAGTTCAAAAATTCTAATGACTTCCGGTATGATCACGGATCGGGTGACGGTTCTGGCCCCGGGTCTCATGGGCCGGGTTATGGCGGAGGAAATTCTGGTTCAGGCTTCCATGGTAATCAGGGCGGACATACAAATCAAGGAAATTAGGGCAACCAAGGTGGTTACAATAATCAGCAGCAGCAGTCGGGTTACCAGAGCAATCCAAAGCAGTTGAATACTGGGCAATATCATGTCTTTACCACTAGCTTGGATAAGCGTGACCAGAAGCTTCATAGGAGAGCGGTAAGCTCCGTTGAACCGGCGGTGTCCCGTTACTTACGGTGGTCCGAGCAGCCGATTGTGTGGAGCAGGGAGGATCATCCACCCCGGGTTGACAATCCGGGTCAGTTGGCGTTGGTGGTGGCACCTCAGGTAGGAGGTTACAAGTTCACAAAGGTACTCATGGACGGAGGGAGCAGTATCAACATCCTGTATTATGAAACTTTCCGTCACATGGGGTTAACAGATAAAAATCTTAGACCGTCCAGTACGGTGTTCCATGGTGTGGTGCCTGGTAAATCAGCGTATCCTGTTGGCAAGATAGCTCTGGAGGTAGCTTCTGGGGATGAACATGACTCAAGATCAGAAACCTTAACGTTTGAAGTGGTGAAGATCAGAAGTCCCTATCACGCCCTGTTTGGACGGCAGGCTTATGCTAAGTTTATGGCACGACCTTGTTATGTCTATCTTCAGCTCAAGATGCCGGGTCACAAGGGAACTATAACTGTCCATGGGAGCCGCAAGATCGCTCTGGAGTGTGAAGAAGGTGATGTGGCTTATGCTGAGTCAGTTTGTGCTGCAGAGGAGTTGAAGTTTTACAAGGATAATGTTGATCCGGAGATATGACTCCATTGAAGAAGCCAACTACCGAGCACGACCCGGCCCTGAAGTTCAAATCGGCTGCTGAGACTAAGCTTGTTGACTTCGTACCTGGCGATTCGTCCAAGCAGTTCAGCATCAGCGCAAACTTGGATCTAAAATAGGAAAGCGCGCTCATCGAGTTCATCTGTGAGAATCAGGACATCTTTGCGTGGAAGCCTTCGGACATGCCAGGTGTACCGAGAGAACTCGCTGAGCACACTCTTAATGTAGATCCTAAGTTCAAACCGGCGAAGCAGTTTCTCCGCCGGTTCAATGAAGAAAGACGCAAAGCTATTGGAGAAGAAGTAGCCAGGCTCTTGGCGGCTGGATTTATCGTTGAAGTTTTCCATCCTGAATGGTTGGCTAATCCGGTGCTGGTCCTTAAGAAAAATGGCACATGGCGCATCTGTGTGGATTACACAGATCTCATCAAAGCTTGCCCAACTGATTGTCACGCCCAAGATGCGACCCTATCCTAAAGGAACTCGAAGGTCCCACCAAGGATAGAAGCGCATCTTGAAAACGCTTTGCAAGGTGGATATCATTACATCAACATTACATAATAGTGGGGGTACATACATACGGCACAAATGCCACAAGAATACAACATCACATCATATACAAGAACAACATCCGACTACGGATGAAACATAAACAGAAACTCAAACAACATCCACCTCGCTAGCCGGGCTGCCGACACGAACCTATCCCCGATCGAAGAAGAAGCGGAAGAAGAACTCCAATACAAGCAAACTCGCTCTCACGTCATGATCATCGCATAACCTGTACCTGCAATCGGTGGTGTAGTAATCTGTGAGCCACGAGGACTCAAAGCAATCCCATTACCATGGGTATCAAGACTAGCAAAGCTTAATGGGTAAGGAAAGGATAAGTGGTGAGGTTGCAGCAGCGGCTAAGCATATATGGTGGCTAACATACATAAATGAGAGCGAGAAGAGAAACAAAGGAACGGCCGTCAACTAGTAATGATCAAGAAGTGATCCTGAACTCCTACTTACGTCCGACATAACCCGAAACCATGTTCTCCTCTCGATCAACCCGAAAAGAGACACTCACTACGCACGCTTTACGGTTGGTGTATTTTAGGAGAGTTTACTTCAAGTTTACTACAACCGGATATTAACAAATTCCCATCTGCCACATAACCGCTGCTTTGCTCTCGAAAGTTTATACCTGCAGGGTGTCCCAACTTAGCCCATGATAAGCTCTCGCGATCAACGAAGGATATTCCTTCTCCCGGAAGACCCGATCAGTCTCGAATCCGGCTACAAGACATTTCGACAATAATAAAACAAGACCAGCAAAGCCGCCCAATGCGCCGACAATCCCGATAGGAGCTGCACATATCTCGTTCTCGTGGCAACACCGGATGAGACTAGCTACTGAGTAAAACCAAACCTCGGGTTGCCTCAAGGTGGCCCTTGCAGTAGCTCGGTTCAGGCCAGCACTTAGAGAAGCACCGCCCGGGGGCTAAATAAAGATGACCCTCGGGTTGGCCGACCCAAGGAAAGGGTGTAGGTGGTGGTGAGGCAAATGGTAAAACCAAGGTTGGGCCTTTTTGGAAAAGTCTTATTCAAAGCGAACTGTCAAGGGGTCCCATAAATCATCCAACCGCGTTAGGGACGCAAAATCCGGGAACATAATACCGATATGACGGAAACTAGGGCGGCAAGGAACAAACTTCATCTTCACCTGCAACTAACAACGCTATAAGAGGGGCTGAGCGAAAGCGGTAACATAGCCAAACAACGGTTTGCTAGGAAGGGTAACAAAGGTTAGAGGCTGACATGGCAATTGGGATGGCTTGACAAACAGGTAATAGGTAGCGCAGCATAGCGATAGAACGAAGCAACTAGCATAGCAATGATAGTAGTGAGATCCAGGGTAGCGGTCATCTTGCCTGAAATCCCGCTAGGAAGAAGAACGAGTCCATGAAGAAGACGAACGGAAGTAGTCGAACGAATCCTCACAATCGCAACATTACCGGAACCGAGAAGCAACACCGGAAAGAAACAAACAACATGGTGAATGCACAAGCATAAACATGGCACGATGCACAATCAAGTATGATGCATGTCCGGTTTAATAAGGCATGGCATGGCAAAGTGCAACAAACAATACTACCAAATTAAGTGGAGCTCAATATGCAACGGGTTGCATATTGACAAAACACCACATTGACATATTTAGTTTGATCTCGTTTAAGCAACCAAACAATATTAAATGTTGATTATCATGGCAAGGGGTGAAGCAAAAGTAAACTAACTATTTAGGCAAGTTTAAATGAGGCCGCAAACATCAAACAACAATTCCGGAAAATCCTCATGTGCAATATTTTAGATTCGGTACTGTTCTGCCCTAAAACATATTTTATTGTTGTTAAACAGGAAAATAAACTGCACCATGTTAAACTAGGCATTTTTCTACCCCATTTACATATAAAGAACATTTAATTCCGAGCTACGGTTATTTAGTTGTGAATTAAATCATTTTAACATGGCATTATTAGCAAATTAATGCAAAAATCAATTTAAATATTTTAAACATGGATGGAAATGACATTTTATTAATCTACACAATTTTCTGAGCATTTTACATATATAAATTATTTTAATCCGATGCACAGTTAATTAATTATTGATGCATGTACATTAAGGGGTTTTCTGAAAAACTGGCAATCTCTGGATAATTATGAAATTCGCAGCACAGAAAAAAAACAAGTCACGGGCGAATCATGCCCAACAAAGGCTCGGGAGAGGGTGGGTGGCTGCTCACATCCATGGGCTTGGCCCGGTTCGGTGGATGCGGCCGAGGCGCCACTGGCTCGGCGCAGATCCGCCCAAGCGGGCGACGTGGTCTCGCCCACGCTGGCAGGATCGAACGAGGAGGAGAGGCGCGGTCAACGCGGCCGAACGAGCGGGTCTTGGCGCTGGTCGTCGACCCAGCATGCAGAAGCAGGGGAGGCCAGCGACGAGGGATTGGCGGAGGCAGCGGCAACTCCGGCAAGGTGAAGACGGGGCGGCAGCAGATCCGGGCGTGGGAAGGAAGGCATGGGCGCGCGGCGCCGGGGTGCTGCTGGCGAGGGCCGGCGTCTGGGAGCTCGAGGACGACGTCGTCCGGGCGCGGGAGGTGAGGATGGCCGGCGCAAACTCCTTGGGGCTCCCTGTTGCACGAACAGAGGGAGCAGGTGAGAGAGGGAGGAGAGAAGGAGGAGGAAAGGAGAGGCAGGGGCGCAGGGTCCTGCTGTCGGTGGTCGCCAGCGACGTCGAGGCAGAGGCGAGGAAGATGGTGGAGGCCGAGCGCGTTGGAGGAGTGGATCTCAGGCACGGGGACGAGGTGGATCGAGGGAGGCAAGGGCCTGCTGGATGAGCTCCGTCTCGAGGAGCTCCTTCTCGGGCACGAGCGTGGAGACGCGGTGAGGAGGACCTGCGGGTCGGAGCGGCTTGGCGGCGGGGCCATGGCGTGGGGGCTGGTCGGGGCCGGACGGCGCTGCTCTCGGTCCACCCTGGATCGAGGCACAGGAAGAGGGGAGGAGGCGCGGAGCAGCCTGCTCAAGCTCGAGGGTGAGGGCGGCGCTCGGGGCAGAGAAGGAGCTGCTGGTGGTGCACGACGGCGGAGGGAGCGAGGTCGCTCGGGGCCGAGAGGGACTTGGCGGGGCGACGGCTCCTTGCTGCGGCAAGAACAGAGAGAAAGATGTGAGAGAGAGACAAGAAAGAAACGAGACGAAGGCAGGGGAAGAAGAAAAGAGGAGCTGCGACACCTCGAACTCCGGTGGCCAACTGCTCGAGGCCGGAGGTAGCTGGCTGCTTGGGATCGAGCCCATCTCGATCTGGAGCTCCGGGTGCCAAGGGAGGAGAGAAAGGGAGTGGAGCGATGGGCTCCTGGAGCTGCTGATGCGGCTTGATGCAGTGGTTGGGCGGCAGCGGAAATCAAGGGAATTGGTCGGGGAGGATTTGGATCGAGGAGAAGTGGTTGGCTGGTGGATTTTTGGATCGGGAGCGATCCCAAGGAAGAGGGTGGCGGCGGCCGACTGGGCAGGGGCAGGATTTGGATCGATGGGACGACATCTAGGGTTAGGTGTCTATATATATCTCTCAGGGAGATTAGATTAGGGGCTATTTAGGCCCTCTGATTTAAATCGGACGGTCGAGAAAATTAGGTTAGGAGAGCCCAACAAAGAAAACGGTGATGTTTTGTAGACGTTTGGGGATGATCCGGACACAACGGTAACGACTGCCCGGGTCGGGTTCGGGGGAGTTTCAGACACGCGCGCGAGGGGTCTTGAGCAAAGAGTAGAGAGGGTCAAACGGACAGACAAGAGGGAATCGAAAACCCCGATTGGTCTCGAAACGGTCAGCGAAAGCAAGGGGGCAAGGGGTTTTGAGAGAGGTCGACGAAGGCAAGAGGGCTTGACAAAAGATAAACGGAGACAAAGAGAGAAACGGCAACTACAAACGACTACGAGGTTTTATGAAAATATGCAAATGCAATGCGCATGATGCCATGAGATGAGACGCAAGACATGAGCAAAAGCAAAACAAAAGACAAAACCCCAACCACCTAGAAAATAAAATAACACATCTCCGGAAAAGGCAAGAGTTGGAGTTACGAATATGGAAAATTGCATCCGGGGCGTTACAACACTCCACCACTACGATAGGATCTCGTCCCGAGATCTAGGATGGCACCGGAGGGAAAAGGAAGAGGAAGATAAGAGGTAAACTAAGTTGCTTCTTTGACGAACGAGTGAAACCACGAACCTTGAGAGGTTGAACAATTTAAAAGAAAGAGTACAACAGAGATGAACGAGATTGCAAACAATCCGGTAGAAAAAAGGAATAAGGAGTATTACGAGAACTTGAAGGTTGCAAATACATGGAAATAAGAGTTTAATGGACCAGATAGAATTCGAAACCACTCCGGTTAAAACAAGATGAGAGAGGAAGAATGATATAATTTGGGCAGCACTCCGACTGTAAATGGAAGGAGTTGAACATGAACTTGACAAATGAGAGGATACTTGATGAAATCAACAACACATTGTAATGGGTAAGAGGATTTCAGACAGCACTCAGGTTGAAAAGAGAGGCAAAACTTGATAAGATGAAAGAACTCGAATGAAAACACGACACTCCGGCTAAACGGATAAGCAAGGAAAATTACATGATCCTCAAAACGAGGTGATGGTTAAAGAGCACAACATCACAATGCCTCTGGAAACAAAGCATGATAGTAAGGTAGTTGGAATGAATAGAACGAAGAATGAAACCAACATCTCCTACCATAAATGAATTTGAAAGAGCATCCTTACGAAGTAGAATTAAACGGAGTTGTTGGAAAATCAACAACGAAAAGCACAAGCTTGTTATGGGCTTATGGCAAACATCTCAAAATGATGAGATGACAACCCGCCACTAACAGAAACAATTGATTGGTTGAGATCAATGAAGATAAGAGAAACTTCTTCACCGAGATAAGAAGGAGAAAATTGGATCATTGATAAGCACCACAAATAGCAACATTCCCAATGGAAGGCTTTTAGGTGAAATCTATATCAAGATACTCCAACGAAGAAATTGATGGATTTAAATACCTCATTCTTGACAACATGTGAATCATGAAGCATGAGGAGAAATTGCCAAGGATGACATAACACCATCTCAAAAGATAAGGTAGAAAGAATTGCACTTCGAAATGCAAGAAGAAGAATACTTGAACTCCACAAAACAAAACATGTGTTGAGCACCATGTTTATTTTAGAGTGTAGCTTGGCGGGTCATAACTTCGAGAGAAATCTTGAAGAACAATTGAATAATTAAAAGAATCCTTGACGAACCACCATGTAGAGCCTCTATGAAGAACTCCGGTAATAAAAAGATGATAAAACGAAGAGAAGTTGAAAACACAAGGTGAAGCCTTGCAAAAATTTAGATGGAGCTTCGCGACAAGATAATGCGAAAAACTTGGAACTCCGGAAAAGAAAAGATGAACAACTTAGAACCGATAAATGATATCATGAACAACTCCGGAAGAAAAGAATTGAATCACCTCGAGGAAATAAGAATAAGATTTATTGTATGCTTATCCTTCATCAAATTAAATTGATGACAAGCAATGGATTTTACATACTACTTATTCTTCTTGCAAAAGAATTGAGAAGTGGCACAACGCAAACTTGAGAAGGTCTTCATGAACCACCGGTAGGATTCGAAAGAACGAATGAATTAATATGATAACGAAGGAAGTGAAATCTTGAACAAACCACCATAAGAATTGAAAATGAACGACGAAAAGATAAAGAAACACCGGGAAGAATTGGAGAAAAAGAAAACGAAGATACTTGAGAGGATTTAGATACATGAGAACAAAGAGATCATGAACTGATTAGAGGATATTAGAACGATTCACCGGTAAGATTTGGAGAACGGTAGCTACACACTGAGAATGAAGAATTATGACATGATGGCCTACGGAAAAAAAATGGGAACAACTCATGAAAAGCTCCGGATGGGTGAAAAGAATTGCACGACTAGAAACAATTAGATAGGATAACATCGAGCTAGCACCATGAATCTTTAAGAGAACGGACCAAGATTGAGAGGAAAACTCTTCTTAGTTCTTCAAATGATGACGAGGAACGCCACCAAAATTACTGAGATACTCCGGTAGAATGGAAAGCAAAGAAGTTGAGCCAACAATGAAAAATAAGTTGAAAGCGATCTTGGAGAAAGACATTTGACTGATGACAATTCATTCTTACGTCATACTTTGCAATGAATTTGAGAATAACTCCGGGAGAATTAGAAGAGTCAGGTAAGATCCTGGGAAAAGACCTGTGGGTTAGGGCCCACTCGAAAGAAACATCGTTGAAGGATTTTAAAGAGAGGTTGCACCGGTTGAATTAAATGACTTGAATGAGATAATAATCTCCAAATAGCTTGAACGGATCTGGAATGAAAAGACGAGCCTTCTGAGATATCTACAGCACTCCAGGACAAATGAATAGCGAGAAGTGAATGATCAAGAGGTGCATCGGCATGAGAAAAACATTAGAAACGAGGAAAGGAATATGATGAATATCGAAAGCTTGAATTGGATCCACCGGAGAAGAAACAACAATGAAGGATGATGAACTTGGAGCTGTTGAGCATCTTCATGGGAATCACCGGATAAGAACATTGATTGAAAAGAGTGAAGAGACTTCACATGAATAAATGGATACTTGATTAAAATATATAAGTCCTTAAAGAAAAAGGGTGGGAGGGCAGGAAAACAAAGACAACTTGGGACGGATGAAACAAACACCGTTGTGAAAAACTTAGAATTGATCTCGCAAATGTTGAAATGATCGGATCCACTTGAAGAGAAGCACGCTGGTTGGAAAAGAATTAACATGACGACCTCGATGATCAAGAAGGATTAGTATTCACATAGCAATATGAGAACACCGTTTGAAAGGTATGGAATCAACATTTGACTTCGAAGCAACTCGAATACCACAAATAAAACAAAACAAAGGATTTGGCTTGCAGAATAAGCCAGAACAAATACATATGATAGAGATTTACCCAATCTCATATCATGCATCTGTCGGAAAGATATTCTAGGAGCTACTTGAATTCCCACCTATAAACTTCCGAAACTTTCTGGTTATGCAATATGGTGTTGGGGATACAGGGGACACAAAATATATCAGCCAAACTAACAATACCTAGATCCAGTTGTATCCATCCTTCAACACATAACCAAGAAAACTCCGGAAATCGTGTACCTCAACCTTCGAAAAGCCTCCGTTATATGAGTCATGGAAATACTCCCGAACTCGCCCCAGTACTGGGTTATCGGGGTTATCTCACCAACAACTGTACAAAAGAGATTTTCGATGTCGGCAAAACTCGTATTCCAGAATCGCAACGATAAAATTGTGACGACAACACCTCGGAGCTCAACTCCCGGGACACCGCCACAACCCCTAAATGTCGAGGCACCAAGAACAATGTTCTCGCCACAAAACCATCGAACGATTCCAAGATACCAGCGTGATCCTAAAAAAAAATTCGTGAAATTTGAGGAGAGGAAAGACAAAACATCTACGCCAGAGGCCTCACCAGAGCGATTTAAGGGAGTGAGGAGTAAAAGAATCCTACTCTCCGATATATATAATCCTAAGACTCAAAATAGTATTCTTCTAGACTCAACAACGGCCAACAAACAAGGGGGCTCCTAAGGTCGGTCGAGGCTCTGATACCAACTTGTCACGCCCAAGATGCGGCCCTATCCTAAAGTAACTCGAAGGTCCCACCAAGGATAGAAGCGCATCTTGAAGACGCTTTGCAAGGTGGATATCATTACATCAACATTACATAATAGTGGGGGTACATACATACAGCACAAATGCCACAAGAATACAACATCACATCATATACAAGAACAACATCCGACTACGGATGAAACATAAACAGAAACTCAAACAACATCCACCCTGCTAGCCCAGGCTGCCGACCTGGAACCTATCCCCTGATCGAAGAAGAAGCAGAAGAAGAACTCCAATACAAGCAAACTCGCTCTCACGTCATGATCATCGCATAACCTGTACCTGCAACTGGTGGTGTAGTAATCTGTGAGCCACGAGGACTCAGCAATCCCATTACCATGGGTATCAAGACTAGCAAAGCTTAATGGGTAAGGAAAGGATAAGTGGTGAGGTTGCAGCAGCGGCTAAGCATATATGGTGGCTAACATACGCAAATGAGAGCAAGAAGAGAAACAAAGGAACGGCCGTCAACTAGTAATGATCAAGAAGTGATCCTGAACTCCTACTTACGTCAGACATAACCCAGAAACCGTGTTCTCCTCTCGATCAACCCCGAAAAGAGACACTCACGATTACGCACACGGTTGGTGTATTTTAGGAGAGCTTACTTCAAGTTTACTACAACCGGATATTAACAAATTCCCATCGCCACATAACCATGGCACGGCTCTCGAAAGTTTATACCTGCAGGGTGTCCCAACTTAGCCCATGATAAGCTCTCGCGATCAACGAAGGATATTCCTTCTCCCGGGAAGACCCGATCAGTCTCGAATCCGGCTACAAGACATTTCGACAGTAATAAAACAAGACCAGCAAAGCCGCCCGATGCGCCGATAATCCCGATAGGAGCTGCACATTATCTCGTTCTCAGGGCAACACCGGATGAGACTAGCTACGAGTAAAACCAAACCTCGGGTTGCCTCAAGGTGGCCCCACAGGCAGCTCGGTTCAGGCCAGCACTTAGAGAAGCCTTCGCCCGGGGCTAATAAAGATGACCCTCGGGTTGGCCGACCCAAGGGAAAGGGTGTAGGTGGTGGTGAGGCAAATGGTAAAACCAAGGTTGGGCCTTGCTGGAAAAGTCTTATTCAAAGCGAACTGTCAAGGGGGTCCCATAAATCATCCAACCGCGTTAGGGACGCAAAATCCGGGAACATAATACCGATATGACGGAAACTAGGGCGGCAAGAGTGGAACAAAACACCAGGCATAAGGCCGAGCCTTCCACCCTTTACCAAGTATATAGATGCATTAATTAAATAAGATATATTGTGATATCCCAACAAGTAAACATGTTCCAACAAGGAACAACATCTCCATGTTCCAACAAGGAACAAACTTCATCTTCACCTGCAACTAACAACGCTATAAGAGGGGCTGAGCGAAAGCGGTAACATAGCCAAACAACGGTTTGCTAGGAAGGGTAACAAAGGTTAGAGGCTGACATGGCAATTGGGATGGCTTGACAAACAGGTAATAGGTAGCGCAGCATAGCGATAGAACGAAGCAACTAGCATAGCAATGATAGTAGTGAGATCCAGGGTAGCGGTCATCTTGCCTGAAATCCCGCTAGGAAGAAGAACGAGTCCATGAAGAAGACGAACGGAAGTAGTCGAACGAATCCTCACAATCGCAACATTACCGGAACCGAGAAGCAACACCGGAAAGAAACAAACAACATGGTAAATGCACAAGCATAAACATGGCACGATGCACAATCAAGTATGATGCATGTCCGGTTTAATAAGGCATGGCATGGCAAAGTGCAACAAACAATACTACCAAATTAAGTGGAGCTCAATATGCAACGGGTTGCATATTGACAAAACACCACATTGACATATTTAGTTTGATCTCGTTTAAGCTACCAAACAATATTAAATGTTGATTATCATGGCAAGGGGTGAAGAAAAAGTAAACTAACTATTTAGGCAAGTTTAAATGAGGCCGGAAACATCAAACAACAATTCCGGAAAATCCACATGTGCAATATTTTAGATTCGGTACTGTTCTGCCCTAAAACATATTTTATTGTTGTTAAACAGGAAAATAAACTGCACCATGTTAAACTAGGCATTTTTCTACCCCATTTACATATAAAGAACATTTAATTCCGAGCTACGGTTATTTAGTTATGAATTAAATCATTTTAACATGGCATTATTAGCAAATTAATGCAAACATCAATTTAAATATTTTAAACATGGATGGAAATGACATTTTATTAATCTACACAATTTTCTGAGCATTTTACATAAATAAATTATTTTAATCCGATGCATAGTTAATTAATTATTGATGCATGTACATTAAGGGGTTTTCTGAAAAACTAGCAATCTCTGGATAATTATGAAATTCGCAGCACAGAAAAAAAACAAGTCACGGGCCGAATCTGTCTGGCCCAAAGCAGTGCTCAGGAGAGGGGTGGGTGGCTGCTCACATCCATGGGCTTGGCCCGGTTCGGTGGATGCGGCTGAGGCGCGCTGGGCCTGGCGCAGATCTGGCCCAAGTGGGCGACGTGGTCTCGTCCACGCTGGCAGGATCGAACGAGGAGGAGAGGCGCGGTCAACGCGGCCGAACGAGCGGGTCTTGGCGCTGGTCGTCGACCCAGCACGCAGAAGCAGGGGAGGCCGGCGACGAGGGATTGGCGGAGGCAGCGGCAACTCCGGCAAGGTGAAGACGGGGCGGCGGCAGATCCGGGCATGGGGAGGAAGGCATGGGCGCGCGGCGCCGGGGTGCTGCTGGCGAGGGCCGGCGTCTGGGAGCTCGAGGACGACGTCGTCCGGGCGCGGGAGGTGAGGATGTCCGGCGCAAACTCCTTGGGTCTCCCTGTTGCACGAACAGAGGGAGCAGGTGAGAGAGGGAGGAGAGAAGGAGGAGGAAAGGAGAGGCAGGGGCGCAGGGTCCTGCTGTTGGTGGTCGCCGGCGACGTCGAGGCAGAGGCGAGGAAGATGGTGGAGGCCGAGTGTGTTGGAGGAGTGGATCTCAGGCACGGGGACGAGGTGGATCGAGGGAGGCAAGGGCCTGCTGGATGAGCTCCGTCTCGAGGAGCTCCTGCTCGGGCACGAGCGTGGAGACGCGGTGAGGAGGACCTGCGGGTCAGAGCGGCTTGGCGGCGGGGCCATGGCGTGGGGGCTGGTCGGGGCCGGACGGCGCTGCTCTCGGTCCACCCTGGATCGAGGCACAGGAAGAGGGGAGGAGGCGCGGAGCAGCCTGCTCAAGCTCGAGGGTGAGGACGGCGCTCGGGGCAGAGAAGGAGCTGCTGGTGGTGCACGACGGCGAGGGAGCGAGGTCGCCGGGCGGAGAGGGACTTGGCGGGCGACGGCTCCTTGCTGCGGCAAGAACAGAGAGAAAGATGTGAGAGAGAGACAAGAAAGAAACGAGACGAAGGCAGGGGAAGAAGAAAAGAGGAGCTGCGACACCTCGAACTCCGGTGGCCAACTGCTCGAGGCCGGAGGTGGCTGGCTGCTTGGGATCGAGCCCATCTCGATCTGGAGCTCCGGGCGCCAAGGGAGGATAGAAAGGGAGTGGAGCGATGGGCTCCTGGAGCTGCTGATGCGGCTTGATGCAGTGGTTGGGCGGCAGCGGAAATCAAGGGAATTGGTCGGGGAGGATTTGGATCGAGGAGAAGTGGTTGGCTGGTGGATTTTTGGATCGGGAGCGATCCCAAGGAAGAGGGTGGCGGCGGCCGACTGGGCAGGGGGAGGATTTGGATCGATGGGACGGCATCTAGGGTTAGGTGTCTATATATATCTCTCAGGGAGATCAGATTAGGGGCTATTTAGGCCCTCCGATTTAAATCGGACGGTCGAGAAAATTAGGTTAGGAGAGCCCAACAAAGAAAACGGTGATGTTTTGTAGACGTTTGGGGATGATCCGGACACAACAGTAACGACTGCCCGGGTCGGGTTCGGGGGAGTTTCAGACACGCGCGCGAGGGGTCTTGAGCAAAGAGTAGAGAGGGTCAAACGGACAGACAAGAGGGAATCGAAAACCCCGATTGGTCTCGAAACAGTCAACGAAAGCAAGGGGGCAAGGGGTTTTGAGAGAGGTCGACGAAGGCAAGAGGGCTTGACAAAAGATAAACGGAGACAAAGAGAGAAACGGCAACTACAAACGACTACGAGGTTTTATGAAAATATGCAAATGCAATGCGCATGATGCCATGAGATGAGACGCAAGACATGAGCAAAAGCAAAACAAAAGACAAAACCCCAACCACGGAGAAAATAAAATAACACATCTCCGGAAAAGGCAAGAGTTGGAGTTACGAATATGGAAAATTGCATCCGGGGTGTTACACTGATCCTTTTGCCCTTCCCCGTATTGATCAAATTATTGATGCTACGGCGGGTTGCGAGTGTTTAAGCTTTCTAGATGCGTATTCTGGTTATCATCAGATCAAGATGGAAGTTAAGGACCAGGAGAAGACGACCTTTATAACCTCCTTTGGAGCCTTCTGCTATGTATCTATGCCTTTTGGGCTCAAGAGTGCCCAGGCGACTTATCAACGGTGTGTACAGAATTGTCTTCATAAACAAATCGGCCGTAATGTTCATGCATATGTGGATGATATGGTGGTCAAGTCAAGGAAGAAGGAGACTCTGGTTGACGGTTTGAAGGAAACCTTTGATAACCTGCGGACTTATAAGATGATGCCCAATCCGGCCAAGTGCATTTTTGTTGTACCGGCAGGCAAGTTATTGGGCTTTCTGGTATCTAACAGGGGAATTGAGGCTAATCCGGAAAAGATCACAGCTATCACCTCCTTGGCTAAACCGAAGTGTATCAATGACGTTCAACACTTGGCAGGCCGGATTGCCGCTTTGAGCCGGTTTATCAGCCGCCTCGATGAGAAGGCGATTCTTTGTATCGATGTCAAGAAAACGGATAACTTCGCTCGAGTTCGCCGCTGATGAAGCATTTGAGGACTTAAAGCGGCAGCTAGCTAATCCGCCTGTTCTCGCTGCTCCGATTGACAAGGAACCATTGCTGTTATATGTGGTAGCTAATGCTCGGGCAGTCAGCATGGCTATTGTGGTGGAGCGCAAGGAGGCAGCAAGGAATATCCGGTTCAATTTCCGGTTTACTATATCAGCGAGGTACTTATTGAGTCCAAGCAAAGGTACCCGCATTGCTAGAAGCTGGTGTATGGAGTTTTCATGGCAAGCCGGAAGCTTAAACAGTATTTCCAAGGTCATTCCATCATGGTGGTCAGCTCTGCTCCTTTGGGAGATATAATCCACAACAGGGAAGCAACTGGCCGGATTGCCAAGTGGGCTATAGAGCTTGGGCCTCATGGGTTGAAATACATACCTCGGACGACGGTCAAATCTCAAGCACTTGTGGATTTCATCAATGATTGGACGGAACTGCAAGCACCTGAGGAGAAGCCAGATAACACCTATTGGACTATTCACTTTGATGGGTCCAGACAATTGGAAGGCTCGGGGTATGGAGTCGTATTAACTTCCCCACAAGGTGATAAGCTCTGTTATGTTCTCTGCCTAATGTTCCCGTGTACTAACAATGCATTTGAGTACAAAGCTTTGCCCCATGGTCTTCGGATGGCTAAGGAGATGAATCTAAGCAGAGTTAAGTGCTTCGGTGACTCGGACCTGGTGGCTCAACAAGTGTCTGGCACTTGGGATTCCAAGGATCCGCTCATGGCAGCATATCATCGTGAGGTGGATATTGTTGCAGGTCACTTTAAAGGTTATCAGGTGGATCACATGGACCGACGGAAGAACGAAGCGGCGGACGCTTTGAGCCGATTGGGTTCTCAACGTAAACCGGTCCCGCCTAATGTCTTCTTGGATGTTCTGCATAATCCGTCCGTCAAGCTCCCTGGTGAAGAGGATTTGGCTATTCCTGATCTGGAAGCTCAATTGGTGGCGGCTCTTCATGTCATCCCGGATTGGACGATTCCTTATCTCGCGTACATGAACCGGGGCGAATTACCAGAGGATGATACTCTAGCCAGGCAAATAATCCGGCGGTCCAAGTCCATGACTATTATCAACGGAGAGTTGCATCATTGCACTGTGTCAGGGGCGTTTCAACGCTGTGTGTCTCCTGAGGAAGGCTGTGAAATTTTGCGTGCAATCCACGAAGGAGATTGTGGTCACCACGCCGGTTCAAAATCTTTGGTGGCCAAGGCGTTTCGCCACGGTTTCTATTGGTTAACTGCTCATGCTGATGCAGAGGACTTGGTCAGACGATGTGATGGCTGTCAGAAGTTCTCAAGACGTGCTCATGTGCCGGCTCAAGAATTGAGGATGATTCCAATTACTTGGCCGTTTGCAACTTGGGGGCTGTATATGGTTGGGCCTTTCAAGAGATCCAAAGATAAGAAGACCCACCTTCTGGTGGCGGTTGACAAGTTCACAAAGTGGGTAGAGGCCGAGCCCGTTAGCAAGTGTGATTCGGCCACGGCGGTTCAATTCATAAAAAGGTGATTTTCCGGTTTGGCTTTCCACATAGCATTATCACTGACAATGGTACCAACCTGTCCAAGGGTGCCATGAAGGAGTTCTGTCAACGTGAGCACATCCGGCTTGACGTATCATCAATGGCTCACCCACAATCCAATGGTCAAGCAGAGAGGGCCAATCAAGAAATTTTGAGAGGCATCAAACCTCGGCTTATAGTTACCCTACAGCGGACGCCGGGTTGTTGGGTTGAGGAGCTACCTTCAGTATTATGGAGCATCAACAGCACGCCCAATAGTTCGACAGGATACACACCGTTCTTCATGGTTTATGGAGCGGAGGCGGTTCTTCCTAGTGACATCCGTCATGACTCACCTCGTGTGGCGGCATATGTTGAAGCAGACAACAAGAAGGCACGGCAAGAAGCTCTCGACCTGTTAGATGAAGAGCGTGACATAGCGGCCGCCCGTTCGGCGATTTATCAGCAAGATCTACGTTGCTATCATAGCCGCCGGGTTAGGACCAGAACCTTTCAAGAAGGAGATTTGGTGCTCCGGCTCATCCAGGATCAGACGGATATGCACAAGTTATCCCCACCTTGGGAAGGACCTTTTGTGGTCAGCAAGAATCTACACAACGGGTCATACTACCGATCGATGTTCGAGAGCGCAAAGACTCACGAATCGGGGAGACCAACCGCCATGGAATATTGCTCATCTTCGCCTTACTATACTTGAGCTATAGGCTCGCTTTTGTACATATTATGCCTATGTATATATTATGATTAATATAATAAATCTGGAACCTCAGCTAAAGCGGGTATCTGTTGTTTTCTTACATCATGTGTGGTTACATGGAGCTGCTGATGAAAGCGGCGTCCGTTTACCCTTGGTTTTGGCCTCTCAAAGGCTTTATATTATATCACTTGGGGGCTTGGTCGTATCCGAACCATAGCTACACCTTTTGATAGGCGTAATGCCATAGCATCACTTGGGGGCTTGGTCACGTCTGAACCATAGCCACGCCTCTTGATCGGTGCAATGCCGTAGCATCACTTGGGAACTTGGTCACGTCTGAACCATAGTTACGCCTCTTGATCGGCCTAATGCCACATCATCACTTGGGGGCTTGGTCGAACCCGAACCATAGCTACACCTCTTGATCGGCGTAATGCCAAAGCATCATTTGGGGACCTAGTTGACTCGAACCATAGCTACGCCTTTTTGGGGGCTTGGTCGTGTCAGACCATGGTAATGCCTCTTGATCGGCTTACAGCCTCATTTGCAATGGTTTTATCTCTGCCTTTGCTTGAATTCTGTTTTTCTTTTTTGGATAAACATTACTTTTGTTGCGTTTTCAAACGGACATTGTTAGTCCGGTTCGACTGTCAATTACAAATTGACGAAACACGGTCAAATCTTAATCCGGAGACTGTTTGCCCGGTTTCTCCTCCACAGTTTGAGTTATCAGCCCAGCTACAAGGTTGGTCAGCCAACATCGTGACCGACGGTGGCAGGGCGTTTTTAAACTTTTTTGGCTGCAAAAATAGTTGGGATAAATATGAATCAAACTAGCATCATTTGAAGATAAATATGCACGAAGGCATACCAGACAAAGTATATCAGCTAGCTTATTACAAGGCGTTTCAGTGCCCAAAAAGATCATTGTTTTTTATCAACTCCATGTCACAGCATGCAGTGGTTTAAACCGGCCTCCAGTTCAAGCTTGGTCACCGGCTTTACCTGACGGTTGCGGATCATCTTGCGCCGGTTCAGCTTCTTGCTCCCTACCCAGTGGCTGGAAATCAACAGTTGCCCAGTCGATTCCAGTTAACGCGTGAAACACAGCTTCATCATTGATCAGCAACGACGGTTCAATATCAGGAGCGTAAGTATGCTTACGGATTGGTGGTACAAGGTTCTCAGCCTCAAGAATTGGTGCAGCAACTCGCTTGTTTTGATTGTCATATTGGGCTTGATAGTGGGACAGATCCGCCTCTTCAACCAGTTGACATGCCAGAGGGCGCACTTCCCGGTTTATGGCTCGAAGATCCTCTTCATCAAATTCTGTCCCGTCTTCCTTCAAGCTGGGATAGCCTAGGGCTGCTTCAACAGGATCAAAGTCAGGCACCCACGCTTTGGCCCCGATTAGGGCGGTCAAAGCACCCGTTCTAGCAGCAGATTTCTTCAGCTCTTCAACCCGGGCAGGGAGCATAGACAACCTTTTAATGGTATCTTGGATCAAGGTGGGCGGCGGATTGTTGTGGAAGCGAAGTAGATGATCCACAGTACCAAAGGTACAGATTGTTCTATCAAAGTATAGGCAGCTTTTAACTTCTTCCGCACATCCGTTCCCAAGTGGCCGATACGAGTTCCTATATCATTGCAAGAGTTGGTAAACCGGCAGCTACATAACAAGGTCTTTTCAACTCGGAGAACAAGGATACTTACCAAATACAGCTGCAGTCATGTCATGAACCTGACGCTTCACGCTGGTCAATTCATCAACCACCGGTTTAAGAGCGGCTTCTGCTTTTTCAGCTCTTTGCGCTAAAGCGGCTTTTTCAATCGCCCAATCCGCCCGCTCTTTGTTGAAGCCCTCTTTAAGTTTTTCCATATCGCTCAAAGCGCTGATCAATTCTTCCTTTGCCTTGGAGGTTTCTGCCTGTTGCGACTTAAGACTCTCCTGCAGATCGGTGGTTTGACTTTCTCTCTTGCTCAGTTCAGCCTGTACAGAGATAGATACATGATGAAATGATAGTACAAATTTGAAGTACCAATCACATAACAAGTTATGCCCTTGGTACTTGGGGGCTAATGCATATTTGCTCTTCATCACATAGTTTCTACAAAGTCCCAAGCTCAATACAAGTATTCAACTTGGCACTTGGGGGCTAATGGTTGTTTATTCAAAGACTATTATTACAGGAAATTTTCTTCTATAAAAGTCCCGGTTTAACTTCATAAAGTTGAACCAGCCCTTGGGGGCTACGACAGCAAAGTTCAGATGAATTGAGGATCACATTGAAAACTAACTAAAGTCCCGATTTAAGTTGATATCTTAAACCGTCACTTGGGGGCTATTGGAGTTAATAAAGCTATCAAATAATACAATAAGGGAAGCATATAGGAAGTTACCTCATATTTTTCCTTCATCATTTTTACTAGACCGGCTTCATAGTTGCGGCTGGTGTACAGCCGGTTCAGATAGCCGGAATGGAGATCCTCAGCATCCAGAGCGGCGTATGTTGACAAATCAGTACTCCATTTGCCTTTGCCAACCGCGGAGAATTCCTGTTTTGCAGTATGTTTTGACAAAGCAATAGGATTACTCGGTTCAGAACGGCCAATGCCAGTAATAAGGACATCATCATCTTTTTCTTCATCGGTTTGTACTGTGTTCGCTGGTTTGTCAGTAGTTTTTTGTTGGACTAGCCGGTTTATCGGTCCGGATAGAGCTGGTCGGCTGATCAACAGGACTTGTGGTGTCAACCTCTGCCTGTTCAGCAACAAAGTCATGGTCTTGTGGAGGTGGGTCATTCAGCACATCATCAAGGTTGGCCTCTTCAGGGTTTGGTATTTTGTCCGGTTCAGCAGCGGTATTTTCCTCTATTGTTTTGTTCAGGCGAGCTTTTTTGCTTGATCTGGGCTTGGCTCTGAGAGAAATTAAGAAGTATCAGTACAACATATGTTAAAATAATATGTTAAAGATATAAGACAGAATATGACTTGCCCAAGCACGGTTTTGAGGGGTGGAAGCTTGGTGGCTGATGACTCGCCAGAGGATGAATGAGAAATGCCCTGATAATTGGAATCAGATGGATTAAGAGGTTGACGAAAATAACCCGCTTTAGGGCGTGAAGTGGCAAGAGAATTAGAGATCTCTGAATGGCGTTTCCGAACCGGACTGTTCGGTAAACTGGCGGAGGTAACTACCTGGCCGCTATGCCAAGTTGTGCGGCGAGCCTCGTGCTGTTGTGTCTTCACAAGAAAGTTTGGGTCCAAATAAGCAAGAGGATGAGAAAATTTAACTTTCCGGTTTGCCCGACGGATTTTTTGTGAAGGCAAATGGTTTGAATCGGAGGAAAGAACGATTACCTCTGCAGCATCAGCGTGACTGAATTCAGTGTCGTCCAGGTAATAATCATCATCAATAAGGCGTATGAAAAATAAACCAAGTGAGTCAATTTCTACCTCAAGATCCGGGTTACCCACATCATCGTCACCGGTGGATCGAGGATGCAGTGGTTCTCTTCGTTAGCAGGTTTCTTCACAACTCGTCTTTTGCCAAAGTTGGCTTCACCGGTTTATCTTGTGGAGGTTTCTTGTTCCAGAACGGATCATCGCCCTATCAAAAATAATAATGTTTTCAGATACTATTTGGATGTATAATCTCAGATATACAAATGGTATGATTTTTATCATTGGCGGTTTGTTGATGGCTAAAAGGAAGTAGGCGGTTTGAGCACGTGTCTCTTCCGTTCATTCAACATCTTTTGACAGCTTCAAGAATTTCGCTGCCCTGTCTCGGCTTGATATCATTGTGCCGCAGTAACATCCTTTGCATCACCTGATATTCGCACATCAAACCGGGCGCTGGCTTAAGGGCAGATACTCCCAGAGATCCAAAGGCGAGCAAAATCAACTCCTGTCAACCCATTTGCCATGAAGGCCCTAAGCTTGGATAGTTGAGGAGCATATTTGAGTCTCTCCTTGGCAGTCAGCCTTTGAGGAAAAGGGGTGCATTGCTTAGACGTTCGGATGGTAACCCGATTGGATTTTCTTCGTATGACAGTGTCCTTGCAAAGAAACCATGTCTGGTTCCATTCTTTGGGGTGACTGTGAAGATTGGCATGAGGGAAAGTCACATCTTTCCTCTTTTGAATCGCCATACCGCCCAATTCTGTGTTGGGTCCGTCTTTGAACTCTGTGCGACGGTTCAGGTGAAAGCAGTCCCTAATAGCTCTCATCAAGGTTCCTCCCAAGGTAAGCCTCATCAAGACTTGGAAGTGGCAGATATTGGTTATGGAGTTAGGGCCGATATCTTGTGGGTGCAGTTGAAAATTGGCTAAGACATCCCGGAAAAACTTTGAACCGGGAGAGTTGAAGCCCCGGCTTAAATGATCAGCAAAAACAATGACTTCTCCTTCTTTGGGAGTAGGAGGACATTCTGTGCCAGGGACCCTCCAGTGAAAGGCGTTTTTCGCGCTTAAAGCGCCCATTTTGACCAAATTGTCCAACTGGTCCTCAGTCACTCGAGAAGGGACCCAGTTGCATTCATACGCTTGTTTGGCCATGGCAGGATCTACAATACAATATTTGCCGGTTCAAGAATAAGTTGGACAGATCTATAATGATGTATATTTGCTAAACCAGGGTCTGTTATCGACAATCCGGAATTCAACAATACAGTAACGCCCTAGTGAAGGGTTTGGCGGTTCAACAAGGGGATTAATGGTATATACGGAATTGTCAACTTTTCTGTATAGTTAAACCGCCTAGTCCAAGCATCGAAGAGTCAAGATTACAGATGAGTAAGTGAATGAAAACAGGTTTCACAAGATTATGTTGTGGTTTTGGATGTGAGGCATGTCAGAAAAGGGAAATATATTCAAAACCTAAGAAGCAGTACTGGACCAATGAGCGATGGTTCGGATAAGATCTACTAGTTTGAGATGCATAAATGGAAACAGAGGCTAAAAGCTACCACTATACAGAGCAGATATTCAGGAGTTTATCAGAATTATCATATGAACAAAGATCTCCATTGATGAACACCGAAGAACTTGGGAACCCTAGAATAGATCTGCGGCGGAAAGGGCAGAGAACTTACCGGAGCTGAGGAAGAAGCGGAAGAGCGCCGCAGTGTTCTGATGCGTTCAGGGTGATGCAGCGGCCAAGGTTGGAGCAGAGACGACGGTCGGCGGTCGACGGTGGCGGCGGAGCTCCAGAAGCTGAGCGGCGCAAGGAGGACGACGCGAAGAGGCACAAGGGGGAAAAAGAAAATGACCCTTCGGTCCTGTTTATAAAGGAAGGAGATAAGTGTCAGGCGCGAAAATCAAGGGGCCGCGAATTTGGAAGTGAGGCGCAGCTGTCGCCTCGATTGTTGGAGACCTATTAATGAGGATATATCATATACAGTTTTTTACAACAGATGATGTCACGACGGTTTGCCAAGATCCAAAAAGATGACGTCATGGCGGTTTACCAAATTATGAGAAGATGTTGAAGATGAAGTTTCTATTAAGGATTGACATGAACCTGTTCAAATCAATCTGGGGCCTAATGTTGGGGATATTACTACTGAGCGTAAACCGGCAGGACAGGCCGGGTTAACTTCATCAGTAGTTGAGTATGCTAGAAGCCCATGAAGGCAGATAGGAATGTTAGATAGGGGCCCAAGGCCCAGAGCCGGTTTAAGGCCTGCAACCGTGAACCGGTATTGGTATGTAACTTGTATGGTAAGATAGAAAGAGCAGAGACCGAACCGGACACGTTTATGAGCCGGTCTCGGGACTTTGTAAACCGACGGGTGTCACCCATGTATATAAGGGGACGACCCGGCGGCGGATCAGGACAACAGACAACAACTCGAGACTCAGCAAAGCGATTCGCCCTCGCTCATCGAAACCCCATCAATTCCATCACAACTAGACGAGGCTTTACCTTCATCGGGCCGAACTAGTATAAAACTCTCTTGCGCCCCTTGTCCACTTTAACCCCTTTAAGCTAACCCGTAGGGATGGCTCCACGACTAAGTCCTCTCATTATGACATCTCGCCGTGATAAAACCACGACAGAGGGTAGGACAAAAGATGTCATGCAAGTTCTTTTCCATAAGCACGTATGACTATATTCGAATACATGCCTACATTACATTGATGAATTGAGCTAGTTTCAGGTCACCGTATGTTATGATCATACATGATGAACCGATCCGCATAATTATCCTTCACCGATCCAATTCCTACGAGCTTCCATATACTGGTTTTCGCTTATTTACTTTCCCGTTGTTACTGTTACAATCATTACAAAACACCAAAAATATTACTTTTGCTTTGATTACTCTTTTGTTACCGTTACCACTACTATCATACTACTTTGCTACTAAATACTTTGCTGCAGATACTAAGTTATCCAGGTGTGGTTGAATTGACAACTCAGCTGCTAATACTTGAGAATATTCTTTGGCTCCCCTTGTGTCGAATCAATAAATTTGGGTTGAATACTCTACCCTCGAAAGTTGTTGCAATCCCCTACACTTGTGGGTTATCAGGCACGCCCACCCACTGGGCGCGCCTCCCTACCTCGTGGACAGCCCGGAGACCCCCCTGACTTGTTCTCTACGCCAAAACCTCTTATATATACAGAAACCCCCAGAACATAACCTAGATCGGGAGTTCCGTCGCCGCAAGACTCTGTAGCCACCAAAAACCAATTGGGACCCTGTTCTGGCACCCTGCCGGAGGGGGGATCCCTCACCAGTGGCCATCTTCATCATCTCGGCGCTCTCCATGACGAGAAGGGAGTAGTTCACCCACGGGGCTGAGGGTATGTACCAGTAGCTATGTGTTTGATCTCTCTCTCTCTCTCGTGTTCTTGATTTGGCACGATCTTGATGTACCGCGAGCTTTGCTACTATAGTTGGATCTTATGATGTTTCTCCCCCTCTACTCTCTTGTAATGGATTGAGTTTTCGCTTTGAAGTTATCTTATCGGATTGAGTCTTTAAGGATTTGAGAACACTTGATGTATGTCTTGCGTGGGATACCCGTGCTGACAATGGGTTATTCTATTGATTCACTTGATGTATGTTTTGGTGATCATCTTGCGGGTTCAGTGAGCTTGTGAACTTATGCATAGGGGTTGGCACACGTCTTCGTCTTGACTCTCTGGTAGAAACTTTGGGGAACTCTTTGAAGTTCTTTGTGTTGGTTGAATAGATTAATCTGAGATTGTTTGATGCATATCATATAATCATACCCACAGATACGTGAGGTGACATTGGAGTATCTAGGTGACATTAGGGGTTTCGTTGATTTGTGTCTTAAGGTGTTATTCTAGTACGAACTCTATGATAGATCGAACGGAAAGAATAGCTTCGTGTTATTTTACTACGTACTCTTGAATAGATAGATCAGAAAGGATAACTTTGAGGTGGTTTCATACCCTACAATAATCTCTTCGTTTGTTCTCCGCTATTAGTGACTTTGGAGTGACTCTTTGTTGCATGTTGAGGGATAGTTATATGATCCAATTATGTTATTATTTTTGAGAGAACTTGCACTAGTGAAAGTATGAACCCTAGGCCTTGTTTCCTAGCATTGCAATACAGTTTACGCTCGCTTTTATCGCTTGTTACCTTGCTGTTTTTATAATTTCAGATTACAAAAACCTATATCTACCATCCATATTGCACTTGTATCACCATCTCTTCGCCGAACTAGTGCACCTATACAATTACCATTGTATTGGGTGTGTTGGGGACACAAGAGACTCTTTGTTATTTGGTTGCAGGGTTGATTGAGAGAGACTGTCGGTGTCAAAACCGGCGGATCTCGGGTAGGGGGTCCCGAACTGTGCGTCTAGGCGGATGGTAACAGGAGACAAGGGACACGATGTTTACCAGTGTTCGGGCCCTCTTGATGGAGGTAAAACCCACGCCCTGCTTGATTGATATTGATATTGTGGATGTTTACAAGAGTGGATCTACCACGAGATCAAGGAGGCTAAACCCTAGAAGCTAGCCTATGGTATGATTGTAAGGGTTGTTGTCATTCTAGTCCCACGGACTAAAGCCATCCGGTTTATATAGACACCGGAGAGGGCTAGGGTTACAGAGAGTCGGTTACAATGGTAGGAGATCTACATATCCAGATCGCCAAGCTTGCCTTCCATGCCAAGGAAAGTCCCATCCGGACACGGGTGAAGTCTTCAATCTTGTATCTTCATAGTCTTGGAGTCCGTCGATGACGATAGTCCGCCAATGATAGTTCGGCCGATGATGGTAGTCCGCTATCCGGACACCCCTAATCCAGACTCCTCAAGAGTCCCTGAACCAGGCTTCAATGACGATAAGTCCGCGCCAGATATTGCTTGGCATTGCAAGGCGGGTTCCTCCTCCAAATGATAGAAGATTGTGAACACCGTGATAGTGTCCGCTCGCAAAATAAATTCCACATTCCAATAGAGAGAATAATAATATATACACAAGTTCAATCTGTTGACGCTTTTTGTGGCATGACGTCACACCACTACCAAGCCACTACTTGAATTGTTTTTACTTTACCACCTCGGCGATTTAGCGAAGCGGTTTCTTGGCACGCCTTGTCAAGCAGAGATCGTGTTTCCCTTAATCCGGATTCTCATCAATACGGTGTGGGTAACCCAACCGCGCCATTGATGGTGACGCTTGGGAGATAAGCGAGTTTTACCAGGCCGGTGGGGACGCGAAGATTTCGCCCGCCCATATAAGGGATAAGGATTCACCTTCTCACCCACGCCTTCTTCCTCCTTTGCTTATCCATCTCCGCAAGACTCGAGCTCCAAATACCAAGTTCACAAGATCTCATCTCCACCTTCTCCGACCATGTCCGGAGCGGAGGTAAATGGTTGGCCTCCACCGCTAAGGAGGAGCACATCGCCAAACTGCACAAGCGCGGATACCTCTCCGCGACATCACAAGACCGGCTGCCCGACGAGGGGCAGCTCATCCCCACCCCTGTGCCCCATGAGAGGGTTGTCTTTCTTTCCCACTTCCTCCATGGACTGGGCTTTCCACTTCACCCCTTTGTCCGGGGCTCATGTTCTACTACGGCCTGGATTTCCATGATCCGCGCCAACTTCATCCTCAACATCTCGGCGCTTATCGTCAGGTGCGAGGCCTTCCTCTGCATCCAGCCCCACTCGCTTGTGGCTCAAGACCTTCAATGTCAAGCCAAAGGTAGTGAAGGGCATTCAAGCGGAGTGCGGAGGCGCCATGTTGGGCAAGATGCCCAATGTCCTTTGGTTCAAGGGCCTTCGTGGAATCCGCCAAGGGTGGCAATCGGGTGGTTCTATATCACCGAGCCGCAGGACCCTAAATGGGCGGCGCCCCGAAGTTTAGATCTGGTATCCCCACGCAGCTCACCTCCCGGAAAGAGAAGGGCTTGCTGTGGGGTAGTTCAAGGAGCTGACGGGACTCCAAGCCTCAGATCAAGAAGTCGTGAAGAAGCTCAGCTGGTTAATGTGGTCCAAGTCATGCTCGTCTCACGGATACTCCCATGCCAAGAGCGGGCATTCAATCTATGGAGTTCGATCCGAACAGCACCAGACACCGAACAAGCTCTTCGACACAACGTCAAGGCGCTGGAAGGTGCTGTTCAAGGGCGCTGGTTTCCCGCATCCGCGATCAAGATCGCGGATTTCGCCGCAGCGCCAGCCGACGAGGTAAGTGATTCTACCCTTTACGGACACTTGTTTTCATAGTTTGACTCTATGCGGTTTTAATTACCCTTTTCCTTTGACAGATCGATGAGGAAGGCGGAGCAGATTACTGTCCGGCTCCTATGCCGAAAACCCCAGAGACGCCGTCTAGCGAGGTTGCTGGTTCCGCACCGCACGTGGTGCCGGAGAAGAAGGCCAAGAAGGAGGCCACGGTGCTCGAAAGAGTTCCGCTTTCAGGTGTCCGACGACTGGGGCGGACTCCTCCACCAAGATGAGGAGGAGGAAGAGGACTCTCTCCCAGAGGAGGAGAGAGGAAGAGGAAGGCTTCCCAACAGGGGAGGCCAAGGGTCCAAGAGGGAAGGACTATTCCCGGACAGCTCGCCAACATCAACGCTGGCGAGGAAGAATGGCCTTCAAGGGCCAGCCTCCGGCGAGATCGTAAGTATCCGGATTCTGAATAATTTATAATTTTTTTTCTGCGCCACATAGTGTCATTCTCGATGCCGCATGCTGCCCGTAGTCCGCCAGTGATGATCTCCCGCTTCATCGGCGGGTCGTTGGCTCCGCCGGATGTAGACTCCATCCCGACCGCCTCCACCCCCCGCGACACCGAGGACGCCGAGGTGGGATCCCGAGAAGGGACCCATCGGGGGGAGGCTCCGGAGGCGCCACAAGGCGTCCTCCCGGACTTTGCGCCGGACTCCATATCAGAACCCGTAGTGGTTCCGGAGTCCGGCCGGCGGCCCCTTCGAACGAAGGGCAAGACCATGACGCCGGCGACTTCCGTCCAACCGGAGGCGCCGAGCAATTTGTTGGAGGCGCTACAGAGCGCTTCCATCGAGGAAGAACACCGCACTATTATGAGTGTGGTGATCCAGAAGGTGCAGCTCGCCAAGAGCGGGCTGACCGAAGCCTGCAATAGCCTGCTATCAGGCTTTGAGGTAAGAAGTTAAAAATATGCAATGTAATACCGCATAGACAGTAGCCCCTGATGCTCGGTTCGGTGTTGGAAAGAAAAGCGGACCGAGGATCTGAAAAAGATATACGCAGGGTTGCTAAAAATTATGTCAATATGGGTTGCAGGTTGCGCTGCTGACCTCCGCCAGACCGATCATGGAGGTCGGTGCATTGAAGCAGAGCTCGAGCGGTCCGAGCAAGAGCTCGCCACGCCAGAAGCAGCTCCAGACAAAGAAGGTGAGTAACACCGCTTTGGACTTGTACCTTATGAAAAGGATTTAGGTTGCAACAAAAAATAACAAGGATAACATGGGTACTGCAGGGGCCACGAACGAGGTGGCGACCCTGAAGGAGGCCGTGTCCGCGGCCGAACGCAATGCGGCCACGGAATGGGCAGAGCGAGAAAATCAAGAGGCGCGGGTGGCGGTGGTGCAGCAAGAGCTCCAGGATCTCATGGAAAAGCATGAGAGTTTGGAGCGTGACTCAAAGACTCAAGAGTCCGAGCTTGCCTCGCCTCGAAAGTGCTAAACCGCCAAGGCCGAGGCCCATAAGTCCCTTCAGAGATTGAGTTGATGAGGAAGATAGCGGCGGTAAGGCATTTTTCATGCAAAGCAAGCATGTGAATGTAAATTACGTGTTACTTACCCGACCGGAGCTCTCTGAGGCGTTTGCAGATCTGCCTCGCAGCGTGTCCGATGTCCGCCGCGTTCTACCGAGCCGAGGAGGGAGCTCAACGGAGAAGGTCTTCGGTCTCAAGACGCCGAGGCCGGCCATCTAGTGCCCCCTAGCGACCAGATGAAGCAGCTGGTCGAGCCACAAGGTGGCCAAGCAGGCCATGAAGGGCCTCATAGTCCGCTGTGGCTCGAGAGGCCATGCCTGGAGCTACTTCGCCACGTCTGCGACGGATGGTGGATGCGTGCCCTCGGGTGGAGGTTATCAAGCGCCCGCCTGTATTGAAGGTGCTCGTCGGGCCCTTGCCCGCGCAAAGGTGCATTGGGGCAAGCTGGATGCGAGAAGCTAATCATCGACGCGCCACCAGCGGGCAAGGAACATCGTACGCCCGAAATGTACTATAAGGCTGTCCTGAAGGGTGCCCGCAAGATTGCGGATGATTGCCCCAGGGATGTAATTATTGAGTAAATTCACAATGTGTTATCCTGTGCGCTGAAAACTTTGTTCATATGCGCTAAGCAACGCTTGTTAATTTAAAATATTACCTTCTGTGCGGCCGTTTATTAAATCTGAGAGATGGCAAGTCGTCGGCTTCAGCCCCCATGCCACGAAAGTGTGGGGTGTTAGGGATAAACTTGAGCACTCTAGTTCCCATTTATGGGTCCATCGAGGAGGCGCCAACACAACGAACCAGGCAACCGGACTTATAGTGCTTGAACACTCTCACTTAGCCATAGAATTCTATAATTTTAAATTTGGCGAAGCCCCTAGTATTCGGAGGACCGAATTGGGCGCTATCCACGCCTTCGTCGGACATAATCCGAACTTCGCTCAAGCGGCATAGGTCTTTAAGGACCCGAAGGACCTCTCGAACAGCGACCAGTCTCGCCTTATCATGACAGTCAGTTTTAGCTTTCCATCGAGGCGTTAACCTGGCTCAACCGGGCGCAATCGCAGTGGTTCTCCCAGCTACCTTAGCCGATAGAATGGAACATAAGGTGCCAAACATGGGAGCCGGGCAAACCCAACTATTGACCCAAGACATGATTCGAGCCGATTCATATAATGCTATAAGTTCGGGTGCCGACTTGTGAAAGTGTGCGGACTTTATCACACCGTAATGCGGAGAACATAAGCCCCTAGTGTATTTGGCCGCATCAAGTGTACGGATGCAACATGTCGAATGATATATATATATATATATATATATATATATATATATATATATATATATATATATATATATATATATATATATAAAAAGTAATGCAATTATAGGCAAAAAGTGCTGCATTTTATTCGAGAAGATATGCTATCAGTCGGAATGATACAAATAGTGCGGAAAGCAAGGGATTGGATTTAATTAAAGGCGCTCCCTCCAGGGTAGGCCGCGAATGTTGTATTTAACAAATTTAATGCTCGTGATGGAGACCACCTGAGTGTTCGTCGCGGCCTTTGTCCTTCCCTGGCTGTTGCATCATGAGTTCGGCAGGTTCGCAGCCGGACTGAGTTCTGGATAAAAAAGAAAGAAATGAAAGAAAAAAGAGCGACACACTTGGGAGCCCCTGGTGTGGTCGAACCGCACTCTGGGTCTGTCGTGGTTGTGCCCTTCCCCCTATGCCCATGGTATCTCCCGGGCGTAATTATGTACGCGGAGAGTTTGTCTTACAATTTTGCGAGGGCTGGGGTTAGCCGATTGCTACTGTGCACGGAACGTGCTGTGGTCTTGGTTGATGTTGCTCCGGCGCGTTTGGTCGTGTCTGGTCGCTTAACGGCCGGACTCGAGAATTGCCTTAAAAGGCTGCTCGCATTTCCGCCGCGAGAGCTGCTATATGTTCCTCCGCTCGAGGAGCGTTCCATGTTTCCATTGACCGTGATGACTCCACGAGGGCCTGGCATCTTGAGCTTAAGGTATGCATAACGCGGCACGCGCTGAATTTTGCAAACGCGGTTCGTCCGAGCAGAGCATGATAGCCGCCATGAACGGGACTATGTCAAGATTAACTCCTCGCTTCGAAATTATCCGGGATCCAAGACCACTTCCAGTAACGGAGCTCGCATAATTGGCCTCGACACCTGGTATGACACCTTTGAAGGTTGTCTTTGTAGGTTTAATCCTTGAAGGGTCTATGCCCATCTTGCGACCGTATCCCGATAAAGCAGGTTCAGCTACTACCGCCGTCCATCAGGACTCTCATGAGGTGAAATCCATCGACGATTGGGTCTAAAACCAATCGCGCGAATCCGCCATGGCGGATATCGGTCGGATGGTCTCTTCGATCGAAAGTGATCGGGCAAGAGGACCATGGGTTGAATTTAGGGCGATCGCTCCATCGCCAGATACGCCCTTTAGTGCACGCTCGCTCCCTCTTGGGAATATGCGCTATGATATCATGTTTACCGTCCAACTTGAGGGGGAATCCTTTGTCCTCTGTTGTTCGGGCGGCGGGTCTCTTCCTCGTCATCGCTGTGTAGCCCTTGTCACTGTTTTGCAATTAATTTGCTGCTCGCTTGAATACCCAACAATCTCTGTTGGTGTGGTTAGCTGGCTTTTCGGGGTTCCATGTATTTGACAAGAGCGGTCGAGTATTCGGTCCAAATTGGACGGGCCCGAGTGGTTCTTTTGAATGGCTTCTTCCTTTGACGCGTTTTGAGCCTCGAATCCGGCGTTGACTGCCAGATCCTCATTGCTGTCGCCGCACGCGGCGTTTGTTTTTGTTTCGACGCAACCTGCCATTGCGGTCCTTGGTATCCGGACTGCCATCATTTTTGCTGAGGTTGTTGCTGCGAGCTAGCCAGCTATCCTCTCCCGCATGAAGCGGGTCATGAGTGATGTGAGGGCTGCCATGGATTTCGGCTTCTCCTGTCCTAGGTGCGGGCCAGCCACTCGTCGCGGATGTTATGTTTGAAGGCAGCGAGGGCCTCTGATCCGGACAATCGACGATTTGATTTTTCTTTGTTAAGAACCGTGTCCGTAATTGCTCGGCCGATTCGTCTGCTGCTGGATTATGTGGCTTAGGTCATCTGCGTCCGTGGTCACACGACGCGCTCTCGAAGTTGTCGAGGATGCGGCTTCCGTGTCTTCCCAAAGATCCAATTGACTCTGCGGGCAAGCTGTTAAGCCAATGCCGAGCTGGTCCTTTAAGCTTGAGCGGGAGATATTTGATGGCGTGAAGATCATCGCCGCGGGCCATGTGTATATGGAGAAGATAATCCTCAATCCAAACCGCGGGGTCTGTTGTGCCATCGTAGGATTCGATATTAACGGGTTTAAACCCTTCAGGGATTTGATGATCCATTACTTCGTCAGTGAAGCATAGCGGGTGTGCGGCACCTCTGTATTGAGCAATATCGCGACGTAGCTCGAGAGAGCGTTGTCTGCTGTGTTCGGCCCGACGGAGTAGTTATATCCGGCGCGACGGTATTCGTCGTGGGTCTTGGGGCGCCCACGTGATCCATAGATAGATCTGGATTGTCTTGCCTTGTCCTCCAATATATCTCGCAGAAGTCCCGCGCGCACCTCGTGGCTTCCTGCTTTTGAGCGATGTCGGGTACGGTTTTGGTGGAGGGCTTGCACGCCTCTATCGCGCCACGAGGTGGTCGGTCTGCCGACAGCGCTGGTGATGCTGGTTTGTATGCCTCCTCCTCTAATCGGGGAGCAACTTGCGCTTTGGGTAACTTTTGAGGGGCGCTCGAGTTCATACTCTTCGCCGCGAGGACCTCGGTCCATCCGTCGGCCAGCAGGTCTTGATCAGCTTGAAGCTGTTGTTGCTTTTTCTTTAGGCTGTTTGCCGTGGCCATTAGCCTGCGCTGAAACGCTCTTGTTCGACGGGATCCTCGTGCACGACGATTAAATTGCCGCCGAGGCTTGCCTCGCCTCGAGGGAGGTAAGTAATTGTCATCCTCGACCTCGCCGCCCGCCGCCTCTCGTGGGGCTTGCTTCGCCTCCTCCCGCGCTGGATCGTGGCCGAGGGAGTTGTCTTCGCACTTTCTCGGTGTTATTATCTCCTGTGCCGGAATCTCCATTCTTGCCGTGGCAGGATTTAGAGCGGCGCCACGACGCCGGGCGCTTGGGCTGTTCTTTAAGGAATCGCCTCCGCTGCTTCTTCGCCGTCCCCATCTTTTGGGGTGTCCACCATGTATATGTCATATGACGAGGTGGTCTTCCAAAGGTCTGTGTAGGCACTGGTTCTTGGTGATCTCCGCATCGTCGTCCATACCGCCGATGTCTTCGGAGTCGTAGTCGAGTAAGTCGGTTAAATCATCGACGGTGGCTACGGCGGGTGCTTTGGGTGGGCTCAATTTCTTCGCCGTCTGCTGTCCCAACCGTCTGGCCGTAGTTTGGCCAGGGCTGATGCTTCAGTGAATTTATGATATCGCTGAAGGGCGTCTTGAAAGATGTTCGCAGCGGTAAATTTATGATCGGCGCCAATCGGATTTGACCGGCAGGGCGCAGGGGTTCGGAGTCCGCAGGAGTCCGCACCTCGAGTCATGAGCTTTATGCGGGACAAGGTAAGTGTTCGGCTCCATCGCCGTAGGAGTTGCAGCTCTCGAGGCGGTGTCCAGCCATCCGTCCTCGATCCGAGCGACCGGCTCCGGACTATGAGTCGGAGCGGACTCGTGTGCGGCCTCCAAGGTGCTGTCCGGCGGTAGAGTTAGGTCATGCCCATCGTGATAGCGCGGCACGCTCGGCTGTGGCTCAGATCCATCGAGGATCAAGTCCCCGCGGATATCGGCCGTGAAGTTTAGGCTTCCAAACCTGACCTGACGGCCAGGGGCGTAGCTTTCGATCTGCTCCAGATGGCCAAGGGAGTTGGCCCGCAGTGTGAAGCCGCCGAATACGAAGATCTGTCCGGGGAGAAAAGTCTCACCCAGGACTACGTCACTGTTGATTGAAAAGCATCAAGCCTATCGGTGACGACACAGAGGAACTCTCAATGAAAGCACCAATGTCGGTGTCAAAACCGGCGGATCTCGGGTAGGGGGTCCCAATCTGTGCGTCTAGGCGGATGGTAACAGGAGACAAGGGACACGATGTTTACCTGTGTTGGGCCCTCTTGATGGAGGTAAAACCCACGCCCCTGCTTGATTGATATTGATATTGTGGATGTTTACAAGAGTGGATCTACCACGAGATCAAGGAGGCTAAACCCTAGAAGCTAGCCTATGGTATGATTGTAAGGGTTGTTGTCATTCTAGTCCTACGGACTAAAGCCATCCGGTTTATATAGACACCGGAGAGGGCTAGGGTTACAGAGAGTCGGTTACAATGGTAGGAGATCTACATATCCGTATCGCCAAGCTTGCCTTCCATGCCAAGGAAAGTCCCATCCGGACACGGGGTGAAGTCTTCAATCTTGTATCTTCATAGTCTTGGAGTCCGGTCGATGACGATAGTCCGGCCAATGATAGTTCGGCTGATGATGGTAGTCCGGCTATCCGGACACCCCCTAATCCAGGACTCCCTCAGAGACCATCTTCAACCTACGCCTCCCACGGATTGATAAACCTTAGGTCATCCAATTGAGGGAAATTTGCTACTATCCTACAAACCTCTGCACTTGGAGGCCCAACAACGTCTACAAGAAGAAGTTTGCGTAGTAGACATCAAGCTCATTTCTGGCGCCGTTGCCGGGGAGGTTAGTGCTTGAAGGTATATCTTTAGATCTTGCAATCGAATCTTTTAGTTTCTTATTTTATCACTAGTCTAGTCTATAAAAGAAAATTACAAAAAATGTAATTGAGGTTACCTCATATGCTTCATCTTTTTAATGTCTTTCGTGAAAATCATGCTTGGCATAGAATATGTGAATGATGAGCATGATTGCAATGTTGTTAGTACGAATTCCTTGAATATCCATGATGCTAATGATATGCAAAGCCACAAGCTTGGGGATGCTATGTTTGATGAAGATGATATTTTTTGTCCCCCAAGTTTTGATGAGAAAATTTACTATGATGAAAGCATGCCTCCTATCTATGATGATTATTGTGATGACACGTATGCTATAAAGAATAAAGATAACCATGCAACTTGTCATCATGATTTTAATTTTCAATTAGATTATGCTTCAGATGATAGTTATTTTGTTGAGTTTGCTGCCACTACTATTGATGAGAACAAATTTGCTTATGTGGAGAGTAGTAAAATTTCTATGCAAGTAGATCATGAAAAGAATGATTTATGTGCTGGTTATATTGTTGAATTCATTCATGATGCTACTGAAAACTATTATGAGGGAGGAACATATGCTTGTAGGAATTGCAATAATATCAAGTTTCCTCTCTATGTGCTTAAAGTTTTGAAGTTATGCTTGTTTTGCCTTCCCATGCTAGTTGATTATTGTTCTCATAAGTTGTTTGCTCACAAAATTACTATGCATAGGAAGTGGGTTAGACTTAAATGTGCTAGTCATATTCTTCATGATGCTCTCTTTATGTTCAATTCTTATCTTTTATGTGAGCATCATTGAAATCACAATGCCTAGCTAGGGGCGTTAAACGTTAGCGCTTGTTGGGAGGCAACGCAATTTTATTTTTGTTCCTATTTAGTAATAAATAAATCATCTAGCCTCTGGTTAGATGTGGTTTTTTGTTTTAATCAGTGTTTGTGCCAAGTAAGACCTATAGGATCTTCTTGGATGATAATTATTTGATCTTGCTGAAAAAGACAGAAACTTTCTGCTCACGAAAACAATTGTTAAAAATAATCAGAAAGTGATAAAATACTGATTATACTTGCAGTAGATCAATAATAAAATTATCTAGGTCATCCTATTTTGGCAGATTTTTATGAGTTCCATAAGTTTGCGTTTGATACAGATTACTACAGACTGTTATGTTTTTGACAGATTCTGTTTTCTATTGTTGTTTGCTTATTTTGATGAATCTATGAGTAGTATCAGAGGGTATGAACCATAGAGAAGTTGGAATACAGTATATGTTACACCAGTATGAATTTATAATGAGTTCACAACAGTACCTAAGTGGTGATTTATTTTCTTATACTAACGGAGCTTACGAGTTTTCTGTTGAGTTTTGTGTTGTGAAGTTTTCAAGTTTTGGGTAAAGATTTGATGGACTATGGAATAAGGAGTGGCAAGATCCTAAGCTTGGGGATGCCCAAGGCACCCCAAGGTAATATACAAGGATAACAAAGAGCCTAAGCTTAGGGATGCCCCGGATGGCATCCCCTCTTTCGTCTTCGTTCATCGGTAACTTTACTTGAAGCTATATTTTTATTCACCACATGATATGTGTTTTGCTTGGAGCGTCATTTTATTTTGCTAGTATTTTCTTGCTGTTATTTAGAATAATGTTTTGCATCTTTATTTTCAATAAAAATGTCAAGGATAGCCTTTACCATGCTTATTTTGCAAGTATACATGTTGCTGTTTCAAAACAGAAAGTTTACCGCTGTTGAAAAAATTACCTAGAAAAGTTAGAATATGATAAAATGTTGAAACTTTTTGCATATTGAGCTCTGATAAATTTTCTACAGTGTGTTATAATTTCATAATGTTTGGAGTTAGGGAAGTATGATGAATCTTGCATTCTTTACGGACTGTACTGTTTTGGCAGATTGCTGTTATGTTTGCATATGTTTGCTTGTTTAATTATTCTATTTGAGGATAGGAGTATTAAATATGCAGGGGCATTTAGTATGCAATGTTGGATAATAATTTTAGTGATTTGTTACAGTAGAAAATGATAAGGTTTTTGCATTGGTTTATACTAACTTATCTCACGAGTTCTTGTTGAGTTTGGTGTGGATGAAGCTCTCGAGATTTAGGAAACCGTGATATGAGAGGAATTAAGGAGACATAAAAGCTCAAGCTTGGGGATGCCCAAGGCACCCCAAGATAATATTTCAAGAAGTCTCAAGCATCTAAGCTTGGGGATGCTCCGGTAGGCATCCCACCTTTCTTCGTCAACAATTATCGGTTAGTATCGGTTGAGCCTAAGTTTTTGCTTCTTCACATGATGAGTGCCATCCTTGAAATGTTGTTTTATTTTGTTTTGCTTGCTATACGAATAAAATACCAAGATCTGAAATTCTTAAATGAGAGAGAGAGAGAGTCCTCACATAGCTACGTAATTATTTAACTACTCATTGATCTTCAATTATGTCTTTTTGGAGTAGTTTGTCATTTACTCGTGTGCTTCACTTATATCCTATGAGTAAATAGTTGAATGATTTGAATGTCATAAATCTGAAATATATATGTTTCATATGACTTTCCCATGGGGAGTAATGCCTTCACATATAAGAAGTAGAGGTGGTAAATTTTTTGAAGGTTAGCAAACATTGTATTGGTCACTTGAACAATTCATGAAAGAATATTGAAGGAAGAGAGATTTCACATATAAATATACTATCTTGGACATCTTCTATGATTCTGAGCCCCATTATTTCAAACCTGAGAAAATTAGTTGAAGTTGGACAAGGAAGACAACATAATGAGTTATGCTTGGGTATATTTGTATAGAAGTTATATTGTTATGAATCCTCTAACATGTGGTGCTTGCTATTTAAATTCTTTGCTAGCCAAAATATCTGTACTAAGCGGGAATACTTCTTGTGTATCCAAATTCCTTGAACCAAATTTATTCCATGAGTGTCCACCATACCTACCTATATGCGATATTTACCTGCCGTTCCAAGTAAATTTGCATCTGCCTAACTCTAAACCTTCAAATAATAATCTGTTTTGTATGCCCGAATTGCTCATGTGGCGACTAGGGGCTGTCAGTATCTTCCATGCTAGGTGGGTTATTCTCACGATGAGTGGACCAGCTCATCATTCATGAGAAAATGTCTGGTAACTGGGATGCCCAGTCCTATGATCAAAAGATCAAAAAAATTCGCAGATAATTTAAAGAAACTCCCCCAGGATTGTTGATAGTTGGACGACACCCGTTGTTTCAGACAAGCCGTGGAGTGTGATTGTTGGTGGAGGGGGAGTAAAATCTTTACCTTTCTGTTTGGGAACTGCCTATAATGTATCTAGTATGGAAGATATTGGGAACTCTTGGTCGTTATGTTGACAATGAAAGCATACCTCTCAAAATTATTTTCATCTCTGTTTTAGCTTCAAGCTCTTGCACCTCTGCAAATCCTTGCTTCCCTATGCGAAGGGCCTATCTTTTAGTTTTATGCAAGAGTCAGTAGTATTCCTTCTCATTCCAATCTACTTTTTAGTTGGCAAGCATCATGTGGTAGAGAAAGATCTAAGCATATATGGCCATTCAAATATATTTGATCATGAATTATTATTGTTGACAATTATCTATATGATAAATAAGTTGGGAGGCGAAACATTAAGCCCATATCTTTCTCTGTGTTCGATGGATGCTATTTGTTCTAAAAATATGCTTTGAGCGGTAGCAATCATGGAAGACTATATGATAGTTGATTATGTGGGATTTGCTAAATGAAAGCTCTTACATAGACCCTTCCTGAAAATAAGATGAATTGCAATTGTTTGATGACTGAGAACTGTTTGTTAGTTTTCAAGAAAGTTTATGATCTATACTTTAACATGTGAATAGCTTGTTACTTGATCATGAGAAGTTTTATGAGTTGAGCTACTGTTATGACATATAATGATGCTAGAAAAGGTGGTTGAAATTATCATTGATCAAACTTGTGCACCTGCTAGCATTCACACTTCATAAATTATTTCTTTTATCATTTACCTACTCGAGGACGAGCAGGAATTAAGCTTGGGGATGCTGATACGTCTCCAACGTATCTATAATTTATGAAGTATTCATGCTATTATATTATCCTTCAAGGATGTTTTATATGCATTTATATGCTATTTTATATGATTTTTGGGACTAACCTATTAACCTAGAGCCCAGTGCCAGTTTCTGTTTTTTTCCTTGTTTTTGAGTTTTACAGAAAAGGAAAATCAAACGGAGTCCAATTGACCTGAAATTTCACGGAGCTTATTTTTGGACCAGAAGAAGGCCATGGAGTAAAAGAGTTGGGCCAGAAGAGTCTCGGGCTGCCCACGAGGGTGGGGCGGGGGGGGCGCCTACCCCCTGGGTGCGCCTCCCTACCTCGTGGATAGCCCGGAGACCCCCCCTGACTTGTTCTCGATGCCAAAACCTCTTATATATACAGAAACCCCCAGAACATAACCTAGATCAGGATTTTCACCGCTGCAAGCCTCTATAGCCACCAAAAACCAATCCGGACCCTGTTCCGGCACCCTGCCGGAGGGGGGATCCCTCACCAATGGCCATCTTCATCATCCCGACGCTCTCCATGACGAGAAGGGAGTAGTTCACCCTCGGGGCTGAGGGTATGTACCAGTAGCTATGTGTTTGATCTCTCTCTCTCTCTCTCTCTCTCTCTCTCTCTCTCTCGTGTGCTTGATTTGGCACGATCTTGATGTACCGCGAGCTTTACTACTATAGTTGGATCTTATGATGTTTCTCCCCCTCTACTCTCATGTACTGGATTGAGTTTTCCCTTTGAAGTTATCTTATCGGATTGAGTCTTTAAGGATTTGAGAACACTTGATGTATGTCTTGTGTGGGATACCCGTTGTGACAATGGGGTATTCTATTGATTCAATTGATGTATGTTTTGGTGATCAACTTGCGGGTTCAGTGACCTTGTGAACTTATGCATAGGGGTTGGCACACATTTTCGTCTTAACTCTCTGGTAGAAACTTTGGGGCACTCTTTGAAGTTCTTTGTGTTGGTTGAATAGATGAATCTGAGATTCTTTGATGCATATCATATAATCATACCCACGGATACTTGAGGTGACATTGGAGTATCTAGGTGACATTAGGGTTTTGGTTGATTTGTGTCTTAAGATGTCATTCTAGTACGAACTCTATGATAGATCGAACGGAAAGAATAGCTTCGTGTTATTTTACTACGAACTCTTGAATAGAACAATCAGAAAGGATAACTTTGAGGTAGTTTCGTACCCTACAATAATCTCTTCGTTTGTTCTCCGCTATTAGTGACTTTGGAGTGACTCTTTGTTGCATGTTGTGGGATAGTTATATGATCCAATTATGTTATTATTGTTGAGATAACTTGCACTAGTGGAAGTATGAACCCTAGGCCTTGTTTCCTAGCATTGAAATACCGTTTACGCTCGCTTTTATCACTTGTTACCTTGCTGTTTTTATAATTTCAGATTACAAAAACCTATATCTACCATCCATATTGCACTTGTATCACCATCTCTTCGCCCAATAGTGCACCTATACAATTTACCATTGTATCGGGGACACAAGAGACTCTTTGTTATTTGGTTGCAGGGTTGTTTGACAGAGACCATCTTCAACCTAAACCTCCCACGGATTGATAAACCTTATGTCATCCACTTGAGGGAAATTTGCTACTGTCCTACAAACCTCTGAACTTGGAGGCCCAACAATGTCTACAAGAAGAAGGTTGCGTAGTAGACATCATAGTACTCTTGGGCTACCCACTCGGCCACACACCCTCGACGGGAACAAGCTTGACCAGTACCAAATCCTAAAGTACCCCCTGATCTACCCTCAGTCGGCTAGCCCTTGAGTTGAGAGTGAAGAAGATAAAGGACAACAACATAAGGCGATCGATCTGCTTCATTCGACCGACCTTCGAGTCGACAATGGAGAAGATCCTGCTTATTATCTCACCAATGCACGAGCGTTGCCGAGCGTCCTGAATGCCTAGCGACGGTTCTGAAGACTACCACTGATTGCTTGCAATCAACGACAGTTTTGGGGACTACACCCAGTGGGTGCACTTACCGTGCCCCCACTGGATAGTGACTCGTCAATGAGCTAAAAAACAACTACAAACAACCTCAGGGTGAAACGACCGCAAGTTCTAAGACTACCACCAACTGTTCTGTTCAATGGTAGCCTCGGGGACTACACCCAGTGGGTCTACTCAACGTGCCCCCACCGGATCATGGACACCCAGTGGGTGTGCCCTGTGCAAACGCACTGACAGAAATCCTACCAAGGGAAAAAGAAAAAACTTAGACTGGGAAATATACTCACGATGGTACTTACTCGGACATTGGGTCTACTCAGCATGCCCCCACTGGATCATGAACATCCATGGGTGTGCCCTGCACAAACCCACTGACAGAAATCCTACCATGGGAAAAAGAAAAAGCTTAGACTTGAAAATATACATACAATGGTACTTACTCGAACATTGTTCTGCAGCGCAGCGCTGGCATCGTAAGCTTTCTTCAGCCAGTCGCACATCAACCCCACCTGGATCAGAGCCTTCCTTGCTCGCCCCACCTGATCCTCAGGGACATGGTAGAGGGGGAAAGAAGTAGCTGAGGCTGACGTAGTCACGGATGTTGGCCTCGGGGCCAGAACCACCGCTAGTCCACTCGGAGGAGCCTGGGAGGACCCTGCAGGCAACACCACCGCAGCCAAAGACGCGGAACCAGCCTGAGCCAGTGGACTCAGCCTCGAGGTCTTAGTAGTGGCCTTTGCCAGAGACACGCGGGTCACTCGGCGAGGAGAGGCGTCTGTCATTGGCATGTCAGCACTTAGCATATCCTCCCTGATAGCATCAGGATTCGGTGGGTCAGCCCTCTCTTCATCGTCCAGCTGGATAATCTCGGGCAGAGCTGCATGAACCAAGGAAACCATTAGAATTCAGTTAGAAAGACCTATCCATCCGAGTCGGACGGCATAACATACCTTTGGAGGTGGCTTCATCCGCCCATCAACGTCATTCAGGCCCGGGTTGCGGGCGTGTGGACCCGCAGAAGTCGTCAACGTGTCATTGCTAAATGATTCAAACAACACTCAGTCAGCAACCGAGTCGACGCAAAAACAAACAAGGAATCAACAAGAGCACTCATGTCGAGGCCAAAGGCACTGCCACCTTGATCAGTGGCACTGCGACCTTCCGAGGCTTGGAGGAGATCTGCTTGGGCAGTTTGGGCTGCTTCTCTTCCGAGCTCTCGGCCTCAACATGAGCGCGCTTGGAGCTCCGAGTCGCTCGACCTGAGGCAGTCGACTGTTGAGTCTCTCCTCCCTTGCCCTTTGGATCATGCAGCGCCTTGGAGCGGGATTCCTTGGGAGCCTCATAAGACGGAGAAGACTCCACCTCCCCCTCCTCAGAACTCGCATCATCATCGTCGTCGTCATCATCACTCTCCTCGTCATCGTACCCCTCCGAGTACTTCTGCTCAGTGTCACTCGTCACATCTTGAGGCGAGCGGTCCACCACCGAGATCCTCGAAATCAAGTTCCGGAAGTCCTGAGAGGCGAACACATAACAACATGAGAATCAGCTTTACAAAAGGCAGCATATGATCAAGCCGACTGAAGTAAGAGCAATTACCTGAATGGGCGGCAGGTCCTTGTGAAAGGCTGTCACCAACTGAGTTCCCCGCGGGTTGTCCGAGCACATGTGGTGGCCTTAATCTTGGCCCCATATCCTTCTCAGTGAGATCCTCAGGGTGCACCCGGATGGAGTCAACCGGCCCCTCATACAGCCACATGGGGTGAGCCTTGGCTTGAAGTGGCTAGATGCGCCGAGTGAAGAAGGTCTCCAGCAAATCCATACCGTTTACCCCGGCATTCACGACTTCTATCAACGCGCTAGACAAGATATCGACACCCACCTTATCCTCCTTTGCCACAGTCAGGGTCGCCGAAGCTCATACTCTCTCGGTCGAATATGGCATTAGGCCCGATTGATTGTTGGCGCTAGGGATATCCCTACAGCGGAACCAAGTCCCTTGCCAACCCTTAACAGAGTCCGGGAAGCTCATCTTTTGGAAGGATCTTCCCATGCGAACCAGGATGCCCAGACCCCCGCACAACTGGGTGACGTTGGTTTTCTCACAAGTCAGCGAGTCCTTCTTCACGGTCATCGACTGACAGGTGAAGATGTATTTAAAGAGGCCCTAGTGACGGTGGCAACCCAAGAAGTTCTCATAGAGAAAGATGAAGTCCAAGAGATAAATGACAGTGTTGGGGGGAAGGTGATGGAGTTTCTCGCCGAAGTAATAGAGGAACGCTAGGAAAAAGGTTGGGGAGGCATCAAGAAGCCCCACTTGACATTGTCGGCGTTCTGGGAACGGGGTCCCCAGACTTGCCTGCCTGCGGCCCACGGCGTGGCTGTGCTGCAGGCCTGTACGGCCCATCTTCATCAACAAGGCAATCAAGACCCTCGCGAGGGGCCAAGCCTCACGAGGCGGACGATGCGAGACCTCCTCAGGAGCGGCCTCACCAGCATGCCACGCAAGGAGCGGAGATATCAAGGCAGGGCAAACCTCGCGAGCTCTCGTGACGTGAGCCATGACGATCAAGATCAGGCGGGCGCCAGGCGGACGCCAGCGTGCGCAGCGTTCTTGTTTCCTCTTTGGTGCTAAGGAGGACAACGCAGGCACGGAGTAGCGAGGCATCAGGCAAAGGTTTCCATATCATTGCAACAAGACCAAGACCAGCTGGACGGCGGGACGGAGGTCACTGTGGAGCCCGAGATGACGTCACCACCAGAGCTTTCCGCAGGCGAAGACCGCTTTTGTCAGGATAAGCTGTACTAGCTATCCCCTTTCAAATTGGCCGTTGTTGGCTCCCTTCCCACTCAATATTTGGGGAGAGGACCAGGGCCTATATAAGTAGAACTAGCCACCACAATAGGGGGCAGCTTGATCTCACCTGATCGAGAGCCAATCCCTTGCCACACACCAAACACAAGAACACCCCAACCTCAGGAGGCTGTTCTTCCCCTTGTACTGTACAACACAACGGTGGCCCGAACCAGTATAAATCTTGTGTCTTTGTGTTGCGAGTTCGTCAAGTTCGTCCGCGAGATCTTAGCGAGCTAGGGCATAGACCGGTAGGGAGGAAATTGATATGTCTCCAACGTATCTATAATTTTTTATTGTTCCATGCTATATTATATTCTATTTTGGACATTAATGGGATTTATTATACACTTTTATATTATTTTTGGGACTAACCTATTAACCGGAGGCCCAGCCCAGAATTGCTATTTTTTTGCCTATTTCAGAGTTTCGCAGAAAAAGAATATCAAACGGAGTCTAAACGGAATGAAACTTTCGGGAACATGATTTTCTGAACGAACGTGATCCATAGGACTTGGACCCTATGTCAAGACATCAACCAGGAGGACACAAGGTAGGGGGGCGCACCTACCCCCCTGGGCGCGCGCTCCACCCTCGTGGGCCCCAGGTTGCTCCACCGACGTACTTCTTCCTCCTATATACCCCACGCACCCCAAACTATCGACACGGAGCCAAAACCTAATTCCACCGCCGCAACCTTCATGCCGTGAGATCCCATCTTGGGGCCTTTTCTGAGCTCCGCTGGAGGGGCATCGATCACGGAGGGCTTCTACATCAACACCATAGCCTCTCCGATGATGTGTGAGTAGTCTACCTCAGACCTTTGGGTCCATAGTTATTAGCTAGATGGCTTCTTCTCTCTTTTTGGATCTCAATACAATGTTCTCCCCCTCTCTTGTGGAGATCTATTCGACGTAATCTTCTTTTGCGGTGTGTTTGTTGAGACTGATGAATTGTGGGTTTATGATCAAGTTTATCTATGAACAATATTTGAATCTCCTCTGAATTCTTTTATGTATGATTGGTTATCTTTGCAAGTCTCTTCTAATTATCAGTTTGGTTTGGCCTACTAGATTGATCTTTCTTGCAATGGGAGAAGTGCTTAGCTTTGGGTTCAATCTTATGTGTCCTTTCCCGGTGTGATGAGGGGCAGCAAGGCACGATTGTATTGTTGCCATTGAGGATAACAGATGGGGTTTATATCATATTGCAAGAGTTTATCCCTCTACATCATGTCATCTTGCTTAAAGCGTTACTCTGTTCTTATGAACTTAATACTCTAGATGCATGCTGGATAGCGGTCGATGTGTGGAGTAATAGTAGTAGATGCAGGCAGGAGTCGGTCTACTTGTCTCGGACGTGATGCCTATATACATGATCATACCTAGATATTCTCATAGCTATGCTCAATTCTGTCAATTGCTCAATAGTAATTTGTTCACCCACCGTAATACTTATGCTCTCGAGAGAAGCCTCTAGTGAAACCTATGGCCCCCGGGTCTATTTTCGATCATATTAATCTTCTAACACTTAGCTATTTTTATTACCTTTTATTTTACTTTGCATCTTTATCATAAAATACCAAAAATTTTATCTTATCATATCTATCAGATCTCACTCTCGTAAGTGACTGTGAAGGGTTTGACAACCCCTTTATTGCGTTGGTTGTGAGGATTTGTTTGTTTGTGTAGGTGCGAGGGACTCGTGCATGGTCTCCTACTGGATTAATACCTTGGTTCTCAAAAACTGAGGGAAATACTTACGCTACTTTGCTGCATCACCCTTTCCTCTTCAAGGGAAAACCAACGCAGTGCTCAAGAGGTAGCAAGAATGATTTCTGGCGCCGTTGCCGGGGAGGCTTACGCAAGGTCAAGTCAATATTTGGACTCCGACAATGATCCACTTCTGGCGCCATTGCCGGGGAGTCTACGCAATAGTTAACATACCAAGTACCCATCACAAACCCTTGTCTCCCGCATTACATTATTAGCCATTTGCCTCTCGTTTTCCTCTCCCCCACTTCACCCTTGCCGTTTTATTTGCCCTCTCTTTTCTGTTCACCTCTTTTGCTTGTTTGCTTGTGTTACCATGTGCCTTCTATTTGTTTGCATCTTTGCTTGCTAAAAATCTATTTTTATGGATCCACTTAAAGTGTTCTACTTGGATCATCTTCGATCCTTATGCGCTCGTGCTGAAACCCCAACTAGCCTAGTTGATGAGAAATATTTAGATGAGCATGCTCATTTTGTGCATCACTGTTTGTCTGAAAAAGGGAAACTCTTATGGAATCAAATAAAAAATTTGTTGTGTTATGCTTGGAATCTTTGTGAAATTTGTGATATTACTTGTTGCTCTAAGAACCCTAAAAAACACCTCCCCTACCTATGTGAGTTTAATGAAAATGAAATCTTATCTTGTTATGCAAAGGGTGTTTATAGCTACTATGATATTGAACAAATTGAAGAATTTGTTGCTTTTAAGGGTTCTTTTGAAGTTGCTTCTTTGCTTGAAGAGTATGATACTAATTTTTATGAATCTGAAAATCTTGACATACTTGAATATTGCTATGAAAACTATGCTCATAATGTCTATGTCAAAGAATTTATTGAAAGAATGACCGTTGCTTCTAAAGAAAATAATGATATGCACAAATCTATAGATAATTATGATTCCGATGATTTGATTGAAATATCCCTCGATGAACATGATGCTTGCTATCCTTGTGGCCATGATGCCAATATTTATGAAGATGAATTTGCTATAGTTCCTTACGTTAAACATGAGATCGTTGCTAATGCACCCATACTTGGTAGTTCCTTCGATGAAAATAATATGCAAAACCCTAAGCTTGGGGATGCTAGTTTTGCTATGTCTACTACTTGTTGCAATGATCATGATTGGGGTGATTTTTCTTATGATCTTGAAAATTTATTTAATCCCCATGATGAATATGAGATTGATAATAATGTTTGCAATAATATTGAAAGTGGGTGGTTTGGAAGAGTGTCAACTTTAGATCCCACATATTTGGAAAATGTCTAATCTTATGAGATTTTTGATAAAAGTGGGTTTGGAGAGGTCATGACTTTAGTTAATGATAATCCCACTATTTTGGAAGAGTGTCAACTTCGCATGCATGTGGATCGTGTTATGTTATGTGATAGCTATATTGTCGAATTTGATTATGATCCTACATGTAGTTATTATGAGAGAGGAAAATATGGTTGTAGGATTTTTCATGTTACTAAATTACCTCTCGTCATGTTGAGATTGCTGTTGTTTCTTTACGCTTCCTTGCATATGCTATTTTTTGCTTGCCTTGATAATTTGTTTGCCTATAAGATGCCTATGCATAGGAAGTATGTTATACTTAGATGTGATTTTCACATGTTTTATGATGCTTTCCTTGTGTTTCAGTTACTTTCTTTTATGTGAGCATCACTAAAGTTATCAATGTCTAGCTAGAGAGGCTTTAAAGAAAAGCGCTTGTTGGGAGGCAACCCAATTTTATTTTTAGTTTTTTTCTTTTTTCCTATGTTTAGGAATAAATATTTGATCTAGCCTCTGGTTAGATTTGTTTTTATGTTTTAATTAGTGTTTGTGCCAAGTTAAACCTATAGGATCTTCTTGGATGATAGTTATTTGATCTTGCTGAAAATTGCAGAAACTTTCTGTTCACGAAAATAATTTTTAAAAATCACCAGAACATGGTAAAATATTTATTCCAGTTTATTATGATCAATAAACAAATTGTCTAGGTCTTCCTATTTTGGCTGAAGTTTTGGAGTTCCAGAAGTTTGCGTTAATTACAGATTACTATAGACTGTTCTGTTTTTGACAGATTCTGTTTTTCGTGTGTTGTTTGCTTATTTTGATGAATCTATGGCTAGTAAAATAGTTTATAAACCATAGAGAAGTTGTAATACAGTGGTTTTAACACCAATATAAATAAAGAATGAGTTCATTACAGTACCTTGAAGTGGTGTTTTGTTTTCTATCGCTAACGGGGCTCACGAGATTTTCTGTTATGTTTTGTGTTGTGAAGTTTTCAAGTTTTGGGTGAAAGATTTGATGGATTATGGAACAAGGAGTGGAAAGAGCCTAAGATTGGGGATTCCCATTGCACCCCAAGATAATCTAAGGACACCAAAAAGCCAAAGCTTGGGGATGCTCCGGAAGGCATCCCCTCTTTCGTCTACTTCCATCGGTAACTTTACTTGGAGCTATATTTTTATTCACCACATGATATGTGTTTTGCTTGGAGCGTATTGTATTATATGAGTCTTGGGTTTTTAGTTTACCACAATAATCTTTGCTATACACATCTTTTGAGAGAGACACACTTGATTCGGAAATTATTAGAATACTCTATGTGCTTCACTTATATCTTTTGAGTTATATAGTTTTTGCTCTAGTGCTTCACTTATATCTTTTAGAGCACGGTGGTGATTTTGTTTTATAGAACTATTGTTCTCTCATGCTTCACTTAGATTATTTTGAGAGTCCTACAAAACAGCATGGTAGTTTGCTTTGACAATGATAGGCATTCAAGATTAGTAATTTTTTTTCTTATGAGTGTGTTGAATATTATGAGAAGTTTGATACTAGATAATTGTTTTGAGATATGAAGATGGTGATATTAGAGTCATGATAGTTGAGTAGTTTTGAATTTGAGAAATACTTTTGTTAAAGTTTGTGATTCCTGTGGCATGCACGTATGGTGAACCGTTATGTGATGAAGTCGGATCATGATTTCTTTATTGATTGTCTTCCTTATGAGTGGCGGTCGGGGATGAGCGATGGTCTTTTCCTACCAATCTATCCCCCTAGGAGCATGCGCGTAATACTTTGCTTTGATAACTTGTAGATTTTTGCAATAATTATATGAGTTCTTTATGACTAATGTTGAGTCCATGGATTATACGCACTTTTCCTCCTTCCACCATTGCTAGCCTCTCTAATACCGCGCACGTTTCGCCGGTATCATACACCCACCATGTACCTTCCTCAAAACAGCCAGCATACCCACCTATCATGGCATTTCCATAGCCATTCCGAGATATATTGCCATGCAACTTACCACCGTTTCATTTATTATGACACGCTCCATCATTGTCATATTGGTTCGCATGATCATGTAGTTGACATCGTATTTGTGGCAAAGCCACCGTTCATAATTCTTTCATACATGTCACTCTTGATTCATTGCATATCCCGGTACACCGCTGGAGGCATTCACATAGAGTCATATTTTGTTCTAAGTCTTGAGTTGAAATTGTCGAGTTGTAAATAAATAAAAGTGTGATGATCATCATCATTTTTTAGAGCATTGTCCCAAGTGAGGAAAGGACGATAGAGACTATGATTCCCCCACAAGTCGGGATGAGACTCCGGACGAAAAAAAGAGGCCATAAAAAAGAGAGAAGAAAAGGCCCAAATAAAAAATGATAGAAAATGAGAGAAGGGACAATGTTACTATCCTTTTACCACACTTGTGCTTCAAAGTATCACCATGATCTTCATGATAGAGAGTCTCCTATGATATCACTTTCATATACTAGTGGGAAATTTTCATTATAGAACTTGGCTTGTATATTCCAATGATGGGCTTCCTCAAAATGCCCTAGGTCTTCGTGAGCAAGCGAGTTGGATGCACACCCACTTAGTTCCTTTTGTTAAGCTTTCATATACTTATAGCTCTAAGTGCATCTGTTGCATGGCAATCCCTACTCACTCATATTGATATCTATTAATGGGCATCTCCATAGCCCCTTGATACGCCTAGTTGATGTGAGACTATCTTTTCCTTTTTTTTGTCTTCTCCACATCCACCATTCTATTCCACATATAGTGCTATGTCCATGGCTCACGCTCATGTATTGCGTGAAGATTGAAAAAGTTTGAGAACACTGAAAGTATGAAACAATTGCTTGGCTTGTCATCGGGGTTGTGCATGATTTAAATATTGTGTGTGGTGAAGATAGAGCGTAGCTAGACTATATGATTTTGTAGAGATAACTTTCTTTGGCCATGTTATTTTGAGAAGACATAATTGCTTAGTTAGTATGCTTGAAGTATTATTGTTTTTATATCAATATTAAACTTTTGTCTTGAATCTTTCGGATCTGAATATTCATACCATAATTAAGATAATTACATTGAAATTATGCCAAGTAGCATTCCACATCAAAAATCATGTTTTTATCATTTACCTACTCAAGGACGAGCAGGAATTAAGCTTGGGGATGCTTGATACGTCTTCAACGTATCTATAATTTTTGATTGTGCATGCTATATTATATTCTGTTTTGGACATTAATGGGCTTCATTATACACTTTTATATTATTTTTGGGACTAACCTATTAACCGGAGGCCCAGCCCAGAATTGCTGTTTTTTGCCTATTTCAGAGTTTCGCAGAAAAAGAATATCAAATGGAGTCCAAACGGAATGAAACCTTCGGGAAAGTGATTTTCGGAACGAACGTGATCCAGAGGACTTGGACCCTACGTCAAGACATCAACAAGGAGGGCACGAGGTAGGGGGCGTGCCCTCCACCCTCGTGGGCCCCACGTTGCTCCACCGACATACTTCTTCCTCCTATATATACCTATGTACCCCCAAACTACCAGATACGAAGCCAGAAACCTAATTCCACCGCCGCAACCTTCTGTACCCGTGGGATCCCATCTTGGGGCCTTTTAGGAGCTCACGGGGGGCATCGATCACGGAGGGCTTCTACATCAACACCATAGCCTCTCCGATGATGTGTGAGTAGTTTACCTCAGACCTTTGGGTCCATAATTATTAGCTAGATGGATTCTTCTCTCTTTTTGGATGCCAACACAATGTTCTCCCCCTCTCTTGTGGATATCTATTCAATTTAATCTTCTTTTGCGGTGTGTTTGTTGAGATCGATGAATTGTGGGTTTATGATCAAGTTTATCTATGAACAATATTTGAATCTCCTCTGAATTCTTTTATGTATGATTGGTTATCTTTGCAAGTCTCTTCGAATTATCAGTTTGGTTTGGCCTACTAGATTGATCTTTCTTGCAATGGGAGAAGTGCTTAGCTTTGGGTTCAATCTTGCGGTGTCCTTTCCCAGTGGATGAGGGGCAGCAAGGCACGTATTGTATTGTTTCCATCGAGGATAACAAGATGGGGTTTATATCATATTGCATGAGTTTATCCCTCTACATCATGTCATCTTGCTTAAAGCGTTACTCTGTTCTTATGAACTTAATACTCTAGATGCATGCTGGATAGCGGTTGATGTGTGGAGTAATAGTAGTAGATGCAGGCAGGAGTCGGTCTACTTGTCTCGGACGTGATGCCTATATACATGATCATACCTAGATATTCTCATAACTATGCTCAATTATGTCAATTGCTCAACAGTAATTTGTTCATGCTCCGTAATACTTATGCTCTCGAGAGAAGCCTCTAAGGAAACCGATGGCCCCCGGGTCTATTTTCCATCATATTAATCTTCCAACACTTAGCTATTTTTATTACCTTTTATTTTACTTTGCATCTTTATCATAAAAATACCAAAAATATTATCTTATCATATATGTCAGATCTCACTCTTGTAAGTGACCATGAAGGGATTGACAACCCCTTTATTGCATTGGTTGCGAGGATTTATTTGTTTGTGTAGGTGCGAGGGACTCGTCCGTGGTCTCCTACTGGATTGATACCTTGGTTCTAAAAAACCGAGGGAAATACTTACGCTACTTTGCTGCATCACCGTTTCCTCTTCTAGGGAAAACCAACTCAATGCTCAAGAGGTAGCAGAAATCTCCGCACGCACCCCAGTGTTCGAACCTTGAGGGTTTTGCCGGAACCCGTGTTCCGACATCTGGCGCACCAGGTAGGGGTGCGCCGGAGCCTCTTTCCTGCCGATCGACCCATTGACGCTCCACGGCCACGATGTCCGGCGACCCGAGGGCCGACTCCGACCCTGGGAAGCCTGGCCAGCCCGGGCGGTGCCATCTGCCCATGAAGACCTCAACCCCGTGCTCCAGGCGGCCCGAGCGCCGCCTAACCCCACAGGGCGTGGGCGGCGTGGCGGGGAGTCATCCACCCTCACTCCACGACAAGCGCGAGCCACTGCAAGGGCTGCAAGCCATGTCGCGGCAACGGTGCCGCACACACGGCAGGAGCAGGCGAACATGCGGGCCGCGCTCACGGTGGCGCGAGAGTTGCTGTGGTGCCGGCTGATGGAGAGTGGTCGAGATGCCCTGCTGGAACACGTCGCCGAGCTGCTGGATGCGGCGGCGTCAGGAGCGCTGCCCTTCTGTTATCTGCTTCCTTCTCAGGCCGCTACCGGATCTCACGTCGGGCCTCGCCGCAACCATGCACCCTCAGGTGTGCCTGGGGGCTTCCTCAACACCAGCACGGCCGGCGGCGCCGGGGGCTCCACCGCCCCCGTGCCGCCCGCGACAAGCATGGGCGCAAGCGTCGCCTCCCGTGGTCCCAGTGAGATGCCGCACTACCATCCTCAGGACGCCGCTCTAGGCCGGGCAACATGGAGTGTGGGGCACTATGGCGAGGTGTTCGGGGTGACGGCCCCGGAAGCCTACGTGCCTCACATGATGGACCAGGAGTACGCGCCGGAGGACGGCCCTGGCTTGTTCCTCAGAGAAGATTGGGAAGAAGGGACGCTAGAAGTTGAAGCCTTCCAGGAACCGACGGAGAACCGTGACGGTCGCGCCAGCAACAGCAACTACAGGGTACCACTAATATCTCAGGAGTAGGCTTACGCTAACCATGGGCTGCAAGTGAATCAGGTCACAACGTCGGTCGACGACCACGACACAGCGGCATCCCTTCCGCCGGGGAAGCACGCTAGGGGCCACACGGATGAGCCAGGAACAAGGCCCCTCCCCACGTCGCGCGAAGCCAGGCAACGCCTGGAGGTAGGCCCTCTGTCGGGGAGGTGCCGGCGAGCCTTCCCCCGACAGAGGACCCGTGGTCGCTGAGGGCACCGCTGGCGTCCCCTTTCCCCCCTTTGTGTCGTCCAGGTTGCCGGTCGGCTAAAAGGTGGTCGGGGGTGGCGCAAGGCGGGGCCCTCGTCTGGCGTTATGAAGCAAGGCCAGTCCCTATGAAGAAGGCCCAGTGCCTGTGAAGCTCGCCGCCCGTGACACTCTCACGTAATAATGAGTGGGGTTGTACACGCCCCGGAGTCTCAGGGGTGCCGGCCTCAGGCCCTGGGGCTCCCTCCCACACCTAGTGGCAGCACTTAGCTCCGCGCTGGTGAGAAGACTCGAAGACCAGAAGACTAGACTAGGCGCCGGACGCGGCCATTTGCTTTGGATCTCTTCTTCTATAGCCTTGCTTTCTGGTTTTGGATTTAAGTTGAAGTTGAGTTTTCTTTGATGCGCGCGGGGGGTGCCTTTTCTCGTTCGAGTGATTTATTGCTGTTCGGCTCTTGCTTTGTCACGAAGTGCACGATCGCCGCCTCCCCCTCACGGGCCCCTCGGGAACGGGGCTAGGCGCAGCACGCGTAGCACGCCTACCGATACAATTATTGGCACCTGATTCTCGAGACGCCCACTCGGGTGAGTTTGCGGGCCTTTCAGGAATTACTCAGGAGCTCATGACCTCGCGATCCCATTCGAGGCGCACCACGACCAAGGCAAGCTGATGCGGCAAACCCGCTGCCAGACTCATGAATTCACAGAGGTACACATTCAGCTTGACACAAAAGAATAAAGGCGTCGGTCTACTTGCACGAGGGGCTCCCCTCTCAAAATGCTCTCACAATCTTTAGGCGCCATGCCCAAGTTTTTGAGTACAAGATGAAACGACAGGAGAACATGGGATCAGCCAGATATGTCACTCGCTACACCGCCCTCGGATGCGTCACTCGTGTCGTCGTTGTCTTCGCCGGCACCGTCGCCGCCTTCGGCGACGCCTTCGTCGCCTTCGTCCGTGACGACCACCACCGCGTCGTCGTCGGAAGCAAAGGCTCTGACCAGCGCATCCACGTTGTCCTCCACCCACTGTGCCAGGTCTCCCCGGACGACCTGTGGTACGGGGGCAATGGCGGCATCGAAATCGAAGTCGTGGAAGGTGTTCCGAAGATGGCTTAAGACGCGGGAGAACGCGCGCCCGAGCAGGCCCCGACTTCTCTCTTCCATGAGCTAGCGAGCACTATCAGACTGGGCTTCCAGGCGCGTCACCACGTTGGTGAAGAAGATCAGGTGACTGGCATAGTCATTCGAGTGGAGGTGTGGTGCATTCTCGTCACAGATGAAGCCCAGGGCGGTATTAGCCCTGTTCTGGAGGTCCTGAAGCATGGGGGTGTGCTCACGCTCCAGCGTCCGCCGTTGAAGCACTTCAACCCGTTTCCGAAGCGAAAGCAGCTCGGCGCGGGTGGACGCCAAGTCCGCCTGCGCCGTGACCAGGGCGGCAGCCGTGGCCTCCCCACGCCTCTCCGCCTCGTCAAGCCTGGGCCTGAGGGCGGCGGTCCTGGCCGCGGCCTCGGTCCCCGCGAGCCTCAGCTGCAGGTCGCTCCGACCTTCAAGATCCGTGCGAACCTTGGCCACCCGACGGTCGACCTCCTCCTGGACCCTGCACTACTAGGAAAACCCCTATAGATAGACATTTAGTAGTAGAGTGGGTTATTTAGCCCGCGCTACTGCTACTTAGTAGTAGCGAGGCAGAAAAAATGCGCTACTGGTATGACATAGTAGTAGCGCAGGAACAAAAAACCTGCGTTGCTACTAAATGATTTCCACCCTGTCCACTCAACAGACAATAGTAATAGCGTGGGTATAAAATCTGCGCTACTACTAGATGAATAGTTGTAGTGCAGGTGGGACACACCGCGCTGCTGTTATGCCACCAACCATCAACTCCACGTTGTCACGCCACCCACCCCGAGCCAGCTCAATCTAGATCGAGAGTTCTGACACAGACTGCTCACTCCACTCCCCACCAGCCCGTCCATCATCGTCCTCTGCCGGAGATGCATGGCCGACTAGCCGTGTGGTGGCCCCGTCCAGGCAACACCTGGGCCACCGCCGCCACAGCCTACCTCTCCTCGGCGGCAGCCTCCTCCTCGATCCTGCCCGACGCGCTTGACCGGAGCTCCGACGCCTACGCCCGCAACGCCGCTGCCATCGGCGGCCTCCTCTCCGACCTGCGCTCCCGCGTCTCCTAGGTGCGAGCGTGCCGCCGGTCTCTTTCCCCTTCCTCGACCCGACCCCTTCATCTCTCTGTCACCTGACGGAACAGAGGGCGCTGCCGCTGCAGGTGCTAGGCGGAGGAGGCGCGGGGGCGGTGAAGCCCCAGCGCGCCCGCGCCCTTCTCGACGGCTACGACATGCCCACAACCTCCCCGCCCCCGAGGTCAGAGTCGACGTGGTCGAGAACGACGAGGTCATCACACACGCGCTGCAGGAGGAGCTCGCGCAGGTCGCCATGGCCGAGGCCTCAGGGGCCGTCGGAGGCAAGGCCGACCGCAGCGTCACCGTCCTCGCGCAGCACTGGTTCCGCCCCGAGGTCGTCAGCCATCTGCCCTCAGGTACTACCAATCTTCAGTTAACCAGCACACAGTAAATTCAGACATGTCATCCCCTCCTGACTCGATCCCCTTTCCTGAACAAACGCCGGTGCAGCTCCGCCTTATGTAGAAGAAGCAGAGGGCTCCAGTCCATGTTCGAGCTCCAAAGAAGATCGCAATGCGCGACACTATTTGTACTGAATTCACTGTGTGCTGGATGGGTAGTGCTAGTCTAGAATCCATCTCTGGGTTGAAGCGTAGAGCAATAAAAATTTCAATTCTTTGATACTATGCAATGTTGCTGCTGGGCTCTGACGATAGTGATTGGCCTTTTGCACCTGCAGATCATTTAGGGGCTCCAGAACTTTGACAAGTCCAATGTTGCGTCTGTCGTCACGGCTGCGGATAAGGTGTGGATGCTGTTTGGTGCATTCGTTTTCCATGCTCTGTTTTCTTGCACTTTAGCTCTTGCAGAGGGATGAAATGTTAACCTGTGATCTTTATCTGGGATGGAATAACACAATGATGTTGAGTTTGCTGGTGATGTGCTCTGGAGTTGATAATATTGCTAGCTTAGGTCACTGCTGGGCTTGTCAATCCAGAAGTCTGCAAGTGGAAGGCAGCGTTTGATTAGTACCTAAGCCTCATCGTTTATCTCAACAGAAGAATTAGAACCAGCACACATTATCCTTCACATAGTAGTACATCAATTGTGAATTCTGTTTTGGAGAAGTCATTGTCAATGCAAGTTAATTAGCTGCAGCAACAAAGTATCCTCTTCAGATTCAGTCAGCGTCAGGGAAATCAGTATCCAAGAAGCAACTGTTTTGATTAGTGTTTAGGAAGCAACTGTTGTTATCATCCCACTCTAATACTCTTTTCCAACTGATAACTTTTCTAATAAGTATTACTGGAAAACTTTATATTAACCTTTTAGAAAAACTTATGATAACAAGCTGAGTTCAGTACAAGTGCCTCTATTTTGTATTGAGGAGTTGTAATTGCTAGTTCCTGCTAAGTATTCATAAGAATGCTTGTCTTATTACTAAAGGATGTCGGACACTATTTGCGGTTCAGATAATATGTTAAATGCCGAATTATCGGTCTACCTAGTAGATGCCCATGGTTCGATTTTATGTTTGTTCCTATCAATACAAATGCTGAGCTATGTTCCATTTTTACTGTTCTTTGTGATAGTTTTTGCAACTTTACTTCCCATCTTAAGGCAAGCCCCATTTTAGCATTTAATAACGAGTTTCTTACTCATCAGTCTAGAAAATAAAAGTTCAGAACCTGCATCTCTAACTCTCCGTCAATGATCAAGAAGCTCATTCTTTGACGAGTTTTCCTTTAACTTGCATGTGTTGCCTTGAAGATCATTGTTACGTCTAAAGTTTTTGTTACTTATTCACTTTGCTACTGCAGCATGTCCCTAAAACAAATGGAGACATTCCTTCTTTTGATGAAGCCTTTTCAGATCACCGGAGACTTCTTGACAGGTAAATACCCCTGCAGTATACTTGTCATCCCATAAATCTATACATGAAGACATGTTCTATATACTCTCCATGCTCCGTGGTAGGTCTTTTCTGATTGTCTGTCATTTGACCCCAATATGATGCGTTATTTAGATTGGTGCTGGATGGCCTGGTTGAGCTCAAGGTTAACGGAGATGGAAATTGTCAGGTATATTTACAGGATTCAGTTCTATGTTTACTTTTTGAGAATAGCATAAAGTAACACATGAACTAGTTGTTAGCAGAGATGCCTGTGTCATTCTTCATTAATTTAGCTTTAACAATTACTTATATACAATATTAGTGCATCCAGTGTTGGCATTCTAAGTCATCTACTTTATTATATTCATGTGTGCTCCACGAAAGTACATATGCACATGTAAAATTTGTAGCACATTGGCATCGACATGTACTGCATTGTTTTCCGTGTCATTCTTCCCGAAGAATCTGAAGTTTCTGAACCTCTGTTAGTAATGCTGCAGGGTTCTGGTGGCGACGCCGACGGTCGTCAAGAGGTTTGTGGACATGATGGTGGCGTGGCTGCCGATGTACAGCAAGGCGAAGCCTCGCTCCTCCTCCTCCACCTCTGGCACCCCAGCACACGGGTAAGCAGTCGACCAGACACCTTGAGCCCGAGAGATGATCAACATTCAGATAAACGTGATTCAGTTTGTGGCCAATTCTAAATACGAATCTTAATGGTGTTCGGGTTTCAGGGTGCGGGGCATGTGTACATGGTTTCATCCGCCTGCTAGTGGCAAGGCACGAGGACGACATCGACCGGGGCCAGCTGGAGCCAAAGGCCAGGGAGAGGGACGTGATGGCGTCACAAGTCACGACGGCAGCTACCCTCGGTCAGGTGTGGCTTGTTGAGGCTGCCCGATGTGTAATAGCATTAGAGCTTACTTAGGTAGTTGCTTACCAAGTTGCTACGCACAACACTGTGTGATTTGAATTATACATGAGTTGCCGCTATAATACCGCTATAATGAGGAACTGTGTGATTGAATGGAATTGGTTGATTTTATTTTTTTTAATTCCTAATAGGTTAGTAGTAGCGTGGGAAAAAACTGGGCGCTACTAGTATAAAGGATACTAGTAGCGTTGGTAGTTTACCCATCAGTACTACTATTTCATTACTAGTAGCGTGTCTGTGATAGCAGTAGCGCGGGGGGAACATGCTACTAGTAACTTTTTTAGCTGAAGCGTGGGGTAAAAAACACGCTACTGCTAAAAGTTAGCTGTAGCGCCATAGCAGTAGCGCGGGTGCCCACACTACTGGTATGCAAGAAACCTACGCTACTAGTAGTGTTTTTCCTAGTAGTGCTGGCCTCGTGAGCCTCAACGGCATCCTCTGCCTAGGCAACTTGGCGTTCCCTCGTCTCCAACTGCTCGAGCTCGAGGGTGCGCTCCACGGCATCCAGGGCCAACGCCTCCTCGCGCTTCCGGACCTCTTCTTCCTCGGCGGGCGTCCCCCTCAGCGATGCAAGGGCGACTCTGTGCGCCTCCACCTGCTGCTCGAGGGACGCACTCCAGGCCTGGAGCTCCCACGCGCGCTTCTCTGCAACCTCGCGGCGGCAGTCGGCCTCGCGAGCCTCCTCCAAGGCTCGGGAGCAAGCTTCGCAGGAAATCTTGAGGGACGCCTCGGCCTTCGCATTGTCAAGGTCACGCTGGTAGCGGCCCAGGTTGACGGCCACCCTCAGCTTACGTCACTCCTCCGCCAGCCGAAGACCTCCAACCTCAAGACGCAAGTCGACACCCGCGAGTTCTTCACCAAGTCGGCTCATCGCGCCCATCGCCTCTTGGAAGAGCTCATGGCGAACGACGCTTCGCCCGTGCTCCGACTCTAACGCGCGGCCCACCTCGTCCTCCACCTCGGGGGCTGCAGGCGGGACATCAAGCGGCGCACCGCCTCTCGGCAGGGGGCTGGTGCTGCCCCAGGCGCCAGCCAGTCCTCGCAGGGGGCCCTAGTCGATCGAGGCCCGCTGCTTGAAGAGGAACTGAAGACTGAAGCCAACCAGCCACTGTCCATGACCGGAGGAGGGGTCCTGGGCACGCTCGCCAAGCTCCATGCCAAGCCATGGGGGAGGAACGACAAGGTCGCAGGATCAGCGCGCCACGAACGCAAGCGCACCCCTTCAACCAACCCTGCTCCAGGGGCAGCAAGCGGACTCGGAGCGCTCAAGGCCAATGGGGCAGTCGAGGAAAGAGGAGGCCATTTCTTAGGAGGCGTAGCAGCCTCGACGGAAGTAGCCCTGAAGAACTGACGTCAGGACATGGAAACAACACACAAGAAGCCATAGCGGTATGGTAATTACACGTCAACGACGATGTACTTCCTTCGTTTCAGCGGCCCGATGATGATGTTGCCGCTCGGGGATCCTTTCCTCTTGCGGAGCTCCTCGAAGTCCACGCGAAGCCGACCGAAGCATTGGACGTGGCGGCCAGCGCGGGGTGAGGCCAAGGAAGAGCTTGGGGGGACAACTTCAGGGGTGCCCGACTGCGGTGAATAGTCTGGCGCCGTCTCACCACGACCTCCCAAGGCTTCCGGGGCTTTGACCTCGGGAGCCACATGCTGCGTCGCCACAGTGACCGACGCCCCCGAGGAGGAATCGTGAGCTCCCGAGGACGACGCCCCAGGATCACCATGCGGCATAAGCTCCTCAGCACTCGAGCGGCCGACCTCCATCGGAGCTTGACCCCTGTGCCCACACTTGGGACGAGCTTGGAACCGGCGGCGAGGAAGGAAGCCACGTCGACAGGATTCTCACGGGGCCCCACCAGGCCGATCGGGCGCAGCCCCCACTCACCAAAGGAGGGCATGCTTTTGGCAAATTCGGTGTTGTTCTCGCAGCGGTACATCAGACAGCTCTTCCTGGGCATGTCGTCTGGCAAAGGGGCACCCGTCAGGACCGCAAGCACTGTTTGCCGCGTCTTAAGAGGAAGCCCCTCCTCCTGAAACCTCATATGGTCCTGACTGCTGAGAAAGGCCCACATCGGGCGGGAATGGCGCTGAAGCGGAGCAACTCGGCGCATGACGAACTCCTTCACCACCATAGGCGCAGTCACGCCGCGGTCCTTCAACCTCCTCAGCCTGAGCCAGACGGGAACGAGACGGGGGCTCGCGAGCCTCTGGTGGCCCCAACTGGAGTTGGGAACGGCAGGCCCTGGCGGAGCACGGAGCAGAGGGCTGAGCACACCGGCGTCGACGAACACCCATCGTGTCCGAAACTCGCTCGCAGATGGAGGAAGCTCAAAGTCGATCCCCGCGCCTGCTGTCGCGGCCACGGCTTGGAAGCTCACGCACCCCGAGCTCTGCCGAGGGTCGGTCAGATGCAATGAGAAGAAATGGCGGAAGAGGGCCACCGAAGGAGCGATGCCCACCATGGTTCACACACAAAGGCGAAGACGGCGAGAAGATTCACAGATTGAGGGTCGAGATGCAGCATGTGGATCTGATAATCCTCGAGCACCGCGTTGAAGAAGGCGGAGAAGGGAGGAATCAGGCCAGCCCAAAGGGCGTCAATGAAGATTGGGATCTCGGTGGCTGCCCGAGCGAGGAGACACAGGCCAAGCCACCGTCTCCCCCTGCTACGTCTTGAGCTTGCGTTGGTTTTCCCCGAAGAGGAGACGATGATGTAGAAGAGTAGCGTAAGTATTTCCCTCAGTTTTTTAGAACCAAGGTATCAATCCAGTAGGAAGCCACGCACAAGTCCCTCGTACCTGCACAAAACGATAGCTACTCGCAACCAACACGATTAGGGGTTGTCAATCCCTTCACAGTCACTTACGAGAGTGAGATCTGATAGAGATGATAAATAATATTTTTGGTATAGAGATGCAAAGTGAAAAGTAAAAAGAAAAGTAAAAACAAAGCAAGTATAAAAGTGTTGGAGATTGATATGATGAGAATAGACCCGGGGGCCATAGGTTTCACTAGTGGCTTCTCTCAAGAGCATAAGTATTCTACGATGGGTGAACAAATTACTGTTGAGCAATTGACAGAATTGAGCATAGTTATGAATATATCTAGGTATGATCATGTATATAGGCATCACGTCCGAGACAAGTAGACCAAACGATTACGCATCTACTACTATTACTCCACTCATCGACCGCTATCCAGCATGCATCTAGAGTATTAAGTTAAAAATAGAGTAACGCCTTAAGCAAGATGACATGATGTAGAGGAATAAATTCATGCAATATGATAAATACCCCATCTTGTTATCCTCGATGGCAACAATACAATCGTGCCTTGCAACCCTTTACATCCTTTGGGTAAGGACACCGCAAGATTGAACCCAGAGCTAAACACTTCTCCCATTGCAAGAACTACCAATCTAGTTGGCCAAACCAAGCGGATAATTGAAGAGACTTGCAAAGATAACCAATCATACATAAAAGAATTCAGAGAAGATTCAAATATTATTCATAGATAAGCTGGATCATAAACCCACAATTCATCGGTCTCAACAAACACACCGCAAAAAGAAGATTACATCGAATAGATCTCAGAGAGAGGGGAGAACATTGTATTGAGATCCAAAAGAGAGAAGAAGCCACCTAGCTACTAGCTATGGACCCGAAGGTCGAAGTAAACTACACACACTTCATCGGAGGGCTATGGCGATGATGTAGAAGCCCTCCGTGGTGGATGCCTCTCGGTGGAGCTCGGAACAGGCCCCAAGATGGGATCTCGTGGATCTGAGGAAGTTGCGGCGGTGGAATTAGGTTTTGGCTCCTTTACGATCGTTTGAAGTGCGAGGTATATATAGGAGGAAGGAATGCGTCGGTGGAGCAACAGGGGCCCACGAGGCGGGGGCGCCCTAGGGGGCGCCCCACCTCGTGACGCATCTGTTGCTTCTTGGAGTAGGGTCAAAGTCTCCTGGATCACGTTCGGTGAGAAAATCACGTTCCCGAAGGTTTCATTCCGTTTGGACTCCGTTTGATATTCCGTTTCTTCGAAACACTGAAATAGGCAAAAAACAGCAATTCTGGGCTGGGCCTCCGGTTAATAGGTTAGTCCCAAAAATAATATAAAAGTGGAAAATAAAGCCCAATACAGTAGATAAAGTAGCATGGAGCAATCAAAAATTATAGATACATTGGAGACGTATCAGGCATCCCCAAGCTTAATTCCTGCTCGTCCTCGAGTAGGTAAATGATAGAAAGAGAATTTTTGATGCGAAGTGATACTTTGGCATAATTTCAATGTAAATCTTCTTAATGGTGGTATGAATATTCAGATCCGAAAGATTCAAGACAAAAGTTCATATTGACATAAAAATAATAATAATTCAAGCATACTAATCAAAGTAATCATGTCTTATCAAAATAGCATGGCAAAAGAAAGTTCATCCCTACAAAATCATATAGTTAGGCTATGCTTCATTTCCGTCACACAAAGATGTTCCCAACTTCTATACCCCCGATGACAAGCCAAGCAATTGTTTCATACGTAAATAATCTCAAACTTTTTCAACCTTCACGCAATACATGAGCGTGAGCCACGGATATAGCACTATGGGTGGAATAGAATATGATGATGGGGATTGTGTGGAGAAGACAAAAAAGGAGAAAGTCTCACATTGATGAGGATAATCAACGGGCTATGGAGATGCCCATCAATTGGTGTCAACATGAGGAGTAGGGATTGCCATGCAACGGATGCACTAGAGCTATGAATGCTCAACAAAAGAAAACTAGTGGGTGTGCATCCAACTTGCTTGCTCATGAAGACCTAGGGCATTTGAGGAAGCCCATCCTAGGAATATACAAGCCAAGTTCTATAATGAAAAATTCCCACTAATATGAAAAGACAACTCATGAGACTCACTATATGAAAAACATGGTGCTACTTTGAAGCACAATATATGAGACTCACTACATGAAGAACAAGGTGCTACTTTGAAGCACAAGTGTGGAAAAAGAGATAGTAGCATTGCACTTTTTTTTTTTTTTTTTTGGGCCTTTATTTTTTCTTTTTTGGACTTTCTCTTTTTTGGGTCAATGCTCTAATAATGATGATCATCACACTTCTATTGATTACAACATAAGGATTACAACTCGAAACTAGAACAAGATATGACTCTATATGAATGCCTCCGGTGGTGTACCGGGATGGTGCAATGAATCAAGAGTGACATGTATGAAAAATAATGCATGGTGTCTTTGCCACAAATATGATGTCAACTACATGATCATGCAATGGCAATATGACAAAAGTAATGTATGTCATGATGATGATGAACGAAACGGTGGAAAGTTGCATGGCAATATATCTCGGAATGGCTATGGAAATGCCATAATAGGTAGGTATGGTGGCTGTTTTGAGGAAGATATAAGGAGGTTTATGTGTGATAGAGCGTATCATATCACGGGGTTTGGATGCACCGGCGAAGTTTGCACCAACTCTCAAGGTGATAAAGGGCAATGCACGGTACCGAAGAGGCTAGCAAAGGCGGAAAGGTAAAAGTGCGTATAATCCATGGACTCAACATTAGTCAAAAGAATCATATACTTATGCAAAAATTTAGAAGTCATCAAAAATCAAGTACTACGTGCATGCTCCTAGGGGGATAGATTGGTAGGAAAAGACCATCGCTCGTCCCCGACCGCCACTCATAGGGATGCACAAGCCAGGTACACTTCATGTTTCAAATTTGTTACACAACTTTAACCATACATGCATGCTACGGGATTTGCTAACTTCAACACAAGCATTCTTTAAATTCACAACTACTCAACTAGCACGACTTTGATATTATCACCTCCATATCTCAAACCAATTATCAAGCATCAAACTTATCTTAGTATTCAACGCACTCAAAAGAAAGTTTCACATATCTTGAATACCAAGTATATTAACATTAAGCAAATTACCATGATATTAACGACTCTCAAAATAATCTAAGTGAAGCATGAGAGATCAATAGTTTCTTTAAAACAAATCCACCACCGTGCTCTAAAAGATCTAAGTGAAGTACTAGAGCAAAAATTATCGCGCTCAAAAGATATAAGTGAAGCACTATGAGCAAAACTATCGAGCTCAAAAGATATAAGTGAAGCACATAGAGTATTCTAGCAAATTCTAATCAAACTGGCTTCTCTCAAAAGGTGTGTACAGCAAGGATTATTGTGGTAAACTAACAAGAAAAGACGCAAATAATACAAGACGTTCTAAGCAAAACACATATCATGTGGTGAATAAAAATATAGCTCCAAGTAAATTACCGATGAAAGTGGACGAAAGAGGGGATGCCTTCCGGGGCATCCCCAAGCTTTGACTTTTTGGTGTCCTTGGATTATCTTGGGGGTGCCATGGGCATCCCCAAGCTTAGGATCTTGCCACTCCTTGTTCCATAATCCATCAAAAGAATTCACCCAAAACTTGAAAACTTCACAACACAAAACTCAATAGAAATCTCGTGAGCTCCGTTAGAGAAAGAAAACAAAAGACTAATTTAAGGTACTGTAATGAACTCATTCTTTATTTATATTGGTGTTAAACCTACTGTATTCCAACTTCTCTATGGATCATAAAATATTTTACTAGCCATAGATTCATCAAAATAAGCAAACAACACACGCAAAACAGAATCTGTCAAAAACATAACAGTCTGTAGTAATCTGTATCTAACGCAAACTTCTGGAACTCCAAAAATTCTACCAAAATTATAAGAACTAGAAAATATGTTTATTGATCAGCAAAAATTGGAATCAATATTTTATCACGCTCTGGTGATTTTTAATAATTCGGGCACTGAGCGCAAAGTTTCTGGAAATTACAGTAAGATCAAATAACTATTATCCAAGAAGATCCAATAGGTCTACCTTGGCACAAACACTAATTAAAACATAAAACCACATCTAAACAGAGGCTATATGGATTATTTATTCCTAAATAGAAGAAAAAACAAAAAACTAAAAATAAAATTGGGTCGCCTCCCAACAAGCGCTATCGTTTAACGCCCCTAGCTACGCATAAAAGCGAGGATAGATCTAAGTAGTGCCGTAGTAATAAGATAGATCGGTGAAAATCATTTCATATTCTCTATGTTCGGTAGCAAGTTTTCTTTGAGGCAAGAAAAAGTAATCAAAAGGCCTAATTTAATAGGACAAAAGTCCCCAAGATCAATTTTAGGAGGTATAGGTTCCTCTTTCGGCCCTTCGTATTGCACAACCAATTCATCATTATAAGCGTTCTTTTGACAGAACTTGGTGAGCCTATACTCAAGAGAGCATCCTAGCTCATTATTTCGAATAGCCAAATCGTCATTAAGCTTAGAGATTCTATCAATTAAAATATTGGTAGGCACCTTTTTTCTAAGATTTTCATTGAAAGCAACATAGTCGATAGATTGAAAACGCATTATTTCTTCTTTATCAAAAAGGATAGATTCTATGGGAGGACGACCAGCGTCCACCCTATAATGCGCAAAGATTTCTTTGGCTTCTTTTATTATAAACCTGAATTCATGAGCCAAAAAGATAGTAGCGGCATGCTTAACAGAGGAGTGTTCAATATTAGAAAATTCTAGGAAAATTCTCTGTATAGAAGGGTGCATATGCATAAATTGCCTTTCAAGTTCAACGATAAGCATGGCAATAGCATCCGCAAGGCTACTAGTTCTATGGAGAATAGAACCACCCATAGAGGGTAAAGCACCAGCACAAGTAAAGAAATCTTGAATAACTCCTTTTCCAATAATATTACCACTACCGATTCAAAATCTTTTTGTGTGATAGGTAGGGGATTCTTCAGCAGGAGCTTCAGAATTTTCCATGATATTATTATCGCCCATATTGGCGACAATTTCCCCAATTTCAGACATAGCGACAAGCAAGCAAACTAACACACGAGCAAACAAGCGGACGCGGAAAAGGCAACGGGAAAAAGAGGAGGAGATTGGGAAAGAGAGGGCGAATAAAACGGCAAGGGTGAAGTGGGGGAGAGGAAAACGAGAGGCAAATGGCAAATAATGTAATGCGAGAGATAGGGATTGTGATGGGTACTTGGTATGTTGACTTTTGCATAGACTCCCCGGCAATGGCGCCATAAATCCTTCTTGCTACGTCTTGAACTTGCATTGGTTTTCCCCGAAGAGGAGAGGATGATGCATCAGAGTAGCGTAAGTATTTCCCTCAGTTTTTGAGAACAAAGGTATCAATCCAGTAGGAGGCCACGCACAAGTCCCTCGTACCTGCACAAAACAATAGCTACTCGCAACCAACGCGATTAGGGGTTGTCAATCCCTTCACGGTCACTTACGAGAGTGAGACCTGATAGAGATGATAAATAATATTTTTGGTATAGAGATGCAAAGGTAAAAGTAAAAAGCAAAGTAAAAACAATGCAAGTATAAAAGTGATGGAGATTGATATGATGAGAGTAGACCCGGGGGCCATAGGTTTCACTAGTGGCTTCTCTCAAGAGCATAAATATTCTACGGTGGGTGAACAAATTACTGTTGAGCAATTAACAGAATTGAGCATAGTTATGAGTATATCTAGGTATGATCATGTATATAGGAATCACGTCCGAGACAAGTAGACCGAAACGATTCTGCATCTACTACTATTACTCCACTCATCGACCGCTATCCAGCATGCATCTAGAGTATTAAGTTAAAAACAGAGTAATGCCTTAAGCAAGATGACATGATGTAGAGGAATAAATTCATGCAATATGATAAATACCCCATCTTTTTATCCTCGATGGCAACAATACAATACGTGCCTTGCAACCCTTTACATCCTTTGGTAAGGACACCCAAGATTGAACCCAAAGCTAAACACTTCTCCCATTGCAAGAACTACCAATCTAGTTGGCCAAACCAAACGGATAATTCGAAGAGACTTGCAAAGATAACCAATCATACATAAAAGAATTCAGAGAAGATTCAAATATTATTCATAGATAAGCTGGATCATAAACCCACAATTCATCGGTCTCAACAAACACACCGCAAAAAGAAGATTACATCCAATAGATCTCCACGAGAGAGGGGGAGAACATTGTATTGAGATCCAAAAAGAGAGAAAAAGCCATCTATCTACTAGCTATGGACCCGAAGGTCTGAAGTAAACTACTCACACTTCATCGGAGGGGCTATGGTGATGATGTAGAAGCCCTCCGTGGTGGATGCCCCCTCCGGCGGAGCTCCGGAACAAGCCCCAAGATGGGATCTCGTGGATACAGGAAGTTGCGGCGGTGGAATTAGGTTTTTGGCTCCTTTGTGATCGTTTGGAGTGCGTGAGGTACATATAGGAGGAAGAATGCGTCGGTGGAGCAACAGGGGCCCACGAGGCGGGGGGCGCGCCTAGGGGGCCCCACCTCGTGACCGCCTCTGTTGCTTCTTGGAGTCTGATCCAAGTCTCTGGATCACGTTCGGTGAGAAAATCACGTTCCCTAAGGTTTCATTCCGTTTGGACTCCGTTTGATATTACATTTCTTGAAACCTTTGAAATAGGCAAAAACAGCAATTCAGGCTGGGCTCCGGTTAATAGATTAGTCCCAAAAATAATATAAAAATGGAAAATAAAGCCCAATATAGTCCAAACCAGTAGATAAAGTAGCATGGAGCAATCAAAAATTATAGATACGTTGGAGACGTATCACCCCCCACTCGTTGAAGCTGGAAGCGAGCATTGGGCGCACCTTGTCCATGGCCTCGTCGTTGAGCACCAGGGGTCGCCCGAGGGCAGGCTCGAAAGACGGAGGCGCACTTGGCGAAGGAAGGGGCTTCTTTGCCTTGTCTGCTCGTTTCGACGTCATAGCAACGAGGCACGCAGGGCGCAGATCAGATTGGAAGGGAGGAGCAGAGTTTCGAGGAAGCAGAGAGATTGGGGGAGCCACGCGTGGATGATGGAAGAATAACTGTGTAGGCTGTGGGGGCCGCATAGCCAGGAGGATTCAAAGGCAGCGCGGGGAAGTGGAGACGCCCACGTCCAATCAACCACCATGCGTCGACAAAGGCCGCAGGCTTTTGGGGCCCGCGGCGCTCCGCGCTTGACCTTTGGCTTCGCTGCGAAGCCAAGCCCGAGCACACCTTGGGCCCGGGGGCTACTGTAGGCGTTCTAGGAACGGGGGTCCCCAGACTTGCCTGCCTGCAGCCCACGGCGTGGCTGTGCTGCATGCATGTATGACCCATCTTCATCAACAAGGCAATCTAGACCCTCACGAGGCGGACGACGCGAGACCTCCTCAGGTGCGGCCTCACCAGGATGCCTCGCGAGGAGCAGAGATATCAAGGTAGGGCAAACCTCGCGAGGATCTCGTGACATGAGCCATGACGATCAAGATAAGGCAGGCGCTAGGCGGGCGCCAGCGCGCGCAGTGTCCTTGTTTTCTCTTTGGTGCTAAGGAGGCCAACGCAGGCGCGGAGTACCGAGGCATCAAGCAAAGATTTTCATATCAGTGCAACAAGACCAAGACCAGCCGAACGGTAGGACGGAGGTCACTGTGGAGCCCGAGACGGCGTCACCACCGGAGCTTTCCGCAGGCGAAGACCGCTTTTGTCAGGATAAGATGTACTAGCTGTCCCCTTTCAAATTGGCCGTTGTTGGCTCCCTTCCCGCTCAATATTTGGGGAAAGGACCAGGGCCTATATAAGTAGAACTAGCCACCACAATAGGGGGCAGCTTGATCTCACCTGATCGAGAGCCAATGCCTAGCCACACACTGAACACAAGAACACCCCAACCTCAGGAGGCTGTTCTTCTCCTTGTGCTGTTCATCATCAGCCCAAGAGGCAATCCACCACCACCACACTGGAGTAGGGTATTACACCACAACGGTGGCCCGAACCAGTATTAATCTTGTGTATTTGTGTTGTGAGTTCGTCGAGTTCGTCCATGAGATCTTAGCGAGCTAGGGCATAGATCGGTAGGGAGGAAATCTCCGCGCGCACCCAGTGTTCGAACCTTGAGGGTTTTGCCAGAACCCGTGATCTGACAGACATGGGTGACGAGCAGGAAGCATTTGTCCTCCTGAGGCGCCGACTCTACCTTCCCCGCACTCGAGCGACGCCATCCTTCGTGCAGACTCGGCCGCTCTTCCGCCAGCTCCTCCAGCCGCCGAGCAGAGATGTCACATCCCTAGCTTCTGGTACTGCCTAGTGTTTACATCTTGCTTGTATCATGTTTAACTTTCATGGAAATTTGAAATGGGGATGTTCAAACCCTAGCATCAAAGGAATTCAAATAGGTTCAACTAAAATCTTTTTCAATGATTTCAAAATGCCCTTTAAAAATGTTCACCATTTCTGGATTAAGGTGAAACCTTCTACCTAAAATGGTTCCCATTTTTGCAGGACATATTTGGACTTTGAATTAATTCAACATATTTGAATTGGAGCTATTTAAATGCTATATATATTTTAGATGCTCCAATAATGCTGGAAATTGTTAAGGGTCACAGGAATAATTCAGAAAGCACCCATAATTATTTCTAGTATTTTACGAAATGGTTTAGTATTTATTTAAAACTAGAACAAAAAACAGAAAATAGGAAAAAGAAAGGAAACCTACCTGGGCCAACTAACCTGGCGGCCTATCTGGCCCAAGTGCCAGTCGTCCCTGACCTTGAGCCAGTCGGACATAGAGCGCGTGCCCGGTGCGCGAGCACACGCATAGGCCAGCTCTTGCTTCCCTGCTTCCTCCATGCCTCCCTGGAGATGCCACGCACCCCCCGGCCCCTCTCACTCTCTCCCGTGCTCATCCCCTCCTCTACCACCTCTCTCTCCTGCCACGGAATGCCACCATCTCCGCCGCTCGCCGTTGCCGCGGCAACAGCCATCACCTCGCCTCTCCGAACTGTCCCCGAGCTCCGCCACAACGTATTCGTCCTCTCCACCGAGTCAAGTGGCACATGGAGCACTGTTTCATCCCCAACGATGTCGTCTTCCTCTCGGTCGTCTGAGATCACAGGCAATGCCACGTCGCTGTCCAGCCTCCCCCGAGCCAGCTGACCTGCTCATCGACCTCGCCGTGAGCCCCTACTCTGAACCCCCCCTTCTCACCCTCGCGTTTGCACCGTCTAGGTCGTAGTTCCACCATGGCCGAAGCTCGCCTTAGCTCGAGCTTGTCACCGGCGTTGCTCCGGCGGCCTTTTGGTCAAGCCAGTGCGCCCAACACTCGCGCCGCAACGAGTAGTGCCCCGCTAGCATTTAATTTTGTGTGTTTGCATGCTGCAATCGCGCCCCCGTACACAGCTGAACTCTAGCGGCCGCAAACGTGGTCGTCGACGTCGTTCTCGGCCACCCCAGCTCTGGCCGAGGGCACTGCTCGATGCGTCGCAACACTAGCTCTTCAAAGAGCCTACCCACGCCTCGAACGGAGCCCCGTGGGCGATTTTTGAGCCACCCCATCGTCGCGGCACCTCGCCGGCGTGTTAGCTCCGGCTAAATGCCGGCTAAAACTAACCTAATGACCCCTTGGGTCACTAACATGTGGGCCCATGCCCCACTGACACTTTTAGTAAGGATTAAATTAGCACTAGAAGTCTCTTTTAATTCGTTAAGACACTGCCATGCAGGGCCCACTGGTCAGGATTGGCCTGGTCCAGTCCGTTGACCTGATGACGTCAGCATGTGGTCATGCTGACACAATAAATCATTCTACTGGATTTGGTTTATTTATAAATTACCAGAAAAGTCCAAAAAATTACCTAAACTTCAAAAATTAATTGTAAATCAACCTTAGCTCAGTTGGAAAAGATTTATATATGAAAAATGATCAGAAAAATTCAATCTATCCAATGGCACTGGTTTCATACATGACAAAACAAGTTAAACCTGCTGATCAGGTCATATCAATTAAATGGCATTCGAATAATCACATATGGAGTTTCAATTTGAACCTTTGGTTCAAACCAACATCATTTAATATGGTTGCTTGTTGCATTAGCTCAATCACAGCATGTTGCCATGTCATGATCATGCATCACATTGTTGCATTGCATTGATTGTGTTCCTTCTCTGTTTGCCGGTGTTGTGATCATTGACACCGATGAAGAGCTATTACTATCTCCAGAAGTGCCAGGCAAGCAAACACTCTTTGAGCATTCTGATACAATCCTACTCTCTCGATCTTGATCTCTTTTACTGCATTAGGACAACAATGATCCAACTGTTACATGTTGCGGTAGTTGAACCCCATTCCTTTGCATGACCTGTCTTTGCCACAGTAAATAGTTGAAACCCACTAGCACGAGTAGGAGTTTCTTGAGCCATGATGTGCCTACACATCCATGCTTGTTTGTCATGCCCGCTGTTGCTTAGAGTTGTGTCAGGTCTGATTCATCTGGGATGAATTAGAATGTTGTGAACATGTTCTACTGTTGAGAGCTAAGTGTGTGAACACAATTTGGTAAAGGTAGCGGTGAGAAGCCATGTAGGAGTACATGGTGGGTTGTCTCACTGAAACCTTCCTCAGGAACTGTGTTCCGTGTTTGTGATCCCAGACAGTTACTACCACACATTGGGTTCCGGTAACTTGGCCCCTCTCTGCTTATTAATCACCCCAATCTTTGTCCAGGAGTTGCAACTAGTTTCTGGTGTTTGTATTGTGTTAGTAGTCTACCAAGTGGCACCCGACCAGGTGGGCTTGGGACAGAGTAGGCACAATGGCACGGTGTACCAAGTGGCGCCTGGATGGTGGGCTTGGGAACCCTGCTCACATCGTTTGGGGCCGTGATGGAAACTTCGGCTAGACTTCCTTTGGTGGTTCACTCTCGGATAGGCAATAAACCTGGACTAGAGACTTGTGTGGTTAGTAAGGTCGTGGCCGAAACCCTCGCTGGGCTTCCGCTTGAAGGTTGCCGAGTACATGTCATGTAAACAAAGATAAGTGGTGAGAGCTCGCGTGAAGAAGTACACCCCTGCAGGGTAATATGATCTATTCGAATAGCCGCGTCTACAGTAATGGACTACTGGGTTGCTTATGCAGTTCATAGACAAGTGAAAGTGGATACTCTAAAATGCGCAAGATAACAACGATAAGTGGTGAGAGCGTGTGTGAAGAAGTACACCCCTGCAGGGTAATATGATCTATTCGAATAGCCGCGTCTGCAGTAATGGACTACTGGGTTGCTTATGCAGTTCATAGACAAGTGAAAGTGGATACTCTAAAATGCGCAAGATAAGCGTGAGTGCTATGGATGGCCTTATAGTAGGGAGACGGGAGAAGATCCATAATGGTATATTGATATGGTGAATATGTAGACTCGTGTGCGCCCCCTCAAAAGAGTTACTAGCAGTCGTAGTACAGGAAAGCCACTGAGTCAAAGATGGCTTGCTGTAGTCAAACTCCACCACCCCTTTGTTGATACTGATGCATATGTAGCTAGTTTTGATGTAAGTCTTGCTGGGTACATTTGTACTCGCGTTTTCTTAATATATGTTTTGCATAGGAGACTTCAGTCTCACTATTAGTTTCACGGGGACTTCGACATTTAGCTTGTTACCTCAGCTACGATCTTGTACCCTTGTGAGGGTTTTGTAGATAGTTAGGCTTCCTAGCCTTTTTCTTTTGTAGTTGTCTGTACTCAGACATATTATGCTTTCGTTGCCTGTATGCTCTGTATGTTGGGTCATGTGACCCCTGTTTGTAATAAATACCATGTGGCTCTTCTGGGCCTTTATCTATATGAGTTGTTGAGTTATGTCGTGATGCCATGTTGTACATCACATACTTGCATGTTATGTGTACGTGTAACGTGTATTGCTATGTGTGGGATCCGACACCTAGTTGTTTATTCTTGGTAGCCTCTCTTATGGGGAAATGTCGCCTAGTGCTTCCACTGAGCAATGGTAGCTTGCTACTGCTCCGGAACATACGGGATGATCGGCATGTGTCCTTCTTTGCTCCTACTTATGTCCCTATGGGGAAATGTCACACGATGCTTACGAGAGTCCTGCTAGCTTGCTACATCCTGGTTCCACTCGCTGCTGACTGACACGCGCATTGCTGGGTCATATATGCCTATCCCTGTAAGTTTGTGCCACCTGGGTTTACGACTAGTCATGTCGGCCCGGGTTCTCTGTCATATGGTTGCTAGCGACACTATCATATACGTGAGACAAAAGGTGCAAACGGTCCTAGGTCAGGTAAGTTGGCACCGGTGGGAATACCGTGCGTGAGGCCACAAAGTGATATGTTGTGTTACATGCTAGATCGGTGTGACTTAGGATCGGGGTCCCGAAAACTTTGGTAGCAGAGCCTGACTACCTGTAGGATTACCAAGCCAAACTGGTCAAAGTCGAGTCTAGAAATGCTTTAGTTATATAAGGGAATTGATTGTGGAAGGGAACGTAAGGTTCTTTTTACTCCTTTACCTTATGTCCTTCTGATCTGAGTCACCCTCTTCTTTTCTACGGGGATTAAGAACTAGGCTTCTCATCTATCTATCAGGATGACGAGTTACTATGCTAGAGACTTATAGGAATGATGGATTCGAGTCTCAGTTCAGTTTCTAGTATCTCCATGTGTAAACAGTTGGTCTTGGAACTGTGATATTATGATGTTGAGTGGTTATGCCACCATTTTCCAGGATGTCTCAAAATCATTTGAGCATTTACAGTCGTTATGCTGTCTGAGTTGTCCCAGGTTTCTAAACAATCTGATGTATTTGCAAATCTTTCCTATGTGTTCCTGATGTCCTTTTAGGCCAGATTAACCACACTAATCGGTGTATTGGGGTACTCCATTGCCCTGACGTATATGTTGAAGCTATTATTATGTCACTAGGGTATCCTAGAGAACCACCTAGCAATCTAGCCATGTTTTATGTTCCCAGTGTGATGATTCTGGCCACCATTCTCGAAAGCATCTCGTGATGTCATTTAGTTAGTAGGTATTCTATTTCTGGTTCTTGAACGCAAGATTCACTCTACTAATTTCCTGTTGATAGTGTTTCTTGTTACTTTAGGATATTAGTAACCTTGTGATAATCTTCGAGGTCCGTGGTATATCATTCTTCAAATACCATGAACCAATATGGCAAAATTTCTTTTGAACCAAAAGATCACAACCAGAGTGCCCTTGATGAGTTCCCCATCTATATTGTGACTCTGCCAGTCCTACCTTTCTACATGGGTTATCCAGAAGAAATATGCTGAGCATGCTCGACCTACTAATCTATGCATCGACAACTTAGAAAGTTATATGTTCGTTTGAGTTGTTCCTCTTCCCTTGTATGCCGACCATCGTCTATCAATTTATAGCCAGGAGTAGTTGTGCATTCATGTTATCAATGCTTATTATTCCTGTGATCTGTTAAGCCATTCTATGTTTGAATGACTAGGAGAAACAAACTCCAGTGCCTCATCCATATCTAGGATTTGGTCAAAGTAGTTGTATTCGGTAGACAAAAATGCCAATCCAGCTTTTGTTCTGTTCTACCTTGGGGTATTACCATCTTTATGTCAAGAATGTCATGGGAATTGCACCACCTCCTATGAACTCTTGATATAGTGATACTTCTCGCCATCGTCGTTCATTCCCCGGTCTCCGTGTTATTATAACCGGAATATCGACAAGTGAATTGTGAGGTGTGAAATCAATACTCCTAGCAACCCTGTTGCTTGGTAGTTAATGTAAAATATTATCATTCTTAGCGTGTTGGTTATTGAATCACTATTCTAAGATTGACCGTGCTACCTAGTCCATTTTCTTGGTGCACCCTTCGATCAATGAGTTATGATTGTATCAATCTCTCACTCTGTTGATCATATCGTCCTGCCTGGGAAGAAAGATTGTTCTCGAGCTTAATAACATGTTGGTGGTTCGTGATTTTCTGATTATCTTCTCGGAAGTATCGCTGGCTTGTCTCTTGACTGTTATGTTGAGCTCGTGATCAAGTTGGCTTCTTGTAGTCACCCCTTCTCCAAAAATCTGTGTTGGATACCCCTGAGCTAGTTGGTTAGGCTAAACAACAACTTGGAGAGATGGAAGATAACAACTTGTCTGACTTAGTTCATCTCTAAGGGATATCTTCTCTGTGTGTGTTGAAGAAAGATGATATCTTCATCAATTGGTCCTCATGATCAACTACTGGATCTATTGCCTTGTCCAAACTTTGATTTGAGTGTGGGCTATCCTCAATCAAATTAGAACCAACGATGTTCATAATGTTGTCTTACTCATGGTTGATCCCTCGAGCATACACCATTGCATATTTTGGTTTGACCAATGCTATCACCGTGTTCACTTAATTGTGGAATTCCACCTATATGGAAGCCTGGATGGATTGTTGTTGAGCCCATTGACAACATTTTCATCTTGTCCATGATTCATGTTAAACATCTAAGTTAGTGTTGGAAACTTTTGAAAGCATAGCTCATGAAGTTTATGTTTGATGGAAGAAGTGACTTCCTCTAATTCACGTGCATTAGATGCAAGTTGCTGCCATGAATTTGAGAAAGGTTTGTTTTGTTTCCTCTGGAATCATCCCAAGTCAGTTATGCATGTGTGAATGTATTCTATGGTTTGGTAGATTAATTACCTCCACTCCATATGTATTCCCTAGCACACCAAGCCACTGATTGATTTTTTCAAAGGAAAAGGAGCTTGTTGTGCTAATACTAGTTCGTGCACAAGGATTTGTTATCCTTAATGATGGTTCACAAGCAGAACTCGGTAGCGTTTTGTCGTAAGACTTCCATGTGGACACGATTGTCTTGCACATTCTGTTCACATGTATCTCGCAACCCATCTCATGTTTTGGAGCTTGCTACCGTAGTTCATTTCCCAAGAATCTCACTACGTCATCTCGTCGGTTTGTGTTGCAAACTTTCTTTTACAGACATGTTGTCTGAAATATCCTGTTACCAACCAGATATAGATCTCAGGCAGATATGATTGTTGGAACTTCCCCAAGATCTATGATGTAGGTTCTGGCAAGGTTGATGTTTTAGCCGACACACCTACCCCGAAGATCTATTATTGTAGTATCTTGATTGAGCAATTTGACCATAGTCTCTATGAGGATTTCATGCGACTTTTTCTAGAAGTTGTTCCTTATGGATGTTGGTGCTCCTGAAGTTTGACCTATACTTGATGGCCATGTTAATGCTTTTAAATATGATCGTGGTATCTAGAACATCAAGGAGAACATTAGATGCGGAGTGCTAAATGTCTCTCGGTTGATCATCTAGATTTTGTTCCGCCTAGCTAAGGTGAAATCTGAGGAAGTGTTTTCTTCCTTTGTATCTGCATCCTCCATTATTATTCGTCATGGTAGTAAGAACTGTTGTCAGGATCTTGGCATAGATATTGGTAAAACCATTATGAATATGGAAATTCTCAAGTTCTTGAAAGCACACCCAGACACTAGGTTGTATCCTCGGCATCAATTGGAATGTGCCCTTCGTTAGCCGAGTTGCTCTATAACTCTAGTTTCTTTCGAAATTGGGTATGCCATTCTTTCGAACTCCTCTAAGGTGCCCCGTTATGGAATCATGGCACTTTATCTCCTCGCTACTTTGACACATACTCACCATCTACTTAAGTGTGGAATTTTTGCCTACCAAATTGAACCTTTGTCATCTGTTACTTCCATCCCTCTTGATGAGTGTTTTGTGTCTCATCTCAAGAGATGTTTCAACGTCTCATTCCACAAGTTGATCTTGAATTGCTCGATCTTCGTGAAGATCGACTCCAGTAGAGTTTCTTTCTGTCGTCATCGTGTTGGATGAAGATCTCAAAAGCAAGGATATGAAGATCAATATGGTGCAATGAATAAACATCTCCCTCGTGATAGTTTTGTGACCCCCTTTACTCTTACCTCACGTCTTGAATCTCGGGACGAGATTCTTGTTTAGTGGGGGCGAGTTGTCACATCCCTAGCTTCTGGTACTGCCTAGAGTTTGCATCTTTCTTGTTAACTTTCATGGAAATTTGAAATGGGGATGTTCAAACCCTAGCATCAAATAATTTAAATAGGTTCAACTAAAATATTTTTCAATGATTTAAAAATGCCCTTTAAAAATGTTCACCATTTCTAGATTAAGGTGGAACCATCTACCAAAAATGGTTCACATTTTTGCAAGACATATTTGGACTTTGAATTAATTCAAACATATTTGGATTGGAGCTATTTAAATGCTATATATATTTTAGATGCTCCAATTGTTAAGGGTCACTGGAATAATTCAGAAAGCACCCATAATTATTTCCAGGATTTTATGTAATGGTTTAGTATTTATTTAAAAGTAGAACAAAAAAGTAGAAAATATAAAAGGAAAGGAAACCTACCTTGGCTAAATAACCTGGTTGCCTAGCACTGTGCGGCCCATCTGGCCCAAGTGCGAGTCGTCCCTGACATTGAGCCAGTGGGACGCAGAGCGCGTGCCCGGCGCGCGCGAGCACGCACCTAGGCCACCTCCTGCCTCCCTGCGTCCTCCCACACCTCCCTGCAGATGCCACGCACCCCTCGGGCCCCTCTCACTCTCTCCCATGCACATCCCCTCCTCTGCCGCCTCTCTATCCCGCGACCGAACGCCACCAGCACCGCCGCTCATCGTTGCCGCGGCCACAGCCACCGCCTCGCCTCTCCGAGCTATCCTTGAGCTCCGCCACAACGTCTTCGTCCTCTCCACCGAGTCAAGTGGCGCCAGGAGATCTGCTTCATCCCCAACGCTGACGTCTTCCTCCTTGGCCGCGCGAGATCGCTGGCAAAGCCACATCGCCGTCTGGCTTCCCCCGAGCCAGCTGAGCTGCTCATCGACCTCGCCATGAGCCCCTGCTCCGAACGCCCCTTCTCCCCCTCGCGTTTGCACCATCTAGGCTGTCGTTCCCCCATGGCCGGAGCTCGCCTCCGCTCGAGCTTGTCGTCGGCATTGCTCCGACAACCTTTTGGTCACGCTAGTGCGCTCAACACTCTCGCCGCACCTAGTAGTGCCCCGCTAGCATTTTCAGTTCGCGCGTTTGCACGCTGCAGGCGCGCCCCCGTACACAGCCGAACTCCAGCTGCCATAAACATGGTCACCGACGTCGTTCTCGGCCACCCCAGCTCCGACCGAGGGCACTGCTCGATGCGCTGCACCGCCAGCTCTTCAAAGAGCCTACCCACGCCTCGAACGGAGCCCCGTGGGCGATTTCTGAGCCATCCCGCCGCCGCAGCACCTCACCGGCGTGTTATCTCTGGCTAAACGCCAGCTAAAACTAACCTAATGACCCCGTGGGTCACTGACATGTGGGCCCATGCCCCACTGACACTTTTAGTTAGGATTAAATTAGAACTAACATTCTCTGTTAATTAGTTAAGACACTGCCATGCGGGGCCCACTGGTCAGGTTTGACCTGGTCCACCCTGTTGACCTAATGACGTCAGCATGAGGTCATTGTCGGCGTTCTGGGAACGGGGGTCCCCAGACTTGCCTACCTGTGGCCCACAGCGTGTCTAAGCCAGTAGGCCGCATGGCCCATCTTCATCAACAAGGCATCCAAGACCCTCGCGAGGGGCCAAGCCTCGCGAGGCGGACGACGCAAGACCTCCTCAGGAGTGGCCTAGTTAGGCAGGCTCACGAGGAGCAGAGATATCAAGGTGGGGCAAACCTCACAAGGCTCTCGTGACGTGAGCCATGACGACACTAGGCGGGCGCCAGCACGCGCAGCGTCCTTGTTTCCTCTTTGGTGCTAAGGAGGCCAGCACAGGCGAGGAGTACCGAGGCATCAGGCAAAGGTTGCTATATCGATGCAACAAGACCCAGACCAGGAGGACGACAAGAGGGAGGTCATCGTGGAGCCCAAGATGGCGTCACCACAAGAGCCTTTTGCAGGCGAAGACCACTTTTGTCAGGATAGCTTGTACTAGGTGTCCCCCTTCAAATTTGCCCGCCGTTGTTGGCTCCCTTCCCGCTTAATATTTGGGAAGAGGACTAGGGCCTATATAAGTAGAGCTAGCCACCACCGATGGGGCATCGAGCAGTTCACCCAGCTCTCACCCGCAAAGTCACCAAGCACAAGAACACCTCAACCTCAGGAGGCTGTTCTTCCCACTATACTGTTCATCATCAGCCCAAGAGGCAATCCAGCACCACCACACTGGAGTAGGGTATTACACCACAACGGTGGCCCGAACAATTATAAATCTCGTGTCCCTTTGTGTTGTGAGTTTGTCGAGTTCGTCCGCGAGATCTTAGCGAGCTAGGGCGTAGATCGGTAGGAGGCAAAGACTTCGTGCCCACCCCAGTGTTCGAACCTTAATGGTTTGCCGGAACCCCACATCTGACATTTGGCGTGCCAGGTAGGGGTGCGCCGTAGCGTCCCTTCCATCAGTTTGTCGCTCCGCCGCTCTGTCGTCTCCATGGCGGATGCTCGCCGTGCTCGAGCTGAGCGTCGGGCTGCCCTCACCGCCCGCGTTGCTCAGATGGCTCCCGTCGGCGGGCCACCTCGTCGTTCTCCGTCTCCCGCCGCCAACGCTGCCACCGGCCCGGCGGGGAACGAGCAGCAGGCGTCCTCGCTGCATCCTTCGGTGCGGCAGGACGGCTGCACCACCACTCCATCGCTGACCCCGGCCGGTTCCTCGTCTCACGCACGCCGCGCTCCCATGGAGGCGCGGGCCGCCTCCGCCAAGAAGCGAACTCTTGCGCTACCGCCCGATCGGCGACCTTCGACGAGTGGCTCGACCGCGTCGCCGAGCTCGTCCGCGCCGCAGGGGGCTCACCGGCGCCGTCCCTCTCTCTACCTCACCCTAAACCAGCCACGGGCGATGAGGCTCATGGCGCGCCTCCACCACCTCTGCCCCAAGACGGTGCCTTGGCACCAAGGCGCGCGGCCCCACGGCATGATCCGCCATGCCGGTGCCGTCGCGCAAAAGAAAGCTGCCGAAATCCCCGCCGCGAGAAGCTGCACCGCGCTTCCGCGCCGCCTCGTCAAGACCGCGACACCGCCATGGCGGCACCGCGGACATCATCAAGACCAAGCTCCACCTGCAGGCGGGCCCCAAAGCAACCACGGCCAGCTGCGCGCCTTCACCCGAGCTGCGTGGCGTCTCCACGGCGAGCAAGTTCAAGCGGATCTGCCTCCTCGCTCACGACGGCACCGCCGACCCCGCAGAGTTCCTGCAGCTCTTTGAGCTGAGCATCGAAGCGGCCAACGGCGATGAGAAAGTCATGGCGAACTGGTTTCCCATGGCTCTCAAGGATGGAGCCCGCTCCTGGCTCCTGAACCTGCAGCACGACTCGATCCCCTTTTGGGACGAGATGCGCGACCGCTTCGTCGCCAACTTCCAGGGCACTTGCGACCGCCCCCCGGCCGCGGGTGACCTGCACCGCACCAACCAACAACCAGGATAGACCCTCCAGAAGTACATCCAGCGCTTCAACAACACCCGCCTCAAGATCTCCAAGGTCACGAACGAGGCCATCATCTCCGCGTTCTCGGACGGTGTCCATGATGTCAAGATGAAGGAAGAGCTCGCTATCCATGAGGAGCTTTGCACATCTCAGGAGTTGTTCAACCTGGCGGCCAAGTGCGCGAGAGCTAAGGAGGGGCGCCTTTCCCTCCTCGAGCTGCCAGCTGTAGGAGTGGAGGAGAAGAAGGCCAAGGCCAAGGACATGAAGTGCAAGGAAGCAGTAGTGCTAGCGGCGGGCCGACACCAAGCAGGCGGAGATCAGCCGAGTCATCCAGAACAGTGACCGTTCTGCGCCTTCCACAACCTGAACACCCACAACACTAGCGTTGTCAAGAGCTCGAGCCATCTGAGAAGGGCGCTTGATCGGCGCCCGGCGCAGCGACGGGGCTACATCCATGGAGGAGGATGTGGAGGCGGATGCTGGGATGACCGTGGCCCGCGCCAGCAATGGCGCGACAGGCCTCGTGAGGACCGCTAGTAGGACCATCCTTGCGAGGGCGCCTGGAGGGACCAGCCTCGTGAGGATCGCCCCCAAGGCAACGACAGTCTTCCCCCGCTGCTGCCGCCAAGAAGGAATGACGACCACCATCAGGACGAGGGGGCTGGGGGCTTTTAGGAGCCGCACGCAATCGCATGCATCTTGGGTGGCGCCCAGGCCCCGGCCTCTCAGCGCATCTTCAAACAGTTCGCTCGCGAGGTGAACACGGTGCTTCCCAAGCTCGAGGCCACGCGCCCACTCAAGTGGTCCCAATGCGCCATCACCTTCAACTCGGTAGATTAGCTCAAGTGCGCGGCCACCGCCGGCGCCCTCCCGATGTTGTGTTCCCCAGTGATCAGCAATGTGCAGGTTACCAAGACCCTTATCGACGGTGGCGCAGGGCTCAATGTCCTATCCGTCGACACGTTCGACAACCTCCAAGTGCCATATGAGCAGCTCCAGCCTACCAAACCTTTCTCAGGAGTGACCGACGGTTCCACCACACCGATAGGGTAGGTCCGCCTGCCTGTTGATACGTCTCCAACGTATCTATAATTTTTTATTGTTCCATGCTATTATATTACCCCTTTTGGATGTTTATGGGCTTTATTTTACACATTTATATCATTTTTGGGATTAACCTACTAACGGAGGCCCAGCCCATATTCTGTTTTTTGCCTATTTGGTATTTTGAAGAAAAGGAATATCAAGCGGAGTCCAAATGGAATGAAACCTTCGGGGCGTGATTTTGGAAAAAAGTGATCCAGAGGACTTGGAGTGCAAGTCAAGAAGCAGCGAAGCCTCCACGAGATAGGAGGCGCCCCCTATAGGCGCGCCCCTGTCTCGTGGGCCTCAGCGACCACCGGCGCACTTCTTCTTCCTATATATACCTCGTGCCCGAAAACATCCGGGGCACCACGAAACACAATTTCCACCGCCGTAACCTTCTGTATCCGCGAGATCCCATCTTGGAGCCTTCGCCGACACTCTGCCGGAGGGGGAATCAACCATGGAGGGCCTCTATATCAACATCCTTGCCCCTCCGATGAGTTGTGAGTAGTTTACCACAAACCTACGGGTCCATAGTTATTAGCTAGATGGCTTCTTCTCTCTTTTTTGGATCTCAATACAATGTTCTCCCCCTCTCTTGTGGAGATCTATTCGATGTAAACTCTTTTTGCGGTGTGTTTGTCGAGATCCGATGAATTGTGGGTTTATGATCAAGTTTATCTATGAATAATATTTGAATCTTCTCTGAATTCTTTTATGTATGATTAAGTTATCTTTGCAAGTCTCTTCGAATTATCAGTTTGGTTTGGCCTACTAGATTGATCTTTCTTGCCATGGGAGAAGTGCTTAGCTTTGGGTTCAATCTTGTGGTGTCCTTACCAAAGGATGAGAAAGGGTTGCAAGGCACGTATTGTATTGTTGCCATTGAGGATAACAAGATGGGGTTTATATCATATTGCATGAGTTTATCCCTCTACATCATGTCATCTTGCTTAATCGTTACTCTGTTCTTGTGAACTTAATACTCTAGATGCATCTTTGGATAGCGGTCGATGTGTGGAGTAATAGTAGTAGATGCAGGCAGGAGTCGGTCTACTTGTTATGGACGTGATGCCTATATACATGATCATGCCTAGATAATCTCATAACTATGTGCTTTTCTATCAATTGCTCGACAGTAATTTGTTCACCCACCGTAATACTTATGCTATCTTGAGAGAAGCCACTAAAGGAACCTATGGCCCCCGGGTATATCTCTTATTATATTTGCTCCTAATCTATTTTTATTTGCATCTTTACTTTTTGCATCTATATTATAAAATACCAAAAATATATTTATCTTATCATACTATCTTTATTAGTCTCACTTCCGCAAGTGGCCGTGAAGGGATTGACAACCCCTTTATTGTGTTGGTTGCGAGTTCTCAGTTTGTTTGTGTAGGTTCATGGGACTTTTGAGAAGCCTCCTACTGGATTGATACCTTGGTTCTCAAAAACTGAGGGAAATACTTACACTACACTTGCTGCATCACCCTCTCCTATTCGAGGAAAACCAATGCAAGCTCAAGACGTGGCACCTGTCACCTTCGGAGAGCGCAAGAACTACCGCACGAGCTCATCGACTTCGACGTCGCGCACATCCGCCTGCCGTACAACGCCATCCTGTCAAGACCGGCTTTCCGGGATAATAATTTCCAGAAAGTGGCCCTTGTGCTCACCAGCCCTAGGATTACTGTTAGCTGATGAGGCACCAACTTGATACAGAAATTCCAAACAAAATACAAAATATGTAGTACAATACCATTCTGGCCTGTGAGTACAACAAATGGTTTCTAGTGGTTGATGGCGGCAGCGGTTTGTGGATCATCAGCATTTATGGGACTCCATTTCCCACAGGAACAGCTGACCAGGTTAACTCCTATTTTCGCGAGGCTGCTATCACCATTGCGTAGGTTCCGGGGCTGTCATCGCTTCGCTCCTCTCCATGCAAGAAATCAGGCCAAGACAATAGCCAGGGACAAGCTAGTGAGTACTTTGAATGTACTCGCAAACATTATGAACACAGGTATAATATAACAAAACATGTTCTGAAATATTCTATGATCACAACGTCAGTCATAAAATAAAAATCTATGATGCATGCACGCCGGTTATTAATATGTAACAATGAATATGTAATGACAGAGTAGGAATAAAATGCACCATCCGGATGTCTGAAGCGACGTCTCGAATTGATGGTAAATAACGAGCATGCCACAGTCGGGCGTCTCAGCGACACCACATAAAGGGCTTATAAGGTAAATAAATAACAAGCATGCCATAGTCGGGCGTCTCAGCGACACCACATAAAGGGCTTATAAGGTAAATAAATAACAAGCATGCCACAGTCGGGCGTCTCAGCGACACCACATAAAGGGCTTATAAAGTAAATAAATAACAAGCATGCCACAGTCGGGCGTCTCAGCGACACCACATAAAGGGCTTATAAAGTAAATAAATAACAAGCATGCCACAGTTGGGCGTCTCAGCGACACCACATAAAGGGCTTATAAAGTAAATAAATAACAAGCATGCCACAGTCGAGCGTCTCAGCGACACCACATAAAGGGCTTATAAATAATCACAGGGAATATCCAGGAGGTAGAACCATCCCAGGGATACTCGATAATTCAAATAATATAACGGGTTAGTGCATAACAAAATAATAATCATGGTCCTCACAAGTCACAAGTCAGGCCCCAAGTTTGTTTTAACAGTTTCTCCTCCGAAGACCAACACTAAGACCAACACTTGACCCATCCCAGACTGTAGTCCTTAACCATGGACCTGGCTATTCGAATAGGTTTAACCTCTCCAGAGGGTGTACTCTTTACCCACGAGTAACGAATTCCTTTAGCCCATCGGGACTAATTCCGTCTACGGCCTTTTAGTTGAAAACACACCTAACTTGCACACACCAGCTTAACTTACCGGTGTATGGAATCACCCACGACGCCTGTCAAGCAAAACTCTAAGTGGGGAGGCTACAACCTCGCGTAGCATGGGATCAAATTTATATCGCGCGCTCTAAGGGGTGGCCTCCTCTCGGTCCCAACCGGAAACACCCATGCCCCGGACGGGTGGCACGCCTACGGCTACAACCGTATCTTCCACCATGGCCTCTCATGCGGTGTGTGCTAGAAAGGGGTTGGCGACTTCTTGAACCGTACCCTACTTGTTGTAGAGACAAGTGGTAGTCTGAAACAAGTATGGGGATTCTTTGGAACAAGACTCGATCTATGGTCGACTCGGGAGGTTTAAGTATTCCCTGCATGATTAGCATAACGAATATATTTCATCCAACAGATAGAATCACCACTCATCATACCCCCTCATGCCATGCCGGACACACTCGTCTCGATGAGGAACTAGGGACAAGCTCAGGTCTACCCAAGACAGCGATTTTCCCGGCTTCCTTCCGGTAGACACGACAGGTATACGAGGATGATCACTATCCCAAGCCTGTCCATTTCCAACAGCAAGGAAATCTCCAATATGCATTCATGCAAAAGATCAAATCACCACATAAAATAATGAGTTCTACGTGTTATAATCGTGTCAAACGATGCATGAAATATATTACGCCAGGGTTCAGAATGCTTGCCTTCAAGTCATGGGGAGGCAGGGTGCATTCCAAAACTCTTGAAAGCTTTCTCCTCTCTCCAAAAATCCTATTTACAATATTTTTGAATCAATATATAGTTTAAAAACAGTACCAAAAAGTTGGCTGAATTTTTCTGACATAAATCTTAAAATAAACTAGACAATATTTTAGAGAGGTAGGAAAAATAATCAACTCATTTGGAGTTTTATTTAAAAAGTTATGGCGAGTCAAAGTTGTGGTCAAAATCTGTTTTTAAAATAAAACAGAATAAAAAGGAAAAACGTTTCGAACTGACCACGTCGAACGCGTATTCCGATTTTACGCCTCCACTTATCCAGCGTGGACCGTGCGTGGGTCACTGACAGTGGGCCCACCTGGCCCACTAGTCAGGTTTGAGTAGTCGACCTCCCCCCCTCTTCCTCTGCCTGAGTGGGGGGCGGGACTCCGGCGATCGCCGCCGGCGATGGGTTGTTCCTCGCGGGGTTCCGAGGGCGGGGATGGACCCGCCAGACCGGGGTGGTCCTCCTGGTGGTCATTGGGTCGCCGGGGGTGGAGGGAGTCACCGTCGACGAGTTTCGCGGCGGCCGGAAGCTTCGGGAGCAAAGTGAACTTGGGGCTACGGTGGCTCTCCGTCGCGGCCGAGGTGTTGGCTGGCTTCGCAAGACGAAGTGGAGTCGGTTGGTGGTGTTGGGAGGGCCGGGGAGGCTCTGGTTGTGACGAACGGAGCCGGGAGGCGGCGGTGGCCGAACTGGCCTGAGACGGGGAAGGAGGCCTTCCCGGGGTGATTTCTGGCTATGGGAGCCCTGATGGGTTGGCTTGGGGTCGCCTGAGGGCTCGAAGAGGTGCGGGGCTCCTTAAATAGGCGAGTCAAGGCGGTTCCGCGGCGGCCGGGGATAAGATCACCGGCGAACCGTCATTCTGTAGCTAGGGGGGACGTGGAGGCGGTTGGAGCTGGTCGGTGCACTCCGACGGACTCCACACTGCTCAAGCGGGCTGGCTGGCAGCGTGTGGCTCGGGCGGTGCCGTCCGTGGCAGGAGCTCACTTCATGGACCCGGCGAGCCGCCAAGGGGCTCGACGGCTGTCTTTGTAGGGCACCGGGGCTGCTTAGTGCGTTACGGTGAGTGGTCGAGGTGTGGCGCGGCTCGCGAGCTGGCAAACACCAGTAGCGCGACGCGGCAGCTCGGTGCTGCAGCGTGCAAAGCGTGCGCTCTGGCGCGCCCGAGCATGCACGCCTATAACGCCGGATCAATCGCCTGTGTGTACGCGATTATTCGCCGCCGTTGCCATGTCATTTGCTTGCGTGTTGCACTTTTCCATGTCATCATCTGCATTTTATATCATGTCATCATGTGCATCGCATTTGCATACGTGTTAAGTCTCATGCATCCGAGCATTTTCCCGTTGTCCGCTTTTGCAATCCGGCACTCCTATGTCTCCGGCGCCCCTTTTGCCTCTTTTCGTGTGCGGGTGTTAAACGGTCTCGGAATGGACCGAGGTTTGTCAAGCGGCCTTGGTATAGCACCGGTAGACCGCCTGTCAAGTTTCGGATCATTTGGAGGTCGTTTGATACTCCAACGGTTAACCGGGTAACCGCGAAAGCCTCTTTTGTGTGCAGCCCAACACCCCTTCCAAAGTGGCCCAAAACCCACCAAACTCCCCTCCATGCTCTCGGTCGTTCGATCACGATCGCGTGGCCGAAAACCGCACCTCATTTGGACTCTCCTAGCTCCCTCTACCTATAAAACTAGATCCCCCCGAAAATTCGCGGATCAAATCGCAGTCCAACCCTAGCCTTCTTCTTCCTCCGCGCGCCGGACGCGTCCGTGCCGCACCGGACACGTCCGCGCCGCCGCGCCCGGCCAGTCCCAAGCCGCCCGTGGCCTCCTCGCCACCGCGCGCGCGCCGCCCGCCCGAGCCGGTCGGGCCCCGAAGCCCATCGCGCGCCGCCGCCTCCATGGCGCCGAGGCGCCCGCCCGTCTCCGCGCGCCGCCCGAAGCGCCGGCCACCGTGCCCGGCGAGCCCGAGCCGCCTGCCGCCTCGCCTCCGCCCGGCGCCGCCCGACCCGCCGGCGCCGGATCCACCGCGCCGCCCCTCGCCGCCCTCGGTCGCCGCCGCCTCCGCCCTTCCGCGGAGCTCCTCCGCCCGCGCCGGGCGACGCTGCCCCGCGCCGGCGAGATCCGGATCGGCCTCGGTTCGCGTCCCCCGCAAGGTTGACTTTCCCCCTCCCCCGAAATCCCTAAGCCCCAGGATTTTTGTTATTTTCATGCATTTTCATCATGCCATAACTCTGTCATCGTTGCTCCGTTTTGCGCGTGTAATATGTCAAAATGTTCGCCTCGATGAGTAGATCATTTCATCTTATTGTATCATTTTCATTTGAGCTCATCTTTATGCCCTAAATGCTGTTGGAAAAGGGCTATGTGATGTTAGTTTCTGATTCTTATCAGAACATGCACTTTTGTCATTTTTGCCATGATTGATGTGTGCGTCCTATGAACTTGAGTCCTACATGTGTTTTGTAATATGCCATGCCATATTTCCAGGGGTATATGCCATGTATTTTTGTGATCTATGTGGTGACTAGTACAAGCATGCAAACTAGGCATCATAATGTTGCTGATTTCAGCCCTGTTCTGCTGATATTTTTATGCCATCTTAACTTGATGCTACCGAGAGATCCATGCTTATTTTGAGATACTTCAGTAAGGATGTTTTGTTACACATGTCTTGCTCTATCCATCCATGCCCTTGTTTGAAATTATGGAGTGCCATAGCTTGAGTCAATCGAGCTCTACTTTTGCTATAAAATGTTTCCTGGCAGATTGTTTACATGTTATTCAATTTTGCCAAGGTTGTTGTAGTTGATCCTTGTATGCTATGATGTTCTTCTTGCCATGTATAGCTTCTATGACATGTCTTCTTACTGTTGGTTGCCTTGCCATGCCATGTATTGCTCTGTGGTGGGTGGTTCAAGCTCACCAACCTGCCTACTTATTGTTGTTCCTGCCATGTATGAATCTGTAATATAACTTGCCATGTGTTACATGGGTGCCATCATATTTTCTGATCCTTTTTGGCTCATGGTCAGTAAGGGACTTTTGTTCTATGCGTTTAGTAGATTCATGCCATGCCTTTGCTTGCCATGATAAGTTCCTGTAACATGTTCTTTCATAGCTCTAAACATTGCAACCTGATGTTATTTCTGCCAATGCCTGAAACTGTCATTATTTGCAATCTTGCCATGTCATTTTGAGCATGTTCTAGTGATTTCTGGAGATAGCTCAGTGTTCATGTTTTGTCATGCTTTACCTGTACATCATGCCCATGCCTTTTGTTTTCATATTGAGGTCCTGTAGCATGTTGTTTTGATGCTTGCAATATACCTACTTGCAGTTATGGACAGATTGTTGCTATGACTTGTATAGAGTGTATGTGTTGAACCGTTGCTCCGTTTTGAGTGTGCTCTATATGAAACTTGCTTGTTTTTGCATGTAGTTTCATATTATCATGTTGCATCCTTGTTTTGAGGTGTTTGCTTGATGTTTGGGTGCATTTTGCATCAATGCCGTGTTTATCTTGTTTTGCTCATATCTTCTAGGCCGTAGCTCCGAATTAAATGAACTTTATATGTAACTTGACTAGAATTTCGGGTAGATCATCTTGGTGCATTTTAAATTGTTGTTTAACAACTTGAACATAAAGTTATTCAGATCTGGACCTATTTCGAAATTTGCATATGAGGACTTACCAGAATTGTTATATGTTGTTTCCGGCCTCATTTAAACTTGCTTTGATGTGTTGCTCTTGTTTGCATCATCTCTTGCCATGAGTAGCTTCATCTAGATTTGTCATGCCTCATGTTTGTTGTGCATCTTGTCTTGTTCATGTGTGGTGTGTTTACCTTGTTGTGTGCTTCTTCTTGTTAGTTCCTGTTTCGTTGCGATCGTGAGGATTCGTTCGTCTACGCTTGGTTCGGCTTCATCCGTTCGTCTTCTTCATGGACTCGTTCTTCTTCCTTGCGGGATTTCAGGCAAGATGACCGCTACCCTGGATCTCACTACTATCATTGCTATGCTAGTTGCTTCGTTCTTTCGCTATGCTGCGCTACCTATCACTTGCTGCTCAAGCCATCCCAAATTGCCATGTCAGCCTCTAACCTTTTGCACCCTTCCTAGCAAACCGTTGTTTGGCTATGTTACCGCTTTGCTCAGCCCCTCTTATAGCGTTGTTAGTTGCAGGTGAAGATGAAGTTTGTTCCTTGTTGGAACATGGAGGTGTTGTTCCTTGTTGGAACATGTTTATTTGTTAGGATATCACAATATATCTTATTTAATTAATGCATCTATATACTTGGTAAAGGGTGGAAGGCTTGGCCTTATGCCTGGTGTTTTGTTCCACTCTTGCCGCCCTAGTTTCCGTCATATCGGTATTATGTTCCCGGATTTTGCGTCCCTAACGCGGTCGGGTGATTTATGGGACCCCCTTGACAGTTCGCTTTGAATAAGACTTTTCCAGCAAGGCCCAACATTGGTTTTACATTTGCCTCACCTAGCCTTTTTCCCTTGGGAGTCGCGCATCCCGAGGGTCATCTTTATTACCCCGGGCCAATGCTTGTCTAAGTGTTGGTCCAAACTAGAACCACTTGCGGTGCCGCCCGAGGCAACTTGGGGTATCGTCGGTTGCCGTGACGTAGTGTTCATCCGGTCGTGGCTCGAGGCGAGATACGCGTCTACTATCGTGGTGTCGGCACGCCGGAGATCTTGCTGGTCTTGTTTTATGGCTGTGGAATGTCTTGTAGCCGGGATTCGAGACTGATCGGGTCTTCCGGGAGAAGGAATATCCTTCGTTGATCGCGAGAGCTTATCATGGGCTAAGTTGGGACACCTGCAGGGTTTGAACTTTCGAAAGCCGTGCCGCGGTTATGTGGCAGATGGGAATTTGTTAATGTCGGTTGTAGAAAACCCGAAGTTGATCTTAATTAAAATACACCAACCGTGTAAGCGTAACCGTGAGTGTCTCTTTTCGGGGTTGATCGAGAGGAGAAAACGGTTTCTGGGTTATGCCTGACGTAAGTAGGAGTTCAGGATCACTTCTTGATCATCACTAGTTGACGACCGTTCCTTTGTTTCTCTTCCCGCTCTCATTTGCGTTGGTTAGCCACCATATATGCTTAGTCGCTGCGGCAGATGGGAATTTGTTAATATCCGGTTGTAGTAAAATTGAAGTAAACTCTTCTAAAATACACCAACCGTGTGCGTAACCGTGAGTGTCTCTTTTCGGGGTTGATCGAGAGGAGAACACGGTTTCGGGTTATGTCGGCGTAAGTAGGAGTTCGGGATCACTTCTTGATCATTACTAGTTGACGACCGTTCCTTTGTTTATCTTCTCGCTCTCATTTGCGTTGGTTAGCCACCATATATGCTTAGTCGCTGCTGCAACCTCACCACTTTACCCCTTACTTCCCCTTTAAGCTTTGCTAGTCTTGATACCCATGGTAATGGGATTGCTGAGTCCTCGTGGCTCACAGATTACTACACCACCAGTTGCAGGTGCAGGTTCACGATGATCATGATGCGAGAGCGATGTTTACTTGTGTTGGAGTTCTTCTTCTGCTTCTTCTTAGATCAGGGGATAGGTTCCAGGTCGGCAGCCTGGGCTAGCAGGGTGGATGTCGTTTGAGCTTCTGTTTATGTTTCATCCGTAGTCGGATGTTGTTCTCTTGGATATGTTGTTGATGTATTCTTGTGGCATTTGTGCCTTATGTATGTATCCCTATGTACTATGTAATGTTGATGTAATGATATCCACCTTGCAAAAGCGTTCCAATATGCGGGTCTATCCTTGGTGGGACCGTCGAGTTCCTTTTGGATAGGGTCGCATATTGGTGGTGACACACGCCAACTGCTCGGTAGAATGCCAACGTATGCTAGAGTGTTTAGATGAGGCTGGAGATTAACATGCCTAGGTTAGGGTTTGGTAGAAGATCAGTGGACCTGATGGTTGGGCAAAACAAGAAGGTCCATTGTGCAAACTAAAACTCATGTCAAAACTGATCATGCCCATAAGGTGTTTGACAAAATGCCAAGGGCACTAAGGCATTTCTTGGAGTGGCCAAAATCTCCAGATCAGGGTCTCTTTAGGTGTAGGAGGTGGTGGTCAGGTTAGTTTGCCAAATGCAGAAACTTGCTAGTGCAATTATTTGAGAAAAAACAAATTTGGGCAGGAACTAAAGGCTATCATTACATGGACCAAAAATATCCCAACGGGTTCATGCTCTTGGACTTAAGGGTTTTGTAGGAATGACTACAAGTAGGGAAAAGAACCATGGGTAAAAGAGCAAGTAAAAATATGGTTGCAGTACAAATCCTCAAGTTGGACCAGAATGGAAATGAGGTTGATACACTCAATTTTTTCAAAGGACATCACTGGGTTTTTGCAAAAAGTTGAATAATACACTCCTATTAACACCCCATAATATTGGTAGAAGTTTTAAAGAAATATTTAAATAGGTTGTAGTGCAAAAGTGAGATTTGACCAGATTTGAAAACTTGGTGTAGAACTCAAAATATCCAAAGAATGAAATGTATTTTTGCATAGAAGTGTTTTAAAAATATCACCTGACATCTCCAAATTTTGGTGGAATTTTTGAATGACTTTATAAAAGGGTTGCAGTGCAAATGGGACCCTAAACTTATGAAAAACCCCTTTGGAGAAATAAAGCTCAGGGAGAGATAATTATATAAATAATCCTACTGATAAAAGAATTGTTTTATTTCAGAGGGTAAATGAGTCCAATAATGATTGAAAAGTTTTCACTTGGGTAAAAACTCCATAATAATAGAGAGAAGAATGGTTCTGAAATCAAGAGGGAATCCAGAAAATAAAATTTTAAGTTTCCTGGCAAAATTTTAATAAACAAAACATGGTTAAATTTTTTGGGCGTCACAACACTACCCCCCTTAAGAGAAAATCTCGTCCTCGAGATTTGTTAAGAGTTGTTTTGAAAAACAAATACTCCACGGTTACGTGTTTTTTTGCAAGCAGTGTATGTGTTCGAGTAGTTGTGGTGCTGCGTGAATAAAAATAATCCATGTCGTGAGAAGATATACGATGCAACAACTCAGGGAAAAGAAATCTCACTCCAGGATTTTTCGCGAGAGAAAATCAGTAAATTAAGAGTCAAACCGCAACAAAAACTACTCAAATTAATAGAAATCAAAAAATTTACTCGCCGCACAAACTCGGGGTACCACGCATAAGTTACAACTGATAAATAAATGTTGCAATAATAAACACAGTAGCGATGTCTATAATGCAAATGGTAACTGGACGGGGTCCCGAGAAAACGTCTCTGCATCTTGGGACACACTCCTCCTCTATCGGGGAAGCGGATTGACCAGCCGATGAATGTGTCTCTCTGGTCGGGCCTCGTGGTCGCGATGGCGATCGAGGATTTAAATCCGCGAGACTCTGGAGATAACCCATTACTCGCTGGGTCAAACGTTCTTGAGCGATGACGTACTGGACCAGGTTGGCCAGTACTGGGTCTCTCTCAATCCGTCCACCGGGAAAAGATGTTACTTCTCCGGGTGCTGCACGGCTCGGAAAGTAATAATATCCTCTTTCACTAGCATAGGGTACCGCGAATCGAAGGCGGGCAAGTGCTTCGTGTGTAGCCGCTTCTATGGCCATTAGTGGAGCTGGCATTGATTTCCCCACGAAGGAAACTTCCGTTGAGTCTTGGTTTGGGTTTACGGGAGGGATGTGTACTACTGCCCAATACTTCGTGGTGGATGGGGTGATTCTCGATTTGAGCAGCTCGTATTGGGGTGGCTGGGTAGAACCCATGGTACTGCAGGTAAAGTCCCACAATATTTTGACAAAGCTACCTGGGGTTGCATCTGGGGTTCTCAGATAAATACTAGGGCTCGACATGGCAAGAAATGGTTGTGAGGGTGGTGCACAAGGTGAGGGGTGCTTGGCAAGGTCACGAGGTGGCCTTTTTATACAGCATCTGGGTTGGGTTATAAGCCGCGGTGAGGGGCACTAGTTTGTCGGTCCTGATCTCACAGGGTCGGGGTCAAAGCCACAGATACACATATCTCACAAAAGCGACGTGTTACTGTGGGTGTCGTCGGGGTGGTTTTGGTAGCTGTGCCCGGAAAAATATGCAACTGCGTGCTGACATAATTATACAAGGTTACTATTTAAAACAGAGGCACATCAACATGCTGCGTTTATTTACAAGGTCGCACGACTATAAGGTGTGGATACACTAAGACTCGATACTCCTCGAGTGATTCAGTCTACCTCGTTTATATCTAAACGAGCCTGCCTTGAGGACGTCGAGACTTCTCCACGGGTCTCACCGTCGGGGTTAGCTAGAGGTGGTTGAGGAACTGCAGGGTCGGGGTAGCGATGATGACCATCGCGGGGATTGTTGGTCACAATCCCGTTGGAGTGTGCTCCCAAAAGGCACGAAGCACTTCTGGGGTCATCAAAGCGCCTTGGTTGATGGCTGGGGCTGACCTCAAGGTCTCGATTGGTTGTCCGAACAGCACGACTGGGCTGTCGGCGTCGGGCTCATCTTCTCCTCTCGCTGGGGCTCGACGAACCAGCTCTCCACGAGCTGCGATCAGATCAATGGTGATTTGATCGAACAGTTCCTCTAGTGCACCTACATATCGCACTAGGTGCAACAACGCATGATCCGTCTCGTGATCCCCGTTGAAAACTTGGGGTGGTCTACCATACCCTTCGCGTCTGGGGTAGTAGTAGAACGAGCGACAGTCAACTCTGGGCGACAACTGCCGGAGTTGAACTATAGCCTCTCGAGCAGCTAGCTGGATGGCTTGTGGATCGAAGGAAGTTGTCCTTCCGGTGAACACTGTAGAGGCGTTCGCGAGCGTGAGACCCCTACCGTAGATGTGCACAATGGCCCTGTAATTGACGGCTCTCACCGCTCATGGGTCCTTGGTACACAACATATTCTGGGGGCTCTTCTAACGCATAGCCACAACGGGTGAGGTTTGCGAGTATGGTCACAAAATCTCCAAGGTTGGTTGCTGTGGTCTCATTGTGCACTCTGGGGCCGGGCATTATGGCTCGGTTTGGGTAGAGGCTGTCTTGTCTTTGGGTTGAAAAGCGTGCCGTTTTATAAAAAAGGGGACGAAGTCTTCCTTCAGACGCTTGCGAATGAGACATTATAGGCGTCGGTCCTTTGGCGTGATCGACATGCTAGGTTGATAGGTTGGGCACCGACTGCCAAAAGTGTCGGGTCCTTTGTGTGGCTATCTTGCACGAGAAGCTTGGCTGGGTTTAGGTTAAGGTCTGGTGGTTTGGCTTACCTAAGTTTTTCGACCTGGCTAAGATAGGATTAGCCAATGGTCAGCCTGGCTCTGATACCAAGTTTGTCAGGACCGGCTTTCCGGGATAATAATTTCCAGAAAGTGCCCTTGTGCTCACCAGCCCGGGATTCTTGTTAATGATGAGGCACCAACTTGATACTGAAATTCCAAACAAAATACAAAATATGTAGTACAAGACCATTCGGCTGTGAGTACAACAAATGGTTTCTAGTGGTTGATGGTGGAAGCGGTTTGTGGATCATCAGCATTTATGGGACTCCATTTCCCACAGGAACAGTGACCAGGTTAACTCCTATCTTCGCGAGGCTGCTATCACCATTGCGTAGGTTCCGGGCTGTCATCGCTTCGCTCCTCTCCATGCAAGAAATCTGGCCAAGACAATAGCGAGGACAAGCCGGTGAGTACTTTGAATGTACTCGCAAACATTATGAACATGGTATAATATAACAAAACATGTTCGAAATATTCTACGATCATAACGTCGGTCATAAAATAAAAATCTCTGATGCATGCACGCCGGTTATTAATATGTAACAATGAATATGTAATGACAGAGTAGGAATAAAATGCACCATTCGGATGTCTGAAGCGACGTCTCGAATTGATGGTAAATAACGAGCATGCCACAGTCGGGCGTCTCAGCGACACCACATAAAGGGCTTATAAGGTAAATAAATAACAAGCATGCCATAGTCAGGCGTCAAATGACACCACGTAAAGGGCTTATAAGGTAAATAAATAACAAGCATGCCACGATCAGGCGTCTGGCGACACCACATAAAGGGCTTATAAAGTAAATAAATAACAAGCATGCCACAGTCGGGCATCTCAGCGACACCACATAAAGGGCTTATAAAGTAAATAAATAACAAGCATGCCACAGTCGGGCATCTCAGCGACACCACATAAAGGGCTTATAAAGTAAATAAATAACAAGCATGCCATAGTCGGGCGTCTCAGCGACACCACATAAAGGGCTTATAAATAATCACATGGAATATCCAGGAGGTAGACCCATCCCAGGGATACTCGATAATTCAAATAATATAACGGGTTAGTCCATAACAAAATAATAATCATGGTCCTCACAAGTCACAAGTCAGGCCCCAAGTTTGTTTTAACAGTTTCTCCGAAGACCAACACTAAGACCAACCCTTGACCCATCCCAGACTGTAGTCCTTAACCATGGACCCGGCTATTCGAATAGGTTTAACCTCTGCAGAGGGTGTACTCTTTACCCATGAGTAACGAATTCCTTTAGCCCATCGGGACTAATTCCGTCTACGGCCTTTTAGTTGAAAACACACCTAACTTGCACACATCAGCTTAACTTACCGGTGTATGGAATCACCCACGACGCCTGTCAAGTAAAACTCTAAGTGGGGAGGCTACAACCTCGCGTAGCATGGGATCAAATTTATATCGCACGCTCTAAGGGGTGGCCTCCCCTCTCGGTCCCAACCGGAAAAACCCATGCCCCCGGACCAGGTGGCCTGCCTACCGGCTACAACCGGTATCTTCCACCGTGGCCTCTCTGTATGGTGTGTGCTAGAAAGGGGTTGACGACTTACTGAACCATACCCTACTTGTTGTAGAGACAAGTGGTAGTACGAAACAAGTATGGGGGTTACTGGAACAAGACTCGATCTATGGTCGACTCAGGAGGTTTAAGTATTCCCTGCATGATTAGCATAACGAATATATTTCATCCAACAGACAGAATCACCACGCATCATACCCCCTCATGCCATGCCGGACACACTCGTCTCGATGAGGAACTAGGGACAAGCTCAGGTCTACCCAAGACAACGACTTTCCCGGCTTCCTTCCGGCAGGCACGGCAGGTATACGAGGATGATCACTATCCCAAGCCTGTCCATTTCCAACAGCAAGGAAATCTCCAATATGCATTCATGCAAAAGATCAAATAACCACATAAAATAACGAGTTCTACATGTTATAATCGTGTCAAACGATGCATGAAATATATTACGCCAGGGTTCATAATGCTTGCCTTCAAGTCGTGGGGAGGCAGGGTGCATTCCAAAACTCTTGAAAGCTTTCTCCTCTCTCCAAAAATCCTATTTACAATATTTTTGAATCAATATATAGTTTAAAAACAGTACCAAAAATTTGTCTGAATTTTTTTGAAATAAATCTTAAAATAAATTAGACAATATTTGAGGGAGGTAGGAAAAAGAATCAACTCATTTGGAGTTTTATTTAAAAAGTTATGGTCAGTCAAAGTTGTGGTCAAAATCTGTTTTTAAAATAAAACAGAATAAAAAGGAAAAACGTTTCGAACTGACCACGTCGAAGGCGTATTCCGATTTTACGCCTCCACTTATCCAGCGTGGACCGTGCGTGGGTCACTGACAGTGGGCCCGCCTGGCCCACTGGTCAGGTTTGACTAGTCGACCTCCCCCCCTCTTCGTCTGCCCGAGCAGGGGGGGGACTCCGGTGATCGCCGCCGGCGATGGGTGGTTCCTCGCGGGGTTCCGAGGGCGGGGATGGACCCGCCAGACCGGGGCGGTCCTCCCGGTGGTCGTTGGGTCGCCGGGGGTGGAGGGAGTCACCGTCGACGAGTTTCGCGGCGGCCGGAAGCTTCGGGAGCAAAGTGAACTTGGGGCTACGGTGGCTCTCCGTCGCGACCGAGGTGTTGGCTGGCTTTGCAAGACGAAGTGGAGTCGGTTGGTGGTGTTGGGAGGGCCGGGGAGGCTCTGGTTGTGATGAACGGAGCCGGGAGGCGGCGGTGGCCGAACTGGCCGGAGACGGGGAAGGAGGCATTCCCGGGGCGATTGCTGGCTATGGGAGCCCTGATGGGTTGGCTTGGGGTCGCCTGAGGGCTCGGAGAGGTGCGGGGCTCCTTAAATAGGCGAGTCAAGGCGGTTCCGCGGCGGCCGGGGATAAGATCACCGGCGAATCGTCATTCTGTAGCTAGGGGCGACGTGGAGGCGGTTGGAGCTGGTCGGCGCACTCTGACGGACTCCACACTGCTCAAGGGGCGAGCTGGCGCGCGCGTATGGCTCGGGCGGTGCCGTCCGTGGCAGGAGCTCACTAAGGACGCTGGCGTGCCGCCAAGGGGGCTCTGACGGCGGTGCTGTAGGGCACCAGGGGCTGCTTGGCGCGTTCTGGTGAGTGGTCGAGGGTGTGGCGCGGCTCTGCAGAGCGGGCAAAAACCAGGGGCGCGACGCGGCGGCTTGGTGCACGCGCGTGCAAAACGTGCGCTCTGGGCGCACCTAGAGCGTGCACGCCAACTGCTCGGCAGAATGCCAACGTATGCAAGAGTGTTTAGATGAGGCTGGAGATTAATAGGCCCAGGTTAGGGTTTGGTAGAAGATCAGTGGACCTGATGGTTGGGCAAAACAAGAAGGTCCATTGTGCAAACTAAAACTCATGTCAAAACTGATCATGCCAATAAGGTGTTTGATAAAATGCCAAGGGCACTAAGGCATTTCTTGGAGTGGCCAAAATTTCCAGATCAGGGTCTCTTTAGGTGTAGGAGGTGGTGGTCAGGTTAGTTTGCCAAATACAGAAACTTGCTAGTGCAATTATTTGAGAAAAAACAAATTTGGGCAGGAATTGAAGGCTGTCATTACATGGACCAAAAATATCCCAACGGGTTCATGCTCTTGGACTTAAGGGTTTTGTAGGAATGACTACATGTAGGGAAAAGAACCATGGGTAAAAGAGCAAGTAAAAATATGGTTGCAGTACAAATCCTCAAGTTGGACCAGAATGGAAATGAGGTTGATACACTCAATTTTTTCAAAGGACATCACTGGGTTTTTGCAAAAAGTTGAATAATACACTCGTATTAACACCCCATAATATTGGTAGAAGTTTTAAAGAAATATTTAAATAGGTTGTAGTGCAAAAGTGAGATTTGACCAGATTTGAAAACTTTGTGTAGAACTCTAAATATCCAAAGAATGAAATATATTTTTGCATAAATGTGTTTTAAAAATATCACCTGACATCCCCAAATTTTGGTGGAATTTTTGAATGACTTTATAAAAGGGTTGCAGTGAAATGGTACCCTAAACTTATGAAAAACTCCTTTGGAGAAATAAAGCTCAGGGAGAGATAATTATATAAATAATCCTACTGATAAAAGAAATTTTTTATTTCAGAGGGTAAATGAGTCCAATAATGATTGAAAAGTTTTCACTTGGGGTAAAAACTCCATAATAATAGAGAGAAGAATGGTTCTGAAATCTAGAGGGAATCCAGAAAATAAAATTTTAAGTTTCCTGGCAAAATTTTAATAAACAAAACATGGTTAAATTTTTGGGGTGTCACACATCCTCAGGTATCCGGCCCTGGCCAAGTTCATGGCAGTCACCCACCACGGCTACAACGTCCTCAAGATGACAGGAACTGGAGGAATCATCACGGTCCCATGTGAAGAGAGAGATGCGGTGTGCTCCCTTGAGCGTGCCTTCCAAGCTGCAGCAATCGACGACCCCGACAGCAGAAGTGAGGGCCCTCCGGAGGCCATCCCCAAGAAGAGGTAGCTGCGCCGCGCAGGACATCAGGAGGATGGCGACGTGGCAGGAGCCTCATCAGGATCAGCGTCCGTCCCAGGGGCGCCTCCCTGCATCGCATAGGAAGGCGCGCCCGACGCCCTCCTTGGACAGGGCTTGGGGGCTCTCTTGTGGATGGCCTCAGACCTTGCCAACCTCACAAGGGAGGTGTTTGGGCACCACTTGGAGGCGTGCTTCGCGGCACGTGTCCCTCAGGAGAGCACAGGGCAAGGAGTGCCCACCACTCAGGAGTTCATCACCAAGACCACTCAGGAACTGCAAGACGCAAGAGCCATGCGCAGCGACAGCCGCTCACGAGGCACCGCTCCCCATCCTGGCGAGGATGCTGGGCTGTGTGTCTGCATCGATGTTCCCGGGCTCAACAGGGCCGCATCTTAGGAGCGCTTCTGGCCTTCGCGTGTGGGCCGCTGTGAGGGCCCGCCACACAGCTACATTCGCATGCCCTTTGGCTTGCCGAGCTTGGTGTCAGCCTATCACCGCAACATGTGGCGTGTCCTGGCGGCTCAGGAGGCCAGGTACCACGCTGTCTTGGAGGAAATGGAGACGGTCTTCAGGGAACCTCCTGAGCCCCCAGAGCCTCCCGAGGCTCAGGGCTCCGGTGGCTCATGAAGAGTCACTCCTTCGACGCACGCCTTCAGCTGCACCAACTCTACTTCGTCTACAGAACCAGGTGACATCTTCCAAGCTCGTTTAGCTGGGAGCACCCCTCGGGCTGCGTCATTCCCAGGCCACATGGGTCCGTCCCTGTGGCATGTATCCCTTTGCTTATGTCTTTAGCTTACCTTGTTGGGGGCGACCCTCGGGCTGCATCGTCCCCAAGCCGCTCGGGCCGGACCCAGTGGCATGTATCTTCCTGCATTTACCCAAGCTGGTCTGCTTTCCATGCTTAACCTGCCAACGGCTATCGCCTGCTCGATCGCCGCCTGCCACGGGTCTGTTCATCCTATGCAATTCGCTTGCGCCTTAAAAGGGGGCTCCTGAGCATCGCGACTCAGGAGCTCTTACTGGCTCTCTAGCCCTCACCCCCTGGCCTTGACCACGGCATCGCGACCTGGCATACCAGCGGCGGCTGAGCTCGCTTGAGGGCTGGGACCTGAGGACGTAGAGTGCTTGCATCTAACCGCCTTGCAGGAACACAGTCACCAAGACTCAAGACCAGGCGCAACCCGCCTTGAGGTAGGGCCTCATGAGTCCCGCGCTGGCTCACGAGTGCCCAAATACACCTCGCAGCCCAGCCGTGCAAGCCACGTGTCAGGGCGGGGCTGTACACGCCCCGGGGGCTCCTCCCGGAGGGGCCCCCCATCCCACGCACAAGTGGAAGCACCATGCTCCGCGCTGGCCGTCGACACTGCCGAGGAGCGGCTATGCCCGTGCACAAGCGGAAGCACTATGCTCCGCGCTGGTGATAAACAACTGAGGGCGGCCCCATGGTCGTACCAACCTCAGGGAGCCCAGAGCTCAGCGTCCAGCCTCACCGCAACGCCTCCCCTCGGGAGAGCCACACGAGGGGGCTGGGCACGGGGGCTGCGCTCGGGTCACACCCAAGTGCACGCCACCCAATCAGGTCTCCCGGACCTGGGCATCGGGCGCCCCTCCCGAGGCCTCGGCGAGGGCAGGTATGGAAATTGTTTGCACGTCAAGGTGGAATCCTGAGCATTGCGACTCAGGAGCCTAACTGGTCATGTAGCCCCTCACTCCTTGGTCCGTCCTGGTCTCCGGTCGGCCCAATGGCGGTTGAGGTATGCGCGGGGCCAGGCTCTGCCGACGTAGAACATTAATCTATCCCCACGAACTCTCCCTATAAGCTGTTTGCGCGTCAAGGGGGACTCCTGAGCATCGCGACTCAGGAGCCTAACTGGTCACGTAGCCCCTCACTCCTTGGTCTGTCCTGGTCTCCGGTCGGCCCGATGGCGGTTGAGGTATGCACGGGGATGGGCTCTGCCGTCGCAGAACGCAAAGCAAATAGGAAGGAAATTGCAAAATCTCGAAGCAAATATTACAAACACATTGGCCTCACGATATCAAATGAAAAGTCTAACCGCCTCCACGAGGCCTAATGCATATTGCAGGAACAAAACGGGAGAATAGCCGCAGGTCACTCCCGGGCACCGCCATCAACTGAAGAAGGTGCTACTTCGTGAGCGATGTTGTCTTCACCTTCACCACCAGCTGCAGGATCGGCGACATCGCCGGACAGAGGAGCGGAGACAAAGCCGCGGAACTTCTTCAGCAAGGCCTCCACTTGACCTTGCATGGCTGCTACGGCGGCCTCGTATTGATTTCAGCCACAGGCTCCAGCAGCTCGTCAAGACAAGCGTTGGGGTCGTGAAGGTGCAGGTGGCTGAAGACGCGGGTGAATGCAGCTGAAGACAGGACGCGAGCTTCCACCTTCGCCATGGGACCAAATACATCAACGACTTCCTCGAGCGCCTTCACCAAGAGAGGAAGCAGCTGGGCGGGGCCATCCTCATCAGTGGCCAGCGACTTCTCCAGGCCATGCTCATAGAGCGTCTTCAGTGCCTTGCGAGATCTCTCCTCGAGGTCGGCAAAATCCGCACGGTCTTCGGTCAGGAATCGCGCCTTGGCGTCAAGATCGGCCTCCCTCGCCTCCACCTTCCGCTCTAATTCTTCCAACCTGTTGCGCTCGGCGGCCTGCGCCTTCCCTAACTCCGCCAACTCACCATCACGGTTCTTGACGGTGTCCTCCCGGGCCTTCACCTCCTCCTTTGCCAGGAGGCCGCGCAGGCTCTGCAACTCGTCCTCCAGCACTTGGCAGCGGTCACGGGCGGCCTTGGTGTCTTTCAGCGCCGTCTCATGATCGGCGGCTGTGTCGGCGGCTCTCTGCTTCTCCTTCTCGGAAGCCGCAACAGCCTGGTTCAGCGTCGCACGAACCGCCTGGTCGGAGTGAAGCTAGCCAGAGGCCAGCTCCAGGCGCCCGGCCACCAGGCATGGGTCTGCGCCCAGGAGATCTGCCTGCAACTGGGTCATTTCCGAAAGAGCATGTTCCAGAACAGCAGCAGGAGCAGAAGAACCTGGGAGTGGAGGTGCAGCAGTGGGAGGAGGCGACATCGTCACCAGGGCCTGGGAGATCGCGGGTTCCGGAGCAGCTGGGACCTCTTCAACCGCGCCAGATGCCGGCACTTCCGGAGGCAACGGGGCCATGGGGGCTGATTCCACACGGCGATGTTCCTCTTGGCCTCACGAGGACGACCGGGTTGGGGAGGTATGGGCGTTGCTGCCTCCTTTCTCTGTGGAGGAAGGAACGACCGCCGTACCCTCTTTCCTCTTCTTCACTGAAGGCGCCGGCCTCATCGACCGAGGGCGAGCATCAGGAAATAACAAGTACAAACAGGCACAAGGCAAAGCTTAAGACACTTACCGATCCACCGCGACATAATTCCGCTTGGGGAGCTTGAAGCCTGACAGCATTGGGACCTGAGGAACAGGCGTGCGGGATTCGGCAGCGGCAGGCGGTGCGGAGGCAGGGCCGGAGCCAGCCCAAGAAGGAGTCATGATGGAGGCGGCTTCGCGAGGCACCAGCGACGACCTACCCTTCATCGGGATGAGGGGCTGCTCCCTCACCTCCTGGCCTGTATCGGCCTCGGCATCGTCACGAAGGGCGCGGAGGATCTCGGCCTTGCTCAGAGGGGAAGTCTCCCCCACCTCTTCAAGAGTCTTCTCCGAGTCCACCTCCTCTTCCTCCTCCCCACGGGACTCGTCAGAGGACACCTCCACCGGCTTTGGTGCCGCAGGGGCTCCTGGAAGCGCTGGCGGCACCAACCCGCGCGCGTCACTGGTCGGCCTAGAGGCGACAAGTTCCTCCCGGTCCCTGCGCTGGAACAGGGGAACGAAGGCGCTTGGCGGGTACTCCTGGTTGTCCCCGGCTATGAGACGCAGGACAGCGGCCAATTCATCGTCAGGCAGGGCTCCCGACGTCAGGCGGGTCTTGTTTCCCTCTTCTTCAAGCTCCCACAGGAGGCGCGGGCGTGCCTGGAGCGGGGCAACTCGCAGCATCAAGAACTCCCTCAGGAGCATGACCCCCATCACCTTGGCCGCCTTCGCATTGCCCGGCTTCAAGTCGGTCATCATCTGCCCCAACACTAAAGATGCCCGATCATCAGCAAGCTCCGCCTTGGGCAACCCCCCGTTGGAAGAGGGTGCCACCATTGGCAACCCCAGACGCGGATCGGCGCGCTTGGCGTCCATCATGACCCACTTGGATCGAATGTTGTCGGCCCTTTTCCCGCTGCTCGAGATTGAGTTGGCCTTTCCGGATGCGACGAAATTAGTGCATCCGGAGATGTGCCCCTCGCTGACACGGAGGAAGAAGAAATGGTGCAGGAGCGCCATGGATGGCATCACGCCCAGGTGCGCCTCACAGTAGTAGGCGAAGATGGACAGGAGGAGGACAGAGTTGGGATGAAGATGCAACGCCTGCAGCCCGTAGTGGTCGAGGACTTCATAAAAGAAATCAGAGAAGGGAGGAACCAACCCGACGGCAACACTGCTCGAGAAGAAGGGGAAGAAGTTTCCTCGGGCTCCGGCACGTCGGAGGCAAGACAGAGCTCGGTCTCCCCCCACTCATTGCTCTCACCCGCCATCAGCTGGCGCACCGAGGCGAGGCTCTTCTCTGTGACACTGGGCGCCTCGAGGGCCGCCTCATACCAAGCCAGTGTTGTGGAAGTCTTGACCTTGCGCGGCGCCATGGATTGCGGATGCAGGATGAGATTGGAGGGGATCTGGAGGTAGCGGTGTTGAGGAGCAAGAAAGGGGATCTGGAGCGAGGCGAGGAAGAAGCAATGAAGGCAAGTGCTGCCCGCGCCAGCCTTTTGCCAGGTCAAGCAGTTGCCGAGGCAGCGTGGGGAAGCATAGACGCCCACGTCCAATCAACCACCACGCGTCAACCGAGGTTGTAGGCTTTTGGGGCCCGCGGTGCCCCGTACTTGACCCTTGGCTTCGCCACGAAGCCAAGCCCGAGCGCACCTTGGGCCCGGGGGCTACTATCGGCGTTTTGGGAACGGGGGTCCCCAGACTTGCCTGCCTACGGCCCACGGCGTGGCTAAGCCAGCATGCCGCACTGCCCATCTTCATCAACAAGGCATCCAAGACCCTCGCGAGGGGCCAAGCCTCGCGAGGCGGACGACGCAAGACCTCCTCAGGAGTGGTCTAGTCAGGCAGGCTCACGAGGAGCGGAGATATCAAGGCGAGGCAAACTTCACGAGTCTCTCGTGACGTGAGCCATGACGATCGACACCAGGCGGGCGCCAGGCGGGCGCCAGTACGCGCATCATCCTTGTTTCCTCTTTGGTGCTAAGGAGGCCAGCGCAGGCGAGGAGTACCGAGGCATCAGACAAAGGTTGCTATATCAGTGCAACAAGACCAAGACCAGGAGGACGGCAAGATGGAGGTCATCGTGGAGCCCAAGATGGCGTCACCACCAGAGCCTTCTGCAGGCGAAGACCACTTTTGTCAGGATAGCTTGTACTAGCTGTCCCCCTTCAAATTTGCCCCCCGTTGTTGGCTCCCTTCCCACTCAATATTTGGGAAGAGGACCATGGCCTATATAAGTAGAGCTAGCCACCACCGATGGGGTATCGAGCAGTTCACCCAACTCTCACCCGCTAAGTCACCAAGCACAAGAACACCTCAACCTCAGGAGGTTGTTCTTCCCACTGTACTGTTCATCATCAGCCTAAGAGGCAATCCACCACCACCACACTGGAGTAGGGTATTACACCACAACGGTGGCCCGAACTAGTATAAATCTTGTGTCCCTTTGTGTTGTGAGTTCGTCGAGTTCGTCCGCGAGATCTTAGCGAGCTAGGGCGTAGATCTGTAGGAGGGAAAGACTTCGCACGCACCCCAGTGTTCGAACCTTAAGGGTTTGCGGGACCCCACATCCGACAGTCACGCAGACGCAATAAATCATTTTACTGGATTTTTTATTTCTAGTTTCCAGAAAAATCCGGAAAATGACTTAAACTTAAAAAATTCATAGAAAATCAACCATAGCTCAGATGGAAAAGATTTATATATGAAAAATGATCCAAAAAATTCAATATATCCAATGGCACTGGTTTCATACATGAAAAAACAAGTTAAACCTGCTGATCAGGTCAAATCAATTAAATGGCATTCGAATAATCACATATGGAGTTTGAATTTGAGCCTTTCATTCAAACCAACTTCATTTAATATGGTTGCTACTTGCATTAGCTCAATCATAGCATGTTGCCATGTCATGATCATACAACATATTGTTGCATTGCATTGATTGTGTTCATTCTCGGTTTGCCGGTTGATGTGTACTATGCAACTTTATTCTTGTAGACTTGTGTTGGGCCTCGAAGCGCAGAGTTTTGTACGACAATAGCAATTTTCCCTCAAGTGGATGACCTAAGGTTTATCAATCTGTGGGAGGTGTAGGATGAAGATGGTCTCTCTCCAACAACCCTGCAATCAAATAATAAAAAGCCTCTTGTGTCCCCAACGCACCAAATACAATGGAAATGTGTATATGTGCACTAGTTCGGCGAAGAGATGGTGATACAAGTGTAGGAATGGTAGTAGATATTGATTTATGTGATAGTGACAATAAAAACAGCATGGTAGTAATTGATAAAATGGAGCACAAACGGTATTGCAATGCTTGAAAATGAGGCCTAGGGTCTGTACTTTCACTAGTGCAGTCTATCAACAATGCTAATATAATTGGATCATATAACCATCCCTCAACATGCGATGAAGAATCACTCCAAAGTTCCTATCTAGCGGAGAACATAAGATGAAATTGTTTGTAGGGTACGAAACCACCTCAAAGCTATTCTTTCTGATCAAGCTATCCTAGGGTTTGTACTAAAATAACACAAAGCTATCCTTTCCGATCGATCTAACCAAGAGTTTGTACTAAAATAACACCAATATGATACACATCAACCAACTCTAAAGTCACCTAGATAACCTAGATACGCCAATGTCACCACGAGTATCCGTGAGTTGATTATATGATATGCATCAAACAATTTCAGATTCATAATACTCAATCCAACACAAAGAACCTCAAAGAGTGCCCCAAGATTTCTAATAGAGAAACAAAGACGAGAACGTGCATCAACCCCTATGCATAGATTACCCCAATGTCACCTCGGGAATCCGCGTGTTGAGTGCCAAAACCCATATCAAGTGAATCAATATGATACCCCATTGTCACCATGGGTATTCATAGCAAGACATAAATCAAGTGCTCTCAAATCCATTAGAGTATTCAATCAGATAAAATGAAATCTCAAAGGAAAACTCAATTCACAACAAGATAGAGAGGGGAAAACATCATATGATCCAACTATATTAAGAAAGCCCGCGATACATCAAGATCGTGACATCTCAAGAACACGAGAGAGAGAGAGAATAAACACATAGCTACTGGTACAAGCACTCAGCCCAGAGGGTGGACTACTCCCTCCTCATCATGGTGGTCGCCGAGATGATGAAGGTGGCCACCGGTGATGGTTCCCCCCTCCGCTGGAGTGCCGGAATGGGGTCTAGATTGGTTTCTCATGGCTACAGAGGCTTGCGGTGGCGGAACTTCTGATCTAGGGTCTCCGTTAGGTTTTTTGGAATATTTGACGATATATAGGGTGAAGAGGGGGTGCGGGAGGCCATCGAGGTGGGCACAATCCACTCGGGCACGCCTGGGCCCCCCTCGGGGCCACCCTCTGGTACTTCTCTAGCCCATCTTGCTTGTTCTGGTCCATAAAAATTCTCCAAAAAGTTTCGCTGTGTTTGGACTCCGTTTGGTATTGATTTTCTGCGATGTAAAAAACAAGCAAAAAACAACAACTGGCACTGTGCACTATGTCAGTAGGTTAGCCCAAAAAATGATATAAAGTTGCTATGGAATGGTTGTAAAACATCCAAGAATGATAATATAACAGCATGAATACTTCATAAATTATAGATACGTTGGAGACATATCAGCATCCCCAAGCTTAATTCCTACTCATCCTCGAGTAGGTAAATGACAAAAGAAATAATTTAAGAAGTGTGAATGCTAGCAAAGTGCACAAGTTTGATCAACGAAAATTTCAATCACTTTTTGTAGCATCATAACAACAATTCTTTCTTATAAAACTTATCATGTTAAAGTAGAAACCAATTCACAAGTTAAGGTTCAAACAATGAATTCTCATGAAACTCAACAACCTATGTGTCACCAAGCCATTGCAATTCAACTTATTCAACAAAGTCTAAGTAAGAGCTCCACATACTCAATAATCATCTAGTCTTCCATGATTGCTACTACTCAAAGCACATTCTTAGAACAAATGCATCCATCAAACACAGAGAAAGATAGGGGCTTAATATTTCGCCTCCCAACTCATTTATCATAGAGATAATTGTCAACAATAATAAATCATGATCGAATATATTTGACTGGTTATATGTGCCTAGATCTTTCCCCACCACATGATGCTTGCCAACTAGAGAATAATTGAGGTTGAAATGAGAATTTATACTATTGACTCTTTCCATAAAAGTAAATACTGAAAAGTAAAAGATAGGCCCTTCGTAGAGGGAAGCACAGGTTGCCATGCGCTTTTTATTTGGATGCCCAAACTCTTAATGCAATGGAACGTTACGTTATATTGCCCCTTATGGTAGCAACCTTTATTATGCAGTCCATCACTTTTATTACTTTGCCATCACAAGTTCGTACAACGCTCAATTTTCCCTTATAGTAAAAGATCAAACATATTTAGGAGCAATTTTTATTGCTTTATGCACCGATGACAAGTTACTTGAAGGATGTTATTCAATCCATAGGTAGGTATGGTGGACGCTCATGGCAAGGAACTGGGTTTAAGGGTTTTTGGATGCACAAGTAGTATCTTTACTTAGTACAATTTTTTGGCTACCAAAAGATCCAAGGCAAACACCACATGTTGGAGGATCTATGACAATATAACTTCTATGCAAATATACACAACCATAACTCATTACGTTGTCTTCCTTGTCCAACTTCAACTAATTTGCTCAAGTTTGAAAATAATTAATGGGTATTCACAATCATAGAAGATGTCCAAGATAATATATTTGCATGTGAAAGTTCTCTTCCTTATAGTAATCATTCATGAATTTCTTGTATGACCAATATTGTGATTGTCAAGCTTCAAAAGATTTCACTTTCTAAAACCAAAGTGAACCTACCACTAGGCATGATATGAACATATAATTTCAATTTCCTGATATTCAATTCATTCAACAATTTACTCATAGGATATAAGTGAAGCACAAGAGTAAATGACAAGCTACTCCAAAAAGATATAAGTGAAGATCAAGCGAGTAGTTAAGTAAATAGGTAGCTATGTGAGGACTCTTTCTTATTTGAAAACTTTCAGATCTAACTATTTTATTAAAACGGCAAGAAAAAATGAAATGACATTCTAAGAATAGCACACATCATGTGAAGAAGAAAAAACTTAGGATCAACCGATACTAACAGATAATTGTTGTTGAAGAAAGGTGGGATTCCTACCGGGGCATCCCCAAACTTAGATGCTTGAGACTTCTTGAAATATTATCTTGGGATGCCTTGGGCATCCCCAAGATTGAGCTTTGTGTCTCCTTAATTCCTTTTATATCACGGTTTCCCTAAATCTTAAAAACTTCATCCACAAAAAACTCAACAAGAACTTGTGAGATAAGTTATTATAAACTAATGCACAAACCTCATCATTCTCTACTGTAGAAAATCACTAAAGTTATTATTGAACATTGCATACTAAATGCATCTGCATATTTAATACTCCTATACTCAAATAGAATCATTAAACAAGCAAACATATGCAAACATAATAGCAATCTCCCAAAACAGTACAGTCTGTAAAGAATGCAAGAGTACCAATACTTCTTTAAGTCAATAAATTATGAAAATTTAGCACACTGTAGAAAATTTATCAGAGCTTAGTTTGCAAAAGGTTTCAACATTTTATCACATTTTGACTTTTCTAGGGAATATTTGCAACAGTGATAAACTTTCTATTTTGAAACAACAACATGTAGACTTGCAAAATAACCATGGCAAAGGCTATACTTGATATTTTTATTGAAATAAAAGATGAAAAACATTATTCTAAATAACAGCAACAAAATTCTAAAAAAGTAATATGGCGCTCCAAGCAAAACTCATATCATGTGACGAATGAAAACATAACTCCAAGTGAGGTTACCGATAATGTTGAAGACAAAGGAGGGGATGCCTTCCGGGGCATCCCCAATCTTAGTTGCTTGGATCTTCCTTGAATATTACCTTGGGGTTCCTTGGGCATCCCCAAGCTTAGGGTCTTGTCACTCCTTATTCTCCTCATATCGATATCTCACCCAATACTTGAAAACTTCAATCACATTCAACTTAGCGGAACTTCATGAGATAGGTTAGTATGATAAGGAGCAAACCACTCACTTTTGGTACTGCCACAGACAAGATTCAAAATTGTTCTCACACAATGCCTACTGTACCATATCATTTCCTCAATTTATATTGAGCAATATAAGCCATAGAAACTAGAAAGCAAGCAAACTATGCATTGAAAATAGAATCTGTCAAAAAACAGAACAGTCTGTAGTAATATGTACTCCAACCATACTTCTGCTACTCCAAAAATTCTGAATATTAGGACAACGTAGGGAACTTGTATATCTATCACTTGTAAAAAATTCAGATCAAAAGCACATTCCAGTGAATTTTCAAAATTCCTAGACTGAGCGCAAAAGGTTATGTTTTTGGATAGAATCAAGTCAACTATCACCCACGCTATCCCAAAGGCTTTACTTGGCACTTTATTGAAACAAAAGCAATAAAACATGATTACTACAATAGCTTAGTCATGTGAACACATAAAAATAGTAGGGAAAGTGTTGGGTTGTCTCCCAACAAGCACTTTTCTTTAATGCCTTTTAGCTAGGCATGATGAATTCAATGATGTTCGCATAAAAGATAAGAATTGAAACATAACAAGAGCATCATGAATCACATGGCAAGCACATTTAAGTCTAACGCACTTCCTATGCATAGGGATTTTTTCAGCAAACAATTTATGGGAACATGAATCAACTAGCATAAGAAGGCAAAACAAGCATAACTTCAGCATTTTCAACACATAGAGAGGAAACTTGATATTAGTGCAATACCTACAAGCATATGTTCCTCCCTCATAATAAGTTTCAGTAGCATCATAAATGAATTCAACAATATAACCATCACATAAAGCATTCTTTTCATGATACATAAGCATAAAAACTTTGTTACTCTCCACATAAGCAAATTTATTCTCATCAACAGTAGTGGGAGCAAACTCAACAAAATAAATATCATGTGATTGAAAATTAAAATCATGATGAAAAGTTTCATGATTATCATTATTCTTTATAGCATACATGTCATCACCATAATCATCATAAATAGCAACTTTGTTGTCATAGTCAATTGCAACCTCTTCCAAAATAGTGGATTCATCCCTAAATAAAGTCATGACCTCTCCAAATCCACTTTCATCATTATAATCATCATAAATAGGAGGCATGCAATCATTATAAAAAAATTGCACATCAAATCTTGGGGGACTAAAAATATCATCTTCATCAAACATAGCATCCCCAAGCTTATGGCTTTGCATATCATTAGGAGCATGGATATTCAAAGAATTCATACTAACAACATTGCAATCATGCTCATCATTCATACCAAACATTCTATTGAATTATTCTTCTATCAATTGAGCACAATTTTCCTTTCCATCATTTTAACGAAATGCATTATGAAGATGAATAATATGATGCAACCTCAGTTTCATTTTTTTGTAGTTTTCTTTTATGAAACAAACTAGTGATAAAACAAGAAACTAAAAGATTCAGTTGCAAGATCTAAAGATATACCTTCATGCAGTCACCTCCCCGGCAACGGCGCCAGAAAAGAGCTTGATGTCTACTAGGCAACTTTATTCTTGTAGACTCGTGTTGGGCCTCCAAGCGCAGAATTTTGTAGGACAGTAGCAATTTTCCCTCAAGTGGATGACCTAAGGTTTATCAATCTGTGGGAGGTGTAGGATGAAGATGATCTCTCTCCAACAACCTTGCAACCAGATAATAAAATGTCTCTTGTGTCCCCAACACTCCAAATACAATGGAAATTTGTATAGGTGCACTAGTTCGGCAAAGAGATGGTGATACAAGTGTAGTAATGATAGTAGATACTGATTTTTGTGATAGTGACAATAAAAAACAGCAAGGGTAGCAATTGATAAAATGGAGCACAAACGGTATTGCAATGATTGAAAATGAGGCCTAGGGTCCGTACTTTCACTAGTGCAATCTCTGGACAATGCTAATATAATTAGATTATATAACCATCCCTCAACGTGTGATGAAGAATCACTCCAAAGTTCCTATCTAGCGGAGAGCATAAGATGAAATTGTTTGTAGGGTACAGAAGCACATCAAAGCTATTCTTTCCGATCAATCTATCCTAGAGTTCGTACTAAAATAACACAAAGCTATTCTTTTTTTTTCAATCTAACCAAGAGTTCGTACTAAAATAACACCATATGATACACATCAACCAACTCTAATGTCGCCTAGATACCCCAATGTCACCGCGAGTATCCGTGAGTTGATTATACGATATGCATCAAACAATTTCAGATTCCTAATACTCAATCCAACACAAAGAACCTCAAAGAGTGCCCCAAGATTTCTGCCGGAGAAACAAAGACGAGAACGTGCATCAACCCCTATGCATAGATTACCCGAATGTCACCTCGGGAATCTATGAGTTGAGTGCCAAAACGCATATCAAGTGAATCAATACGATACCCCATTGTCACCACGGGTATTCATAGCAAGACATACATCAAGTGCTCTCAAATCCATAAAAGTATTCAATCCAATAAAACAAAATCTCAAAGGGAAAACTCAATTCACAACAAGATAGAGAGGGGAAAACACCATATGATCCAACTATATTAACAAAGCCGCAATACATCAAGATCATGACATCTCAACAACACGAGAGAGAGAGAGATTAAACACATAGCTACTGGTACAAACCCTCAGCCCCGAGGGTGGACTACTCCCTCCTCATCATGGTGGCCGCCGGGATGATGAAGATGGCCACCGGTGATGGTTCCCCCCTCCGGCAGAGTGCCGGAACGGGGTCTAGATTGGTTTCTCGTGGCTACAGAGGCTTGTGGTGGCGGAACTTCTGATCTAGGGTCTCCGCGAGGGTTTTTGGAATATTTGATGATTTATAAGGCGAAGAGGGGGTGCTGGAGGCCACCGAGGTGGGCACAACCCGCCATGGCACACTTGGACCCCCAGGGGCATCCAGGTGGGTTGTGCCTCCTCGGGGCACCCCTCTGGTACTTCTCTGGCCCATCCTGGGAGTTCTGGTCCATAAAAATTCTCCAATTTTTTTTGCTGCATTTGGACTCTGTTTGGTATTGATATTCTGTGATGTAAAAAACAAGCAAGAAACAACAGCTGGCACTGGGCACTATGTCAATAGGTTAGTCCCAAAAAATGATATAAAGTTGCTATAGAATGATTGTAAAACATCCAATAATGATAATATAACAGCATGAATACTACATAAATTATAGATGCGTTGGAGACGTATCACCGATGTTGTTCCCTCTCAGTGGACGTTGTTCCGAAGTTGTGAACGTTGACACCGATGAAGAGCTATTACTATCTTCAGAAGTGCCAGGAAAGCTAACCCCATTTGAGCATTCCGATACAATCCCACTCTCTCACTCTTGCTCTCAACGATTCAACTGTTACTTGTTGCGGTAGTTGAACCCCATTCCTTTGCATGACCTGTCTTTGCCATAGTAAATAGTTGAAACCCACTAGCATGAGTAGGAGTTTCTTGAGCCATGATGTGCCTATTCATTTTGCTTATTCATGCTTGTTTGTCATGCCTGCTATGGCTTAGAGTTGTGGCAGGTCTGATTCATCGGGGATGAATTGGAATGTTGTGAACATGTCCTACTATTGAGAGCTAAGTGTGTGAACACGATTTGGTAAAGGTAGTGGTGAGAGGCCATGTAGGAGTACATGGTGGGTTGTCTCGTTGAAACCGTCCTCAGGAACCGAGTTCCGTGTTTGTGATCCAAGACAGTTACTACCACACATTGGGTTCCGGTAACTCGGCCCCTCTCGGCTTATTAATAACCCCGATCTTTGTCCAGGAGTTGCAACTAGTTTCTCGTGTTTGTAGGTTGTGTTAGTAGTCTACCAAGTGGCACCCGGCCAGGTGGGCTTGGGATAGATTAGGCATAGTGGCACGTTGTACCAAGTGGCACCCGGATGGTGGGCTTGGGAACCCTACTCACATCATTTGGAGTCGTGATGGAATCTTCGGCTGGACTTCCTTTGCGGGTTCAACCTCGGATAGGCGATAAACCTGGACTAGAGACTTGCGTGGTTAGTCAGGTCGTGGCCGACACCCTCGCTGGGCTTCCGCTTGAAGGCTGTCGAGTACATGTCGTGTAAACAGTGATAAGTGGTGAGAGCGTGTGTGAAGAAGTACACCCCTGCAGGGTAATATGATCTATTCGAATAGCCGCGTCCGCTGTAATGGACTACTGGGTTGCTTATGCAGTTCATACACAAGTGAAAGTGGATACTCTAAAATGCGCAAGATAAGCGTGAGTGCTATGGATGGCCTTCTCGTAGGGAGACGGGAGCGGATCCGTAGTGGTGTATTGATATGGTGAATATGTGGACTCGTGTGCGCCACCTCAAAAGAGTTACCAGCAACCGTAGTATAGGATAGCCACTGAGTCAAAGCTGGCTTGCTGCAGTCAAATTCCACCACCCCTTTGTTGATACTGATGCATAGGTAGCTAGTTCTAATGTAAGTCTTGCTGGGTATTTTTATACTCATGTTTGCTTAATTTATGTTTTGTAGAGGAGACTTTAGTCTCACTAGTACTTCCGCGTGAACTACGACGTTTAGCTTGTTACCTCAACTACGATCTTGTACCCTTGGGAGGGTATTGTAGATAGTCAGCCTTCCTAGCCTTTTTCAATGTACTTGTTTGTACTCAGACATATTATGCTTCCGTTGCTTGTATGCTCTGTATGTTGGGTCATGTGACCCCTGTTTGTAATAAATACTATGTGGCTCTTCTGGGCCTTTATCTATATGAGTTGTTGAGTTATGTTGTGATGCCATGCTGTACAACACATACTTGCATGTTATGCGTATGTGTAACGTATATTGCTATGTGTGGGATTCGACACCTAGTTGTTTATTCTTGGTTGCTTCTCTTATGGGGAAATGTTTCCTAGTGCTTCCACTAAGCCATGGTAGCTTGCTACTACTCCGGAACACATGGGATGATCGGCATGTGTCCTTCTTTGCTCCTGTGTCTGTCCCTATGGGGAAATTTCACGCTGTGCTTATGAGAGTCCTGCTAGCTTGCTACAGTCCGGTTCCACTCGCTACTGACTGACACGTGCTTTGCTGGGTCATGTATGCCTATCCCTGTAAGTTTGTGCCACCTTGGGTCTACGACTAGTCATGTCGGACCGGGTTCTCTGGCATATGGATGCTAGCGACACTATCATATACGTGAGCTAAAATGCGCAAACGGTCTCGGGCCAGGTAAGGTGGCACACGTGGGAATACCGTGCGTGAGGCCGCAAAGTGATATGATGTATTACATGCTAGATCGGTGTGACTTAGGATCGAGGTCCCGATAAGAGACGCGCGTCGGGATCCAGTCCCCCACCCCGTCGCCGGCTGCCGCACCAGATCCGGAGGAGGTGGCCTTGCCTGCCTTTTTTGCGTTCTCCACCTTGGCAATGGAACCTTTCGCCATCATCACCCGCTCAAGTGGAGGAGAGGAGCGGAGGAGTCGGAATAGGGAAAGGGGATCTGAGGACCTAACCTCTGTCTTTGGATCTTTTATATCATCGGACGAATCTTGTGCCGGATCTTCCATCGCGTATCCCCGGATCGACGGCTCACGCGACAGGGCTTTTCACAGAGCAGGCGCAACACGTGGCGGAGATCGTGCATGCAAGTCGAGGAGCCACGCCCCCAGTAACGCACAATGTTACCGCTTCTGCGCGCGAACACACATATTTAAATCCCAAGATTTCTGGGATGAATCATTCCGATTGATCACCCGTGATCCCTTTCCTAAAGGGCGCGTGTCAGCCCGGCTGATTTCCCTCCGCGGGGACCCGTGCACTCGGCCACGTTAAACACCCGACTGAAGTCTTCTTCCGGATCGCTACGTGATGAGCTTGATGCCCTTCCAATGGTTCACTTGGTCCTCTCAGTAAGCTCCAAGGCGCATGACTTGTAAAACTGGACCCGCAGAAGGCCCAAGCTGGCATTCCCCTAGGATAAGAAGTGGCATCTCTCCGGAGAGTCAGACCACGCGCCGGTGTTGCCACTCGGGTTGTGATGGCATGCCCACACTCGGGCCCCTAGTCCATCTCCTCCGAGAGACCAAAGAATGCCACCAGGTTTTTTCTCGACGATCGACAACACCCGGCCATCTGCGTAAACCTATAGTCCAGAACCCGTTGTGTTTTCATCCAAGGAACAACAAATCATGGTTCGGAAACGTATTCCAAGTGCCCTTGCAGCACTCAAAATCAACCGAAGGGTCCGTTTGTTTGTCCTACAAAATGTCAACCAATTCGGGGGCTAATGATGTGGTCACCTATTACAGGTAGGGTCAAGGACCCATCATTTGGGATCCACATGGGGCTAATCACCATCATAGGTAGGTCCCTCGACCGTGCCAACATTCGGATGCATACATCAGGAAGTTCACTAGGACGATCGCACGTCACTTGGCTGATGGACCACCACTCAGACATGAGGATAGGGGGGCATCATGAGAGTTGCAACGGTCAAGGAATCCTAAGTCATCCAGTAATTAGATTTATAGCTACCGTTACCCGTTACTGTTGTAGTAGAGGCTCATTCACTAGTAACTGGCTCATTCAATGACATTTATTGCCTTGGTGTCATGGGAGACATGGGCTGCAACACACTCTATGTAAGTCGCACCCCTCTCCATAGTCAGCCATGTTTAATCTTTGTAACCATACCCATCAAATCAAAGCAAGCCTCTGGGCACGAGACGCAGGGTTGTTACCTCCGCCGAGAGGGGCCCGAACTCATTAAACACCGAGTGTTATACCTGCACCATAGCTAGGCTCTGCCCCTTATTCGTACCCCTAGTCCTCATTGTCAGGATCGTAACCCCGACACCACGGACTCAAGCGAAAGCACAAAGAGGCAATCAAAGGTCAAGCCGCGGACCATGCCGGCAAGACTCAAGAGGCCGTCAATGCTGCCAAAGCTGCAAAGAATGAACTGGAGGACAGGATGAAGAAGCTTGAGGAAGAGCTTGCCATCAATAAATAGGAAGTCTTGGTGCTCAATGCAGATAAAGAGAAAACGACTCACACCATGGCGGAGCTGCAATCCTCAACATACGCGAAGAAGAAAGAACACACCAAGGCCAAGGACGTCATTAATATGGAGAAGTTGACTACCTTGAAAAACTCTCTTGAGGGTGCCAAAGAGCGGGAGAAGACCTTGTCGAAGGACCTCTAGAACGAGAGGCCCTTTGCTACTTCTTGAGCTTGCATTGGTTTTTTCCCTTGAAGAGGAAAGGGTGATGTAGCAAAGTAGAGATAAGTATTTCCCTCAGTTTGAGAACCAAGGAATCAATCCAGTAGGAGACAACACACAAATCACCAATACCTGCACAAACAATCAAACAACTTGCACCCAACGCGATAAAGGGGTTGTCAATCCCTTCACGGTTACTTGCAAAAGTGAGATCTAATAGAGATAAATGAAACTAAACAAACGACAAAGTAAATATTTTTGATATTTTTTGTTTATAGATCGGAAAGTAAAAGATTGCAAAATAGTAGATTGGAAACTTATATGAGGGAAAATAGACCCGGGGGCCATAGTTTCACTAGAGGCTTCTCTCAAGATAGCAAATAATATAGTGGGTGAACAAATTACTGTCGAGCAATTGATAGAAAAGCGCAAAGTTATGATGATATCTAACGAAATGATTATGGAATATAGGCATCATGTCCGTGTCAAGTAGACTGAAATGATTCTACATCTACTACTATTAATCCACACATCGACCGACTCCTGCCTGCATCTAGAGTATTAAGTTCATGAAGAACAGAGTAACGCATTAAGTAAGATGAAATGATGTAGAGGAATAAACTCAAGCAATATGTTGTAAACCCCATCTTTTTATCCTTGATGGCAACAATACAATACGTGCCTTGCTACCCCTACTGTCACTGGGAAAGTACACCGCAAGATTGAACCCAAAGCAAATCACTTCTCCCATTGCAAGAAAAACCAATCTAGTTGGCCAAACCAACCCGATAGTTCCAAGATAATTACAAAGATATCAAATCATGCATAAAAGAATTCAGAGAAGATTCAAATAATATTCATAGATAAGCAGAACATAAATCTACAATTCACCAGATCTTGACAAACACACCGCAAAAGAAGATTACATCGGATAGATCTCCAAGAACATCGAGGAGAACATGGTATTGAGAATCAAAGAGAGAGAAGAAGCCATCTAGATACTAGCTATGCGCCCATAGGTTTGTGGTAAACTACTCACGCTTCATCGGAAGGGCAATAGAGTTGATGTAGAAGCCCTCCGTGATCGAATCCCCCTCCGGCAGGATGCCGGAAAAGGCCCATAGATAGGATCTCATGGGTACAGATGGTTGCGGCGTTGTTAAAGTGTTTTCATGGATACTTCTAGTGGTTTGGGAATATATGTGAATATATAGGAGGAAGATCTAAGTCAGGGGGTCACCGATGGGCCCTCAAGGTAGGGGGCATGCCCTACCCCTGGGTGCGCCCTCCACCCTTGTGGCCACCTCGTGGCTCTTCTGACTTGCACTCCAAGTCTCCTGGTTGTCTTCTGGTCCAAAAAAATTAACCTGAAGGTTTTATTCCGTTTGGACCCCGTTTGGTATTCCTTTTCTGCGAAACTCTAAAACAAGGAAAAAACAGAAACTGGCACTAGGCTCTAGGTTAATAGGTTAGTCCCAAAATTAATATAAAATATCATATTAATGGATATAAAACATCCAAAACAGATAATATAATAGCATGGAACAATAAAAAATTATAGATATGTTGGAGACGTATCAGCCCATGAAAAGCGCCGCGACTCCTTGAACAAGCTCAAGGGCTCCTACAAACTTTGGACTGACCGACTAGTGGTAGCTATGGGGAACCTCACCACACAATTATCTGCTATGGGCTTGCCAAAATACCACTTCTCCACCAATGAAAGGGATGCCGCCAGCGCCAGACTCACTTTATTCTTTGAGAGTCTTGTCAAGGCGCTGGAGAAGCAACAAGAGACTCGAGCCACATATCTTTCCAGTGAATCTTGCAGGCTTTGCCGGGACGTCCTCTTCAAGGTGCTTGTCAAAGTGGTGTACTATAACCCTGGCATAAAAATATCCAAGGAATTCAAGAGCTTGCTAAAAGGTGCAAACACCAAGGCTGATGAAGAGCTTGTTGCGCCGTTTGCCGACAAGGTCAACGACATCCCCAGGACCGAGGGCCAGCACAAAAACTAGCTCCTTCCTTGTACCATCTCATCACCAATGTAGTTCAGACAAAAGACAAGTCTATCTTAAGTTAGAAATGCACTTGGCTTTTGACGTAATATAAACTGTTGTCTGATGAATGGATGTGCGCTATCTTCCTTGTCTTATTCTATCTTTGCGTGATTTTTGTACCGAACGCTTGCCGAAAACTTGCCAGTGAGCACACTCTTGCTGCGAGCGCTTGAGGAACGGGTCCTTCCACTACAAAAAAAGACACATCTGTGACATTATGGCCTGAAATAAAACTTTTTATGTCATGGTTATGACACTTCTATGATGATATTTGTGACGAAAACTCGTATCATCATAGATGTGGTGGGATCCTACTTATATGACAAAAAATCATGACAGAAAATGGGCTTTTCGTCCTGGGCGGGCCAGAGACGCACCTGGATGACATTCTTTAGGTTGTCCATGAGATGAAAAATCATGGTAGAAGTGAGGGCGAGGAAATTTTCAGGGAGTTCCTGGTTACGATGGGTGGTCAAGGCCGAGTAATAGTGTGGTTTGTGCGTTTCTCCCTCGTATCCGTGCGGGGTGCGAGCCGTGTTTGCTATAACTGAACCCGAGTGAGGCGTTTCCTTACTGAACCCGAGTGATTGCACTACTACGTACTGAAGCCGATTGAGTGATTCCTTCGCTGCTAACTGAACCCGAGCGATTCCTTCGCTGCTAACTGAACCGGACCGACTCCTTCGCTACTAATTGAACCTGATCGATCACTGCTGCTGCTTACTGAAGCCGATCGAGCCCTCGTGCGAGACGTAGCCAGCGGGTGTGCTGGGTTTCCTCTTGATGAACAGTGCCTGTTGCTGTCACGCGCGTGATACGTAGAACGAGTCGAGATGTGGTGAGTCCAGCCGGTTGGTTGGCTATGCATGAACGATTCCCAGTGGGGGTTGGATGTACAGGACCCCATGGTAGTAGGCAGCTGCCGCTTTATGAATAGGACCTCGTGGTAGTGGGCGGTTGCCGCTTGATGAACATGACTCCGAGGAGGCCGTGCCGCGGTACGCCACACCCAGCCGGTTGGGGTGGATGAACAGGACCCCGTGGATGCTGGATGAACAGTGGCCGGTGGAGGCTGGATGAATAGTAGCTATGGATGAACAGTGGCTAGTAGAGGCTGGAGGAAGTCGTGGTTGATGAACAATAGTGGGTGGAGGCTGGAGGAAGTCGATGGTGGATGAACAGTAGCCCGTGGATGTCGGTGTTCTGGGAACGGGGGTCCCCAGACTTGCCTGCCTGTGGCCCACAACATGGCCCCACCAGCGGCCCTATATGGCCCATCTTCACTAGCAAACACTCAAGACCCTCGCGAGGGGACAAGCCTCGCGAGGCGGACGATGCAAGACCTCCTCTGGGGCGGCCTCACCAGGTTTGGGCCCTCTCTATGGAGGTAATAACCTACTTCCTGCTTGATTGATCTTGATGGATATGAGTATTAGAAAAGTTGATCTACCACGAGATCGTAATGGCTAAACCCTAGAAGTCTAGGCTGTATGACTATGGTAATGAGTATCCCTTTCCGGACTAAGTCCTCCGGTTTACATAGACACCAGGAGGATCTAGGGTTACACAAGGTCGGTTACAAAGGAAAGGAATCTACATATTCGGCCGCCAAGCTTGCCTTCCACACCAAGGAGAGTCCCATCGGGACATGGGTGCAGTCTTTGGTCTTCGTATCTTCACAGCCCATCGGTCCGGCCCATGGCTAACAGGCCGGACGCCCGAGGACCCCTTAGTCCAGGACTCCCTCAATCGTCGGCAGACGCTGCAGTGCGAGCACGCCCCCATGATCCAGCCCTCAGGGTGAGGGTCAATCAAATCCTGGGCGTCATCTGCGAGGAGAGCGTCCCTCATCCCGGCGTGGAAGACTACGCCAGCCACCTTCGCTTCTTCACCGAAGTCGTGACGCGCCTGGAGGACCGGGCTGTGAGGGCTCGCGAGCTTGACGAGGAGAGGATTCGGGGCCTCCTTGGGCACGCGTTCTCTTGCGTCTTCAGTCATCTTCAGAACCTTGACCCCTTCTTCGACTTCGACGCCGCCATAGCCCCAGTGCCCGGGGCTATCCGGGACAACCTGTCGCACTGGGTGCACAATCACGTGGATGCTTTGGTCAGGGTGTTCGCCACCGAGGATGACGCAGTGGTGGTCGGGGCGGACGAAGATGGTGCCGTCGACGACGGCGAAGACGACGCTAGTGACAACGCTAACAGCGCATATGAGAGCGACCAGGGTGGCATTGTGTGCAGCACGTCCAGTTAAGCCCGCATTCCATCGCTTGAACCTACACTCAAAGACTTGGACACGGCCTCACAGGGCCTGAGAGCATTTTGGAGGGGGAGCCCCTCGTGTATGTAAATTAATGTTCTATCTTTTAAGCCGAACCTGAAACGCGCTTTTGCGAGTTTGTGAGCCCCTGAGCAGGGTTGTTGTTGTTGTGACTTACCTAGATCCCAGTAGGCCTTGAGTGGGTTTTGAGGTTGCTGATGTGCCTTTCTCTTGAGGGGAGCCCTTTAGGGGCTCACGAGGTTTTAGATCTCCCGAGGAGCCTGCTGATCGGCCCGAGAAAGCCTCGCGAGGAGAGAATGCCAGATTATGGCAGGGTGTGCGCGCGGTGGTCCTGCGGCAATTGTAGCCTTGATACTGGGGGGTTTGTGGCCACCCGGGCTTGCCCGAGCACGGTCGACGTGCGCATGCCACGCCCAGCCCCCGCTCACGAGGCTCTCAGAAGGGGAGGGGTAGCAGGCGTGAGCCTCGAAACAAAGCACGCAACCAAAACGCAAAAGTCAACACGAACAAGAGAAGACTCCCCCCACGCTTGACAGCAAAAAAGACTTCAAGTTCAGTCCAAAAGGGTGGCGAATCGAGTTACAGAAAAAGGGATGAAAGCAAATGGCCGCGTCCAGCACCTAGCTAGTATTCTTGTCGTCCCACCAGTGCGGAGCTAAGTGCTTTCACTGGCTGTGAGCATAGTCATTGGGGGACAGTGTCGACGGCCAGTGCGGAGCATGGTGCTTCCACTAGGACGTGGGTGGGAGCCCCCGAGCCCCGAGGGTGGCACTTCAGAGACTCCAGGGCGTGTACAGCCCCACTCATTACGTGAGAGTGTCACAAGTGGAGACCTTAACATGCGCGAGCCTTGCTTCATATCGCCAGACGAGGGCCCCGCCCTTCGCCACCTCCGACCACCGTTGGGGCGTCCGGAAACCAGGATGAGGCCAAGGGGCAAAGGGGACGCTAGCGGCACCCTCGGAGACCATAGGCCCTCCGCCGGGGGGAAGGGCTCGCTGGCGCCTTCCCCGGCAGAGGGCATATCACCGTGCAACGCCTTGCCCCGTGCTGTGCGGGGGAGGCCCTGGCTCGGGGCCCCTCCTGCGCAGCCCCCAGCGCACCACTTACTCCGGGAGTGGAGCCTCCGGCCTGGGGTCTCCGGTTGCTACCGCGGCCTGGTTTACCTGCAGCCCATGGTTAGCGTAAGCATGCTCCTGAGGTATCGGTTGTACCCTGCTGTCGTCGTCGCCGAAGGGGTTGGCGAGGCCTCCTGGCATCTCGTGGAAGACCCCTGCCTCGGGCGTTCCGTCCTCCCATCCTGGCTCGGGGGGACGAGCTGGGTCCCTTCCCCGGTGTGTACTCCAGGTCCATCATGCGGGGCACCGATACATCTCCCACGTATCTATAATTTATGAAGTATTCGTGCTATTATATTATCTATCTTAGATGTTTTATATGCATTTATATGCTATTTTATATGATTTTTGGGACTAACCTATTAACCTAGAGCCTAGTGCCAGTTTCTGTTTTCTCCTTGTTTCTGAGTTTTGCGGAAAAGGAATACCAAACGGAGTCCAATTGACGTGCCAATTTTTGATGATTTTTTATGGACGAAAAGAAGACCACAAAGCATCGGAGTTGGGCCAGAAGAGTCCCGGGCTGCCCATGAGGGTGGGGGGCGCGCCCACCCCCCTGGGCGCGTGGGCCTGCCTCATGGACAGCTCGGGCACCTCCTTGACGTGAGACCGGCGCCATAAATTCTTATAAATACAGAAACCTCAAAAAACTAACCTAGATCGGAAGTTCCGCCGACGCAAGCCTCTGTAGCCACGATAAATCAATCTAGGCCCTCTTCGGCACCCTGCCGGAGGGGGCCATCATCACCGGTGGCCATGGAGGAGTATCCCGGAGAGGCCATCATCGCCATGAAGGCCAAGGATCAGAGGGAGAACCTTTCCCCATCTAGGGGGGGGGGGGGCATGGAGGAGGAAGCACAAGGGGGAGAACCTCTCCTCCTCTCTCTTGGTGGCACCGGAGTGCCATCGGAAGGGGAATCATCGCCGCGGTGATCGTCTTCATCAACATCACCACCATCATCACCATTGTCGGTGTCAAAACCGGCGGATCTCGGGTAGGGGGTCCCGAACTGTGCGTCTAGGCGGATGGTAACAGGAGACAAGGGACACGATGTTTTTACCCAGGTTCGTGCCCTCTCGATGGAGGTAATACCCTACTCCTGCTTGATTAATATTGATGATATGGGTAGTACAAGAGTAGATCTACCACGAGATCAGAGAGGCTAAACCCTATAAGCTAGCCTATGGTATGATTGTTGTTCGTCCTACGGACTAAAACCCTTCGGTTTATATAGACACCGAATAGGGTTAGGGTTACACAGAGTCGGTTACAATGGTAGGATATCTACATATCCGTATCGCCAAGCTTGCCTTCCATGCCAAGGAAAGTCCCATCCGGACACGGGACGAAGTCTTCAATCTTGTATCTTCATAGTCCAGGAGTCCGGCCAACGGTGATAGTTCGGCTATCCGGACACCCCCTAATCCAGGACTCCCTCAACCATCCTCATCTCTTTTACGCGGTCCACTCTCCCGCACCTCGCTGTAATCCCTACTTGAACATGGTGCTTTATGCCACATATTATGATCCAATGATCTGTTGCCATCCTATGATGTTTTGAGTAGATATCTTTTGTCTTTGGGTTGATTGATGATCTAGATTGGTATGAGTTGTATGTTTTACTTTGATGCTGTCCTATGGTGCCCTCCGTGTCGCGCAAGCGTGAGGGGTTCCCGCTGTAGGGTGTTGCAATACGTTCATGATTCGCTTATAGTGGGTTTGTGAGTGACTGAAACACAAACCCGAGTAAGGGGGTTGTTGCGTATGGGAATAAAGAGGACTTGATGCTTTAATGTTATGGTTGGGTTTCACCTTAATGATCTTTAGTAGTTGCGGATGCTTTCTAGAGTTCCAATCATAAGTGCATATGATCCAAGTAGAGAAAGTATGTTAGCTTATGCCTCTCCCTCATATGAAACTTCAATAGTGATTATCGTTCTTGTTAACGATTGCCTAGGACAATTCCGCACACCGATCCACCATTATTCCACACTCGCTATTTATAATATTTAGTAATATATTCTAACTATGATAACAGCACCTACTTTTATATGTTAGATCTCCGATATCATACAAAGTTATCCTCTTCATACCCACAACATAATTTTATTTCTCGTTGCTAGTTGGAAGCAAACGTTCGGTGTACGTAGAGTCGTATCAGTGGCAGATAGGGCTTGAGAGAATATTGATCTTACCTTTAGCTCCTTGTCAGTTCGACACTTCATACTTATCACTTCCACCTTTGTAAATTGCTATGATGATTCCTTGCACTTGGGGATTATCAAGCTCTTTTCTAGCGCCGTTGCCGGGGAGCAATAGCGTGGGGTTGATATTCTCGTGTGTGCTTGTTTGCTTTCTTCACTAAGTAGATTTTATTTTTCCTTTTTGTTTCTGTTTATTTGTGGGTGGAACATAAAAATTTTTTTAAAAGAATGATAATACAAAAAAAATTACTTGTCTTTCAAGCCTAAAAAGTTTTTCAAAAAGAGAAGTGATTGGAAAGTTATGCATTGAAGAAGTGAGGGTCGACCTTGAGCATTTGTGTTCATGCTCACGGAAACAATGTAGAAATTTTCATGGAAGTTTCTCCGTAAATAAATATCCCCTTGTATATATCCACTGTATTATAAAAATAATGTGTCAAGCTTTGGTTATAGGATGATTAGATTGCTTATTTACTATGTGCAGAACAAAAACAGAAACTTTGGCTGTAGTGCGTGAATTTACATTTTTTACTAGAAAGTCAAATGGGTCTGAAACTTTTTGCACATTACTTCTGTACAAAATTTTCAAATATTCATATTTATTTCATAACTTTAGGAGTTACAGAAGTTTACCAAACATCCATATTACTAAAGACTATTCTGTTTTTAACAGATTCTGTTTTGCGTGTGTTGTTTGCTTATTTCGATGAATCTATGGCTAGTATCGGGGGGTATGAACGATAGAGAAGTTGGAATACAGTAGGTTTAACAACAATATTAATAAAGAATGAGTTCATTACAGTACCTAAAGGTAGTGATTTGCTTTATTACACTAACGGATCTCACCAGTTTTTGTTAAAGTTTTGTGTGGATGAAGTGTCCGAAGGTCGAGGAGCTATCAATATGAGAAGAATAAAGAGAGGCAAGAGTTCAAGCTTGGGGATTCCCAAGGCACCACAAGTAAATATTTCAAAGGATACTCAATCATCTAAGCTTGGGGATGCCCCGGTTGGCATCCCATCTTTCTTCTTCAACAAATATCGGTATACCTCGGTTTTTGTTTTGTTCACATGATTTGTGTCCTTTGTGTTTTTGTTTTTCCTTTAAGAACCATGCTAGCATGAGATAGCCCTTCATTTATTTATATAATACTTCATGTGCTTCACTTTAATCTTTTAAGTATGATCTTATAGAATTGCTCTTTGTGCTTCACTTAAATCTTTTGAGTATGGTTTTATAGAATGCTTCATGTGCTTCACTTATACATTTTGAGCATGGATATTGGTTAGTCTATATTAATTGTAGAATGCTCCATGAACTTCACTTATATATTTTGGAGTATGAATAATACTATCATTTAAAGTGGGTATGGAAGAGTGTCGACTTTAGGAGTTAGTGATCCCACTATTTTGGAGGGTGTTGAATCTTAGTGTGATATTTATGAAAGTGGATTTGGAGGAGTGTCAACTTTAGCTAGTAATGATTCCACTATTTTGGAAGAGGTTCCAATTGAGTATGAGAACAAAGTTTCTATCCATGATGCTACGGAAAATTATTATGAGGGAGGAATACATGCTTGTAGGAGTTGCAATAATATCAAGTTTCCTCTCTATGTGCTTAAAGTTTTGAAGTTATACTTGTTTTTCCTTCCCATGCTAGTTGATTCTGGTTCCCATAAGTTGTGTGCTCACAAAATCCCTAGGCATAGGAAGTGGTTAGATTTAAATGTGCTAGTCATATTCTTCAAGATGCTCTCTTTGTGTTTCGATTCTTGGCTATTATGTGAGCATCATTGAAATCATCATGCCTAGCTAAAAGGCATTAAAGAAAAGCGCTTGTTGGGAGACAACCCAATATTTACCCTTACTGTTTTTGTATGTTTACAAGATTAAGCTACTGTATTAATCATGTTTTATAGCTTTTGTTTCAATAAAGTGCCAAGTAAGACCTTTGGGAAGACTTGGGAGAAAGTCATTGTGATCTTGCTGTAAAAAAAATAACTTTGCGCTCACGAGATTAGCTGTCATTTTTTTTACAGAAGAGTGCTTTTTAGTTGATTCTTTTTGCAGAAGATTAATAGACAAATTCTTCACGTCCACCAATTTATTTCATAATTTTTGGAGTAGCAGAAGTATGGTTTATGTTCAGATCATTACAGACTGTTATGTGTCTGACAGATTCTGTTTTCATTGCATAGTTTGCTTGTTTTCTAATTTCTATGACTTATATTTCTCAATAAAAATTGTAGAAATGATATGGTGCAGTAGGTGTTGTGTAACAACAATTATGAAATTTTTCCTTAACAGTACCAAAGTGAATGGTTTACTCTTTATCATACTAACCTATCTCACGAAGTTTTGTTAAGTTTTGTGTGATTGAAGTTTTCAAGATTTGGGTGAGATATCGATATGAGGAGAATAAGGAGTGGAAAGACCCTAAGCTTGGGGATGCCCAAGGCACCCCAAGGAAATATTCAAGTAAGACTCAAGCACCTAAGCTTGGGGATGACCCGGAAGGCATCCCCTCTTTCGTCTTCAAAACTATCGGTATACCTTACTCGGAGCTATATTTTTATTCGTCACATGATATGTGTTTTGCTTGGAGCGTATTTTCAATTTTACTTGCTGTTCGAATAAAATCATTGGATCTGAAATATTGAATGAAAAAGAATCCTCCCATGGCTATTTAATTATTTGACTACTCAGTGTTCTTCACTCATATCTTCTGGAGTAGTTTGTCATTTACTCATGTGCTTCACGTATATCCTATGAGTAAATGGTTGAATGAATTGAATGTCATAAATCTGAATTTATATATGTTTCATATGCTTATAACATGGGGAGTAATGACTTCACACATAATAAGTATAGGTAGTAAACTTATTGAAAGTTAGCAAACGTAGAATTTGTCACTTGAACAATTCATGAAAGAATATTGAAGGAAGAGGGATTTCACATATAAATATACTATCTTGGACATCTTTTGTAATTGTGAGCACTCATTAAAATATGACATGCTAACAGGTTGATGTTGGACAAGGAAGACAACGTAATGGGTTATGTTTTCTTATATCTGAAATAAAGTATATTGTCATGTATCGCCCAACACGTTGAGCTTTCCTTTCCCCCTCATGCTAGACAAATTCTTTGCACTAAGTAGAGATACTACTTGTGCTTCCAAATACCCTTAAACCCGGTTTTGCCATAAGAGTCCACCATACCTACCTATGGATTGAGTAAGATCCTTCAAGTAAGTTGTCATCGGTGCAAGCAATAAAAACTGCTCTCTTAATATGTATGATTGATTAGTGTGGAGGAAATAAGCTTTATACGATCTTGTGATGTGGAAGAAATAAAAGCGACGGACTGCATAATAAAGGTCCATATCACAAGTGGCAATATAAAGTGACGTTCTTTCGCATTAAGATTTTGTGCATCCAACCCTGAAACCGCATGGCAACCTCTGCTTCCCTCTTCGAAGGGCCTATCTTTTACTTTTATCTCTTACCCTTATGCAAGAGTCATGGTGATTTTCACCTTTCCTTTTTACATTTTATCCTTTGGCAATCACATTGTATGGGAAAGATTCTGATATATATATATATCCAATTGGATGTAAGGCATCATGAACTATTATTGTTGACATTACCCTTGAGGTAAAAGGTTGGGAGGCGAATCTATAGGCCCCTATCTTTCTCTGTGTCTGACTAAAACTTTGAACTCATAAATATCGCGTGAGTGTTAGCAATTGTGAAAGACTAAATGATAGTTGAGTATGTGGAGTTTTCTAAATCAAAGCTCTGACATAGACTCTCCCTGAAAATAAGATGAATTGTAATTGTTTGATGACTGATAACACGGTTTGTTAGTTTTCAAGAAAGTTTATGATCTATACTTTAACATTTGAATAGCTTGTTACTTTATCATGAGAACTTTTATGAGATGATCTACTTTTATGACATATAATGATGCTAGAAAAGGTGACTAAAATTATCATTGATCAAACTTGTGCACCTGCTAGCATTCACACTTCATAAATTATTTCTTTTATCATTTACCTACTCGAAAACGAGAAGGAATTAAGCTTGGGGATGCTGATACGTCTCCCACGTATCTATAATTTATGAAGTATTCATGCTATTATATTATCTATCTTAGATATTTATATGCTATTTTATATGATTTTTGGGACTAACCTATTAAACTAGAGCCCAGTGCCAGTTTCTGTTTTCTCCTTGTTTTTGAGTTTTGCAGAAAAGGAATACCAAACGGAGTCCAATTGACATGCCAATTTTTGATGATTTTGATGGAACAAAAGAAGACCACGGAGCATCGGAGTTGGGCCAGAAGAGTCCCGGGCTGCCACGAGGGTGGGGGCGCGCCCACCCCCTGGGCGCGTGGGCCTGCCTCATGGACAGCTCGGGCACCTCCTTGACGTGAGACCGACGCCAAAAATTCCTATAAATACAGAAACCTCGGAAAACTAACCTAGATCAGAAGCTCCGCCGCCGCAAGCCTATGTAGCCAAGATAAATCAATCTAGGCCCTCTCCGGCACCCTGCCGGAGGGGGCCATCATCACCGGTGGCCATGGAGGAGTATCCCGGAGAGGCCATCATCGCCATGAAGGCCAAGGATCAGAGGGAGAACCTTTCCCCATCTAGGGGGGAAGGGCATGGAGGAGGAAGCACAAGGGGGAGAACCTCTCCTCCTCTCTCTTGGTGGCACCAGAGTGCCATCGGGGAATCATCGCCGCGGTGATCGTCTTCATCAACACCACCACCATCATCACCATCCTCATCTGTTTTACGCGGTCCACTCTCCCGCACCCCGCTGTAATCCCTACTTGAATATGGTGCTTTATGCCACATATTATGATCCAATGATCTGTTGCCATCCTATGATGTTTTGAGTAGATATCTTTTGTCTTTGGGTTGATTTATGATCTAGATTGGTATGAGTTGTATGTTTTACTTTGATGTTGTCCTATGGTCCCCTCCGTGTCACGCAAAGGTGAGGGGTTCCCGCTGTAGGGTGTTGCAATACGTTCATGATTCGCTTATAGTGGGTTGGTGAGTGACTGAAACACAAACCCGAGTAAGGGGGTTGTTGCGTATGGGAATAAAGAGGACTTGATGCTTTAATGCTATGGTTGGGTTTTACCTTAATAATCTTTAGTAGTTGCGGATGCTTGCTAGAGTTCCAATCATAAGTCCATATGATCCAAGTAGAGAAATTATGTTAGCTTATGCCTCTCCCTCATATGAAATTGCAATAGGGATTACCGTTTTTGTTAACGATTACCTAGGGCAATTCCGCACACCGATCCACCATTATTCCACACTCGCTATTTATAATATTTAGTAATATATTCTAACTTTATGATAATAGAACCTACTTTTATATTTTAGCTCTCGGATATCATGCAAAGTTATCCTCTTCATACCCACAACATAGTTTTATTTCTCGTTGCTAGTTGGAAGCAAATGTTTGGTGTATGTAGAGTCGTATCAGTGGCAGATAGGGCTTGAGAGAATATTGATCTTACCTTTAGCTCCTTGTGGGTTTGATACTTCATACTTATCACTTCCACCTTTGGAAATTGCTACAATGATTCCTTGCACTTGCGGATTATCAGGCACGTAGGCGTCCACGGTCACCGCGCCGGAGCCGGAGCATGTGTGCCCCGTGCCCTGGGCTGCTAGCCACGACGCTTGGCGCTGGTGGCCACTGGGTGGCATCCCAGCGCGGCCTCGTGGTGGACCGCCGACGCTTGTCCCTCTCGGTGGCGGTGCTGTCGTGGCAGGGCGGGCTGGGTCTTGATCTACGTTGGTGATGCCGGGCCCCCTAGAGCTCCAGGGGGTGCGCGAGATTGCCGGGGCCTCGCGCGCGTTTCTGCCACAACCTGTGGCATGGGCAAGGAGCAGAAAGGCCCCGTACCCCTGTAAGCAGCGTCCAGCAGTTCGGCGACGCGCTCCAGCTGTGCGTCGTGGCCGCTGTCCGCCAGCCTGCACCGCAGCAGCTCCCGTGCGACGATGAGCACGGCTCACATGTTCGCCTGCTCCCGCCGGGTGTGCGGTGCCCTCGCTGCAGTGTAGCCTGAAGATCGCGTGGTGGCGTGCGTGCACCGTGGTGCGAGGGTGGACGGTGCCGGCCCGCGCCGCCTGGAGCATGGAGTTGAGGTCTTCTTGAGCTGATGACACCGCCCGAGCGGGCCAGGCAGCCCAGTGCTCGGCGTTAGCCCTCGAACCATCAGCCATCAGAGCCGCGGGGTGATGGCGAGTCGATCGATGGAAGAGAGGCTTTGGCGCACCCCTACCTGGCGCGCCAAATGTCAGATTACGGGTTCCGCATACCCTTGAGAGGTTTGAACTCTGGGGTGCGCATGAAGAACTCTCTCTCCCCACAGCCTGCCTACCCAACGATTCCATGGCCTAGCTCGATGAACCCAAGAACAAGATACACAAGGGTTTATACTGGTTCGGGCCACCTTGCGGTGTAATACCCTACTCCTTTGTGTGGTGGATTACCTCGAGGGGCTGAGGATGAACTAGTATAGTGGTGGAACAGCCTCAGGAGGTGAGGTGTTCTTGAGCTCAATGAGTTGGTGAGATGGCCTTGGTGGAATGGCTCCGGTCCAAGATTTGATACCCCTCTATGGTGGTGGCTAAGTCCTATTTATAGAGGCCCCGGTCCTCTTCCCAAACGTTAGGCGGGAAGGGATCCCACAACGGCCAAGTTTGAAGGTAGACAACTAGTACAAGCTATCCTGACAAAAGTAGTCTTCGCCTGCCAAAGTCTCTGGTGGTGACACTGCTGTGGGCTCCGTGATGACCTGCGTCCTGCCGTCCTGCTAGTCTTGGTCTTGTTGCACCGGTAAGGAAACCTTTCCTTGATTCCTCGGGACTCCGCGCCTGCACTTGCCTCCTTAGCACTGTCGGTGTCAAAACCGGCGGATCTCGGGAATGGGGTCCCGAACTGTGCGTCTAAGGCAGATGGTAACAGGAGGCGAAAGACACAATGTTTACCCAGGTTCGGTCCCTCTCGATGGAGGTAATACCCTACTTCCTGCTTGATTGATCTTGATGATATGAGTATTACAAGAGTTGATCTACCACGAGATCGTAGAGGCTAAACCCTAGAAGCTAGCCTATGGTATGATTGTTGTTGGTCCTACGGACTAAACCCTCCGGTTTATATAGACACCAGAGGGGCTAGGGTTACCTGTAGTCGGCCATAATGGGAGGAGATCTACATATCTGTATCGCCAAGCTAGCCTTCCACGCCAAGGAGAGTCCCATCCGGACACGATACGAAGTCTTCAATCTTGTATCTTCATAGTCCAACAGTCCGCCAAAGGATATAGTCCGCTGTCCGGATACCCCTAATCCAGACTCCTCAAGAGCCCCTGAACCAGGCTTCAATGACGATGAGTCCGGCGCGCAGATCGTCTTCGGCATTGCAAGGCGGGTTCTTCCTCCGAAAACTCCATAAAAGATTTTGAACACAAGGATAGTGTCCGGCTCCGCAAAACAAATTCCACATATCATCATAGAGAGAATAATATTTCCACAAATCTAATCTGCTGACGCATCTCGAAGCGTGACATCATGCCACGGCTCGGTCATTATTCGAACCAATTCTCTTGGCACGTCTTGTCAAAGCAGAGATCGTGTCCCCTTATCATGGGATCCTCATTAATACAGACGTGGGTAACCAAACCGTGCCATCCATTACGACGTTTGGGGAATAAGAGGTTTTACCAGGTAAGTGGGGAGGTGCATCGCCTCTTCCGTCCGTATAAGGGGACAAGGGTTTATTCTTTTCACCCACGCCTTCCTCCCAGCTCATTCCCTTCTGCTCAAGCTCCAACGCTCAAGCATTCCTTTTCTCTGTCCACAAGAGGTCCTCCGAAGATGTCCGGATCCGGAGCGGGAGGCAAATGGATGTCCTCTACCGTCCAAGAGAAGGATATTAAAAAGCTTCGGAAGGCCGGGTATCTGGCCAAGAAAATCAGCCACCATCTTCCGTCGGCGGGACAAATCATCCCTACTTCGGAACCCCACAAGAGGGTTGTATTCCTCCCTCATTTCGTCCGCGGGCTGGGGTTTCCCCTCCACCTGTTTGTTCGCGGCATCATGTATTATTATGGGATCGATCTTCACGATCTGTCCCCTAATTCCTTCCTCAACATCTCGCCATTCATTGTCGTGTGCTAGGCTTTTCTCCGCACTTCGGCTTATGGCTGAAGATCTTTAATGTGAAGCCCAAGGTGGTGGTCGGTGAGCATGCCGAGTGCGGGGGCGCCATGGTGAGCAAGATGCCCAACGTCATATGGCCAACGGGAACCTTTAATGATTCTGTCAAGGAGTGGCAACAGCAATGGTTTTATATCACTGAGCCGCGCGGCACAGAGTGGGCCGCCTCTCCCGAGTTCTGATCTGGCGCCCCCCTGCGGCTTACATCCTGGGTCAAGAAAGGCCTGGACTGGTCCTCGTCCGAAGAACTGTTGGCTCTCCAGACGCGCGTTGAGGGTATGGGAGACAAGAACATTGGGCTTGTCAATGTGGTCCAGGTGATGTTGATTCGCCGGATCCTGCCTTGTCAGCAACAAACTTGCAATTTGTGGGAATTCGATCCGGCCCGGCACCAAACCTTGCGGGAGCTTTTCGGCACCTTGCACAAGGACATATAGAAGGTGCTTTTCAAGTCCAGCAAATCGTGGCCGAACTTCGCCGAAGACCGTGGGTACCAACTGTCCTGCCCGGCAAGTTCGGTGAGTTATCAAACTTTCTTAACCATGTAACCCAAAAGAAACGCTTAACGTGTTTTATACAACTCTCCCAGGGCTGGACGAAGAAGGCGGAGCGGATCCATTGTCCGGCCCTGCTGCCCGAAGAACCGGCCATCCCACTTCTGACGAAGATGTTGGTCCCAGCACCTTACAAGGTGCTGAAGAAGACGGACGAGAAGGAGGCCAAAAAGACCCTGGGCGGCCTTCATCGCCGCGGTACTTCGGACACAATATACGAAGGCTCCAATGCCCATTCCGCCTCCGAAGAGGACGAGGAGGAGGAGGAAGATGAATCCCCTGCGGGGGGAAGAAAGAAGAGGACGGCCTCCGTACACTTGGAGGCCGAGCTGCCTAAAAGGGGAAAGGCTCCTCTTCTGGGGGAGCCCACTGCCGCCGCCGACAGCGGCATGGCATGGGATCCCAGGGCCCAGCCCCTGGTGAACTCGTAAGTGTGTAAAATCCGGGTACGTTTTAGGCATCCGGACTCATAGTGGCTTAGTCTTTTAACTTATGCCATATATTTTTTGAAGTTCAGCGAAGTCCCGTACCGAGCGATCCTCGTCAGATGACCTGCTGAGCTCAAAAGCTATGGAGAGCGGGATGCCCCCAAAGGCCCCTTCCTCTGAACATGCGCATAACACCGAGGCCTCATCCCAAAAGGATCCCTGCCAAGGAGGAAAGGAAAAAGCCGTGAAGGCGGCACCTGGAGGTCAAACCTCGGGGGCCGGACACGCGAGGGAAAAGACTCCCATGGGGACTGACGGTGGGGCGATCCTGAGTTCGGCTCTCAACCAGATGCTTTGTTGGTGGAATTGAAAGACGCCTCCATCGTTGCCCTTATGGGTGCAGTGATTGAGAAGATTCAGTCAACTGAAAGTGGACTGAACGAAGCCTGTATCAGCCTTATAAGAGGTTTTGAGGTATGTTTTATGGGTTGTCGAAGAGTGTCATAGTATAGATAGTAGCCCCTGATACACTGTTCGGTGAAAGAAATAACCGGACAGAGGATCGAATTTATGATCGTGGGGAGACACAGTGAATGACATCAATATCTCTTATGTTATAAGCAGGCATCTATAGCGGCTGCTACTTATCATACTACGGAGATCTTCGGGCTGAATCAATGTCTGGAGTGGACCAGAGAAGAACTTGGCCAAGTGACAATGCGGTTGAGGGATAAAGAAGGTATGCACCCGTAAAATTCGCGTTAATTTCGAATGAATGTTTAGTATGATTTGAGCTTTATGACTTGCGCTAGGGGTTGTGACCGAAGTTGAAGCCCTTAAGAAGGCTGTGGCCGAGGCCGAGAAGAAGGCATCCACTGAGCAGGCTCTTCGTGAGAAGCACGAGGCCAGGGCCATTAAGGCTGAGCAGGAGCTGCAAGAGGCCGTGACGAAGTGCGAGACCTTGGAGCAGAGTTTAAACGAGAAGGAATCCGAACTTACCAAGGCTCATCAGGCCCTAAGCGAGGCCCGGGAAGAAACCCACGGCGTCCGACAGGAGATCCAAGAGGCGCAGAAGATCGCAGCGGGTAAGGATTTTTCTCTGTAAAACAAGTACTTGCGGAGAGAATTATCTTTCTAGTTTTAAACTTGGAATTCTCAGGGGTATTTGCGGAGCTGCCCCGCAGCATATCAGATGCTGCCTATTTCTACCGAGCCAAAGAAAGGAACACTGCGGATAAGCTTTTCTGGTCGCAGTATTTGGCACCGAATTATCGAGTGCCTTTTGCCGATCAACTAAAACATCTGATCGAACTGCACAAGGCAGCAGAGCTAGCCATGACGGATTTGATTATCCGGCTATGGCCTGCCGAGCCAATTCTGAACAGCTACTTTGGGCTCGTGAAGCAGCTTGTAAATGCCTGCCTTCGACTTGATGTCATCAAGCGGTCGGTCTGTATTGAGGGTGCGAGAATGGCCTTCGCCTGCCCAAAAGTGCACTGGGGGAAGATGGATGCTGAAAAGCTGATGACCGCGCAAGCCCGAATTGTATTATGAAGGAGTCCTGAAAGGATCCTACCTTGCGGCAGAGCAATGTGCCAAGGACATTATATTTCCATGAATGTCATCCATGTTGTCCTTTGTAAAGTTGGAGCGAGGTCATTTATTTATTGCCTGTTGTATAAAAGTTTACCCTCCTGTGCGGCCGTTTTATATGTTAATCCTGAGAGTTGGCGACCGTAAACCTTTCACGTAAAAATATGGGGTGTTCGGGTAAACTTGAGCACTCTTTATCCCAATTATGGGTCCTTCAAGGAGGTGCTCAAAGACAACGAACTAGGCAATCGGACTATAGGGCTTTATCACTCTCACTTAGCCATAGGAGCTTTAGTATGAGGGCGAGCCCCGTGTTCGAAGACCACACGAGGGGCTCTATAGGCTCCTGATCAGAAGAAAAACCGATCCATCACACGCTGCATTGGTTATGGCATTGTGCGGAAGAAATCCTTAAAGATTTTGCAACCTCTCGAACAGCTGACCAGCTCTCGCCGTATCATGACAGTCAGTTTTGGCTTTCTCTACTGAGGTGCTCGTCCGGAAGAACTGGGACACAATCGCAGGAGTTCTCCCAGTGCTACCTTAGCCGATATAGCGGAATGTAAGGTGCCAAAACATGGGAGCCGGGCAAACCCAACTATTGACCCAAGACATGATTCAGAGCTGATGCATATAATGCTATAAGTTCAGGGTGCCGAACTTCCATGAAGGTGTTCGGGCTTTACTGCCGTGTTATGGGTAAAACGAAGCCCCTGGCATATTTTAGGGCATATCGTTGTGTACGGATGCCACTTGACAGAATGATTTCAATAAGAAATAACAGTAGGTAAGCATCATATAAATCCACATGTTGTATTTGAATATTACGTCTATGCGTATGGGTACAAGTAATGTTATAAAAAAAGGAATATGATTGTGAAACCTGTTGAGAACAGGGGGAAGAGGCTGAGTGCGGATCCGCAATATAGCTGGACGGTCACTGTGGGAGATGTCTAAGGATTCCCTTACGTGTTCAAGCTGCGTCCGTGTAGCCCGTCCTGGCCGGCGCAAAGGTGAACCTGCGAAGAAACTGTAAGAGATATTTATGTGCCGGAGGGCGGTTGAGCCGCTGAGTATGGCCCGTCCTGGCCTTCGCCGGAGTGTTTTAGTTGAGCCCTGGACGGGCTGGGCTATCCTTCCGTGAAGTAGTTCAGAGTCCCTTGACGGTATCCGGAGGCCCGGACGTCTGCTCGAGGTTCAGCTGCAAGGTGCTGCTCATTGTCTCTGCTGCTAAGGCAGTAGTGTATATGCTGGTGCTGAGGGAAAGTTCGGCCTTGCCATTAATCATGATGACGCCGCATGGACCGGGCATCTTGAGCTTACGGTAAGCATAATTTGGTACCGCGTTGAATCGAGCGAATGCGGTTCGTCCGAGCAGTGCTTGATAGTCACTGCGAAAAGGGACGATTTTGAAGTTTAACTCTTTGATACGGTAATTTTCTGGTGAACCGAAGACTACCTCGAGGATAATGGAGCCTGTACAGCGAGCCTCCTCTCCTGGTATAATGCCTCTGAAAGTGGCTTTAGTGGGTTTGATCGCCGAATGATCGATGCCCATCTTGCGCACTGTGTCTTGGTAAAGCAGATTTAAACTGCTACCGCCGTCCATAAGGACTCGAGTGAGGTAGAACGCGTATATTATTAGGTCCATGACTAGTGCGGCTGGATTGCCCTGATTGGCGTTAACTGGACGATCCATGCGGTTGAAGGTGACTGGCCCTAGTTTATATTGTGGGACGACAAGTTCTGTTGAGTCACCATCCCTAAGGATGGATATCCGGTCCGAGTTGGTAATTTGGGTGGTATGTACCACGTTCACCGATTGAGTATGCGGGGGAAATTTCTTTTGCCCTCCTGTGTTCGGTGGTCTCGGCTCTTTGTCGCTATCGTCGCTTTGAGAACCCCCTTTGTCTCTGGCGCCTGTCCTGCCGGCTTGTCTGAAGACCCAGCATTCTCTGTTGGTATGGCTGGCTGGCGTTTCTGGGGTGCCATGAATTTGGCATTTGCGATCGAGTATGCGGTCCAGACTGGAAGGACCCGGATTTTTATTTTTGGGTGGCCCATTCCGCTGACCGGACTTTGATCCCCTGAACCCGGCATTAACTGCCGTGTTTTCGACGTTTTCACCATATTTGCCGCGCTTATGTTTGTTGCATCGTGGTTTGCCGTTGCTATCCCTAGCTTATGCTGTGCCAGGTTTGCTTGTTGTATTGGTACTACGAGTCAACCAGCTATCTTCGCCTGCACAAAAGCGGGTCATAAGTGTCGTGAGGGTTGCCATGGATTTTGGCTTCTCTTGGCCGAGGTGCCGGGCGAGCCATTCGTCACGGATAATATGTTTAAACGCCGCTAAGGCCTCTGCATCCGGACGGTCTACTATTTGGCTCTTCTTGGTTAGGAACCGGGTCCAGAATTTCCTGGCCGATTCCCCTGGCTGCTGGGTTATATGACTTAAATCGTCAGCATCCGGTGGTCGCACATAAGTGCCCTGGAAGTTGTCAAGGAATGCATCTTCCAAATCCTCCCAACTGCCGACGGAGTCTGCTGGCAAGCTATTCAGCCAATGCCGAGCTGGTCCTTTGAGTTTTAGTGGGAGGTACTTAATGGCATGTAGATCATCACCGCGAGCCATGTGGATGTGGAGGAGGAAATCCTCGATCCATACCGCGAGATCTGTTGTACCATCATATGATTCGATATTTACGGGTTTAAAACCCTCTGGGAATTCATGATCCATAACGTCATCAGTGAAGCATAGGGGGTGTGTGGCGCCTCTGTGCCGGGCTATATCACGATGCAGTTCATATGAGTCTTGTCTGCCGTGTTCGGCTCGGCCAGATTTACATTTAGTGTATCCGACATGACGATCATCGTCGCGTGTTGGTGCATGCCCCCTTGATCTGTAGATCAATCTTGCATGTTTTGCCTTGTTTTCCAATACATCTCGCAGGTTCCGCGTGTTGCCCCGGCCCTTGGTATTTTTGTTTGTTTGGCGGCAGGGTGCGGGCTGGACTTTGGGCTGAAATGCCTCTCTGTCTCGGCCACGAGGTAGCCGATCAGCCACATCATACGCTGGTGATGTAGGTTTCAATGGTTCCTCCTCTAGATGAGGTAGCAACCTACGCTTTGGGTAACCCTTGGAGGGGCGTTCGAGTTCGTATTCCTCGGTCGCAAGGACTTCGGTCCATCTGTCTGCTAGCAAATCTTGATCAACTCGAAGCTGTTGTTTCTTTTTCTTCAGGCTATTTGTCGTGGCAATAAGCCGGCGCTTAAAGCGCTCCTGCTCGACAGGATCCTCAGGCACGATAAATTCTTCGTCGCCGAGGCTCACCTCATCTTCGGAGAGAGGCTTGTAATTGTCATCCTCCGTAATTGCTGTCTATTCTAGAGGGTTAGCTTGTTCATCCTCCTGCTCTAAATCTGGCTGGAGGGGATTGTCATTGTCTTCGGCACTGTCCGGGGTGCTATTATCTCCTGTGCCGGTATCATCGCTTTTGTTGTGGCGAGACTTAGAGCGGCACCGCTGACGTCGGCGCTTGGGTTACTTCTTGGAGGGGTCATCCTCCGCTGTCTTGTCGCCATTGCCTTCATTGGGTGTATCCACCGTGTATATATCATATGATGAGGTGACGGTCCATGGCCTCGTGGGCGATGGTTCTGTTCGCTCCGCATCGTTGTCCATACCATCGATGTCTTCGGAGTCGAAGTCGAGCATGTCGGTTAAATCGTCGATAGTGGCTACTAAGTGGGTGGTGGGTGGGGAGTGAATTTCCTCGTCATCCGCATCCCATTATAGCCAGACATAGTTCGGCCAAGGTTCTCCTGACAAGGAGAGAGACCTTAACGAGTTTAGCACATCGCCGAAGGGCGAGTGCTGAAAGATATCCGCGGAGGTGAAGTCCATGATCGGTGCCCAATTGGATTCGATAGGCATGGGCGCAGGCGGTTCGGAGTCTGTGGCCGGAGATGAATCCAGTGGTTCAGCGTCACGGCTCTCATGAGGGGTAAGGTCAGTATCCGGCTCTATCGCCGCTGAGAGTGCAGCCTCCGAGGCGGGGTCTATCCGCCCGTCCTCGGATGGTGCAATTTGCTCCGGGTTGAAGGCCGGAGTAGTTGTCGGTGTGATTTCCCAAACACTGTCCGACGACAGAGCTATATCATGCTCGTCGTGATCGTGCGGCACACCTGGCATGGGCTCGAATCCGTCGAAGATCAAGTCCCCGCGGATGTCGTGAGTGTAATCTGTTTCAAACCTGACTCGACGGCCGGGGGCGAGCTCTCAATCTGCTCCAGATGGTCAAGCGAAGTTGGCCAGCAGCGGCCGCCGAATATAAAGATCTGTCCGGGGAGGAAGACCTCACCCTGGACCGCATCGTTACCGATGATCGAAGGAGCCATCAAGCCTTACAGTGACGGCATAGTGGAACTCTCAGTGAAAGCACCAATGTCGGTGTCAAAACTGGCGAACCTGGGTAAACATTGTGTCCCCCGCCTCCTGTTACCATCCGCCTTAGACGCACAGTTCGGGACCCCCTACCCGAGATCCGCCAATTTTGACACCGACAAGCACCAAAGGGGAAACTGGTACACTGCGCCCACTGGCGCCCGCCTGGCCTGGGTCGTCATGGCTCACTTCATGTGCACCTCGCGAGGTGCCCCTTGCATAGATATCTCCGCTCCTCGGGAGCCAGCCTAGTGGGACTGCCCCCAGGGAGGTCTTGGTGTCGTCCACCTCAAGAGGCTTGGCCCCTCGCGAGGGTCTTGAGCTGTTGCTGATGATAATGGGCCGTACCAGGCCGTTGATGGGGCCACGCTCGCGGGCCGCATGCAGGCAAGTCTGGGCACCCCAATTTTCAGGACGCCGACAGTATATGAACATAGAGCCCATCACACCCGATCATCACGTGGTGTCTTAGCATGACGAACTGTCGCAACGGTGCATACTCAGGGATAACACTTATACCTTGAAACTTTAGTAAGGGATCATCTTATAATTCTACCGCCGTACTAAGCAAAATAAGATGCATAAAGGATAAACATCACATGCAATCAAAATATGTGACATGATATGGCCATCATCATCTTGTGCCTTTGATCTCCATCTCCGAAGCACCATCATGATCTCCATCATCACCAGCTTGACACCTTGATCTCCATCGTAGCCTCGAGGTCGTCTCGCCAACTAGTTCTTCTACAACTATCGCTAATGCATAGTGATAAAGTAAAGCAATTTCATGGCGTTTGCATTTCATACAATAAAGCGATAACCATAAGGCTCCTGCCAGTTGCCGAAAACTTCTACAACACATGATCATCTCATATAATAACATATATCACATCATGTCTTGACCATATCACATCACAACATGCCCTACAAAAACAAGTTAGACGTCCTCTACTTTGTTGTTGCAAGTTTTACGTGGCTGCTACGGGCTTCTAGTAAGAACCGTTCTTACCTATGCATCAAAACTACAACGGTGATTTATCAAGTTTGCTATTTTAACCTTCAACAAGGACCAGCCGCAGTCAAATTCGATTCAACTAAAGTTGAAGAAACAGACACACGCCAGCCACCTTTATGCAAAACTAGTTGCATGTCTGTCGGTGGAACCGGTCTCATGAACGTGGTCATGTAAGGTTGGTCCGGGCTGCTTCATCCAACAATACCGTTGAATCAAAATAAGACATTGGTGGTAAGCAGTATGATGATCACCGCCCACAACTCTTTGTGTTCTACTCATGCATATCATCTATGCATAGACCTAGCTCGGATGCCACTGTTGTGAAACGTAGCATGCAATTTCAAACAAAATCCTACACTCACGCAAGACCTATCTAGAAGATGCATAGCAACGAGAGGGGGAGAGTGTGTCCACGTACCCTCGTCGACTGAAAGCGGAAGCGTTTGAAAACGCTGTTGATGTAGTCGAACTTCTTCTCGTTCCAACTGATCAAGCACTGAATGTACGACACCTCCGAGTTCTGCACACGTTCAGCTCGATGATGTCCCTGGAACTCTTGATCCAGCAAAGTGTCGAGGGAGAGTTCCATCAGCACGACGGCATGGTGACGGTGATGGTGAAGTGATCCGTGCAGGGCTTCGCAAGCAATACGAAGATATGACCGGAGGCGTAAACTGTGGAGGGGGCGCCGCACACGGCTAACAATTGTTGGTGTGTGTTCTAGCGGTGACCCCCAACATATATATAGGTTGGAGGGGAGGAGAGGCAGACAAGGGGGCGCCCCAAGTAGGAGGAATTCTACTTGGGGTCCTCCCAATTTGGCCTCCCCCCCTTTCCTATTCCTATTCGGAGTAGGAAGGGAAGAGGGGGAAGGGGGAATCCTATTACCTTTTTCCTTTACTTCTCCAATTTGTCCAGCCCATATGGGGGGGGGGCACCAGCCCCTTTGTGGCTGGTGTGTTTCCCCTCTTGGCCCATAAGGCCCATATCTTTTGTCGGGGTTTCCCGGAACCCCTTCCGGTGACCCGATAAGTACCCGGTGCATCCCGAAACACTTCCGGTGTCTGAATACCATCGTCCTATATATCAATCTTTACCTTTCAACCATTTCAAGACTCCTCGTCATGTTCGTGATCTCATCCGAGACTCGGAACAACATTCGGTCACCAAATCACATAACTCATATAATATAAATCGTCATTGACTGTTAAGCGTGCGGACCCTACGGGTTCGAGAACTATGTAGACATGACCGAGACACCTCTCCGGTAAATAACCAATAGAGGAACCTGGATGCTCATATTGGTTCCTACATATTCTATGAAGATCTTTATCGGTCAAACTGTAATGACAACATACGTCATTCCCTTTGTCATCGGTATGTTACTTGCCCGAGATTCGATCATCGGTATCTTCATACCTAGTTCAATCTCGTTACCGGCAAGTCTCTTTACTCATTCCGTAATGCATCATCTCGTAACTAACTCATTATTCACATTGCTTGCAAGGCTTATCATGATGTGCATTACCGAGAGGGCCTAGACATACCTCTTCGATACTCGGAGTGACAAATCCTAATCTCGATCTATGCCAACCCAACAAACACCTTCGGAAATACCTGTAGAGCATCTTTATAATAACCTAGTTACGTTGTGACGTTTGATAGCACACAAGGTATTCCTCTGGTATCCGGGAGTTGCATAATCGCATAGCCAAAGTAATATGTATAAGTCATGAAGAAATCAATAACTATAAAACTTAACGATTGTAATGCTAAGCTAACGGATGGGTCTTGTCCATCACATCATTCTCCTAATGATGTGATCCCGTTCATCAAATTACAACACATGTCTATGGTTAGGAAACTTAACCATCTTTGATTAACGAGCTAGTCTAGTAGACGCATACTAGGGACACTGTGTTTTGTCTATGTGTCCACACATGTATCAAGTTTCCGGTTAATACAATTCTAGCATGAATAATAAACATTTATCATGATATAAGGAAATATAAATAACAACTTTATTATTGCCTCTAGGGCATATTTCCTTCAGTCTACTACTTGCACTAGAGTCAATAATCTAGTTCACATCGCCATGTGATTTAACACCAATAGTTCACATCACCATGTGATTAACACCCATAGTTCACATCGCCATGTGACCAACACCCAAAGGGTTTACTAGAGTCAATAATCTAGTTCACATCGCCATGTGATTAACACCCAAAGAGTACTAAGGTGTGATCATGTTTTTCTTATGAGAGAAGTTTAGTCAACGGGTCTGCCACATTCAGATTCGTATGTATTTCGCAAACTTCCATGTCTATAATGCTTTGCATGGAGTTACTCTAGATAATTGCTCCCATTTTCAATATTTATCCAGATTGAGATTCAGAGTCATCTGGATCAGTGTCAAAGCTTGCATCGACATAACCCTTTACGACGAACTCTTTGTCACCTCCATAACCGAGAAACATTTCCTTAGTCCTCCTTAGGTACCTAAGGATAATTTTGACCGATGTCCAGCGATCTACTCCTGGATCACTATTGTACCCCTTTGCCAAACTTATGGCAAGGTACACAATATGTATGGTACACAGCATGGCATATTTTATAGAACCTATGGTTGAGGCATAGGGAATGACTTTCATTCTCTCTCTATCTTCTGTCGTGGTCGGGTTTTGAGTCTTACTCAGCTTCATACCTTACAGCTCAGGCAAGAACTCCTTCTTTGACTGATCCATTCTGAACTCCTTCAAAATCTTATCAAAGTATGTACTCATCGAAAGTCTTATCAAGCATCTTGATCTATCTCTATGGATCTTGATGCCCAATATACAAGCAGCTTCATCGAGGTCTTTCATTGAAAAATCCAAGTATCCTTTTATGCTAACCAGAAATTCTATATCATTCCTGATCAACAATATGTCATCCACATATAATATCAATAATGCTACACCGCTCCCACTCACTTTCTTGTAAATACAGGCTTCACCATAAGTCTGTATAAAACCATATGCTTTGATCACCTCATCAAAGCGTATATTCCAACTCCGAGATGCTTGCACCAGTCCATAGATGGATCGCTGGAGTTTGCAAACTTTGTTAGCACTTTTAGGATCGGCAAAACCTTCTGGTTGCATCATATACAACTCTTCTTTAAGAAATCCATTAAGGAATGCAGTTTTGACATCGGTTTGCCATATTTCATAAAATGTGGCAATTGCTAACATGATTCGGACGGACTTAAGCACCGCTACGAGTGAGAAAATCTCATCATAGTCAACACATTGAACTTGTCGAAAACCTTTTGCGACAAGTCGAGCTTTGTAGATAGTAACACTACCATCAGCGTCCGTCTTCCTCTTGAAGATCCATTTATTCTCAATGGCTTGCCGATCATTGGGCAAGTCCACCAAAGTTGACACTTTGTTCTCATACAAGGATCCTATCTCAGATTTCATGGCCTCAGGCCATTTATCGGAATCTGGGCTCATCATAGCTTCTTCATAGTTCATAGGTTTGTCATGGTCTAGTAACATGACTTCCAGAACAGGATTACCATACCACTCTGGTGTGGAACATGCTCTGTTCGACCTACGAGGTCCACTAGTAACTTGATCTAAAGTTTCATGATCATCTCATTAGCTTCCTCTCTAGTTGGTGTAGGCATCACCAAAACGGATTTCTCTGATGAGTAAGTTTCCAATTCGAGAGAAGGTATAATTACCTCATCAAGTTCTACTTTCCTCCCACTCACTTCTTTCGAGAGAAACTCCTTCTCTAGAAAGGATCCATTCTTAGCAACAAAGATCTCGCCTTCGGATCTGTGATAGAAGGTGTACCCAACAGTTTCTTTTGGGTATCCTATGAAGACACATTTTTTCGATTTGGGTTCGAGCTTATCAGGATGAAGCTTTTTCACGTAAGCATCGCAACCCCAAACTTTAACAAACGACAGCTTAGGTTTATTTGCGAAACCACAGTTCATACGGTGTCATCTAAACGGATTTAGATGGTGCCCTTTCTAACGTGAATGCAGCTGTCTCTAATGCATAAAACCGTTAAGAGTCATCGTTGATCGCACCATATCTAATAAAGTACAGTTACGACGTTCAGACACACCATTACGCTGTGGTGTTCCAGGTGGCATGAGTTGTGAAACTATTCCACATTGTTTTAAATGAAGGCTAAACTCGTAACTCAAATATACGCCTCCACGATCAAGTCGTAGAAACTTTATTTTCTTGTTACGATGATTCTCCACTTCACTCTGAAATTCTTTGAACCTTTTAAATGTTTCAGACTTGTGTTTCATCAAGTAGATATACCCATATCTGCTCAAATCATCTGTCAAGGTCAGAAAATAACGATACCCACTGCGAGCCTTAATACCCATCGGACCGCATACATCGGTATGTATTATTTCCAATAAGTCAGTGGCTCGCTCCATTATTCCGGAGAACGGATTCTTAGTCATCTTTCCCATGAGGCATGCTTCGCAAGCATCAAACGATTCATAATCAAGTGATTCCAAAAGTCCATCCGCATCGAGTTTCTTGATGCGCTTTATACCAATATGACCTAAACGGCAGTGCCACAAATATGTTGCACTATCATTATCAACTTTGCATCTTTTGGCATCAATATTATGAATATGTGTATAACCATGATCGAGATTTTACAAACCATTCACATTGGGTGTATGACCATTGAAGGTTTTATTCATGTAAACAGAACAACAATTATTCTCTGACTTAGATGAATAACCGTATTGCAATAAACATGATCCAATGATATTCATGCTCAACGCAAACACCAAATAATATTTATTTAGGTTCAACACTAATCCTGAAGGTAGAGGGAGTATGCGATGGTGATCTTATCAACCTTGGAATCACTTCCAAAACACATCGTTACCTTACCCTCAACTAGTCTCTGTTCATTTTGTAACTCCTGTTTTGAGTTAATAATCTTAGGAACTGAACCGGTATCAAATACCAAGGGGTTACTATGAACACTAGTAAAGTACACATTAATAACATGTATATCAAATATACCTTTTTTTACTTTGCCATCCTTCTTATCCGCCAAATATTTGGGGAAGTTCCGTTTCCAGTGACCAGTCCCTTTGCAGTAGAAGCACTCAGTTTCAGGCTTTGGTCTAGCTTTGGGCTTCTTGCTGGGAGTGACAACTTGCATGGCATTTTTATTGAAGTTCCCTTTGTGTCAGTGTGGAACGACACCTATGGGATCACAATAATCCCTACTACGGTTGCCGGGGTGCAGGGTTGCGAGGAGAGCAGGGCTAGTAGATAGCACAGGGATTGTTTACCCAGGTTCGGGCCGCAAGGATGCGTAAAACCCTAGTCCTGCTTTGGTGGGTGTATTTCTGAGAGTTCTTGAGCTCTCGAACTAGCTGTGGTCAGTGCGTGGTTCGAAAGAGCCGAATCCTTCTCCAGTATGCCATGGGCCTCCTTTTATAGTCAGAAGGGGCTGCCACAGTGGCACACATGAGGTGGAAAGGCGTACAGTGCCCTGAGCTTATCGCTCATATTACAGGACAAGACGCATTTAATGCGTGGCTTAGGTGTCCCCTTGCTTTATCGGGGGCGAGGCCCGTCCCGTCCGTCGCTGCTCCTCCTCGCTTCGACACGCGCCCCGGCCAGTGATGTGTGTGGTGCCTTGTAGGCAGGCAGGCAGCTGAGGTGGCGCGGTGGTGGAGCCTTCACGAAGATCTACATGCTGCCACACAGGCGTTTGATGAGTTGGCCTGGGAGCTGCATGTTGCCACGCAGGTGCCCGCCTAGCTGGTTGGGCTGGCAGCTGCATGGGAATGGTGGTGCAAGCTTGGTTGGCGCGGGCCTGGCGGTGGTCCCGCTAGCGTCCTTGGTGAGGGCCTTGCCGGGTGGCCCGGCAAGGGTCTTGCCGTGTGGCTCGGCAAGGGTCTTGCCATGGCGCGCTGTCGTCCCCGGCAAGGGTCTTGCCGGGGGTCCGGTAGCCTTCCTCGGCAAGGATCTTGCCGAGGATCGTCGTCTTCTAATCCTCATCTGATCTTGAATATGTCTTCACAAAGATCTGCATGCCACCACGGAGGTGCCTCCTGAGCCCTGGCCCCACGTGGATGATGGTGTTGGGGATCGTGGGCTCAAGGGTGGCTCGCTCTGTTGGTGTGGGGCGAGCTGTCTCGGCAAGGATCTTGCCAGGGCCGCTGAGGTTTCCCTGGCAAGGGTCTTGCTGGGGGAACCTGCTTCGTCCCTCTGCTCTTTGTGGTCTTGGCCTTGGCTTACCTCCCCTGCTCTGCTTGGTGTGACCGCGGGCGCGGCTCCGACTGCCCGTGCACGGGTATTGGGGTACAAAAACGCACCCCTCTTTTTGTACACCGACACTTTCTTTCCCTTTGCCCTTTTTCTTGAAACAAGTGGTCTTGTTAACCATCAACACTTGATGCTCTTTCTTGATTTCTACCTTCACCGATTTCAGTCGAGAAGAGCTTGGGAATCGTTTTCGTTATCCCTTGCATATTATAGTTCATCACGAAGTTCTAGTAACTTGGTGATAGTGACTAGAGAACTCTGTCAATCACTATCTTATCTGGAAGATTAACTCCCACTTGATTCAAGCGGTTGTAGTACCCAGACATTCTGAGCACATGCTCACTAGTTGAGCTATTCTCCTCCATCTTGTAGGTAAAGTACCTGTCAGAGGTCTCATACCTCTCGACATGGGCATGAGTCTGAAATACCAATTTCAACTCTTGGAACATCTCATATGTTTCGTGGCATTCAAAACGTTTTTGAAGTCCCGGTTCTAAGCCGTAAAGCATGGTGCACTAAACTATCAAGTAGTCATCATACCGAGCTTGTCAAACGTTCATAATGTCTGCATCTGCTCCTCCAATAAGTACGTCACCTAGCGGTGCATCAAGGACATAATTCTTCTGTGCAGCAATGAGGATAATCCTCATATCACGGACCCAGTCCGCATTATTGCTACTATCATCTTTCAACTTATTTTTCTCTAGGATCATATCAAAAATAAAACAGGGGAGCTATACGCAAGTTATTGATCTATAACACAGATATGTAAATAGTATCAGGACTAAGTTCATGATAAATTAAGTTCAATTAATCATATTACTTAAGAACTACCACTTAGATAGACATCCCTCGAGTCATCTAAATGATCACGTGATCCAAATCAACTAAACCATGTCCGATCATCACGTGAGATGGAGTAGTCTTCAATTGTGAACATCTCTATGTTGATCATATCTACTATATGATTCATGTTCGACCTTTCGGTCTCCAGTGTTCCAAGGCCATGTTTGTACATGCTAGGCTCGTCAAGTTTAACTTGAGTATTCCACATGTGCAAAACTGTCTTGCACCCGTTGTATGTGAACGTAGAGCCTATCACACCCGATCATCACGTGGTGTCTCAGCACGATAATTGCGGCTTGAAGCTACGTCGGTATTTCACCAAAGAGGAAGGGATGACGCAGCATAATAGCGGTAGATATTTCCCTCGGTGATGAAACCAAGGTTATCGAACTAGTAGGAGAACCAAGCAACACAATGTAAACATCACCTGCACACAAACAACAAATACTCGCAACCCAACGTGTTAAAGGGGTTGTCAATCCCTTTCGGGTAACGGCACCAAAAATTGGCAAACGGACGTGAGAGTGTAGTAAATATTGATAGATCGAATGCCAAATAAAATAAAGTGCAGCAAGGTATTTTTGTATTTTTGGTTTAATAGATCTGAAAATAAAAGGAAAGGAAAAGTAGATCGCAAAGGCAAATAATATGAGAAAGAGACCCGGGGGCCGTAGGTTTCACTAGTGGCTTCTCTCGAGAAAAATAGGGCAATTGGTAGAACTTCAAATAATCATGACTATATCCAGGCAATGATCATTATATAGGCATCACGTCCAAGATTAGTAGAGCGACTCCTGCCTGCATCTACTACTATTACTCCACACATCGACCGCTATCCAGCATGCATCTAGTGTATTAGTTCATTGAGAAACGGAGTAATGCAATAAGAACAATGACATCATGTAGACAAGATCTATCTATGTAGAGATAGAACCCATCGTTTTGTCCTTAGTAGCAACGATACATATGTGTCAGTCCCCCTTCTGTCACTAGGATCAAGCACCGTAAGATCGAACCCACTACAAAGCATCTCTTCCCATTGCAAGATAAATAGATCAAGTTGCCCAAACAAAACCCAAATATCGGAGAAGAAATACGAGGCTATAAGCAATCATGCATATAAGACATCAAAGAAACTCAAATAACTTCCATGAACATAAAAAGATAGATCTGATCATAAACTCAAAGCTCATCCGATCCCAACAAACACACCGCAAAAAGAGTTACATCATATGGATCTCCAAGAGACCATTGTATTGAGAATCAAACAAGAGAGAGGAAGCCATCTAGCTACTAACTATGGACCCGAAGGTCTACAAAGAACTACTCACGCATCATCGGAGAGGCACCAATGGAAGTGGTGAACCCCTCCGTGATGGTGTCTAGATTGGATCTGGTGGTTCTTGACTCTGCGGCGGCTGGAATTGATTTCATCGACTCCCCTAGGGTTTCTGGAATATTGGGGTATTTATAGAGCAAAGAGGCGGTCCGGGGGGCACCCGAGGTGGGCACAACCCACCAGAGCGCGCCTGGGCCTCCTAGTGCGCCCTTGTGAGTTGTGCTCCCCTCGGAGCACCCCCCCCCCAGGCGCTGCCTTGGCCCATTAGGTGTATTCTGGTCCATAAAAAATCTCCGTAAAGTTTCCTTGCATTTGGACTCCGTTTGGTATTGATTTCTTGTGATGTAAAAAACATGCAGAAAACAGCAACTGGCACTTGGCACTATGTCAATAGGTTAGTACCAAAAAATGATATAAAACGACTATAAAATGATTATAAAACATCCAAGATTGATAATATAACAACATGGAACAATCAAAAATTATAGATACGTTGGAGATGTATCAGCATCCCCAAGCTTAACTCCTGCTCGTCCTCGAGTAGGTAAGTGATAAGAATAGAATTTTTTATGTGGAATGTTGCCTAACATGTCATCTCATATTATTTTCTTTATAACATGGACATTTGGAATTTTATGTGGTTCAAAGCAATAGTCTTGTTTCGACATGATAACTTAAATACTCAAGCATATCAACAAGCAACCATGTCTTTCAAAATATGAACCCTAAAATAAGTTATCCCTAGCCCATCATGCCCAACCATTGATCCATTCATGAAACACACTTGCATATTAAGAACACCCAATACTCAAGTACGATCATATTGCCTCCTAGTTGGTGCTTTTATAAGAGAAGATGGAGACTCATATTCAAAAAATAAAAATTACATAAAGTAAAAGAAAGACCCTTCGCAGAGGGAAGTAAGGATTTGTAGAGGTGCCAGAGCTGAAAGCGATAAAATTAGAGATAAAAACATTTTGGGAGATGTGTCTTTCCCACCAACGAAAACGACTTAGAGTTCCCACCACTTTCCATGCTAGATATATCATAGGCGGTTCCCAAACAGAAAATAAAGTTTATTCCTTTTTCCCCCATACTTTCACTTTCCATGGCTAACCGTATCCATGAATGCCTTCCATACCAACACTTTCCAAGGAATTTATTATTTCACAACATAGAGTAAATTCATTTTTCATTTCGGGACTGGGCATCCCAAATACCTTTGCCTTACTCTTGTGCAATGACAAGTGAATAAACACTCATCTTGAGAATAACACATCTAGCATGGAAAATATTAGCCACCCCTCACCGCTCCGCGAGCGGTACGAACACAAAAAAGAGAAGTTTATTTTGAAAATTAGAGATGGCACATACAAATTTGCTTAGAACGGCAAACGAATACTGCATATAGGTAGATATAGTGGACTCATGTGGCAAAACTGGTTTAAAGGTTTTTGGATGCACAAGTAGTGATCATACTTAGTGCAAAATGAAGGCTAGCAAAAGATTGAGAAGCGACCAACCAAGAAACAAATAATATCATAAGCAAGCATTAAGCATAATTTACACCGAATAATGCACCACAAGTAGGATATAATTTCATTGCATAATTATTGAATTTCGTGCTTGCATAGGGAATCACAAACCTTAACACTAATATTCTTACTAAAGCATAATTACTCATCAACATGACTCACATATCACATCATCATATCTCAAAACTATTACTAAGAATCAAGTTTATTTTCTCCAATGATCTTCATGAAAGTTTTTATTATATCCTTCTTGGATATCTATCACTTTGGAACTAATTTTCATATGTTGCTTTTGATAAGCTCAAACAAATATAATTGAAGATCATGAGCATAATATTTCTTTCTCTCAAATTAATTTAAGTGAAGCAAGAGAGAATTTCTTGAAAAATTTACTAACTCTCAAATAAATCTAAGTGAAGCAAGAGAGCATTTCTTCAAAAATAATAAAGCACACCATGCTCAAAAATATATAAGTGAAGCACTAGAGCAAGTCCATAGCTCATAAAAATTTAAAGTGAAAAATAGAGAACAATTCTAACAAGTCATGACATAATTTTGGCTCTCTCAAATAGGTATGTCCAGCAAGGAATCAAGATTTAAAACACAAAATAAACAAGCAAAGACTCATATCATACAAGACGCTCCAAGCAAAACACATAGTATGTGACAAATAAAAATATAGCTTCGAGTAAAATACCGATGGTTGTTAGAAGAAAGAGGGGATGCCACTCGGGGCATCCCCAAGCTTAGTTGCTTGCTCTCTTTTGGATAATAGCTTGGGATGCCGGGGCATCCCCAAGCTTAGGCTCTTCTTACTCCTTATTCCTTCATCCATCATAAGATAACCCAAAACTTGAAAACTTCAATCACACAAAACTCAACAAAACCTTCGTGAGATCTGTTAGTATAAGAAAGCAAATCACTACTATAAGTACTGTTGCAACCTATTCATATTTTATTCTTGCATTATATCTATTGTATTCCAACTTTTCTATGGCAAAAACTCATCAAAGAAAACCATAGAGCCACGAAAACAAGCACACAACACAAAGAAAACAGAATCTGTCAAAAACAGAACAGTCTGTAGCAATCTAGGTATTTCGAATACTTATGAAACTCCAAAATTTCTGAAAAATTAGGAAGACCTGAGAAATTTGTATATTAATCTTCTGCAAAAAGAATTTTCATTTTATCACACTCTGGTAAAAAATATTAATTGTTTTCGCGAGCGCAAAAGTTTCTGTTTTTTCAGCAAAATCAAACAACTATCACCCAAGAAGATCCTAAAGGCTTTACTTGGCACAAACACTAATTAAAACACAAAAAACACAATCATAACAGTAGCATAATTGTGCAAACAATCAAGAACAGAAAGCAAAAAGCAAAAATAAATTTTATTCATTGGGTTGCCTCCCAGCAAGCACTATAGTTTTACGCCCTTAGCTAGGCATAAAGCAAAGATCTAAGTTTTGGCATCTTTGTTTCGAGATCCATAAGATGCCCTCATGATTGATTCGTAGGGTGTCCTAATTCTTGTTCTAGTAAAGTGTTCCATACCCTTCCTCAAAGGAAATTGGAATTTAATATTGCATTCTTTCATATCAATCATGGCACCGATAGTGCGTAAAAACGGTCTACAAGGAATAATTGGACAAGATGGATTTCAGTCAATGTCAAGAACAATAAAATCTATGGGCACATAATTCCTATTTGCAAGAATAAGAACATCATTAATTCTTCCCATAGGCTTTTTAATAGTAGAATCCGCCAAGTGCAGATTTAAAGAGCATTCTTCAAGATCGGTAAGACCAAGCACATTGCATAAGGATTTCGGAATTGTAGAAACACTAGCACCCAAGTCACACAAAGCAAAACACTCATAATTTTTAATCTTGACTTCGATAGTAGGTTCCCATTCATCATGCAATTTTCTAGGGATTGATACTTCTAATTCCAATTTTTCTTCAAAAGCTTTCATCATAACATCAACAATATGTTTAGTAAAAGCTTTATTTTGTTCCTAGGCATGGGGCGAATTTATAATGGATTGCAACAAAGAAAAGAGCAAATATCATAGTTAAAGTTTTTGCAATCCAAAAGAGTGTGCACATCACTACTTAAAGTCTTGACCTCTTCAAACCCACTTTTATCAATTTTCTCAACAAGATTTTCACCCTCCGAATTATCGGGACGCCTTCTAGCTAAAGTTGACTCTTCTCCAGTCCCTTTTTCATCAATCTTAATTTTACTAAACAGGGAATCAATAGAAGAAATGCCAATCATTTTAAGATCTTCATTTTTATCTTCTGACCAGATTGGTTTAGCAGCCATTTGATTTACTAGGGTAGCTTGTGGATCGGATATTTTTCCTAGCAAACTTTCAGCGAAAGCATACTTAGATTGGAGATTGCAAACTTCTCTGCTAATATCATCAAGTTGTTTTGTTATAGCATCAAGCACAACAGAGTGCTCCTTAAGTTCTTCAGTAAAATACTTATTATGCTCAAGTTGTGCAGTCATATATTCCTTAGTACTTTTCTCAATTTCAAGCAAAATATTTGGGTAAGGAACATCAAAATATTTTCTTTGAGGCATCATGACTACGCAAACAAGAATACACACAAAAACAGATCCAGCAAGAAAATGGCGAACGAAAAAGAGGGGAAAATAAAACGGCAAATTTTTGTGAAGTGGGGGAGAGGAAAACGAGAGGCAAATGGAAAATAATGTACATTGCGAGGAGATGAGATTTGTGATTAGGAACCTGGTATATGTTGAAGATACTCCCCGGCAACGGCGCCATAAATTCCTTTTGATTGCGGCTTGAAGCTACGTCGGTATTTCCCCAAAGAGGAAGGGATGATGCAGCACAGCAGCGGTAGGTATTTCCCTCAGTGATGAAACCAAGGTTATCAAACCAGTAGGAGAACCAAGCAACACAACGTAAACAGCACCTGCACACAAATTACAAATACTCGCAACCCGACGTGTTAAAGGGGTTGTCAATCCCTTTCGGGTAATAGCGCCAGAAATTGGCAAACGGACGTGAGAGTGTAGTAAATATTGATAGATCGAACGCCAAATAAAATAAAGTGCAGCAAGGTATTTTTGTATTTTTGGTTTAATAGATCTGAAAATAAAAGCAAAGGAAAAGTAGATCGCAAAGGCAAATAATATGAGAAAGAGACTCGGGGTCCGTAGGTTTCACTAGTGGCTTCTCTCGAGAAAAATAGCAAACGGTGGGTAAACAAATTACTGTTGGGCAATTGATAGGACTTCAAATAATCATGACGATATCCAGGAAATGATCATTATATAGGCATCACGTCCAAGATTAGTAAACCGACTCCTGCCTGCATCTACTACTATTACTCCACACATCGACCGCTATCCAACATGCATCTAGTCTATTAAGTTCATGGAGAAACGGAGTAATGCAATAAGAACGATGACATGATGTAGACAAGATCTATCTATGTAGAGATAGACCCCCATCGTTTTATCCTTAGTAGCAACGATACATACGTGTCGGTTCCCCTTCTGTCACTGGGATCAAGCACTGTAAGATCGAACCCACTACAAAGCACCTCTTCCCAATGCAAGATAAATAGATCAAGTTAGCCAAAAAAACAAATATCAGAGAAGAAATACGAGGCTATAAGCAATCATACATATAAGAGATCAAAGAAACTCAAATAACTTTCATGGATATAAAAAGATAGATTTGATCATAAACTCAAAGTTCATCCGATCCCAACAAACACATCGCAAAAAGAGTTACATCATATGGATCTCCAAGAGACCATTGTATTGAGAATCAAACGAGAGAGAGGAAGCCATCTAGCTACAAACTACGGACCCGAAGGTCTACAAAGAACTACTCACACATCATCGGAGAGGCACCAATGGAAGTGGTGAACCCCTCCGTGATGGTGTCTAGATTGGATCTGGTGGTCTGGACTCTGCGGGTGGCTGGAATTGATTTTCGTCGACTCCCCTAGGGTTTCCGGAATATTGGGGTATTTATAGAGCAAAGAGGCAGTCCGGGGGGGCACCCGAGGTGGGCACAACCCACCAAAGCGTGCATGAGCCTCCTGGCGCGCCCTGGTGGGTTGTGCTCCCCTCGGAGCACCCCCCAGGCACTGCCTTGGCCCATTGGGTGTCTTTTGGTCCATAAAAAATCTCCTTAAAGTTTCGTTGCATTTTGACTCCGTTTGGTATTGATTTCCTGCGACGTAAAAAACATGCAGAAAACAGCAACTGTCACTTGGCACTATGTCAATAGGTTAGTACTAAAAAATGATATAAAATGATTATAAAACAATCAAGATTGATAATATAACAACATGGAACAATCAAAAATTATAGATACGTTGGAGACGTATCACACGACGAACTTTGGCAACGGTCCATACTCAGGGAGAACACTTACACCTTGAAATTTTAGTAAAGGGATCATCTTATAATGCTACCGCCATACTAAGCAAAATAAGATGCATAAAGGATAAACATCACATGCAATCAAAATATGTGACATGATATGGCCATCATCATCTTGTGCCTTTGATCTCCATCTCCAAAGCACCGTCATGATCTTCATCGTCACAGACTTGACACCTTGATCTCCATCGTAGCGTCGTGGTCGTCTTGCCAACTATTGCTTCTACAACTATCGCTAACGCATAGTGATAAAGTAAAGCAATTACATGGCGTTTGCATTTCATACAATACAGAGACAACCATAAGGCTCCTGCCAGTTGCCGATAACTTTTACATAATATGATCATCTCATACAATAACGTATATCACATCATGTCTTGACCATATCACATCACAACACGCCCTGCAAAAACAAGTTAGACGTCCTCTACTTTGTTGTTGCAAGTTTTACGTGGCTGCTACGGGCTTCGAGTAAGAACAGTTCTTACCTACACATCAAAACCACAATGGTGATTTATCAAGCTTGCAGTTTTAACCTTCAACAAGGACTGGTCGCAGTCAAATTCGATTCAACTAAAGTTGGAGAAACAGACACCAGCCAGCCACCTTTATGCAAAACTAGTTGCATGTCTGTCAGTGGAACCGGTCTCATGAATGTGGTCATGTAAGGTTGGTATGGGCCGCTTCATCCAACAATACCTCCGAATCAAAATAAGACATTGGTGGTAAGAAGTATGATGATCACCGCTCACAACTCTTTATGTTCTACTCGTGCATATCATCTACGTATAGACCTGGCTCGGATACCACTGTTGGGAAACGTAGCATGCAATTTCAAAAAAATCCTACGCTCATGCAAGATCTAACTAGGAGATGCATAGAAACGAGAGGGGGAGAGTGTGTCCACGTACCCTCATATACCAAAAGCGGAAGCGTTTGACAACGCGGTTGATTAGTCGAACTTCTTCTCGTTCCGACTGAGCAATCACTGAATGTACGGCACCTTCGAGTTCTGCACACGTTCAGCCCGATGACGTCCCTCGAACTCTTGATCTAGCAAAGTGTTCAGGGAGAGTTCCATCAGCACGACGGCGTGGTGACAGTGATGGTGAAGTGATCCATGCAGGGCTTCGACTAAGCACTACGAAGATATGGCCGGAGGCGTAAACTACTTGGGGTCCTCCCAATTCGGCCTCGCCCCTTTCCTATTCCTATTCGGAGTAGGAAGGGAAGAGGGGGAAGGGGGAATCCTATTCCCTTTTTCCTTTCCTTCTACCCCTTTCCTTCTCCAATTTGGGGGGGGGTGCACCAGCCCGTTTGTGGCCAGGGTTGCCCGGAACCCCTTCCAGTGACCCGATAAGTTACCCGGTGCATCCCGAAACACTTCCGGTGTCCGAATACCATCGTCCTATATATCAATCTTTACCTCTCGGCCATTTCGAGACTCCTCGTCATGTCCGTGATCTCATCCGGGACTACGAACAACATCCGGGACTCATATAATGCAAATCGTCATCAAACGTTAAGCGTGCGGACCCTACGCGTTCGAGAACTATGTAGACATGACTGAGACACCTCTCCGGTCAATAACCAATAGCGGAACCTGGATGCTCATATTTGTTCCTACATATTCTACAAAGATCTTTATCGATCAAACTGTAATGACAACATGCGTCATTCCCTTTGTCATCAGTATGTTACTTGCCCGAGATTCGATCGTCGGTATCTTCATACCTAGTTCAATCTCTTTACCGGCAAAGTCTCTTTACTCGTTCCGTAATGCATCATCCCGCAACTAACTCATTAGTCACATTGCTTGCAAGGCTTATCAAGATGTGCATTACCGAGAGGGCCCAGAGATACCTCTCTGATACTCGGAGTGACAAATCCTAATATTGATCTATGCAAAACCAACAAACACCTTCAGAAATACCTGTAGAGCATCTTTATAATCACCCAGTTACATTGTGACGTTTGATAGCACACAAGGTATTCCTCCGGTATCCGGGTGTTGCATAATCTCATAGTCAAAGGAATATATATAAGTCATGAAGAAAGCAATAGCAATAAAACTTAACGATCATAATGCTATGCTAATGGATGGGTCTTGTCCATCACATCATTCTCCTAATGATGTGATCCCCTCATCAAATGACAACACATATCTATGGTTAGGAAACTTAACCATCTTTTGATTAATGAGCTAGTCTAGTAGAGGCATACTAGGGACACTGTGTTTTGTCTATGTATCCACACATGTATCAAGTTTCTGGTTAATACTATTCTAGCATGAATAATAAACAATTATCATAAGGAAATGTAAATAATAACTTTATTATTGCCTCTAGGGCATATTTCCTTCAAATATCGACGTTTCAATTTAGTGTACATTGTAAGATTTGAATTGAGGACCATGCATATGGGTAATCATTTCGAATTTGTGACATGCTAGGTTTGGAAAAGTTGACATTGAATCGATTGTTGTGCTATTTTGTAGGTCATATGTTTGAATCCATCCAAAGTTTTCTCACTACCATGGTGTTCATCATATACATTTGAATTTGTATTAAAAAAGTAGCGTGGATACCATGAAATGCAAATTCCACGTTAGAATTGGAGATCGCTATGTGACACACACTCTAATTCAAATAACTCCTCATTAATTAATTTATTGTATCTCATTTCGAATGACTAATTATTTGCAAGGAAAGCATGGGCATACATACAGATTTGTTTGCAAATGAAAGAAGATCCGTTTGCATCCTCAAATGTAGGCGCACCAGACAGACCAGGGTCGTGTCGTGGTGGTCGCATGTGTCATACGGGCGCTAGCACCCAGCCACCCACCCTCCTCCTCCTCCCCGCCCCAAAAGAACGACGACATAATAAGTTCTCACTTCCATATTTTGGTTTGAAATATCTGACGGCCCCAATTCCAGCCCCACAAAATATCCCTTCTCTACCGTCCCCATCCGCGCCCAGAGCGCTCAAATCCCTAATTCGCCGCCAACCCAAGCAAAGTTCAAATCGCCCCTCGTCTCGTCTCTTTCGCCACCTCTGTGCCGGACGACGACAAAGACGATGGTCGCGCTTCACCACCACACCGGAGCTACCTCATCTACGCCCTCGTCCACCGCACCGGGTGGTCCACCGACAACGTCTGCCGCCGCAACCGATGTGCCTCATAGACACCGACTTCCACCGCATCAGGTGCGCTTCACCGACACCGTCTCCCACCTAAGCAGGGCTACTTCACCAAGCACATTCTCGCACCTTTGCCCCCCCTGAGGTCGTTGGGGCTTCACTAATGATCTCGTCCACCGCATCATAGCGCTCCGCTGCCACTCAAGATCTACATCCGTGCGCAGCCAGCCAATGCCAACGCATCACCCTCAATAGCTCTGAAGTGACCCGCACTCTAGCTAGGCGAGCATGCCCAAACGCTGGCCCGAACTAGGTATCCACTATCACTCCCTTGTGCACGGTTCCGACGATGTTTGGATATCCTTTCACTTCTCTCTTATTTTACACGCCTATGTAACTCTGACTTTAACTCTTATTTCTTCTGGAGATATCATCTAAAACAAGCAAAACATTTTTTAGCGAAGCATGACGGCGCTACGGGATCTGGTACGCATCCTGCACACCGGTATAACCTTGTAAGTACATGTCCTCCGGTAGAACAGCATGGTCGATTCCTCTTATTTGATCAACCACTCGTCGTGTCAAAATGCAGAGGGGAATGCAAGGAGCACAAGGCCTGCACATCCAAGCAAGTGGTAACATGGACTTGTACGTGGAACATCCCAAGCGCAAGCAGAGCTGCAGCGGGCCTGTACAAGGAGCTAGCGTAAGTCCCTGCATTTCATTTAATTCGTGCTGGCTTGCGTGTACGATTTGTGTGCAGTGGCGGATCCACGAATTCAAGTTACCAGGGGCGAAAGTTTAACTTAAAAAATATGAAGGAACTTGCACTCCGGAAATCAACGTAACTTGAGAAATGTGAAGCTACATTCACTTTGAAAACTAGCTAATGATCCAAAGTAGTTTAGATTATAAAACACTAAATGATGTAAGCACCAAAAAACACAAAATGCAACATGGTGTACAAGGACTACTAACATGGTCTGTACAGGCTTGAATTATTCGTTCTTTGGCTGAAAATATCGAAGTGTAATTGCACCTATAACCAGTGCGCAAACTGCATATCAATATACCTATCCTGCACAAGTATGCCAATAGTTTCAAACAACGGATTATAAAAGTATTTATGCTATGTTGTCATTATACGGGGACTTTCTGGTAGATGGCCTCGACGTTTCCTCAAGCCATGAAAATGTACCATAATTTGCTTGTCATCAATGCCTGCAAATCTCCATGTCTCTCTCAACATAGCAGATCATCATTAGACACTAAATCCTTCAATGGGAGCTTGCAAAATGCTTGCATTAAATCCCTCATTAGACACTATATGTTCATCACCAGGAGCATGTAAAATGTTTGCATCAAATCCTTCATTAGCAGTCTATTCATTAGACACTTCAGGCTCAAGAACAACATGAGCTTGTATGTTTGCACCGGAAACTTGATTAGATACATCGAGTTCGATCGATTCAAGTATTGATTGGGGAGTTATAAAATAAGTAGAAATTGGTTTCATTTTCTCATAGATTCCCCACATACAAGCAGTTTTACAACACCGTCAGGTTTAACTATTGGCCAGAAATAGAACAGTTGAATTAGATATAATCAGGGATGTGATGTACCTGCTCGTTGCGCATGCTGCTCTTGTAAGTACGACTGTCCGTTTGCGCAAGCTCGATGCCATGCCCGTGCTGCCGCCGCTGCCTCCCACGTAGGCTACACCCAGGGTTGGATCTTCATCTTCTTGTCCTACCATTCGCTGGAAGCCCGGCGACCGGCGTCCAACAAGGGCGCGAGGAAGTGCTGTGTCGGCCTGTCCAGCGGCGGCTAGGTTGGGAGCAAACCAGACTGGAGGTTGGAGCGAACGAATTGGGATTTTTCCTACTATCGATCGATATGGGAGGCGCTCGTTTGGGCCGCGGGCCTGCAATAGGGCCTCCCTTGCACTTACGTTATTGGCCCATCCAAATTGAAACGTTTTTCTTCATTTTTTTACATTGCCTGCTCGTGCGTTGGGACGAACAAAACTAGCCTAGGCCAACCTGGACGACTCAAACTAGGTGCACACTTTCTAGCCACCCGAGGCGGTCGCCCATACCAGCCCCTACGGTGGCGCTTTTGATTTACCCACAGAATGGATGAATTGCATGTTTCTATGAACTGAGTTCGCCAATAATTTGAAGGATGCCAGTCTTTTCATCCTATTGTAGATTGCTTAGATCTAGATATGCCAAATGGAATCGCATGAAATATGCAGTAAAAGCCAGTGTGATGTGTGTGGCTACAACTACTCTGACAATCCGTCCTCATATAACATATCAAGGACGTTGTCAGATGTGGGGTTCCAGCAAACCCTTAAGGTTCGAACACTGGGGTGCGCGTGAAGTCTTTCCCTCCTACCGATCTACGCTCTGGCTTGCTAGGATCTGGCGGACGAACTCGACGAAATCACAACACAAAGAGACACAGGGTTTATATTGGTTTGGGCCACCGATGTGGTGTAATACCCTACTCCAGTGTGGTGGTGGTGGACTGTCTCTTGGGTTGATGATGAACAGTACAAGGGAAGAACAGCCTCCCGAGGTTGAGGTGTTCTTGTGGCTAGGCTCTCGATCCGATTGGATCAAGCTAAGATCAGATGCCTCTACTGTGGTGGCTAGCTCTACTTATATAGGCCCTGGTCCTCTTCCCAAATATCAAGCGGGAATGGAGCCAACAATGGCGGGCAAATTTTAAGGGGGACAGCTAGTACAAGCTATCCTGACAAAAGCGGTCTTCGCCTGCGAAAAGCTCTGGGGTGATGCCATCTTGGGCTCCATGATGACCTCCGCCTTGCCGTCCTCGTGGTCTTGGTCTCGTTGCACCAATATTTCAACCTTTGCATGATGCCTTGGTACTCTTTGCCTGCGATTGCCTCCTTAGCACCAAAGAGGAAATGGGGACGCTGCGCGCACTGGCGCCCGCCTGGTGCCGTTCGTCATGGATCACGTCATGAGAGTCTCGTGAGGTTTGCCCCACCTTGATATCTCCGCTCCTTGTGAGCCTGGCTGGCTAGGCCACTCCAGAGGAGGTCTTGCATCGTCCGCCTCGTGAGGCTTGGACCCTCGCGAGGGTCTTGGGTGCCTCGTTAATGAAGTTGGGCCGTACGGCCTGCTGCTTAGCCACGCCGTGGGCCGCAGGCAGGCAAGTCTGGGGACCCTGTTCCTAACGCCTGAGAGCCCCAGGCCCAAGGTGCACTCGGGCTTGGCCGGGCGGCCAAGGGTCAAGTTCGAGCACATGGGCCCCAAAAGCCTGCGGCCTCAGTCGAAGCATGGCGGTTGATTGGATGTGGGCGTCTCCACTTCCCCACGCTGCCTTTGAATCTGCCTTGCTATGCGGCCCCCGCGGCCTACACAGTTATCCCTCCGCCTCTTGCGCCTTGCTCCCCCAATTCCTCTGCTTCCTTGCGGCTCTGCTTCTCCTCCCCAATTTGACTCGCGCTTCGCCTGCTCCATAGCCATGGCACCTAAGCAAGTCGAGAAGGGGAAGAGTCCTCTGGCTCTTCCAGCTGTGCCTCTGTCCTTTGCGCCAGCGCTCGACCGGTCTCGGGTGCTCAACGACGAGGCCATGGACAAGGTGCACCCAATGCTTGCTTCCAGCTTCAATGAGTGGGGGGAGACGGTGGCTTGGCCCGCGTCTCGCACTCACTCGGCCCGGACTGTCACCGAGGTCCCAATCTTCATAGATGCCCTCTGGGCCGGCCTGATTCCTCCCTTCTCCACCTTGTTCAATGCTGTGCTCGAGCAATATCAGATCCACATGCTGCATCTCGATCCTCAGTACGTGACTCTCCTTGCTGTATTTGCCTTCGTGTGCGAAGCCATGGTGGGCATCGCTCCTTCGGTGGCTCTCCTCCGTCACTTCTTCTCATTGCATCTGACCGACCCCCAGCAATGCTCGGGGTGCGTGAGCTTCCAGGCCGTGGCTGCGACATCATGCGAGGGGATTGATTTCGAGCTTCCTTCATCCACGAGCGAATTCCGGACACGATGGGTGTTCGTCGATGCCGGTGTACTCAGTCCTCTGCTTCAGGCTCCGTCGGGGCCCGTTGTTCCCAACCCCGGTTGGGGCCATCAACGGCTCGCGAGCCCCGGCCTTGCTCGTGTCTGGATTAGGTTGAAGTTGTTGAAGGATCGCGGTGTAACTGCACCGATGGTGGTGAAGGAATTCGTCCGGCGCCGGGTTCCTCTGCTTCAGCGCCATTTTCGCCCAATGTGGACCTTGCTCAGCATCCAGGACCACATGAGGTTCCAGGAGTCCGGGCTCCTCCTTGGGACGCGGGGGACGGTGCTCAAGGTCCTGACGGGTGTCTCTCTGCTGGCTGAGATGCCCAGGAATAGTTGCCTGCTGTACCGCTGCGAGAATAAGGATGAATTTGTAAAGGTCATGCCTCTCTTTGATGAATGGGGGCTACGACCAGTCGGCCTTGTCGGCGTTCTAGGAACGGGGGTCCCCAGACTTGCCTGCCTGCGGCCGGCGGCGTGGCTCGAAGGAGGCCCAGCACGCCCATCTTCATCAACGAAGCTCAAGACCCTCGCGAGGGGCAAGCCTCATGGGCGGACGACAAGGAGCTTCCTCGAGCACGGCCTCGTCAGGCTGGCTCATGAGGAGGCGGAGAGTTCAAGGCAGGGTACCTCGCGAGGTGCCCATGACGCAAGCCATGACGCACCAAGGGCGCCGGTCGGCGCCAGCCCATGCGATGTCCTCCTTTCCTCTTTGGTGCAAAGGAGCAAGCGCAGCGAGAGCCTCAAGCAAAGGCATCCGTTTCGGTGCAACAAGACCAAGACCAGCCCAACGGCTGGAAGGGAGTCATTGTGGAGCCCAAGCAGGCGTCATCACCAGAGCCTTTGGTAGGTGGGGACCAACTTTAGTCAGGATAAGTGTACCCGCTGTTCCCCTTCAAAATGGCCAATTGTTGGCGCCCTTCCCGCTCAATATTTGGGTAGAGGCCTAGGGCCCTCGCCTATAAATAGGAGTAGCCACCCCCAGGGCGGAGGGATCAAGGGGGACCGATCAGACCGGAATCCTCATCAAGAAACCAGTAGCTAGAGCGACTGAATACCACCTAGCAGTCCATCACACCCGCCAAGAACAGACCCTCACGAGGCTGTTCTTCCTTGTATTTTTCCTCATCAGCCCAAGAGGCAATCCACCACACCACACACTGGAGTAGGGTATTACACCACAATGGTGGCCCGAACCAGTATAAATCTCGTGTCTCTTGCGCTGTTCCGTTTAGTAGTTTAGGTCCCAGCGATTCGGAGAGGTGCGAGACGGTGGAGGGTTGGATCTCCGCGCGCACCCCAGTGTTCGAACCTCAAGGGTCTGCCGGAACCCGAAATCCGACATTTGGCGTGCTGTAGGTGCGCGGAATCTGCCTTCGTTGCCTCGTTCTTCCCGACCACCGCAACCATGTTCGACGCCTGTCGGGCCAGCGCTGAAGCGCCGAGCGCCCTCGCCTCCCATGTCGCCCGACAGCTCCGTCGGCGGGCGCCCTCGTCGTTCCCGTCACACCGTCAACGCCGCCACCGGCCCGGCGGGAACGAGCAGCAAGCATCGCCCCAAAGACCGTCCATGAGGCGGGACGGCCGCACCACCACTCTTCGCCACCCCGCTGGTTCTTCGTCACGCGTGCTTCGCGCGCCATGGAGGCCGGGCTGCACTCATCGCGCAAGCGAAGCTCTGCGCTACCGCCCGCCGACGACGTTTATGAAGAATGGCTCGACCGAAGTCGCCGAGCTCGTCCGTGCTGCAGAGGCGCCCGCACCGCCCGTCTCTCGCACCGCACCCGCCTGTGGCGATAAACTCCCGGGCGCCTCGGCCGCCTCCTCCTCAAGAAGGCGCCGCCCCAAAGCGCGCGGCCTGGCGGAACCGCCCGCCAGCGCCAGTAGCGACAAGAGCAGAGCTATCAAGAAGTTCTCGCCCACGAAGCTGCCCAGCGCTCCCGCTCCAAAGACGTCAGACCTGCGCTGCCCCAGCCACGGCGCAAGGAGGCCCGCAAGACCAAGCTCTCGTCATCCGAGGCCCCCATGCCACGGGCGGGCTGCCGCGCTTCACCTCCGAGCTGCGCAGCGTCGCGGGCCCGCCAAGTTCAAGCCAGACCTGCCTCCTCGCCACGACGGCACACGGTGACCCTACGGAGTTTCTCCAGCTCTCGAGCTGGGCATCGAGGCTGCCAACGGGATGAAAAGGTCATGGCGAACTGGTTTCCCATGGCGCCAAGGACGGATTCCGCACTGGCTCCCTGAATCCGCCCTGTGCACGATCTCTTCTCAGGCCGAGATGCGCACCCGCTTCATCGCCAACTTCTGTGGTACTCGCGACCGCCACCCGCCGTGAGCGACATGCGCCGAATGAAGCAAAGAGCTGTGGAAACCCTGCAAAAGTACATCCAGCGCTTCAACAACGCTACTCAAGATCCCTGTGGTGACGGAGGAGGTCATCATCTCTGCCTTCTCCGACGGCGCGGCGCGACGTCAAGATGAAGGAGGCTGGCGATGCATGAAGATCTGTGCACCTCCTGAGCTGTTCAACTTGGCGACCAAGTGCGCCAGGCTGAGGAGGCGCCTCTCCCTCCTCGAGCTGCCTGCCGGATCCCCAAGAAAAGAAGTCCAAGGCCAAGGACGTGAAGCGCAGGGGCTGCCGTACTCATGGCCGAACCGCACACCAAGCGAGGCGTGGATCAGCCCGAGTCCTCCAAGGGCGATCGGATGCTGCGTGTACCACAACCTCCACACCCACAACACCAATGAATGCCAAGAGCTCCGGGTCCGGCGCGAAGGAAGGGTCGGCAGACGCCTCGAAAGCGCAGCGACCGGGCTACGGCCGAGGAGGAGGAAGGAATGCAGGACGCTGGGAAGACCGCGGCCCGCGCCAAGGGTGGCGCGGTCAACCTCGTGAGGACCGTTGGCAAGACGCGCCTCGCGAGGGAGGCTGGAGGGATCAGCCTCGCGAGATCGCCTGCAGGGGAACGCAGCCTCCCTCCGCCGCCGCAGCCAAGGAGAAATGAGGACCGCCATCGGGACGAGGGGCTGGGGCTTCCAGAACGCGCGGCGATCGCTTTGCATCCCGGGCGGAGCTCAAGCCCAGCCGTCTCAGCAGCATCTTCAAGCAGTTCGCCCGCAAAGTGAATGCAGTCCTCCCCCAAGCTCGAGGCGCGCGCCCTCTTAGGTGGTCGGCGGCGCCATCACGCTCAGCTCAGCGGATCAGCTCAAGCGCGCCACAGCCGGAGTTCTCCGATGCTTTGTTCCCCAATCATCGACAACGTGCTGGTCACCAAGACCCTCATCGACGGCGGGCAGGACTCAACGCCCCGTCCATGGAAACATTCAACAATCTTCAAGTGCCTATACGGCTTCAGCCAACCAAGCCTTTCTCCGAGTCACCGACGGCTCCACGGTCCCGATCGGGCAGGTCCGCCTTCATGTCACCTTCGGGCTCGTGGACAACTACCACACCGAGCTCATCGACTTCGACGTCGCCCACATTCGCTTGCCAGACAACGCCATCCTCGGGTACCGTGGCCAAATTCATGGCCAGAACTCCACCATGGCTACAACGTCCTCAAGATGCCAGAAGCGGCGGGTCATCATGGTGCCTCGCGAGAGAGAGACGCAGATGTGCCCCTGGAGCGAGCCTTTCAGGCCACATCGCTAGAAGACCCAGATCACAGCAGCAGGAGGCCTCCCGAGGCCGCACCCAAGAAGAAGAAGACATCAACCGGCCCGGCTCCTCTAGAGGCAGGCCCCTCAGGGCCCGCCCCGGGCCAGGGGGAGCCTCCTTCCATCGCATAGGAAAGCGCGCCCGGTGCCCTCCTCAGGCCGGGCTCGGGAGCTCTCCCCTGGAGGGCCACCGACCTCGCCAAGGTCACGAGGGAGGCGCTTGGGCACCACGTGGAGGCGTGCTCCGAAGCACGTTTCCGCAAGCAGGAGCAAGGCAAGGAGGGTCGAACCCTCAGGAGTTCGTCAGCAAGGCCATTCAGGAGCTACAGGAGTCAAGGGTCATGAGGAGCAGCCGCCGCCTACTCGCTGTGGCCCCCCATCCAGCGAGGATGGTGGGCTGCGCGTCTGCATCGACATACCAGGCTCAATCGAGCAGCGCCTCAAGAGCGCCTGCCCTCGCGAGTGGGACGTTGTGAGGGCCCGCCCACAGCTACGCGGCGCATGCCTCACGGCCTGCCAAACGCGGTTGCCGCACCAAAGATCTCATGAGGGCCATCCCGAGGCTCGAGAGGTCGCACGCCTGCAGCCCCGGCAGAGATGGAGATGGCCCCGAGGAGCCGCGGCGCCCGGATCCTCCCGAGGCCCCGGCTGGGGGCTCGTGAGGATCGGCCCCGCTGCCCACCGAGTCTGCTGCACCAACACCCCTTCGTCCCCAACATCACCAGTGATATCTTTAAGTTTTATTTCTACTGGGAGCGCCTTCAGGTCAGATTATTCCCTGTGCCGCGTGGGTCCGCCCCTGCATGCATGTATCCCTTTATTTCATGTCATTAGCCTATCTGTTGGGGGCGCCTCGGGCCGCATCATCCCCAAGCCGCCGGGCCTGTCCCAAATGCATGTATCCTTCTTATGTTTTCCTTAGGATTATGCTCTCGCTCCACCATGCTTGTTATTTGGTGCCTTTTCCGGGTGACGGAATCTTGCACGTTAAAGGGGGTGCCCGAGCATCGCGACTCAGTGGCTCCTACCGCTCTCCGCCCTCACCCTCCTGGTCTTATCCATGGCATCGCGACCTGGCTTGCCAACGACGGCCGAGACCAGCCCGAGAGCCGGACCCGAGGACGTGAGTTTCATCATCTAACCCAGCTTATGCTGCGTTAAAGGGGGTGCTTGAGCATCGCGACTCAGTGGCTCCTACCGCTCTCCGCCCTCACCCTCTGGTCTTGTCCATGGCATCGCGACTGGCTTGCCGCCGACGGCCGAGACCAGCCCGAGAGCCGGACCCGAGGACGAGAGTTTCGTTGTCTAACCCAGCTTAGCGCTGCTAAAGGGGGGGTGCCCGAGCATCGCGACTCGGGGCTCCTACCGCCTCCGCCCTCACCCTCTGGTCTTGTCCATGGCATCGCGACCTGGCTTGCCGCCGACGGCCGAGACCAGCCCGAGAGCCGGACCAAGACGAGAGCACCGCATCCGCCAAATTTGCAGGAACACACTCAAGATAAGGCCCAGAGCCAGGCGCAACCCGCCTTGAGGTAGGGCCCCGTGAGCCCTGCGCTGGCTCACGGGTGCCCCCACACACCTCGCGAGGCCTCTCGCGCCTTTCCCAAGCAACTAATGGCAGAACTAACGATCGCCACGGCGAGCTCTTGTTCCTTTTGTGGTGAACCTGCAGGTCCATCCAAGGAGCACGAAACGACCTCGCCACGCAATCTCTCGCCGGCCAAGGCACGGACCTAGCGCCGCACCAGGAAGCATTGTCCTGACCCTCGAGATAAGTCACCCTCCGGACACACTAGTTAACGCAACACCATCCCCACACTCAATGCAACCCCGTGTTAGCAACGTCGCTCTCCTTTCTCACTGAATGATGGCTGCTTGAGCGCCAAGGGGGACCCCCTGAGCATCACGACTCAGGGGCTCTTACCGGAACTCGGGCCGCTCACCTCCTGGCCTTGACCACGGCATCGCGACCTGGCATACCAGCAACGACTGAAGCCGCCTTGGGACTGGGACCTGTCGGTGCAGAGCATCAGGCCCTCGTGAGGACTGAAAGGAGGAAACTGAGCTAGAACGAAATGAGCATCTCGCACTGCTTCATAAAAATGATTATATTGACGGACGGAGCTACAAACATCTTACAAGCCCCCGCGGGGTATATTCTTGGCTCTTCGCAGGAGCAAAAGGCGGGCATCCTAAGGAATCCTAACTACAGGGGCGTCGCGGCAGATGCCATCATCAACAGTGGGCCACCCGGTCCGGCGCCAACCCCATCCAGATCAGGGGCGGTGGCGACCGACGAGCCCGCCCTGCTCGGAGTGGCGCAGGCTCGAGGCTCAGAGCTATCGCCGCTCGTCTCCGGCGTCGCGAAGAGCTCGGCGGAGTCGCTGGATCCTCCGGCGCCCTCTTCGCCTGAGGAGCGGCCAAGGGGGCGGTCGGCCGACCTCTGTCTCACCACAGCAGGGCCCCAACCACCTCTCCCGGGGCAGCACTCCAGCCGACGACCCTCCGTGTCGAAGACCTTGAAGGACACCACCGAAGCACCATCGTACTCCAGGTGGATCGTGAGGGCGCCCCTCGTCCTGCAGACACGGGCGACCTCGCCCCAGCCTCGAGTCATGAAGACCTCGCCCGGGGCAACTACCGCGACCTCTGCCCCAGTCACGAGGGTGCCGCAACCCGGCGTGTTGCAGCCGAGTCCTGTGGGGTTCCTTCGCCGGACGACGGAGGCAAAGAAAGAAGGAATACGAATCCAAGATTTAGGAGGCGTGGCGGCGCGAAGCACGAACTCCCGGTAGGAGCCCTCGGCATGGACTCCAGGGGGGAAGACGCACACTTTCGTGACCCGCCGGCGTCGTCGGCGGCGCCGCTCGTGGCGCCCGGCGTTGCCTCCTTCAGAGCCGCAAATCTGCGCGTACAAGGGAAGAGAGAACCCTGGTGGCGGCCGCTCGCACCAGGGCATGGGCGCCTCCTGGCGAGCGCTCTTGCCTTGACACCAGAGGGCAAGCCGCTTCTTTGGGGGGAGCAGGTCAGGATCCTCTTGAGGAGCCTTTCCCTTCTCTTCCATGGAGAACCGACGGATCGGAGCCATGGCAAGCAGACGAAACGAGGAGGAGGAGAAGTAGAAGGATAGACTGGAAGGGCGCGCGCCGCTCCGTACTTATAGCCGACGATGGCCAACCGTCGGCCTCCACGATCACCGGTAATCATGACCGACTCTGCATGCAGGGACTTGTCGAACCTGGGTGGTTACCGAGGCATCGTGGGGAGCAAAGGCGACGCGCCCAATCAACCGCCACGTGGCGCCCAAGGCCGCAGCTGTTAGGGCTCATGACGCCAGACTTGCCCTTTCGCCTCTGCGCGGCCAAGTTCGGGTGCGCCATGGGCCCGGGGGCTACTGTCGCCGTTCTGGGAACGGGTGTCCCCAGACTTGCCTGCCTGCGGCCGGCGGCGTGGCTTGAAGGAGGCCCATCACGGCCCATCTTCATCAACGCAAGCTCAAGACCTCGCGAGGGGCAAGCCTGCTGGGCGGACGACAAGGAGCTTCCTCGTGCACGGCCTCGCAGCTGGCTCATGAGGAGGTGGAGAGTTCAAGGCAGGGTACCTCGCGAGGTGCCCATGACGCAAGCCATGACGCACCAAGGGTGCGGTCAGGCGCGCCAGCCACAAGAGGTCCTCCTTTCCACTTTGGTGCAAGGGAGCAAGCAAGCGAGAGCATCAAGCAAAGGCATCCGCTTGTGCAACAAGACCAAGAACAGCCCAACGGCTGGAAGGGAGTCATGTGGTGCCCAAGCGCCATCACGAGCCTTTGGCGGCGAGGACCAACTTTAGTCAGGATAAGTGTACCCACTTCCCCTTCAAATGGCCAATTGTTGGCGCCTTCCCGCCAATATTTGGGAAGAGGCCCAGGGCCCTCGCCTATAAATAGGAGTAGCCACCCCCAGGGCGGAGGGATCAAGGGGGACCGATCAGACCGGAATCCTCATCAAGAAACCAGTAGCTAGAGCGACTGAACACCACCTAGCAGTCCATCGCACCCGCCAAGAACAGACCCTCACGAGGCTGTTCTTCCTTGTATTGTTCCTCATCAGCCCAAGAGGCAATCCACCACACCACACTTTGGAGTAGGGTATTACACCACAATGGTGGCCCAACCAAGATAAATCTCGTGTCTCTTGCGCTGTTCCGTTTAGTAGTTTAGGTCCCAGCGATTCGGCGAGGTGCGAGACGGTGGAGGGTTGGATCTCCGCGTGCACCCCAGTGTTCGAACCTCAAGGGTCTGCCGGAACCCGGAATCCGACAGGCCTGGAAGGGCCTCGGGAGAACCCCGTCGTCGAGTTTCCCTTCCTTACCCCTGACGCTGAGCTCGCCCTAAGTAACGGTGCAGGTGGGCGAGCTCAGGAGGATGCCGGCGACTCGAATGCTGTGGAGCACGTGCCGGGTGGTGATCCTGGGGCATCATCCTCAGGAGCTTGCCACTCTCCTCCTGAGGCGTCGGTTGCTGAGGAGGCGCCGCATGCGACTCCCAAGGCCAAGGCCCAGGAGCCCCGGGAGGTCGTGGCGAAACGGTGCCTGGCTATGCGCCGCAGCCGAGCACCCCTGAAGATATTCTCCCTAGCTCTTCTTTGGTCTCGCTGCGCATCAGCCGTCACGTCCAGCGTTTGGTTCATCTTTGTGTGGACTTCGAGGAGCTCCGGAAGAGGAAAGGATCCCCCAGCGGCAACAACATCTTCGGACCGCTGAAGCGGAGGAAGTACATCGCCATTGACGTGTAAGTATCGCGCGGTTGTGGCTTTTCGTGTGCTGCTTTCTTCTTCTAACGCTGGTCTTTTAGGGACCCTCCACTGAGGCTGCTGAGCCTCCTGAGAATTGGCCTCTTTCTTCCTTAATTCTCCCGTCAACCTCGAGCACTGCGAGTCAACTGATTGCCCCTGGGGCAGAGTTGGTTGAAGGGGCAATCTTGCCTTCCTGGCGTGCTGATCCTGCGGCCTCATCACCCCTCTCCCTTGGCCTGGCATGGGGCTTGGCAGGCATGCCCAAGGCTCCCCTGCTGATCTTTGATGGCAACTTGGTGGCTTCGATCCTCGGCTCCCCTTCGAGCAGTGAGCCACGGCCAGTTGGGCTCCTCGCGAGGACCGGCTGATGTCGGGTGCGGCGCTAGCCCCCAGCCCCCTGCCGAGGGGTGGCGCGTCGCCTGACGCCCCGCCCGCAGCCCCCGAGGCAGAGGACGAAGAAAACCGGGCATTCGAGCGCGAGCGCGGGCGGAGCATGGTTCGCCATGGGCTCTTCCAAGAGGCGATGACCGCGATGAGCCGGCTCGGTGGAGAGCTCGCGAGTGTCGATTCGCGTCTTGAGGCCGAGGGTCTCCGGCTGGCGGAGGAGCGGCGCAAGCTAAAGGTGGCCATCAACCTCGGCCGCTATCAGCGTGATCTTGAGAACGCGAAGGCTGAGGCGTCTCTCAAGGCCTCCTACGAAGCCCGCTCACGAGCCTTGGAAGAGGCTCGCGAGGCTGATCGCTGCCGCGAGGCTGCGGAGAAGCGCGCTTGGGAGCTCCAGACCTGGAGCGCATCTCTTGAGCAGCAGGTGGAGGCGCGCAGGGCCGCTCTTGCGTTGCTGAGGGGGACGCCCGCGGAGGAAGAGGAGGTCCGGAAGCATGAGGAGGCACTGGCCCTGGAGGCCATGGAGCGTAACCGCGAGCTCGAGAAGCTGGAGACGAGGGAGCGTCAAATCGCCCAAGCAGAAGACGCCGTTGGGGCTCGCGAGGCTGGAGTTGAGGAGGAGGTGAACCGCCGGGTGGCCGAGGTTCAAGCGGACCTGGAGGGTAGGTATGACCTGAGGCTGAAGCTCACGGGCGTGGAAGATGATGGCAGGGCCGCTGCCCTCAGGCCCAGGTTGGACGAGGCTGAGAGGCGTGGGGAAGCCACGACTGCCGCCCTGGTCACGGCGCAGGCGGACTTGGCCTCCGCCCGCACCGAGCTGCGTTCCCTCCGGAGGCGGGTTGATGATGCAGAGGTCGTCGCGAGGCAGAACACGGATGAGGTGCTCCAGCGCTGAACGCTGGAGCGGGAGCATGCCCCCATGCTTCAGGATCTCCGGAACAGGGCCAATATCGCCCTGGGCCATATTTGCGATGTGGAGGCGCCGACTCCTCACTCAGATGATTATGCCAGCCATGTCACAACCCTAGATTTGCTTGTAACTAGTTGCATGAAAGCATTCATGTCATCATGTTTAAATTTAATAATTTGAAATGGGGATTAATAAACCCTAGCACAAATGCAGTTCAAATAGGTTCAACCAAAATATTTTCAATGACCTCAAAATATCCTTTTAAAATGTTCATGATTTATGGAAAAAGGTGAAAGCCTCTACCAGAGATGATGCATATTTTTCCAGGACATTTTGGTCATTGAATTAAATCATTATGGTATTTGAGTTGGAGTATAAAAGTTACCATTAAATATTGGTTGCTTCAAATATTCTGAAATTTATTGTGTGGTTTGAAAATAATTCAAATATTCCTCACAAAAATTTACAGAATCAACCAAAGTGTTTTGGTTGGTATTTTATTTGCAAACATAAAGCAGAAAATTAGAAAACAGAAATAAAATAAAGAGAGAGAGAGAGAGAGAAGGACTAACCTGGGGCTTACCTGACGCCCACTTACCTGGTGGCCCAGCAGAATCAGCCCAGCCCACCAAGGGCGCCTTGGTCTTCTTCCACCTCTGCCAGTAGGCAGAGGCGTGTCGACACACGCGCAATCGCCGTGGCCTCCTCCCTGCCTGCCTCACGCCCTCGAGGCCCTTCCAGCTCCACGGATACGGCCACGCACCCCCCAGGCCCTCCCACTCTCTCCCCGAGCTCCTCTCCTCCTCTGGCTCCCTCGCACGCTACCACCGAGCACCATCGCCGCTGCCGACGAACACCACCGTGGCCATCGCCTCTCCCTCGTCCCCTCGAGCAGTCCAAAAGCTCTGCTGCATCTTCCTCGACCTTCTCCACCGAGCTACACGACGCCGGAGGCCCTGCTTCACCGTCCAAGTCGTCGTCTTCAACCTTTGGCCGCCCAGATCTCCGGCGACCCTGCGCTGCCTCCGACGCTTCCCCGGCCTCGCCACCGCCTCGGATGGATCCGCTGTGAGCCCCTGCTGCTTCTCTTGTGCTCGCCCCCTCCGTTCTGACCCCTAGCTCCATTTCCCATCGCGTTCGAAAGCTTCTCGCCGCCGGCCATGGTGTAGCCGTGGCCATAGCCGCGCACGCTCACAACGGAGCACCTCACCATGCTCAGAAAGCCCCCAGGAGCCCAACACACACACCAGCTCCCCCTCCCCCACACCACAACGCCAAAGCCGCAGTGCGTAACTCCGCCGCCATGAAATGCTCGCCGCCGTCAACTCCGCCATCCCAGTTGCTGCCGCCACCACCACTAGATGCGCGAGTCTCCCAGCTTGCCGTAGCCGCAAACCACGAGCAAAATGATGCTCTGTAGCACCGTCTGAAACAACGCCGGTGAGCCACCGCCACGAGATGTGGTCACCGCGGTGAACGCTGTCACGACGTGGCGGGTTAAGTAAGCACTAATCACACCCCGAAGTCAGCGGCGGTGGGTCCCACAGGTTAATTAACCGGCTAACAAAATACTTAGTCTTAATTTAACAGGATGGACCCCACCCACTAGTTTGACCTTGCCACCTCAGCGTTGACCTGGCCCCACTGGTCAGCCTCTGCTAGTGACGCTGTTACACTAACATGCGGGGCCCACATTTCAGGTTTGACCTGGACCCGGTCTGTTGACCTGCTGAGGTCAGCATGATGCAGTGCTGACGCAGTAATGCAATTTTCTGGATTTATTCTTATTCAGGAAATTCCAGAAAATGCCCTAAACTTCTAAAAAATCATAGAAATTAATCTGTAACTCCAAATGAAATAAGTTATATATGAAAAATGATCAGAAAAATCCAATCTATCCATCTGCACTGGTTTGATGCATGTTTAAGCAACTTAAACCTGCTGTTTATATGTAACGCCCCCGATGCGGCTATATCTCCCACGTGTCGAGGCACGACTTAGAGGCATAACCGCATTGAAAGCAATGTCGCAAGTGAGGTAATCTTCACACAACCCATGTAATAATTTAAGGGAGAAAGGTACATAGTTGGCTTACAATCGCCACGTCACACAGTACATAATTAAACATACATCATTCAGAGTACACTCAAGGTCCGACTACGGAACCAAAATAAAGAAGTTACCCCACAAGCTAACACGGATCCCCGAATCGTCCCAACTGGGCACCACTCTCGATCATCTGGAAACGAACATAGTAACGACCACGTTCCTCGTCGAACTCCCACTTGAGCTCGGTGGAATCATACTGACCGGCCTCATCGGAACACTCGCAACTGTTTGGAAGTATCTCGTGAGCCACGGGACTCGACAATCTCACACCCGCGAGATCAAGACTATTTAAGCTTTAGGGAGGACATGGTAGTAAAATTGAGCTGCAGCAAGCGACTAGCAAATATGGTGGCTACGACGCAAAAGAGAGCGAGAAGAGAAGCAAAGCACGGTCGAGAAACTAGTATTGATCAAGAAGTGATCTGAACTACTTACGCCGACATAACTCCAACATCGTGTTCACTTCCGGACTCCACGAGAAGAGACCATCACAGTTACACCGTTGAGGTGTATTTTATTGAGGTCAACTTTGGGTTATCTACAACCGGACATTAACAAATTCCCATCTGCCTCATAACCGCGGGCACGGCTTTCGAAAGATATTACCCTGCAGGGGTGTCCCAACTTAGCCCATTATAAGCTCTCACGGTCAACGAAGGATTATTCCTTCTACCGGAAGACCCGATCAATCTCGGAATCCCGGACTACAAGACATTTCGACAAAGCAATAAAACAAGACCAGCAAGACCACCCGATTGTGCCAACAAATCCCGATAGGAGCTGCACATATCTCGTTCTCGTGGCACACCGGATAAGCTAAGCGTCAGAACCGACGTAATCCATGTTGCCAAGGAATGGTCCAGACGGTGCTCTAGTTTGGACCAACGCCGGAGGAGCACCGCCCGGGGTTTAAAATAAGATGACCCTCGGGCTCGCGAAACCCGGGGAAAAGGCTTAGGTGGCAAATGGTAAAACCAATGTTGGGCCTTCTTTGGAGGAGTCTTATTCAAAGCGAACTGTCAAGGGGTCCCATAAATCACCCAACCGTAAGGAACGCAAAATCAAGGAACATAACACGGTATGACGGAAACTAGGGTGGCAAGAGTGGAACAAAACACTGCATAAGGCCGAGCCTTCCACCCTTTACCAAGTATATAGATGTGTTAAACATAGCAGATATATATATATTGTGATATCCCCAACAAGTAAACATGTTCCAAAGAGGAACAACATCTCCATGTTCCAACAAGGAACAAATTCCAGCTTCACCTGCAACTAACAACGCTATAAGAGGGGCTGAGCGAAGCGGTAACATAGCCAATCAACGGTTTGCTAGGAAGGGATGGTTAGAGGCTGACATGGCAATATGGGTGGCATGACATAGCAAGTGGTAGGCATCGCAGCATAGGCATAGCAAAAGAGCGAGCAACTAGCATAGCAAAGATAGAAGTGATTTCGAGGGTATGATCATCTTGCCTGCAATGTTCTCAGAGTTGTCGAAAGTCTGATCCTCGAAAACGTTCTCAACAGGTTCCTCGTTCACGTACTCGTCTCCCGGCTCTACCCAAAACAACAACACAAACAAGGAGCCACAATAAATCACGATGCAATGCACAAACAACATAATGCAACATGACATGATATGCATGATGTGATATGCAATGCATAAGTGCACTCCGGAAGGTAAATGGAAAACCAGGCATCATCTTGGCAAACCAAGCATGCCATCGGAAAGATGAGAGGATTTCGGGAGAAATCGATATAGAGATCACCGGAAACGGATGCACGGATTGGATAAGACGGGCAAAACAAGAATGGTGAGAAACCTACGATAACATCATGTTGAACAAGCCATGCATGTGTGCAAATTACCTCATAGCACAAATCAATTAAATATGCCCATCATAAAACAACACCTAATGATGATGCAAAAAGACATGAACACAAACTTGCCCAAATGCAAAAACCAATGACACCACTGAGTTGGTGGGATTTTTCTACCCCAAAAACATATATAATATGTTAGGGTTGCATTAGGGAAAACATCACAAAAACAATAAGTAAAAACCTGCCTAATATGGAAGTAGACAGAATAGGCAATTTCCAGATTTGGAAATGTCCAGATTTGGACATGCCTAAAACAGAAATGGTACAAGGCTGTAAATGGAAAGAAAAATAAAATAAGCCTGGAGGAGGGTGCTGAGAGGCTGACATGGGTGACCCATTGTCATAGAGGCGAGCTTAACTGTGTTAAAAGGGGGGAGAAAAGAGCCCTGTGGGGATTGAACCCGGTCTCCCGGTGGAATCCTTCCCTGTTACCACTGGAGGCTGCGGCGGGCGTCGACAGAGGAAGGGCTCGACCTGATCTCTGCTGCTGCAGAGGAGAAGCACCAAGGAAAACGAAAATACTTGAGAGAGAAAAAGGGGGAGGGCGCTGGGGTTCGAACCTGTGTCGCCATGTGGAAGAGCGGGCAGACGACCAGCTCGGCTAGGGAAGGGAGTTCGTTAGGATCCGGGTCGCTGTCTACTTAACCAACTAACATGCCCCGATCTGAAAGCAGAGACAGCCAACGACGACGCCGGCGAGGCAACGGCGGCTCCAGGGGGGTCCTGCGCCCTCGAACACGACGGGTGCGCGCGGGAAGACACCACTGAGATGAAGGGACGAACCCGAGAAGAAGAACGCGGCAACTACGCGCGGAGGCACTACTCTGAACTCCAAAAGCTCGAACATGCCGGAGCACGGTGAGCGCGACAAAGGCACGGCCGGACCCTACACTACGGTGAGCTAACGGCGACAGGGAGGAGCAGGGAGGAAGAGGGGGTATACCTCCTTACCCTAGGACACGGAAACGGCGATGGAGACGGGCTGACGGCGACGAGCTCGACCTCTGAACCTCGCCGGGAACTCTGACCGAGAGGAAGATAAGGCAGTGGCGTCGGTGTACTTGGCGAATCGGGCCTCCGTAGTCGACGTCGTGGTCGTAGACGACGACGAGGAAGAAGATGGACAAGGGCCGCCGGGTCGTGGTGGCCGGAGAGCGCGCCGGCGACGGAGACGGGCTCCCAGATGCGCTCGGGTCCGAGCGGGGGCGGCGAACTTGGGTGGATTCTCACCTGGCGGCGGCGGCGAGAGGGAGAGGGGAACCCTAGCGCTCGATTTGACGCGGAGGGGGATAAGAAGGGGGGCTAGGGCGACGGGACCGTGCTCGTGCTCTCCGAGCTCGGGGTCCCCATGGCGCTGCGAGAGGAGAGGGAAAGGTGGGTGGCGCACGAGGGCGGTCGCTGCCAGGCGGGGCCGAAGCTGCCACGTGGTCGGGATCCATCGGGGGTAAGAGCGGGCGCGGGTGAGCGAAGGCAGGAGGAGAGGAAAGCGTGCGGGCTGCTGCGCCTCACTGGGCTGCGTGGCTGCTGGGGAGAGTTGGGCCGGCTCGGGAGGCCGGGGTCCAGGTAGAGAGGGGGCTAGCTGGGCTGCCCTGCTGCTGCTGCTCTCTTCCTCTCTCTTTCCTTTTTCTAAAATAAAAGGGAAGAGAAAAAGAAGTACAGGGAGAAAAGAAAAGATTTAGAGTGAAAGGAAAATATCCCCACACTCCTGGAATTCTCCTCTATTTAAATAAATTGAAATGGACATTTTTAAAGGTAGAAAAATAATGCAAGTTTGGAATTGCTTCAAACTTGAGCCATTTTTGAACCTAACCATAACAACTTCAAATGAGGGGATTTTAGGGCAGAGAGGTTTAGTGCAACAAGCAAGATTTTTAGGGAGGAGATGAACATTAATTGAGAGAGGGAAAAAATATGGCATTAGAAAAAGAAAGAAGTAGAGGGAAGGAGGGGATGGTAATGCAAGAAGAGAATGAAGCATGCAACCACATGACATGCAAGAGAACACCACATCCACATGACAAGTAAGAGAACACCACATCCACATGACAAGAAGGGAATGCAAAATGACAATAGGCACAAAATGCAATATGGCAAAAGGAGCAAACAAAGAAAAAGAAAACCCACATGACCAAAACAACAAGAGGCCAAGCATGACAAGAACCCACAAGAATAGGATGAGGCCAAATTGATATATTGCCCAAAAAGGGGAAGTTTACATCCAGGGTGTTACAACACTCCACCACTACAAGAGGATCTCGTCCCGAGATCTAGGACTGAAAGAACTCCGGATACTCGAGCGGAGGTGATCCTCGCGCCCCGTGTAGCTTCTCGTCGGAATGGTGTGACCACTTCACTTTCAGGAATTTGATTGACTTGTTGCGAGTCTTGCGCTCGGTTTCTTCAAGAATAGCAACGGGGTGCTCACGATAAGAGAGATCTTCTTGAAGGTCAATCTCTTCGAAGTTGATAGTGCGTTCAGGAGTCTTGAAGCACTTGCGAAGCTGTGACACGTGAAACACATCGTGCACATTTGCAAAGTTGGATGGAAGCTCAAGTTGATAGGCGAGATCGCCTCTTTTCCCAATGATCTTGAAAGGACCCACGTATCTAGGGGCAAGCTTCCCTTTGATACCGAAGCGACGAGTACCTTTCATTGGAGAGACGCGGAGGTAGACATGGTCTCCGATTTCAAAAGTCACATCACGGTGCTTATCATCATAATAGCTCTTCCGCGCGATTATGCGGCTTTGAGATTCTCACGAATGACCTTGCACATTTCTTCCGCATACGTGATCAAGTCATTGCCAAGAAGTTGGCGTTCACTGTCTCGCACCAATTGAGAGGAGTACGGCACTTTCGCCATAGAGAATTTCGAATGGGGCCTTGCCCGAACTCGCTTGGAAGCTGTTGTTGTAGGAGAACTCGGCATATGGAAGACAATCTTCCCACTTCATACCGAAGGAAATGACACAAGCCACGAGCATATCTTCAAGAATTTGATTAACTCGCTCAACTTGGCCACTTGTTTGAGGATGGAAAGCTGTCTTTGAAACGAATGTTGGTGCCCATGGCCTTCGAAAAGACTCCCAAAACTTGGAGGTAAAGATGCTGCCACGGTCAGAAGAGATCACTTGTGGAATGCCGTGCAAGGAGACAATCTGGAGGTGTATAGCTCGCCAACCGAGCTGCAGTGATGGATTCTTTGATAGGAAGAAAATGAGCCACTTTAGTAAGCTTGTCAATGACAACGAAGATAGCATCATTTCCACGCTTGGACTTTGGAAAGCCATCACGAAGTCCATTTCAATATGATCAAACTTCCATTCGGGGATAGCAAGAGGTTGAAGGAGACCAGCTGGTCTTTGGTGTTCTGCTTTCACTCTTCGCAGACATCACACTCATTCACGAATTGAGCAATTTCTCGCTTCATTCGAGTCCACCAATATGACTGCTTGAGGTCATGGTACATCTTCGTACTTCCAGGATGAATGGATAGAAGCGAATTATGAGCCTCGTTCATAATGACTTTTCGCAGATCACCCTTAGGAACCACAATCCGGTCCTCAAAGAACAGAGTGTCTTTGTCATCAACATGGAAGCACTTGTACTTGGAAATGCCCTTGTCGATACCACGTTTCACTTTCTTCACCATGGTATCCAGAAGTTGAGCCTCACGAATCTGATCTTCCAAAGTAGGAGAGACTATGAGGTTGGCAAGAAAGCCTTGAGGAACAACTTGAAGATTCAGCTATGGAAAGATTCACGAGATCCGCTGAAAGGGCTTGAGGATTAGGCATTGCGAGAAGCTTTCCTGCTCAAAGCGTCTGCAATGACATTGGCTTTGCCGGAGTATACTCAATACTTGGGTTGTACTCTTGAATCATTTCGACCCATCGAGTCTGCTCGAGGTTGAGGTTAGGCTGAGTGAAGATGTACTTGAGACTCTTGTGATCAGTGAAAATGTCCACTTTCCTTCCCAACAAGAGATGTCTCCAAGTAATCAAAGCATGAACAACTGCCGCCAACTCAAGATCGTGAGTGGGGTAGTTCTTCTCGTTGGGCTTCAACTGGCGAGAGGTATAAGCCACAACTCTCTTCTCTTGCATTAACACAGCACCGAGACCTTGAAGAGAAGCATCACAGAACACTTCATATGGCTTGGATTCATCAGGAGGAGTCAGAACAGGAGCTGTGACGAGTTTCTCTTTGAGAGTCTTGAAAGCAACGTCACACTCGGGAGACCAGACATACTTCACTTGCTTCTGGAGAAGGTTGGAAAGAGGCTTTGCAATCTTGGAGAAGTTCTCAACAAATCTTCGGCAATAGCTTGCAAGACCAAGAAAGTGCGGAGCTGCTTGACATTCGAGGAGGTTCCCAATTGACAATTGCGGACACCTTCTCGGGATCAACAGCGATGCCCTTGGCAGAGATGATATGACCAAGATAAAGCACTTCATCAAGCCGAATTCACATTTGGAGAACTTAGCATAGAATTGGTACTCTCGAGCTTGTCTAGCACCAATCGCAAATGTTTGGCATGATCCTTCTTATTCTTGGAGAAGACCAAAATATCATCAAGATAGACCAAGACGAATTCATTGGTGTAGGGATTGAATATGAAGTTCATCATCCGAGAGAAAGTTGGAGGAGCATTGACGAGGCGAAAGACATGACGGTATATTCATAAGAACCAAAGCTTGTTCGAATCTTTGTCTTGGGAATATCTTGTTCACGAATGCGAATCGATGATACCCCATACGAAGGTCAAGCTTAGAGAACACCGTAGCACCTTTGAGTTGCTCGAAAAGCTCATTGATGTTGGGAAGTGGATACTTGTTCTTGATTGTCTTCTTATTCAATGGACGGTAATCGACACAAAGTCGGTCCGAGCCATCCTTCTTCGGACAAAAGAACACCACAACCCCAAGGAGATGAACTCGGTCCGATCAAACCCAGACGCTCTTGTTCATCGAGCTGCTTCTTCAATTCCCTCAGCTCATCAGGTCCAAGCTTGTATGGGCGTTTACAAGCGGGTTCGATGTTCGGCTCAAGATCGATAATGAACTCAACCGCCGATGAGGAGGCATACCCGAAGCTCTTACGGAAAGACATCTTGGTACTCACAAACGACTGGAATCTGAGAGATGGCATTCAATTCGCCCTTCTCATTGAGAGAAAACAACCGAATGGTCTCATCTCGAGAGGCATAGATGATCACATCATTAGAAGAATGAGTCAATTGAATTTCCCTGGCAGCACAATCAAGCTGAGCTTTGTGCTGATAAAGCCAGTCCATTCCGAGAATAAGATCAATGTCCGAGTCACCAAGAACAAATGGTTTAGCCAGAAATCTATAATCACCCATCTTGATAGAAACATCCGGAATCCTTGTGGTAGCCCTCATAGAAGAGGCTGGAGAAACAACTCCCAAGGGTTTTTCCAACATTTCCGAAATGAAATCATGCTTTGCAACAAAAGATCTAGACATGAAACAATGCGATGCACCAGTATCAAATAAGACTTTTGCAGGAATATCATTAACTGGAAGATTACCCATGATCACATCAGAAGAATCCTCTGCTTGAGCTGCATTCATCATGTTCACCTTGCAGACTTTGGATTATGCTTGACCCTTTGCATTCTGGAAGATTTCACAGAGGAGGAGGCGGAAGACGCCTCTGGTTGAAGCACTTGTTAGCATAGTGACCCTTCTGCGACACTTGTTGCAAGTGACCTCGTAAAGCGGACGGTGGTAAGGAGCACTTGACCTTGGAGCTTGAGAATTAGACTTGTTACGATAGCTTGGGTTGGGTGGGTGGGAAGATCCACGTCCACCGAGTTCTTCTATTTGGTAAGGCCGACGGAACGGAGGAGGGGCAGATAAAACTTCGCTGCTTGGCTGCCACTTGAGAGGACGAGGAGGACTGAATCGCATCCCTGATTCTCTTCTTAGAAGCCTCGCACTTGAGCTGTGCTGCTTCTTGCTTGAGTGCCATGTTGTAGAAATCATCATACTTATCCGCTCAAACAGCACAAGAGGTAATTGCAGATCCTCTCTCGGACCGCCCGAAGCGATATATCATACTCCTTTCATCGTGTACATCTTGCTTAGCAAAGCGAGCGAGCTTCGAACTGGATATTGTATTGATAGACAGACAAGGTGCCTTGCTTGAGATTGCGGAACTCCTCACGCTTGCTCTCAACAACACTCTTGGGATGTGATGAGCTCGAAATCACGGCGGAACTCATCCTGTAATGACACGACCTCCTCTGGAATCTTTGTATTCTGGAACCACTCAGCAGCTTGATCCTTGAGTTGAAGCGATGCAAACTTGACAAAGTCCTCGTGTCCGACATTGCTACTGATCAAAGTGCTTGCAGATGTCCACTAACCAATCATCGCGTCTGTTGCCTCAACACGTAAACCGAAAGACTTGGCTGATTAGCGAGAAACCGATCGAGGGTAGCAAAGTGTGGCTGATTGTTGCCTTGACCTTGATTGCCTTGATTGCCTTGATTGCCTTGCCCTGAGTGCGTTCTTGCAAGAGCTGCAAAATCATCGAGCATTGGCATTGGTGGCTGCCATGATAGCTTGCCACGCTTACGGAGGCGGAGGTGGAGGTGGAGGTGGAGGATTCGGTGATCCCCATCATTGCGATCCGGATTCAGACGCGTTGGCGGAGCCATCCTGAAGAGGGTGACATCCGTTAGTCCTTTGATAGACAAAATGATAAGTAGAATCAACGGATAGAAATTGCAACATATAGTCTTCACAATAAACATTCGAACAAGAATGAACGAATGAATTCCAAAGTTAATCATCACACGTCCATTAAGGTGAGAAGCCACTTAGATAAAGATATGGAAAACAACATCTGCCTTAGAAACAAATCAAACATCACAATTGAAAACAAAAGGTTGGCTTCTAGAATGAGCCGGAACAAACACATGATAGAGATTTCGCTCAAAGTGTTCGTGGTGGGGCTCACACGGGCACGACGTATAGCGGACGTCACGAATGACTAACAAGGCGTCCCGAATCAGCATAGCCAAGGATTCTTTAAGGCGTCTCGACCACCACGTAGAATCGACCGTGAAAGAGCGGACCACTAAGCGTTGAACCCCAATCTCAAATCATACATCCGTCGGAAAGAATATCCCGTAAGCTACTAGAATTCCCACCTATAAACTCCGAAACTTTCGGTTATGCAATCTGGTGTTGGGGATCTGGGGACACAAAATATATCACCCAAACTAACAATACCTAGATCCAATTGTATCCATCCGTCAACACATAACCAAGAAATCCTCGAAATCGTGTACCTCGACCTTGAAAAACATCCGTTATACAAGTCATGGCAATACTCCGACTTTTCACAAGATCGGGCTATCGGGGTTATCTCACCAACAACTGCACAAAAGAGATTTCGATGTCGGCAAAACTCGGTATTCAGAATCGCAGCGATAAAATTGTGACGACAACACCTCGGAGCTCAACTCCCGGGACACCGCCACAACCCCTAAATGTCGAGGCACCAAGAACAATGTTCTCGTCACAAAACCATCGAACGATTCCAAGATACCCACGTGATCCTAAAAAAATTTTTAGTGAAATTTGAGAAGAGAAGAGTCAAAACTCTCGTCGGGAGACCTCACAGAGCGATCAAGGGACCGAGGAGTAAAAGAATCCTACTCTCCGATATATATAATCCTAAGACTCAAAACATTTTCCATTCTAGACTCAACAACGTCGACAAACAATCTAGTAGGGGCTCCTAAGTCGGGAAGGCTCGATTACCAACTTATAGCGCCCGATGCGGCTATATCTCCACGTGTCGAGGCACGACTTAGAGGCATAACCGCATTGAAAGCAATGTCGCAAGTGAGGTAATCTTCACACAACCCATGTAATAATTTAAGGAGAAAGGTACATAGTTGGCTTACAATCGCCACGCCACACGATACATAATTAAACATACATCATTCAGAGTACACTCAAGGTCCGACTACGGAACCAAAATAAAGAAGTTACCCCACAAGCTAACACGGATCCCCGAATCGTCCCAACTGGGCACCACTACTGATCATCTGGAAACGAAACATAGTAACGACCACGTTCCTCGTCGAACTCCCACTTGAGCTCGGTGGAATCATCTGCACTGGCCTCATCGGAACCTGCAACTGTTTGGAAGTATCTGTGAGCCACGGGGACTCAGCAATCTCACACCCGCGAGATCAAGACTATTTAAGCTTTAGGGAGGACATGGTAGTAAAATTGAGCTGCAGCAAGCGACTAGCAAATATGGTGGCTACGACGCAAAAGAGAGCGAGAAGAGAAGCAAAGCACGGTCGAGAAACTAGTATTGATCAAGAAGTGATCCTGAACTACTTACGTCAGACATAACTCCAACACCGTGTTCACTTCCCGGACTCCGCCGAGAAGAGACCATCACGGTTACACACACCTTGGTTGAGGTGTATTTTATTGAGGTCAACTTTGGGTTATCTACAACGGACATTAACAAATTCCCATCTGCCTCATAAACGCGGGCACGGCTTTGAAAGATATTACCTGCAGGGTGTCCCAACTTAGCCCATTATAAGCTCTCACGGTCAGCGAAGGATTATTCCTTCTCTGGGAAGACCGATCAATCTCGGAATCCGGACTACAAGACATTTCGACACAATAAAACAAGACCAGCAAGACCACCCGGTGTGCCGACAAATCCCGATAGGAGCTGCACATATCTCGTTCTCGTGGCACACCGGATAAGCTAAGCGTCAGAACCGACGTAATCCATGTTGCCAAGGAATGGTCCCGACGGTGCTCTAGTTTGGACCAACGCCGGAGGAGCACTGGCCCGGGGTTTAAAATAAGATGACCCTCGGGCTCGCGAAAACCCGGGGAAAAGGCTTAGGTGGCAAATGGTAAAACCAATGTTGGGCCTTCTTTGGAGGAGTCTTATTCAAAGCGAACTGTCAAGGGGTCCCATAAATCACCCAACCGTGTAAGGAACATAAAATCAAGGAACATAACACCGGTATGACGGAAACTAGGGCGGCAAGAGTGGAACAAAACACTGGCATAAGGCCGAGCCTTCCACCCTTTACCAAGTATATAGATGTGTTAAACATAGCAGATATATATATATTGTGATATCCCCAACAAGTAAACATGTTCCAAGAGGAACAACATCTCCATGTTCAACAAGGAACAAATTCAGCTTCACTGCAACTAACAACGCTATAAGAGGGCTGAGCGAAGCGGTAACATAGCCAATCAGCGGTTTGCTAGGAAGGGATGGTTAGAGGCTGACATGGCAATATGGGTGGCATGACATAGCAAGTGGTAGGCATCGCAGCATAGGCATAGCAAAAGAGCGAGCAACTAGCATAGCAAAGATAGAAGTGATTTCGAGGTATGATCATCTTGCCTGCAATGTTCTCGAGTTGTCGAAAGTCGATCCTCGGCGTTCTCAACAGGTTCCTCGTTCACGTACTCGTCTCCCGGCTCTACCCAAAACAACAACACAAACAAGGAGCCACAATAAATCACGATGCAATGCACAAACAACATAATGCAACATGACATGATATGCATGATGTGATATGCAATGCATAAGTGCACTCCGGAAGGTAAATGGAAAACCAGGCATCATCTTGGCAAACCAAGCATGCCATCGGAAAGATGAGAGGATTTCGGGAGAAATCGATATAGAGATCACCGGAAACGGATGCACGGATTGGATAAGACGGGCAAAACAAGAATGGTGAGAAACCTACGATAACATCATGTTGAACAAGCCATGCATGTGTGCAAATTACCTCATAGCACAAATCAATTAAATATGCCCATCATAAAACAACACCTAATGATGATGCAAAAAGACATGAACACAAACTTGCCCAAATGCAAAAACCAATGACACCACTGAGTTGGTGGGATTTTTCTACCCCAAAAACATATATAATATGTTAGGGTTGCATTAGGAAAACATCACAAAAACAATAAGTAAAAACCTGCCTAATATGGAAGTAGATGAATAGGCAATTTCAGATTTGGAAATGTCCAGATTTGGACATGCCTAAAACAGAAATGGTACAAGGCTGTAAATGGAAAGAAAAATAAAATAAGCCTGGAGGAGGGTGCTGAGAGGCTGACATGGGTGACCCACTGTCATAGAGGCAGAGCTTAACAGGTTAAAAAGGGGGGAGAAAAAGAGCCCCAGGGGGGATTCGAACCCGGGTCTCCCCGGTGGAATCCTTCCCCTGTTACCACTGGGCTGGTGCGGCGGCGTCTGACAGAGGAAGGGCTCTGACCCTGATCTACTGCTGCTGCAGAGGAGAAGCACCGAAGGGAAAAACGAAAATAACAGAGATAAAAAGGGGGGAGTGGCGCGCCTGGGGTTCGAACCCAGGTCGCCGCGGTGGAAGAGCGGGCAGACGACCAGCTCGGCTAGGGAAGGGAGTTCGTTAGGATCCGGGTCGCTGTCTACTTAACCAACTAACATGCCCCGATCTGAAAGCAGAGACAGCCAACGACGACGCCGGCGAGGCAACGGCGGCTCCAGGGGGGTCCTGCGCCCTCGAAACACGACGATGTGGCGAAGGAAGACACCCGAGATGAAGGGACGAACCCGAGAAGAAGAACGCGCAACTACGCGGAGGCACTACTCGAACTCCAAAGCTCGAACATGCGGAGCACGGTGGCGCGACAAAGGCACGGCCGGACCCTACACTACGGTGAGCTAACGGCGACAGGGAGGAGCAGGGAGGAAGAGGGGGTATACCTCCTTACCCTAGGACACGGAAACGGCGATGGAGACGGGCTGACGGCGACGAGCTCGACCTCTGAACCTCGCCGGGAACTCTGACCGAGAGGAAGATAAGGCAGTGGCGTCGGTGTACTTGGCGAATCGGGCCTCCGTAGTCGACGTCGTGGTCGTGAAGCGACGACGAGGAAGAAGATGGACAAGGGCCGCCGGGTCGTGGTGGCGGAGAAGCGGCGACGGAGGCGGGCTCCCGGATGCTTTCGGGTCCGGCGGGCGGCGAACTTGGTGGATTCTCACTGGCGGCGGCGGCGAGAGGGAGAGGGGAACCCTAGCGCTTCGATTTGACGCGGAGGGGATAAGAAGGGGGCTAGGCGGCGGGACCGTGCTCGTGCTCTCCGAGCTCGGGGTCCCCATGGCTGCGAGAGGAGAGGGAAGGTGGGTGGCGCCGAGGGCGGTCGCTGCCAGCGGGGCGAAGCTGCCACGTGGTCGGGATCCATCGGGGTAAGAGCGGGCGGGTGGCGAAGGCAGGAGGAGAGGAAAGCGTGCGGGCTGCTGCGCCTCACCGGGCTGCGTGGCTCTTTGGGAGAGTTGGGCGGCTCGGGAGGCCGGGTCCAGTAGAGAGGGGCTAGCTGGGCTGCCTGCTGCTGCTGCTCTCTTCCTCTCTCTTTCCTTTTCTAAAATAAAAGGGAAGAGAAAAAGAAATACAGGAGAAAAGAAAAGATTTAGAGTGAAAGGAAAATATCCCCACACTCCCGAATTCTCCTCTATTTAAATAAATTGAAATGGACATTTTAAAGGTAGAAAAATAATGCAAGTTTGGAATTGCTTCAAACTTGAGCCATTTTTGAACCTAACCATAACAACTTCAAATGAGGGGATTTTAGGGCAGAGAGGTTTAGTGCAACAAGCAAGATTTTTAGGGAGGAGATGAACATTAATTGAGAGAGGGAAAAAATATGGCATTAGAAAAAGAAAGAAGTAGAGGGAAGGAGGGGATGGTAATGCAAGAAGAGAATGAAGCATGCAACCACATGACATGCAAGAGAACACCACATCCACATGACAAGTAAGAGAACACCACATCCACATGACAAGAAGGGAATGCAAAATGACAATAGGCACAAAATGCAATATGGCAAAAGGAGCAAACAAAGAAAAAGAAAACCCACATGACCAAAACAACAAGAGGCCAAGCATGACAAGAACCCACAAGAATAGGATGAGGCCAAATTGATATATTGCCCAAAAAGGGGAAGTTTACATCCAGGGTGTTACATTATATCAAAACATGATAATGCACTTTATTAAGTCATAGTTTCAATTTGAACTTGAACCTTGGGTTCAAACTAACTCAAATTCATCTGTTTATAGTTGCATTAGCCCAACACATTCATTTTTTCCATGTCATGATCATGCATCATATTGTGCATTGCATTGATTGTGTTCTTTTCTGTGCTGCCGGTATTTGTTCCCTCTCGATAGACGTGGTTTCGACGATGAGTTCGATGACACCAATGGAGAACTATATTATCTTCAGAAGTGCCAGGCAAGCAAAACCCCCTTGTTCATTCTGATATAATCCCACTCTCTCGCTCCTGCTCTCTTTTACTGCATTAGGACAACAACGATTCATCCGTTACTTGCTGCGGTAGCTGAACCACTTTGTCCTCTGCATGACCTGTCATTCCACAGTAAATAGATGAAACCCACTAGCATGAGTAGGAGGTTTTTGAGCCCTGTTGTGCCATCTCATTCATGCTTGTTTTTCATGCCTGCTACTTCTTAGAGTCGAGTCAGGTCTGATTCATCGGGGATGAATCGGAGGTGTGAGAACATGTCCTACTGTTGAGAGCTAAGTGTGTGAACACGACTTGGTAAAGGTAGCGGTGAGAGGCCATGTAGGAGTACATGGTGGGTTGTCTCATTGAAGCCGTCCTCAGGAACTGAGATCTGTGTTTGTGATCCATGAAACAATTACTACCACGCATTGGGCCCGAAACCAATGGACCCTCTTGGCTTCTTAACCACCCTTGTTCTCTGTCCAGGAGTTGCAACTAGTTTCTGGTGTTTGTAGGATATGTGTTGGAGGCCGTGCGTAGCGCTGACCCTAGGGGTGGACTATGATGCGGTAGATACACCGTGGCACGGTGTACCGAATGCCCGTTTGGTATCTCGGGAACCCTGCACACATCGTTCGGGGCCGTATGTGGAAACCTCGGCGGACTCCTGCATGGATGGAACCTGAATAGGCGATAAACCTGGACTAGAGACTTGAGTGTTTAGGTAGGCTGTGGCCGACACCCATGTTAGGCTTCGCTTGAAGGTTGCCGAGTACATGTCGTGTAAACGGCGGTAAGTGGTGAGAGTGTGTGAAGAAGTACACCCTGCAGGTTAATATGATCTATTGAATAGCCGTGTCATGTAAAGGACTTCAGGTTGCCTATAAGAGTTCATAGACAAGTGAAAGTGGATACTCTAAATGCGCAAGATAGCGTGAGTGCTATGGATGGCGTTCTCGTGAGGGAGGCGGCGGATCCATAGTGGTGTATTGATATGGTGAATATGTGGACTCGTGTGCGCCACCTCAAAAGATTTACTTGCAGTCGTAGTTCAGGATAGCCACCGAGTCAAAGCTGGCTTGCTGCAGTTAAACCCCATCACTCCTTTGTTGATAATGATGCATATGTAGTTAGTTCTGATGTAAGTCTTGCTGAGTACAATTGTACTCGCGTTTGCCTATTTTATGTTTTTGCAGAGAGACTTCAGTCTCACTAGTAGTTCCACGTGGACTTCGACGTTTAGCTTGTTACCTCAGCTACGATCTTGTGCAGGCAGGATCTAGTAGATAGTCGAGCTTCTCGGCCTTTTTCATTTATAGTTATACGTACTCGGACATGTTAAGCTTCCGCTTGTGCTTTGACTTGTATGTTTCAATGTTGGGTCGTGAGACCCATGTTTGTAATATCTCGCCCCTCGAGCCTAATGAATAAATACTTTGAGTCGAGAGTTATGTTGTGATGCCATGTTGTATTTACACATATTTTGAGCATATTGTGTGTATGTTTGAAATGCTTGGTATGTGTGGGATCCGACAATCTAGTTGTTTATCCTTGGCAGCCTCTCTTATGGGGAAATGTAGTCTAGTGCTTCCGAGAGATAGTAGTCCGCTACAGCCCGGTTCACGAGTCACGCTAGCCCAGACTACTGCTCTGGACACTTGATTGGCGGCAAGTGTTTCACTTCGTTCTTGTGTCGTCCCTTCGGGAAATGTCACGCGGTGACATCCGAGTCTGCCTAGCTGCTACAGCCGGGTTCCGGAGTCTGTTAGCCAGATGCTACAGCCCGGATTCACACGCTGGCCGACCGACATGGTCGATGTGATTCATGTATGCCTTTCCCCATGGGTTAGTGCCGCTTTGGGTTCACGACTAGCCATGTCGGCCCGGGTTCTTTGTCATGTGGATGCTAGCGACACTATCATATCGTGAGCCAAAAGGCATAAGCGGTCCCGGCCATGGTAAGGCGACACCGTGGGAATACCGTGCGTGAGGCCGCAAAGTGATATGAGGTGTTACCGGCTAGATCGATGTGACTTGGAATCGGGGTCCCGACAGCGTTGGTATCGAGCTGTTGCTGAGGATTACCAAGCCAAACCGGTGAAGTTGTGTCTAGAAATGCTTTAGTTATGTAGGGGAATTGATTGTGGAAGGGAACGTAAGGCTCTTTTACTCCTTATACCTCATGGCCTTCTGATCTGAGTCATCCTCTTCTCTTCTACGAGGATTAAGGACTAAGCCTTCTCATCTATCTATTAGGATGACGTGCTACTAATCCTTAGACTTATAGAATTGATAGTTTCAAATCTCAGTTCAGTTTCTACTACTTCCGTATGTTCATAGCTGGTCTCAGAACCTTGGTATTGTGATGTTGAGTGGTCATGCCACTATTTTGCAGGATGTCTCAAGTCATTTTGAGCATTTACAGCCGTTATGCTGTCCGAGTCACCCCAGGTCTCTAAATAGTCTGATGCATTTGCAAATCCTTTCTTTCCATTCCCGATGTCCTTTATGGTCAGAATAAGCAAACTAGCCGGTGCGTTGAGGTAATTCATTGCCTTGACATATATGTTGGAGCTATTATTATGACCCTAGGTGTTTTAGGGAGTCACCTAGTAATCTAGTCATGTTTTGTGTTCCCGGTGTGGTTATACTGGCCATTATTCTTGAAAGCATCATGTGATGCCATTTAGTAGTAGGTATTCTATTCCTGGGTTCTTGAACCCGAGATTCACCCTACTTACCTCGTGTTGGTAGTGTTGCTTGTACCTTTAGGATGTTAGTAACTTTGCGATAGTTCTCGAGGTTCGTGGTATTTCCTTCTTCCAAATACTATGAACCGCTTATGGCAGAAGTTCCTCGCTGAACCGAAGGATCACAACCAAAGTACTCTTGAGGAGTTCTCCATTCATAATTGTGAATCTGCCAGTTCTACCTTTCCGCATGGGTTATCCGAAAGAAATGTTGAGCTTCGCTCGACATACTAATCTATGCATCCACAACTCAGAAAATTATATGTTCTTTGAGCTGTTCTCTTTAGTTGTACTCTGACCCTCCTCTATCAATTGATAGTCAAGAGTATGTGAGCATTCGTTTATCGATGCCTATTACTCTTGTGGTCTGTCAAGCCATTCTATTCTGGAATGACTGGGAGAAACAAACTCCAGTACCTCATCCATATCCAGCATTGGGTCAAAGCAGTTGTAATCCGCAGATCAAATGCAATCAAGCTTTTGATTCTGTTCTATCCTGAAGTATTACCCACTTTATGTCAGGAACGTCATGAGAATTGTACCTTCTCTTATGAATTCTTGATGCAGTGATACTCTCACCATCATCATTCATTCCTCGATCCCGTGTTGTTGCAACCGGAATGCCGACAAGTGAACCATGATGTGCGAAAATCAATACTCCGAGCAACTCCGTTGCTTGGTAGTTAATGGACAATACTCTCATTCTTAGCGTGTTGGTTATTGAATCATCATCCTAAGATTGATCGTGCTACCCAGTCCATATTTCCGTGTGCGCTCATCGACCAAAGAGTTAGGATTGTGACAATCCCTCGCTCCTTGATCACATCGTCTTGCCCTGAAAAGCAAGATTGTTCTCGAGCTTAATAACATATCGGTGGTTCGTGATTTTCCGAATATCTTCTCGGAAGTATTACCGGGTTGTTTCCTGGCTGTTACGTTGTGCTCATGATCATGTTGGTTTTCTTCTAAACCACCCATTCTCCAAGAATCTGTGTTGAATACCCTGAGCTAGTTGGTTAAGCTGAACAACAACTTGGAGAGTTGGAAGATAAAAGCTTGCCTAACTTAGTTCGTTCCAAAGGGATATTCTTGTGTAGTGTGTGTTGAAGAGAGATGATATCTTCATCGATTGGTCCCTGTGATCAGTTGTTGGACCTATTGTCTTATCAATCCTTTGATTTGAGTGTGGGCTATCGTCAAATCAAATCAGTACCAACGATTTTCGTAATGTTGTCTTACTCGTGGTTGATCCATCGAGCATACACCATTACATCTTTTGGTCTGACCAATACCAACACATTGTTCACATAATGGTGGAAGTCCAGTGATATGGAAATTCCGATGAGTTGTTGTTGAGCCCAACAGCAGCATCTCGTCTCCTCCATGATTCATGTTGAACATTGAGCTAGTGTTGGAAAATTTTGTAAGCATTGCCTTCGTGGTCCGTTCATGAGGTATATGTTTTGGTGAAAGAAGTGACTTTCTCTGATTCACGTGCATTTTGTGCAAGTTGCCGCCGTGAGTTCGAGGAAGATTGTTTTGTTTCCTATGGTACCATCCCAAGTCAGTCATGCACGTGCGTAGTGCTCTATGGTTTAATAGGTTGGCCGCCTCCACTCCATATGTGTTCCTAGCACACCAAGCCACTGACTAATTTGCTCAAGGAGAAGGAGTCCCTTCATAAGAGCTAATCCGGACTTATGAAAAGACTTTGATATCCTCGATGATGGTTTCCACCTGAACTTGGTAGTGTTTAATATAAGTCTACTACGTGGCCATGCTTGTCTGGGACAGCGTGTTCACATTGTTGTAGCAGAACTCGTCATGTTTTGGAGCTTACTACCATAGTCCATCTCCCGAGAATATCGCAACATCATCTCGTTGATTTGTGTTGCAACCTTTCCTTTTCAGACATGCTGTCTGAAATGTCCTATTACCAACCAGATCGGAATCTCAGGCAGATATGATGGTTGAAACATTCCCAGCATTTGCATTATGTTCCCAGCTTGCACCCCAACAATTGTTGTTCAGGATCATCTTCAAAAGCGGTCCTACCATGGGTCCCATCCATTTCCGATGATAAGCAAAATCATCCATTGTGTTGTCTTCAACAAGGTAGTCCACATCATCCATTCTAGTCCGAGTATGTCACTCTTTCGAACTCTTTCAAATGATCGATTTGATTGCCTTAGGCTGGTATAAAGAGTCTCAATGATCCCTATATCAAAAGTATTTCTTTTTGCCACTTAAGGGAATATTTCTGCGGGTCACCTTCCTTAAGATGTCTCGTTATGGTATCATGGCAACTCAACTCCTCGCTGCGTTGACAACCGTTCACCACCTTCTTAAGTGTGGAATTGTGTCTACGTAGTGAACTTTCGTCATCTGTTACACTTCATCTCTCTGGATGTATGTTTCATGTCTCAGCTCGAGAAATGTTCAACGTCTCATTCCATGAGTTGATCGTCAGTTGTCCGATCTTCCAGAAGATCGATCCTTCTAGAGTTTCCCCTTTCCTCTCGTTGTCATGATAGCTGGAGTTCTCAGAACAAGACGTCGAGACAAAGATGGTGATCGAATCAACGTTCTTGTGAAGTGCAACCTGGATCGTGAAGACCATGTTAGCTTGTGCCTCCTCTGTCTTCTTACCTCACGTCTTGAATCTCGGGACGAGATTCTTGTTTAGTGGGGGTGAGTTGTCACAACCCTAGATTTGCTTGTAACTAGTTGCATCAAAGCATTCATGTCATCATGTTCAAATTTAATAATTTGAAATGGGGATTAATAAACCCTAGCACAAATGCAGTTCAAATAGGTTCAACCAAAATATTTTCAATGACCTCAAAATATCCTTTTAAAATGTTCATGATTTATGGAAAAAGGTGAAAGCCTCTACCAGAGATGATGCATATTTTTCCAGGACATTTTGGTCATTGAATTAAATCATTATGGTATTTGAGTTGGAGTTTAAAAGTTACCATTAAATATTGGTTGCTTCAAATATTCTGAAATTTATTGTGTGGTTTGAAAATAATTCGAATATTCCTCAAAAAAATTACAGAATCAACCAAAGTGTTTTGGTTGGTATTTTATTTGCAAACATAAAGCGGAAAATTAGAAAACAGAAATAAAATAAAGAGAGAGAGAGAGAGAGAGAGAGAGAGAGAGAAGGACTAACCTGGCGCTTACCTGAGGCCCACTTACCTGGTGGCCCAGCAGAATCGGCCCAGCCCACCAAGGGCGCCTTGGTCTTCTTCCACCTCTGCGAGTAGGCAGAGGCGTGTCGACACACGCGCGATCGCCGTGGCCTCCTCCCTGCCTGCCTCACGCCCTCGAGGCCCTTCCAGCGCCACGGAGACGGCCACGCACCCCCAGGCCCTCTCACTCTCTCCCCGAGCTCCTCTCCTCCTCTGGCTCCCTCGCACGCTACCACCGAGCACCATCGCCGCCGCCAACGAACACCACCGCGACCATCGCCTCTCCCTCGTCCCCTCGAGCAGTCCAAAAGCTCAGCTGCATCTTCCTCGACCTTCTCCACCGAGCTACACGCTGCCGAAGGCCCTGCTTCACTGTCCAAGTCGTCGTCTTCAACCTTCGGCCGCCCAGATCTCTGGCGACCCTGCGCTGCCTCCGACGCTTCCCCGGCCTCGCCTCCGCCTCGGATGGATCCGCTGTGAGCCCCTGCTGCTTCTGCTATGCTCGCCCCCTCGTTCCGACCCCTAGCTCCATTTTCCATCGTGGCCGAAAGCTTCTCGCCGCCGGCCATGGCGTAGCCGTGGCCATAGCCGCGCACGCTCACAACGGAGCGCCTCACCATGCTCAGAAAGCCCCCAGGAGCCCAGCACACACACCAGCTCCCCCTCCCGCGCACCACAACGCCAAACCCGCAGGTGCCTGAACTCCGGCCGCCGCAGAAATGCTCGCCGCCGTCAACTCCGACCATCCCAGCTGCTGCCGCCACCACCACTAGATGTGCGAGTCTCCCAGCTTGCCGTAGACGCAAACCACGAGCAAAATGATGCTCTGTAGCGCCGTCCCGAGCAACGCCGGCGAGCCACCGCCACGGGATGTGGTAGCCGGCGGCTGAACGCCGTTCGCTGACGTGGCGCGGGTTAAGTAAGCACTAATCACACCCCCGTGTCACTGACAGTGGTTCCCACAGGGTTAATTAACCGGCTAACAAAATACTTAGTCTTAATTTAACAGGATGGACCCCACCCACTAGTTTGACCTTGCCACCTCAGCGTTGACCTGGCCCCACTGGTCAGCCTCTGCCGGTGACGCTGTTACACTGACATGCAGGACCCACATTTCAGGTTTGACCTGGACCCGGTCTGTTGACCTGCTGAGATCAGCATGACGCAGTGCTGACGCAGTAATGTAATTTTCTGGATTTATTCTTATTCAGGAAATTCCAGAAAATGCCCTAAACTTCTAAAAATCATAGAAATTAATCTGTAACTCCGAATGAAATAAGTTATATATGAAAAATGATCAGAAAAATCCAATCTATCCATCTGCACTGGTTTCATGCATGTTTAAGCAACTTAAACCTGATGTTTATATCAAAACATGATAATGCACTTTATTAAGTCATAGTTTCAATTTGAACTTGAACCTTGGGTTCAAACTAAATCAAATTCATCTGTTTATAGTTGCATTAGCCAAACACATTCATTTTTTCCATGTCATGATCATGCATCATATTGTGCATTGCATTGATTGTGTTCTTTTCTGTGTTGCCGGTATTTGTTCCCTCTCGATAGACGTGGTTTCGACGATGACTTCGATGACACCAATGAAGAACTATATTATCTTCAGAAGTGCCAGGCAAGCAAAACCCCCTTGTTCATTCCGATATAATCCCACTCTCTCGCACCTGCTCTCTTTTACTTCATTAGGACAACAACGATTCATCTGTTACTTGCTACGGTAGCTGAACCCCTTTGTCCTCTGCATGACCTGTCATTCCACAGTAAATAGATGAAACCCACTAGCATGAGTAGGAGTTGTTTGAGCCCTATTGTGCCTACTCATTCATGCTTGTTTGTCATGCCTGCTACTGCTTAGAGTCGAGTCAGGTGTAACACCCGGATGATTAAGGAACAGTAATCACCCCGGTTACTGTGACTAACCTCACGTTGATTCGAACCCGGTCTAAAACAAATTCAAAACAAAAGCAAAACGATAAAAAGTTTCAAATACTAAAACTAAAATGTTCGGGGGTTGTCTAAAATAACAAACCTAATTATGGTGGGGTGCACAAAATTTGGTAAAATGCTTTGACATTTTAAATAAGCTAAAAACAGAAAAGAAGAAAATAAGAAAAGAAAAAAAAAGCGAAAAGAGAGGAAAAAAAAACCCCCTCCCTGCTGGGCATGGCCCAGCTAGCCAAGCCGACCACAGCCAACCGGGCCTAACCCACTGGCCCGCCGCCTTCCCCCCCTCCTTCCTCTTCCTCTGTTCACCCCACCCCGTGGACACCGGCGCCCGATCCACGGCGCCGATGGCCACGCTGGCGGCCATCCGGGCACCCGGCGCCTACTAGGTCGACGGCGACCCCTCCTGGCGCCCGAAACCCTAAAGCCCCTCGTTTCCCCTCGCCCCAGATCCCTTCTCTCTCCCCAACACGAACACAGTGCTTGCCGTTCTCCGTCGTCCTCATGGCCCCGTCCTCCATCGCCTCCCGTCATGTCAGGCGTCCGCCGTCCTCCTCCTCGTCGACCGGTGCCCTTGAGTTGGAGCGGAAGGCACCTTGGCGTCGGGTCCACCTCGCCCCTTCCGCCTCGGCTGCCGGTGGTTCCGTCGACCCGGCCTCCCCTGCGCTCCCGCTCACTCACGGGCCTCCTTGCGCCCGCACGGTGAGCTCCTTCCCCCTCCTACTTCTCCTCGCACCGTTCGCCCTCCCTAGCTCGACCGCTTGAGCTCCGGCGTCACTTGTGATCGGCGCCACCGTCGACACCGTCCCTCCCAGCCCCGGCCGTGACCGTGAATGGTTGCGCCCGAACCCCGGCTTGTGAACGCTGCCCCACGCGGCTTTTGGCGCCCGTAGCCCGTCCCGATGGTGGCGAAGCCAATCGCCGCCCGTGCTGCCGCCGGTGGCTATTCCGGCCGTCCCAGGCGAACCACCACCACCACTAGATCGCCTCTTGGCGCTTTTTCGAACGAGCCTAGCCCGCCTCCTCCCGTGCCTCAGGCGCAAGTTCCGCGAACTCCGTGGTCGGCGTCGTGCTTTTGGTCGCCGGGCGGCAGAGCCTCGCCTCCTTTGACTGGCACCTCGGGCCCCCACAGGCCACCGATCGGTGGGCCCAGGTCCCCTACGCTGTGATTGGTCAGTCAGCTGGCGGGCCGCCCCTGTCTCACTGACCTATAGGCCCCACCTAGATAAACAAATAAAAATAAATAGATAACTTTATAATTAATTAAATTAATTAATTAAACACTAACCTCTCACGACTCTAGGGCCCCACCTGCTAATTACCCCATTTAGTTAGGTTAAACCCCCCTGTTAGTGTCCTGACAATGACATGTGGGTCCCACTGGACCCACCTGTCTGGTTTGACTGGTCAACCGACCAGTTGACCTGCTGACGTCACTCTGATGTCATGCCTGCGTCATCATGTAATCGCGGATAATCTTCCAATTAAAGAACAAATTAAAATCGAAAATGATTTAAATCTTTAGAAAATCATATCTTTTAAACCGTAACTCCGATGAAAATGTTTTCTATATGAAAGTTGCTCAGAAAAATCCAACGAATCCGAATACATGGTCCGTTCATCTGTCACATGCTCCTAGCATGCTGAACATGGAACTTTCCCCTCAGGTCATCTGTTTGACAGGTCAGGAGCAGGAATACATTCGGTTGAATTCCCCCCTTCACCTATATCGTGTAGCCATATGTTAGGTCACATCCGACACAACTATTTGCCATGTTATACTTTGTGATGCTATGCCTGCTTTATATTTATTGTTTCTTCCCCTCTTCTCTTGGTAGACTACTTAGACCGACGCTGCTGCTTTGCAAGACGACTACGAGGTTGTGACCCTCTCTCTTGCCCGAGCAACAGGCAAGCCCCCCCCTTGATCACCAGATATCGCCTACTCTTATCTACACTGCTTGCATTAGAGTAGTATAGCATATTCTTGTTTGTGATACTCCTATACCGCTGCATAGCCTGTCCTTGTAACCGTTGTTACCTTACCTGCAATCCTATATGCTTAGTATAGGATGCTAGTACTTTCATCTGTGGCCCTACATACTTGTCCGTCTGCCGTGCTATACTATCGGGCCGTGATCACTCGGGAGTTGATCACGGGTATATACTATATACTTATACATGATACATGTGGAGACTAAAGTCGGGTCGGCTGATGGAGCACCCGCGAGTGGATCTTTGTGGCGGAGCGGTAGGGCAGGTTGAGACCGCCTAGGAGAGAGGTGGGCCTGGCCCTGTTCGGCGTTCGCGGATACTTAACATGCTTAACGAGGTCTTGGTATTTGATCTGAGTTGGCTCTGAGCTTATACGCACTAACCATCTACGGGGAGTAGTTATGGGTATCCGGCGTCGTGGTATCACCGGAAATACTTCAGACGTCGTGACGGCGGCGCGCGCGGATTGGACTGGAACGCTGCTAGGCTAGAGGTCTGCTTCGGCAGCGACGCATAACGTCTTGAGTGTGCTTTCGAGGCGATGGGCCCGCACCCTGCGCGCTTAGGTTTAGACCGGCGTGTTGGCCTCTCTGTTGTGCCTAGGTGGGGCTGCGGCGTGTTTCTTCAGCGGCGGACATGACCCAGAAAGTGTGTCCGCCAAATGGGATCAAGCGTCTTTGGGTAAGATGGTGCACCCTGCGGGAAGTTAATCTATTAGGATAGCCGTGATCTTGATAACAGGGCGACTTGGAGTTGTACCTTGAGCTTATGACAACTAGAACCGGATACTTGATAAAACACACCCTTCCAAGTGCCGATACAACGGTGGTCGCTCTCGCTCGGGGTTATGAGCAGGGATTGCGGGTAGGATTATTGCTATGTGATGTTACTTAGAGGACTTGATTCGTCCTCTCCTACTGTTGCAAGGCAGGTGTCGAAGCGTAGTCTTCGTTAAGACTAACTATCCCCTCTTATTACGGCATTCTGCATTCAGTCCATCGATATGGCCTTTACACATATATCCATGCATATGTAGTGTAGCTCCTTGCTTGCAGTACTTTGGATGAGTACTCACGGTTGCCTTGTTCCCCTTTTCCCTATTTCTACTCGATTGCTGCAATAAGGCGATGGAGCCCAGGACCCACGCCACCGCCTATGACGACTACTACTGCCGAGGTGCCTACTACTACGTGCAACCCCGACGCGGCGACCGGGAGTAACCTAGGAGGATCGAGGCGGAGGCCTGCTCCTCTTCGTCTGTATCCCAGTTTGTGCTAGCCTTCTTAAGGCAAACCTTGTTTAACTTATATGCGTACTCAGATATTGTTGCTTCCACGACTCGTCTATGATCAAGCACTTGTATTCGAGCCCTCGAGGCCCCTGGCTTTTATTATGATGCTTGTATGACTTATTTTATTTGTAGAGTTGTGTTGTGATATCTTCCCGTGAGTCCCTGATCTTGATCGTACACATTTGCATGCATGATTAGTGTACGATTGAATCGGGGGTGTCACATCAGGTCTGATTCATCGGGGATGAATCGGAGGTGTGAGAACATGTCCTACTGTTGAGAGCTAAGTGTGTGAACACAATTTGGTAAAGGTAGCGGTGAGAGGCCATGTAGGAGTACATGGTGGGTTGTCTCACTGAAGCCTTCCTCAGGAACTGAGATCTGTGTTTGTGATCCATGAAACAGTTACTACCACGCATTGGGCCCGAAACCAATGGACCCTCTCGGCTTCTTAACCACCCTTGTTCTCTGTCCAGGAGTTGCAACTAGTTTCTGGTGTTTGTAGGATATGTGTTGGAGGCCGTGCGTAGCGCTGACCCTAGGGGTGGACTGTGATGCGGTAGATACACCGTGGCACGGTGTACCGAATGCCCGTTTGGTATCTCGGAAACCCTGCACACATCGTTCGGGGCCGTATGTGGAAACCTCGGCCGGACTCCCTGCGGATGGAACCTGAATAGGCGATAAACCTGGACTAGAGACTTGAGTGTTTAGGTAGGCTGTGGCCGACACCCACGTTGGGCTTCCGCTTGAAGGTTGCCGAGTACATGTCGTGTAAACGGCGGTAAGTGGTGAGAGCGTGTGTGAAGAAGTACACCCCTGCAGGGTTAATATGATCTATTCGAATAGCCGTGTCCATGGTAAAGGACTTCTGGGTTGCCTATAACAGTTCATAGACAAGTGAAAGTGGATACTCTAAAATGCGGAAGATAAGCGTGAGTGCTATGGATGGCGTTCTCGTGAGGGAGGCGGAGCGGATCCATAGTGGTGTATTGATATGGTGAATATGTGGACTCGTGTGTGCCACCTCAAAAGAGTTACTTGCAGTCGTAGTTCAGGATAGCCACCGAGTCAAAGCTGGCTTGCTGCAGTTAAACCCCATCACCCCTTTGTTGATAATGATGCATATGTAGTTAGTTCTGATGTAAGTCTTGTTGAGTACAACTGTACTCACGTTTGCCTATTTTATGTTTTTGCAAAGAGACTTTAGTCTCACTAGTAGTTCCATGTGGACTTCGATGTTTAGCTTGTTACCTCAGCTACGATCTTGTGCCTGGGCAGGATCTGGTAGATAGTCAGGCTTCTCAGCCTTTTTCATTTATAGTTGTTTGTACTCAGACATGTTAAGCTTCCGCTTGTGCTTTGGCTTGTATGCTCTGAATATTGGGTCGTGAGACCCATGTTTGTAATATCTCGCCCCTCGGAGCCTAATGAATAAATACTTTGAGTCGTAGAGTTATGTTGTGATGCCATGTTGTATTTACACATATTGAGCATATTGTGTGTATGTTTGAAATGCTTGGTATGTGTGGGATCCGACAATCTAGTTGTTTATCCTTGGCAGCCTCTCTTATGGGGAAATGTAGTCTAGTGCTTCTGGCGATAGTAGTCCGCTTCTGCCCGGTTCACGGAGTCCTGCTAGCCCAAACACTCTTGCTCTGGACACTTGATTGGCGACATGTGTTTCACGCCGTTCTGTGTTGTCCTTCGGGAAATGTCACGCGGTGACATCCGAGTCTGCCTAGCCTGCTACAGCCGGGTTCGAGTCTGTTAGCCAGTGCTCTTGCCGGATTCACACGCTGCTGACCGACATTCTCGATGTGATTTATGTATGCCTTTCCCCATGGGTTAGTGCCGCTTTGGGTTCACGACTAGCCATGTCAGCCTGGGTTCTCTGTCATGTGGATGCTAGCGACACTATCATCTACGTGAGCCAAAAGGCTCAAACGGTCCCGGGTCATGTTAAGGCGACACCGCGGGAATACCGTGCGTGAGGCCGCAAAGTGATATGAGGTGTTACCGGCTAGATCGATGTGACTTGGAATCGGGGTCCTGACAGCGTTGGTATCGAGCCTGTTGCTCAGAGGATTCTGAAGCCAAACCGGTCGAAGTTGTGTCTAGAAATGCTTTAGTTATGTAGGGGAATTGATTGTGGAAGGGAACGTAAGGCTCTTTTACTCCTTATACCTCATGGCCTTCTGATCTGAGTCATCCTCTTCTCTTCTACGGGGATTAAGGACTAGGCCTTCTCATCTATCTATTAGGATGACGTGTTACTAATCCTTAGACTTATAGAATTGATAGTTTCAAATCTCAGTTCAGTTTCTACTACTTCCGTATGTTCATAGCTGGTCTCAGAACCTTGGTATTGTGATGTTGAGTGGTCATGCCACTATTTTGCAGGATGTCTCAAGTCATTTTGAGCATTTACAGCCGTTATGCTGTCCGAGTCATCCCAGGTCTCTAAATAGTCTGATGCATTTGCAAATCCTTTCTTTCCATTCCCGATGTCCTTTATGGTCAGAATAAGCACACTAACCGGTGCGTTGAGGTAATTCATTGCCTTGACATATATGTTGGAGCTATTATTATGACCCTAGGTGTTTTAGGGAGTCACCTAGTAATCTAGTCATGTTTTGTATTCCCGGTGTGGTCATACTGTCCATTATTCTCGAAAGCATCCTGTGATGCCATTTAGTAGTAGGTATTCTATTCCTGGGTTCTTGAACCCGAGATTCACTCTACTTACCTCGGTTTTGGTAGTGTTGCTTGTACCTTTAGGATATTAGTAACTTTGTGATAGTTCTCGAGGTTCCTGGTATTTCCTTCTTCCAAATACTATGAACCGTTTATGGCAGAAGTTCCTCGCTAAACCGAAGGATCACAACCAGAGTACTCTTGAGGAGTTCTCCATTCATAATTGTGAATCTGCCAGTTCTACCTTTCCGCATGGGTTATCCGAAAGAAATGTTGAGCTTCGCTCGACATACTAATCTATGCATCCACAACTCAGAAAACTATATGTTCTTTGAGTTGTTCTCTTTAGTTGTACTCTAACCCTCGTCTATCAATTGATAGTCAAGAGTATGTGAGCATTCGTTTATCGATGCCTATTACTCTTGTGGTCTGTCAAGCCATTCTATTCTGGAATGACTGGGAGAAACAAACTCCAGTACCTCATCCATATCCAGGATTGGGTCAAAGCAATTGTAATCCGCAGATCAAATGCAATCAAGCTTTTGATTCTGTTCTATCCTGAAGTATTACCCACTTTATGTCAGGAACGTCATGAGAATTGTACCTTCTCTTATGAATTCTTGATGCAGTGATACTCTCACCATCATCATTCATTCCTCGATCCCGTGTTGTTGCAACCGGAATGCCGACAAGTGAACCATGATTTGCGAAAATCAATACTCTTAGCAACTCCGTTGCTTGGTAGTTAATGGACAATACTCTCATTCTTAGCATGCTGGTTATTGAATCATCATCCTAAGATTGATCGTGCTACCCAGTCCATATTTCCGGGTGCACTCGTCGACCAAAGAGTTAGGATAGTGACAATCCCTCGCTCCTTGATCATATCGTCTTGCCCTGAAAAGCAAGATTGTTCTCGAGCTTAATAACATAACGGTGGTTCGTGATTTTCTGAATATCTTCTCGGAAGTATTACCGGGTTGTTTCCTGGCTGTTATGTTGAGCTCATGATCATGTTGGTTTTCTTCTAAACCACCCATTCTCCAAGAATCTGTGTTGAATACCCTGAGCTAGTTGGTTAAGCTGAACAACAACTTGGAGAGTTGGAAGATAAAAGCTTGCCTAACTTAGTTCGTTCCAAAGGGATATTCTTGTGTAGTGTGTGTTGAAGAGAGATGATATCTTCATCGATTGGTCCATATGATCAGTTGTTGGACCTATTGTCTTATCAATCCTTTGATTTGAGTGTGGGCTATCGTCAAATCAAATCAGTACCAACGATTTTCGTAATGTTGTCTTAATCGTGGTTGATCCATCGAGCATACAGCATTACATCTTTTGGTATGACCAATACCAACACATTGTTCACATAATGGTGGAAGTCCAGTGATTTGGAAATTCCGATGAGTTGTTGTTGAGCCCAACAACAGCATCTCGTCTCCTCCATGATTCATGTTGAACATTGAGCTAGTGTTGGAAAATTTTGTAAGCATTGCCTTCGTGGTCCGTTCATGAGGTATATGTTTTGGTGAAAGAAGTGACTTTCTCTGATTCACGTGCATTTTGTGCAAGTTGCCGCCGTGAGTTCGAGGAAGATTGTTTTGTTTCCTATGGTACCATCCCAAGTCAGTCATGCACGTGCGAAGTGCTCTACGGTTTGATAGGTTGGCCGCCTCCACTCCATATGTGTTCCTAGCACACCAAGCCACTGACTGATTTGCTCAAGGAGAAGGAGTCCCTTCATAAGAGCTAATCCGGACTTATGAAAAGACTTCGATATCCTCGATGATGGTTCCCCCACCTGAACCTGGTAGTGTTTAATATAAGTCTACTACGTGGCCATGCTTGTCTGGGACAGCGTGTTCACATTGTTGTAGCAGAACTCGCTCATGTTTTGGAGCTTACTACCATAGTCCATCTCCCGAGAATCTCGCAACATCATCTAAATCGATTTGTGTTGCAACCTTTCCTTTCGGACATCTATGCGAAATGTCCTGTTACCAACCAGATCGGAATCTCAGGCAGATATGATGGTTGAAACATTCCCAGCATTTGCATTATGTTCCCAGCTTGCACCCCAACAATTGTTGTTCAGGATCATCTTCAAAAGCGGTCCTACCATGGGTCCCATCCATTTCCGATGATAAGCAAAATCATCCATTGTTTGAAATGCTTGGTATGTGTGGGATCCGACAATCTAGTTGTTTATCCTTGGCAGCCTCTCTTATGGGGAAATGTAGTCTAGTGCTTCCTGAGCGATAGTAGTCTCTTTCTGAGGCGGTTCACGGAGTCCCGCTAGCCCAGACTACTTGCTCTGGACACTTATTTGGCCGGCATGTGTTTCACTTCGTTCTGTATACGTCCCTTCGGGGAAATGTCACGTGGTGACATCCGGAGTCCTGCCTAGCCTGCTATAGCCCGGGTTCCCAGAGTCCTGTTAGCCCAGTGCTACAGCCCGGATTCACAAGCTGCTGACTGACATGCTCAATGTGATTCATGTATGCCTGTCCCCATGGGTTAGTTCCGCTTTGGGTTCACGACTAGCCATGTCGGCCCGGGTTCTCTGTCATGTGGATGCTAGCGACACTATCATATACGTGAGCCAAAAAGTGCAAACGGTCCCGGGCCATGGTAAGGCGACACCGTGGGAATACTGTGCGTGAGGCCGCAAAGTGATATGAGGTGTTACCGGCTAGATCGACGTGACTTGGAATAGGGGTCCTGACAAGCCACCTGACCTTCTTCACCAAGGTGGTGACACACCTGGAGGCTCGATCTGTCAGAGCCCGCCAGCTTGTGGAGGAAAGGGGGCGTGGCTTGCTTGAGCGCGCTTTCTTGCGTGTCTTCAGCCACCTCCTGAACGCCGACCCCAACTTCGACTTCGACACTGCCATCGCCCCCGTACCTACAGCTGTCCGGGGCGACCTAGCGCGCTGGGTCGAGGACCATGTGGACGCATTGGTCAGGGCCTTCACTTCAGAGGATGATGCAGTCGTGGTCGTCGCAGACGAAGGCGACGTGATCGACGAAGGCGACGGGGGCGTCGTTGATGGCGGCGATGGTGCCGATGAAGACGACGACGACGTGAGTGACGCGTCTGCGAGTGACGAAGCGAGTGACATTTCTAGCTGATCCCTTGTTCTCCTGTCATTTATCCCTGTGCACAAACTTGGGCGTGGCCCTTGGAAACTTGTAAGAGCATTTTGAGAGGGGGAGCCCGTCATGTAAGTAAATTGCAGTTTTTATTTTTCCATGTGATGTGAGTTCGTGTCTTCGTGAACTTGTGAATCCTGATGCAAGTTTTCCGCCTTGGTTTACCTTAGTCAGCGCCAGCTTTGAGCTGGGCTACGATGTGTCGAGTTCCTAAAAACCTTACGGAGCTTGTTACCCCGTCGGAAAGGGCCCATGTGAGGAGTGCACCGGTCGCAGTGCTAACGCGCGCTTGGCGCGCGCGTGCTTCGTGCAGTCCCGCTTGAGAGGGGCTCATGAGGGGAAGACGACGGACATGAGTCCCGGAAAAGTGAGATCCAGAAGGCAAAGAACTGCTTGAACGAGAAAAGGCTCCCCCGCGCACATAAATAAAACTCAGCTTCAACTCAAATCCAAATCCAGAAAGCAAAGCTACAGAAAGAGAGAGCTCCAAAGCAAAAGGCCGCGTCTGGCACCAAGTCTAGTCTTCAAGTCTTCTCACCAGCGCGGAGCTAAGTGCTGTCCACTAGGCGTGGGAGGGAACCCTAGGGCCTGAGGCCGGCGCTCCTGAGACTCCGGGGCGTGTACATCCCCAACTCATTATTACGTGAGAGTGTCACGGGCGGCGAGCTTCACAAGCACCGGGCCTTCTTCACAGATACCGGCCTTGCTTCATATTGCCAGACGAGGGCCCCGTCTTGCGCCACTCTCGACCTCCTCTGAGCTGACCAGTCACCAAGACGAAACAGAGGAGGGAAAGAGGACGCGGCCAGTTCCTCGGCGACCTGTGTCCTCTGCCGGGGGAAGGGTTGGCGAGGCCTCCCCGACAGAGGGCCTACCTCTGGGTGTCATCAGGCATCGCGCGCCGCGGGGAGGGGCCTTGCTCCTGGCCCCCTCTTGGTGGCCCCTAGTGCGTCTCCCTTATTGGGGCGGGCGCCGCCGTGCCTGGGTCGTCGATCGACGCAGCGACCTGGTTCATCTGCAGTGCATGGTTAGCGTAAGCCTGTTCTTGAGAGACCATCGGTACCCTGTAATTGCCGATGTTGGCGCGATCGTTGTGGTTCTCCGTTGGCTCTTGGAAGGTTTCAGCTCCTAGAGCCCCTTCTCCCAAATCTTCTCCAACGAATGAGCCGACGTCGTCCTCTGGTGCGTACCCTTGGTCCATCATGCGGGGCACGTAGGCTTCCGGGGCCGTCACCCCGAACACCTCGATGTGGTGCCCACGCTCCATGTTGCCCCGCCCATGACGGCGTCCTGGGGATGACGACACGGCATCCGGCCGGTACCATGGGGGGTGACGCTCGCACTCGGGCTTGTCGAGGGCGGCATGGGGGGCTGGAGCCCCCCACGCCACCGGCCGAGTTGATGTTGACGAAGCCCCCGAGTGCAGTTGATGGCGTGCAAATGTGGTGAGGCTCGCCGCGCGACCCTACAGCGGCCTGGGGGGGGGGTAGTCGATAGCAGAAAGGTGGCGCTCCCGACGCTGCTGCGTCCAGCAGCTCAGCAACACGCTCAAGCAGCGTGTGCCGGCCTCTCTTCATTAGCCTGCATCGCAGCAGCTCCCTTACCACCGTGAGTGCCGCCCGCATATTCGCCTGCTCCCGCCGTGAGTGCGGTGCTGTTGCTGCTGCGTGGCTCGGTGCTCTCGCCGCGGCCCGTACTTGCCGCGGGGTGAGGGTGGACGACGCCTGGACGCGCTGTCGGCACCCAGCGGAGTTTGGTGGCGCCCGTGCCGCTTGGGGTGCGGGGTCGAGGCCTCCCTGGGCTGGCGACGCCGTCCGTGCCGGCCAGGCTGCCCAGCGGTCGGAGCCGGCCCTTGGGTCGCCAGACATCGTAGCCGGTGAATGTCGGAGAGCTGATTGGCGGAGAAGAAGCTCGGGCGCACCCCTACCTAGCGCGCCAAATGTCGGATGTGGCGCTCCGGTAAACCCTTAAGGTTCGAACACTGGGGTGCGCACAAAGTCTTTCCCTCCTACCGATCTACGCTCTAGCCCGCTAGGATCTGGCGGACGAACTCGACGAACTCACAACACAAAGAGACACATGGTTAATACTGGTTCGGGCCACCGATGTGGTGTAATACCCTACTCCATTGTGGTGGTGGTGGATTTCCTCTTGGGCTGATGATGAACAGTACAAGGGAAGAACAGCCTCCCGAGGTTGAGGTGTTCTTGTGGCTAGGCTCTCGATCGGATTGGATCAAGCTAAGATCATATGCCTCTACTGTGGTGGCTAGCTCTACTTATATAGGCCCTGGTCCTCTTCCCAAATATCGAGTGGGAAGGGAGCCAACAACGGCAGGCAAATTTGAAGGGGGACAACTAGTACAAGCTATCTTGACAAAAGCGGTATTCGCCTGCGAAAAGCTCTGGGGTGACGCCGTCTTGGGCTCCATGATGACCTTCGCCTTGCCGTCCTCCTGGTCTTGTTCTCGTTGCACCAATATGGCAACCTTTGCCTGATGCCTCGGTAATCTTCGCCTGCGCTTGCCTCCTCAGCACCAAAGAGGAAATGGGGATGCTACGCGCACTGGCACCCACCTGGCACCCGCCTGGCGCCGTTCATCATGGCTCACGCCACGAGAGTCTCATGAGGTTTGCTCCGCCTTGATATCTCCGCTCCTCGTGAGCCTGCCTGGCTAGGCCACTCCAGAGGAGGTCTTGTGTCGTCCGCCTCGCGAGGCTTGGACCCTCGCGAGGGTCTTGGGTGCCTCGTTAATGAAGTTGGGCCGTACGGCCTGCTTCTTAGCCACGCCGTGGGCCGCAGGCAGGCAAGTCTGGGGACCCCCATTCCCAGAACACCGACAGACGCACCATCTTATCAGATTAACCACTCGACTTAGAAATGCAGTGTGGGAAGAAAGAAGTATTAGGACTGCGTATCCAAGCAATTGATGCCATGGACTCCTTCAGAGAACCTTGTGTTTAAAAAGAAGTTGCGGTGTGCCTGCATAAAGAGCTAGCGTAAGTTCGGTTACACGCTTCTCGAATTTTAGTTAGCCACTTATTGCAAAATTGTTCAATTACATTGCTTGGCATTATTTAGTTTGCTCTTGATTACATAATGCCATAGCTTGTTAATCCTATTATAGACTGCGCCTATCTATGTGTTTGATACTTACTGTTAAGAATTACTTGTTTGTGTGAACTTAAATAGCTACTACATAGATAGCTGGTCATATTACTTCTAGGGTGCAGCAGAATTCGCCTGTAATTTACATTCTGATACATTGTTTGTTTAAATGGTTTGCTGTTATCATTTGTAGCACTAGTAATGTTTGCATGCTCATAGATAGAAAACTGTCAGGTTTATATGAAGGACACCGTCTTTTTAACTTTTATATATATATATATATATATATATATATATATATATATGTGTGTGTGTGTGTGTGTGTGTGTGTGTGTGTGTGTGTGTGTGTGTGTGTGTGTGTGTGTGTGTGTGTGTGTGTTGAATCATTTTTCTTACATCACAGAAATTTACAGATGTCTGTGTTGCTGGTAAATGGTACCGAGTTGTTACTTTAATACGTTGCCAAGAACTTGTTAGTTTTACTAGTTCATGTGTAATTAAATATGTTGCCAAAACTAGTTAGTTTTACTAGTTTGATGTAATTTCTTATGGCTCTTGCAACACTTTATTTATGATTGCTAACATTCAAGTTTGCAGGATCCAACTCAAACTCCGTTGGCACAATAGTTATGTTTTCATAAACTTCCTTGTTTACCTAGTTTGCTACTGTAACTTCTTGCTGTAATCATCTTACCAACTTCAAGTTTTCAGGATCCAATTAGAAGTTCAATTGCACAGCAGGTACATTTAAAAAAAATATTTGTGTAACAGGTTTGCTGTTGTAACTTGTTGCTCTAATCAAGTTACTGACTACTCAACTTTTCAGGATCCAAGAGAAACTCTAATGCCACAACAGGTTCCTTTTGCAAAACTTGTTTGTTTAACTGCTTTGCTACTGCAACCGGTTGCTCTAATCACGTTACTGGCTACTCAACTTTTCAGGATCCAAGAGAAACTCCAATGCCATGATACGTCTCCAACGTATCTATAATTTTTTATTGTTCCATTCTATTATATTATCTGTTTTGGATGTTTTATATGCATTAATATGTTATTTTATATTATTTTTGGGACTAACCTATTAACCTAGAGCCTAGTGCCAGTTTCTATTTTTTTCCCTTGTTTTAGAGTTTCGCAGAAAAGGAGTACCAAACGGAGTCCAAATGGAATGAAACTATCGCGATGATTTTTCTTGGATCAGAAGACATCCAGAGGACTTGGAGTACACGTTAGGGAAGCCACGAGGCACCCACAAGGAAGGAGGGCGCGCCCCCACCCTTGTGGGCCCCTCGTGACTCTCGACCTATTTCTTCTGCCTATATATTCTCAAATATTCCAAAACCAATCAGGGGAGCCACGAAAACACTATTCCATCACCGCAACATTATGTACCCGTGAGATCCCATCTAGGGGCCTTTTCCGGCGTCCTACCTGAGGGGGATTCGATCACAGAGGGCTTCTACAATAACACCATTGCCTCTCCGATGAAGCGTGAGTAGTTTACCTTAGACTTACGGGTCCATAGCTAGTAGCTAGATGGCTTCTTCTCTCTCTTTGATTATCTCCTTGATGTTCTTGGAGATCTATTCGATATAATACCTTTTTGTGGTGTGTTTTCCAAGATCTGATGAATTGTGGATTTATGATCAGCTTATGTATGAATCTTATTTGAATCTCCTGTGGATTCTTATATGCATGATTTGATGTCTTTGCAAGTCTCTTTGTAGTATCGATTTGGTTTGGCCAACTAGATTGGTTTTTTCTTGCAATGGGAGAAGTGCTTAGCTTTGGGTTCAATCTTGCGGTGCTTGAAACCAGTGACAGAAGGGGAACCGACACGTATTGTATTGTTGCCATCGAGGATAACAAGATGGGGTTTTCATCATATTGCTTGACTTTATCCCGCTACATCATGTCATCTTACTTAATGTGTTACTCTGTTCTATGAACCTAATACTCTAGATGCAGGTAGGAGTCGGTAGATATGTGGAGTAATAGTAGTAGATGCAGGCAGGAGTCGGTCTACTTGATATGGACGTGATGCCTATATTCATGATCATTGCCTTTGATATCATCATAACTTTGCGCTTCTCTATCAACTGCTCGGCAGTAATTTGTTCACCCACTGTAATATTTTCTATCTTGAGAGAAGCCTATGGCCTCCGGGTCTATTTTCCATCACATATCTTTCCGATCAACAATTTTAGTTCCCGATTAACTTCCTTTGCAATATTTTACTTTCCGTTCCGTAAACCAAAAATATTACTTTACTGTTTATCCATCTCTATCAGATCTCACTTTGCAAATAACTGTGAAGGGATTGACAACCCCTTTATCGCGTTGGGTGCAAGTTGGTGTTTGTTTGTGCAGGTATTCGGTGACTTGTGCGTTGTCTCCTACTGGATTGATACCTTGGTTCTGAAAACTGAGGGAAATACTTACTCTAATTTGCTGCATCACCCTTTCCTCTTCAAGGGAAAAACCAACGTAAGCTCAAGAAGTAGCAGGAAGAATTTCTAGAGCCGTTGCTGGGGAGATCTACGCCAAGCCAATACATACTAAGTACCCATCATAAACTCTCATCTCTCGCATTACATTATTTGCCATTCGCCTCTCATTTTTCTCTCCTCCACTTTCAAAATGATTTTCGAAAAGATTTGCCTTTTCTTCGCCCCTCTTCCGTTCACCTTCCCCATCTGCCTTTTTGTTGCTCGCTCGCTAGATCTATTTACTGCCACCATGTCTGAAACTGGGGAGGTTATTGTTGAAAATCTTGAGGAGAAACTTGAATCTTTTTCTTTGGATCTCGAAGCTTAAAAGCCTCCTAATTGCAAAACCAAAATCATTCGTATAGGAGATGGTAATATTATTGGAAAGAGTGTTATCCAAGAATTCTTCGATTGTACGGGATCCATGCTTATTAATAAAAGAACTATACTTCTTGAGAGAAATTGTTATGTTGATGCTATTGTTATGCTTGTTGAGAATTTAGAAAGAAAATTTGTGCACCTTCATCCTGCTTTGCAAACAGTGTTTTATGAACTTCCTAATATCAATCATTCTATAGCTAAAAAGATTGCCACTATTATCCTTCTGCATGAATTTGACTTTATAATACAAGAAGATAGGGATATTTTTGCTTTGTCTACAAAAAGGATGTCGAACACCCTCCAATTATAGACATCCTCCATGATAAAGAAACTATACGTAGTTTGGAATCTAGGAACTATACTTCTTATAGTGCAAATCTTAGGAGGAGAGTTCCTCATTCAGAGATATCTCTATCCTTGTATCTTGAGGCTTTTGAGGAGTTTGATTGGATAACTAGAGGCATTTATGTAGTATTTAATAGGGATTGGTTGAATAAAATGATGAAGGAACCCGTTAGAAATGAGCTACGTATTTTATATGATGATATATACGGTGATGATCCCGACTATGGGTTTATGAATGTTAAGATTAGCAATCAAACCCTTTCATGATTTAAGTTCATCTACTAGGAAGGAAATGAAGGAAAGAATATAATTGCTAAGACGAGTCTTGGGGGACCTGATGAGAAAAGAATTGCATACCGAAGATGAGAATACTTAGATCTTTTCGTGTTTTATGCCTAGTTAAGGGCGTTGAACAATAGCGCTTTTTGGGAGGCAACCCAATTTTATTTTTGTTTTTGCTTTTCAGGTTCTGTTTTTCATTAAATAATTCATCTAGCCTCTGGTTAGATGTGGTTTGTAACACCCCAAAAATTTTAACCTGGTTTTTATTAATTAAAATTTTGCCAGGAAATTAAATTTTTATTTTTCTGGATTTATTCTTGATCTCAGAGCCTCTCTTTTCCCCTAATTTGTGGAGTTTTCACCCCTAGTAAAAACTTTCCAATTATTATTGGACTTGTTTACCCTCTCAAATAAAACAATTCTTTTATCAGTGGGATTATCTACATAATTATTTTCCCCTGAGCTTTATTTCTCTAAATAATTTTTCATAAGTTTTAGAGTTCCATTTGCACTCCAACCCTTTGATAAATTTATTTAAAAACCCCACCAAAATTTGGAGATGTCATGTGATGTTTCTAAACCACTTTTATGCAAAAATATATTTCATTCTTTGAATACTTTGAGTTCTACACCAAGTTTTCAAATCTGGTCCAGTGGGCAATTTTGCACTACAACCTATTTAAATATTTCTTTAAAACTTCTACCAATATTATGGGATGTTAATAGGAGTGTATTATTCAACTTTTTGCAAAAACCCAGTGATGCCCTTTGAAAAAATTGAGTGTATCAACCTCTTTTTCATTCTGGTCCAACTTGATGATTTGTACTACAACTATATTTTTACTTGCTCCTTTTGCTGTGATTCCTTTTCCTACTTATAACCCATCCTAAAATACCCTTATGTCCAGGAGGTTGGACTCATTGGAGCAATTCTAGTACTTGCAATCATGCCCTGTTCTTTCTGTCCAAAACTGAAGATTTGCAAAACTTGCAACAACAAGTTTCTTCTTTTGCCCAAATGACCTTACCACTCTCTTTTGCACCCAAAGAGGCACTAACCTGGAGAATTGGGCCACCCTAAGAAATGCCTAGGTGCATGTGGCATTCTGTCAAGCACCTTGTGGGCATGATCAGTTTTGACATAGTTTCTGGTTTGTGCAATGAACCTGCTTCCTTTGCCTAACCACCTTGTCCAATAAACTCCTAGCTACTCCTAACCTAGGTCTGTTAATTGCCAGCCTCACCCAAGCTCTATGGCATGCACGGGCATTTCGCCGAGCACCTGGTGGGCGTGCTCTAGGCGCGCCCAGAACGCGCGTTTTGCACGTGCCGCACCCGAGCCGCTGCGCCCCTGGCCTGTTCCCCGAGCTTATCCAAACCCTCTGCCGCTCGCGGCGTAGGGCCAAGCCTCGACCCGTACCCCCCTCACGAGCACCACAACCCTCGCCACGTCTCCGGCAAGCGGTTAGCCGCCATCGCCGCCCGACAGCCTCTCAGACTGGTCGGCGCCGCCCGAGCACTCCCGCCGCCACTTCGCCCTCGAGCAGAGTCCGCCCGTCCGCTAGCTCCTGCCGCCATCCCCAGCCCCGACACGGTGCCCTGCGAGCTACAGAACGGCGGTCGCCGGCATCCTTATCCACCGCAGCGGAACCAACCTCGTCGCGCTATAAAAGGAGGCCCCCAAGCTCATCCGAGCACTCAGGCGACCTCAGGCCACCCCCATGGCACCCCCACAGCCAGCAATCATCAGGGGAAGGACGTCCTCCCCAACTCCGGCCGGTTCGGCCGCCGCCACGTCCCAGCCCCATTCACCGCAACCAGAGCCCCTCCCGTCCGTCCAACGCCACCACCAGACTCCACATGATCTTGCGGAGCTGCCCAGACCTTCAGCCTCGACGGAGAACCACCATAGCGCGGACCCCCAATCGTGCTCGGCCTCCTCCGCCATGAGCTCGCGCCGCCGACTCCTTCCACCCCGACGACCAACGACCACGGGAGGACCGCCCGGTCAGCGGATCCATCCCTGCCCACCGGAGCCAGCGAGGGCCGCCAATTGCCGGTGACGATCGCGAGCCCCGCCTGCTCGCCAAAGGAGGAATGAGGCGGGGAGACCGTCAAACGACCGGTGGGCCCCTCGACCCTTGTCGGTGACACCGCACCGCCCACGTGGGTTAAGTGAAGGCGTAAAGGCAAAGTACGTATTCGACGTGTACCTGTCCGAAACGTTTTTCTTTTCTTTTTCTGTTTTATTTAATATCAGAATATTGACTAAACTTTGACTGGCCATAACTTTTTGAATAAAACTCCAAATGAGTTGATTCTTTTTCCTACCTTCCTCAAATTTAGTCTAGTTTATTTTAAGATTTATTTAAAAAAATTCCAAGCAACTTTTTTGTACTTTTTTTAAACTATGTGTTAATTCGAATATTTTCAAAAATAGGATTGTCGGAGAGAGGAGAAAACTTTCAAAGTGTTGGAATGCACCCTGCCTCCCCACAACTTGAAGGCAAGCATTCTAAACCCTGGCATAATATTGTGTGTGTTTTTTTGACACGGTGACAACACCACCTCGACACGGGGTATACGTCATTTTATGTGATGATATGTTCCTACTCATGAGTGCATATTGATGATTTCATGCTATTGGAGTTTGATATGTTTGTGATAGTAATCACCATCATATGCCTTTCATGCATACCGAAAGAAAATCCGGGAAGGCCTCTGTCTTGGGTAGACACGGTCTTGCCCTTAGTCCTCCGTTGAGACGGTCGTGTACGGTATGGCATGAGGAGGTATGTCGCGTGGTGATTCTGTCTGTTGGTTGAAGTATAAATTGTTATGCTAACCATGCAGGAAATACTAAGCCTCCTGAGTCGACCATAGATCGAGTCTTGTTCCGGTAACCCCCATACTTGTTTCGTACTACCACTTGTCCCTGCCATAAGTAGGGTACGGTCCAGTAAGTCGTCAACCCCTTTCTAGCACACACCGCATGAGAGGCCATGGTGGAAGATACGGTTGTAGCGGTAGGCAGTGCCACCCGTCCGGGGCATGGGTGTTTCGGTTGGACCGAGAGGAGGCCACCCCTTAGAGCGCGCGATATAAATTTGATCCCATGCTACGCGAGGTTGTAGCCTCCCACTTAGAGTTTTGCTTAACAAGTGTCGTGGGTGATTCCGCACACCGTAAGTTAAAGTGGTGTGTGAGTTAGGTGTGTTTTCAATTAAAAGACCGTAGACGGAATTAGTCCCAATGGACTAAAGGAATCCATTGCTCGTGGGTAAAGAGTACACCCTCTACAGAGGTTAAATCTATTCGAATAGCCGTGTCCATGGTTAAGGACTACAGTCTGGGATGGGTCAAGTGTCGGTCTTAGTGTCGGTCTTCGGAGGAGAAACTATTAAACTAGAACTTGGATCATGACTTGTGACTTGTGATGATCATGATTATTATTTGTTGTGGACTAACCCGTTATATTACTAGAATTATCGAGTATCCCTGGGATGGTTCTACCTCCTGGATATTCAATGTGAGTATTTATAAGCCCTTTTTATGGTGTCGCTGAGACGCCCGAATGTGGCATGCTTGTTATTTATTTACTTTATAAGCCCTTTATGTGGTGTCGGTGAGACGCCCGACTGCGGCATGCTTGTTATTTATTTACTTTGTAAGCCCTTTATGCGGTGTCGCTGAGACGCCCGACTGTGGCATGCTTGTTATTTATTCACTTTATAAGCCCTTTATGTGGTGTCCCCCAGACGCCCGACTGAGGCATGCTCGTTGTTTACTAACCTTTCGAGGCGTCGCTTCAGACACCTGATCGGTGCATTTCATTAATACTCTATTATTGCATATTCATGTATATAAATAACCTGCTTGCATGCATCAGAGATTTTATTTTGTGACTGATGTTGTGATCATAAAATATTTCAGAACATGATTATCGTTTGTTATATTATACCCGTGTTCATAATGTTTGCGAGTACATTCAAAGTACTCACTGGCTTGTCCCTGGCTATTGTCTTGGCCAGATTTCTTGCACAGAGAGGAGCGACGTGACGACAGCCCCGGAACCTAAGCAATGGTGATAGCAGTCTCGCGAAGATAGGAGTTACCCTGGTCAGCTGTTCCTATGGGAAATGGAGTCCCATAGACGCTGATGATCCACAAACCGCTTCCGCCATCAACCACTAGAAACCATTTGTTGTACTCACAGGCCAGAATGATCTTGTACTACATATTTTGTATTTTGCTTGGAATTTTTGTATCAAGTTGGTGCCTCATCAACTAACAGTAATCCTGGGGCTGGTGAGCACAAGGGCCAATTTCTGGGAAATCAATACCCGGAAAACCGGTCGTGACAAACTTGGTATCAGAGCCAGGCTGACCATTGACTAATGCTATCTTAGCCAGGTCGAAAAACTTAGGCAAACCAACCCACCAGACCTTAACCTAACCATAGTCAAGCTTCTCGTGCAGGATAGCCACACAGTGACCCGACACCTTTTGGCAGTCGGTGCCCAACCTATCAGCCTAGCCTGTCGATCGCGCGCCAGTGACCGACACCTAAATTGTCCCATTCGCAAGCGTGCGAAGGAAGACTTCGTCCCCTTTTTCTATAAAAAGGGCACGCTCGCCTCAACCCAGCACAGCACAGCCTCTACCCCAAACCGAGCCATAATGCCTGGCCCCGTCGTGCACAATGAGACCACGGCAAACAACCTTGGAGGTTTTGTGACCATACTAGCAAACCTCACCCGTCGTGCCTATGCGTTAGAAGAGCCCCCAGAATATGTTGTGTACCAAGGATCCATGAGTGGTGAGAGCCACAATTCGGGCCATGTGCACATCTATGGTAGGGTCTATCTCCGTAACGCCCTACTGTGTTCACCGGAAGGACAACTTCCTTTGAGCCACAAGCCATCCAACTAGTCGCGAGAGGCTATAGTTCAACTCCGCGCTTGTCGCCAGATTTAATCGTCGCTCGTTCTACTACTACCCCAGCCGTGAAGGGTATGGTAGACCACCCCAAGTTGCCAACGGAGATCACGAGACGGATCCTGCATTGTTGCATCTGGTGCGCTATGTAAGTGCACTAAAGGATATGTTCGATCAAATCACCCTTGATTTGATCGCCGCTCGTGGGGAGCTAATTCGCCGAGCCCCGGCAAGAAGAGAAGTTGAGCCCGACGCCGACAGCCCAGTCATGCTGTTCGGACAACCAATCGAAACCTTGAGGTCAGCCCCAGCCATCAACCAAGGTGCTTTGATGACCCCAGAAGTGCTTCGTCGCCTTTTGGGAGCACACTCCAACGGGATTGTGGCCAACAACCCCCGAGATGGTCATCATCGCTACCCCGACCCTGCAGTCCCTCAACCCCCTCCCGCTAATTCCGACGGTGAAAACCGTGGGGAAGCCTCGACGTCCACAAGGCAAGCCCGCTTAGATATTAACGAGGTAGACTGAGTCACTCGAGCAGTACCGAGTCTTAGTATGTCCTCGCCTTGTAACTGTGTGATCCTGTATCGCCGTAATTAAATATTGTTTGCCTGTGCACCCCTATTTTTGTAATATCCATGCACGAGTATGTTGATGTGCGATTGCATTTTTAATCCCAAGCGTAGCTGCCAAAGACCAACCTCAACGACGCAAGTTTGTGCTATGAATAAACCTTTTGGTTTCAACTAACAGGAATGATATTTTCAAAACAACCCTTAACAAATCTCGAGGACGAGATTTTTCTTAAGGGGGGTAGTGTTGTAACACCCCAAAATTTTTAACCTGGTTTTATTAATTAAAATTTTGCCAGGAAATTAAATTTTTATTTTTCTGGATTTATTCTTGATCTCAGAGCCTCTCTTTTCCCCTAAGTTGTGGAGTTTTCACCCCTAGTAAAAACTTTCCAATTATTATTGGACTTGTTTACCCTCTCAAATAAAACAATTCTTTTATCAGTGGGATTATCTATATAATTATTTTCCTCTGAGCTTTATTTCTCTAAATTGGTTTTTCATAAGTTTTAGGGTTCCATTTGCACTGCAACCCTTTGATAAATTTATTTAAAAACCCCACCAAAATTTGGAGATGTCATGTGATGTTTCTAAACCACTTTTATGCAAAAATATATTTCATTCTTTGAATACTTTGAGTTCTACACCAAGTTTTCAAATCTGGTCCAGTGGGCAATTTTGCACTACAACCTATTTAAATATTTCTTTAAAACTTCTACCAATATTATGGGATGTTAATAGGAGTGTATTATTCAACTTTTTGCAAAAACCCAGTGATGTCCTTTGAAAAAATTGAGTGTATCAACCTCTTTTTCATTCTGGTCCAACTTGATGATTTGTACTACAACTATATTTTAACTTGCTCCTTTTGCTGTGATTCCTTTTCCTACTTATAACCCATCCTACAATACCCTTATGTCCAGGAGGTTGGACTCATTGGAGCAATTCTAGTACTTGCAATCATGCCCTGTTCTTTCTGTCCAAAACTGAAGATTTGCAAAACTTGCAACAACAAGTTTCTTATTTTGCCCAAATGACCTTACCACTCTCTTTTGCACCCAAAGAGGCACTAACCTGGAGAATTGGGCCACCCCAAGAAATGCCTAGGTGCATGTGGCATTCTGTCAAGCACCTTGTGGGCATGATCAGTTTTGACATAGTTTCTGGTTTGTGCAATGAACCTGCTTCCTTTGCCTAACCACCTTGTCCAATAAACTCCTAGCTACTCCTAACCTAGGTCTGCTAATTGCCAGCCTCACCCAAGCTCTATGGCATGCACGGGCATTTCACCGAGCACCTGGTGGGCGTGCTCTAGGCGCGCCCAGAACGCGCGTTTTGCACGTGCCGCACCCGAAAGCCGCGCGCGCCTGTTCCCGAGCTTATCCAAACCCTCCGCCGCCGCTCGCAGTAGGGCCAAGCCTCGACCTGCACCCCCTCACGAGCACCACAACCTCGCCATGTCTCCGGCAAGCTGGTTAGCCGCCATCGCCGCCAAAGCCTTCAGACCGTCGGCACCGCCGAGCCACTCCGCTTGCCAGCTCGCCGAGCAGCGAGTCCGTGACGTTCGCTAGCTCTCGCCGCCATCCCCAGCCCGACACGGTGCCTGCGAGCTCTGAACGGCGGTCGCCGGCATCCTTATCCACCGCCGCGGAACCGACCTCGTCGCGCTATAAAAGGAGGCCCCCAAGCTCATCCGAGCACTCAGGCGACCTCAGGCCACCCCCATGGCACCCCCACAGCCAGCAATCATCAGGGGAAGGCCGTCCTCCCCAACTCCGGCCGGTTCGGCCGCCGCCACGTCCCAGCCCCGTGCACCGCAACCAGAACCCCTCCCGTCCGTCCAACGCCACCACCAGACTCCACATGATCTTGCAGAGCCGCCCAGACCTTCAGCCTCGACGGAGAACCACCATAGCGCGGACCCCCAATCGTGCCCGAAGCCTCCTCCGCCGCGGAGCTCGCCGCCGGCGACTCCTTCCACGCCCGATGACCCAATGACCACCGGGAGGACCGCCCCGGTCAGGCGGATCCATCCCTGCCCACCGGAGCCAGCGAGGGGCCGCCAATCGTCGGCGACGATCGCCGGAGCCCCCACCACTGTTCGGCCAGAGGAGGAAGGAGGCGGGGAGACCGTCAAACTGACCGATGGGCCCCTCGACCCACTGCCGTGACACCGCACCAGTCCACGTGGGTTAAGTGAGGGCGTAAAGGCAAAGTACGTATTCGACGTGTACCTGTCCGAAACGTTTTTCTTTTCTTTTTCTGTTTTATTTAAAATCAGAAATTGACTAAACTTTGACTGGCCATAACTTTTTAAATAAAACTCCAAATGAGTTGATTCTTTTTCCTACGTTCCTAAAATTTAGTCTAGTTTATTTTAAGATTTATTTAAAAAAATTCCAAGAAACTTTTTTGTACTGTTTTTAAACTATGTTTAATTCGAATATTTTCAAAAATAGGATTGTCGAAGAGAGGAGAAAACTTTCAAAGTGTTGGAATGCACCCTGCCTCCCCACAACTTGAAGGCAAGCATTCTGAACCCTGGCATAATATTGTGTGTGTTTTTTTTTGACACGGTGACAACACCACCTCGACACGGGGTATACGTCATTTTATGTGATGATATGTTCCTACTCATGAGTGCATATTGATGATTTCATGCTATTGGAGTTTGATATGTTTGTGATAGTTATCACCATCATATGCCTTTCATGCATACCGAAAGAAAATCCGGGAAGGCCTCTGTCTTGGGTAGACACGGTCTTGCCCTTAGTCCTCCGTCGAGACGGTCGTGTCCGGTATGGCATGAGGAGGTATGTCGCGTGGTGATTCTGTCTGTTGGTTGAAGTATAAATTGTTATGCTAACCATGCAGGAAATACTAAGCCTCCTGAGTCGACCATAGATCGAGTCTTGTTCCGGTAACCCCCATACTTGTTTCGTACTACCACTTGTCCCTGCCATAAGTAGGGTACGGTCCAGTAAGTCGTCAACCCCTTTCTAGCACACACCGTACAGAGAGGCCATGGTGGAAGATACCGGTTGTAGCCGGTAGGCAGGCCACCTGGTCCGGGGGCATGGTTGTTTCCGGTTGGGACCGAGAGGGGAGGCCACTCGTTAGAGCGCGCGATATAAATTTGATCCCATGCTACACGAGGTTGTAGCCTCCCCACTTAGAGTTTTGCTTAACAAGTGTCGTGGGTGATTCCAAATACCGGTAAGTTAAGCTAGTGTGTGCGAGTTAGGTGTGTTTTCAATTAAAAGACCGTAGACGGAATTAGTCCCGATGTACTAAAGGAATCCGTTGCTCGTGGGTAAAGAGTACACCCTCTGCAGAGGTTAAATCTATTTGAATAGCCGTGTCCATGGTTAAGGACTACAGTCTGGGATGGGTCAAGTGTCGGTCTTAGTGTCGGTCTTCGGAGGAGAAACTGTTAAACTAGAACTTGGATCATGACTTGTGACTTGTGATGATCATGATTATTATTTGTTGTGGACTAACCCGTTATATTACTAGAATTATCGAGTATCCCTAGGATGGTTCTACCTCCTGGATATTCACTGTGATTATTTATAAGCCCTTTTTGTGGTGTCGCTAAGACGCCCGACTGTGGCATGCTTGTTATTTATTTACTTTATAAGCCCTTTATGCGGTGTCGCTGAGACGTCCGACTGTGGCATGCTTGTTATTTATTTACTTTATAAGCCCTTTATGTGGTGTCGCTGAGACGCCCGACTGCGGCATGCTTGTTATTTATTTACTTTGTAAGCCCTTTATGCGGTGTCGCTGAGACGCCCGACTGTGGCATGCTTGTTATTTATTCACTTTATAAGCCCTTTATGTGGTGTCGCTCAGACACCTGACTGAGGCATGCTCGTTGTTTACTAACCTTTCGAGGCGTCGCTTCAGACACCCGATCGGTGCATTTCATTAATACTCTATTATTGCATATTCATGTATATAAATAACCTGCTTGCATGCATCAGAGATTTTATTTTGTGGGTGACGTTGTGATCATAAAATATTTCAGAACATGATTATCGTTTGTTATATTATACCCGTGTTCATAATGTTTGCGAGTACATTCAAAGTACTCACTGGCTTGTCCCTGGCTATCGTGACGACAGCCCCGGAACCTAAGCAATGGTGATAGCAGTCTCGCGAAGATAGGAGTTACCTTGGTCAGTTGTTCCTGTGGGAAATGGAGTCCCATAGACACTGATGATCCACAAACCGCTTCCGCCATCAACCACTAGAAACCATTTGTTGTACTCACAGGCCAGAATGGTCTTGTACTACATATTTTGTATTTTGCTTGGAATTTCTTTATCAAGTTGGTGCCTCATCAGCTAACAGTAATCCTGGGGCTGGTGAGCACAAGGGCCAATTTCTGGGAAATCAATACCCAGAAAACCGGTCGTGACATGGTTTTGTGTTTTAATTAGCGTTTCTGCCTAGTAAGAACTTTGCGATAGCTTACGGTGATAGTTGATTTGATCTTGTTGAAAAATAGAAACTTTTGCGCCCAGTCCCGGAATTTTTAAAAATCACAGGAGCGTGATAAAATTCTGAATTTTTACACAAGATTGATATAAAAATTTGCCCCTGTTGTCCTATATTTTCAGAATTTTTGGAGTTACAAAAGTATTCGATCTATCCAGATTGCTACAAACTATTCTGTTTTTGACAAATTCTGTTTTCTATGTGTTGTTTGCTTATTTTTACGAACCTATGGATAGTATCGGGGGGTATGAACCATGGAAAAGTTGGAATATAGTAGATATTACACCAATATAAATAAAGAATGAGTTCAAAACAGTACCAAAAGTGGTGATTTATTCTTATACTAACGGAGCTTATGAGATTTTCTGTTGAGTTTTGTGTTGTGAAGTTTCAAGTTTTGGGTAAGGATTTGATGGACTATGGAATAAGGAGTGGCAAGAGCCTAAGCTTGGGGATTCCCAAGGCACCCCAAGGAAATATTCAAGTATAACCAAGAGCCTAAGCTTGCGGATGCCCGTAAGGCATCCCCTCTTTCGTCTTTGTCTATCAGTAACTTTACTTGAGGCTATATTTTTACTCACCACATGATATGTGTTTTGCTTAGAGCGTCTTGTATGATTTCAGTCTTTGCTTTTTAGTTGGCCACAATCATCCTTGTTTTACACACCTTTTGAGACAGACACGCATATATCGTGATTTATTAGAATACTCTTTGTGCTTCACTTATATCTTTTGAGCTAGGCAATTTTTCTCTAGTGCTTCACTTATATCTTTTAGAGCACGGCAGAGGTTTTATTTTAGAGAAATTGATGAACTCTCATGCATCACTTATATTATTTTGAGAGTCTCTAAACATCATGGTAATTTTCTTTGGTTATATATTTAGTCCTAATATGATAGGCATCCAAGAGGCATGTAACAAAAACTTCCATATAAAGTGCATTGAATACTACGAGAAGTTTGATTCCTTATGATTGTTTTGAGACATGAAGATGGCGATATTAGAGTCATGCTAGTAAGTAATTGTGAATTTGAGAAATACTTGTGTTAAAGTTTGTGATTCCCGTAGCATGCACGTATGGTGAACCGTTATGTGATGAAGTTGGAGCATATTTATTTATTGATTGTCTTCCTTATGAGTGGCAGTCGGGGACGAGCGATGGTCTTTTCCTACCAATCTATCCCCCTAGGAGCATGCGTGTAGTACTTAATTTTGATAACTAATAGATTTTTGCAATAAGTATATGAGTTCTTTATGACTAATGTCGAGTCCATGGATTATACGCACTCTCACCCTTCCACCATTGCTAGCCTCTCTAGTACCGCGCAACTTTCGTCGATACCATAAACCCACCATATACCTTCCTCAAAACAGCCACCATACCTACCTATTTTGGCATTTCGATAGCCATTCCGAGATATATTTCCATGTAACTTTCCACCGTTCCGTTTATTATGACACGCTCCAACGTTGTCATATTGCTATGCATGATCATGTAGTTGACATCGTATTTGTGGCAAAGCCACCATTCATAATTCTTTCATACATGTCACTCTTGATTCATTGCACATCCCGGTACACCACCGGAGGCATTCACATAGAGTCATATTTTTGTTCTAAGTATAGAGTTGTAATTCTTGAGTCTTAAGTAAATAAAAGTGTGATGATCTTCATTATTAGAGCATTGTCCCATGTGAGGAAAGGATGATGGAGACTATGATTCCCCCACAAGTCGGGATGAGCCTCCGGACGAAAAAAATGAGGCCAAAAAAATGAGATAAGGCCGAAATAAAAAAATGAGAGAAAAGTGAGAAGGGGCAATGCTACTATCCTTTTACCACACTTGTGCTTCAAAGTAGCACCGTGATCTTCATGATAAGAGAGTCTCCTATATTGTCACTTTCATATACTACTGGGAAATTTTCATCATAGAACTTGGCTTGTATATTCCAATGATGGGCTTCCTCAAATTGCCCTAGATCTTCGTGAGCAAGCAAATTGGATACACACGCACTTAGTTTCTTTTTGAGATTTCATAAACTTATAGCTCTAGTGCATCCGTTGCATGGCAATCCCTACTCACTCACATTGATCTCTATTGATGGGCATCTCCATAGCCCGTTGATACGCCTAGTTGATGTGAGACTATCTCCTTCTTTTTGTCTTCTCCACAACCACCCTCTATTCCACGTATAGTGCTATGTCCGTGGCTCACGCTCATGTATTGTGTGAAAGTTGAAAAAGTTTAAGAACATCAAAAGTATGAAACAATTGCTTGGCTTGTCATCGGGGGGTGTGCATGATTTGAATATTTTGTGTGATGAAGATGGAGTATAGCCAGACTATATGATTTTGTTGGGATAAGCTTTCTTTGGCCATATTATTTTGAGAAGACATAATTGCCTTGTTAGTATGCGTGAAGTATTATTGTTTTTATGTCAATATTAAACTTTTGTTTTGAATCATACGGATGTGAACATCCTTGCCACAATAAAGAAATTACATGGATAAATATGTTAGGTAGCATTCCACATCAAAAATTATGTTTTTGTCATTTACCTACTCGAGGACTAGCAGGAATTAAGCTTGGGGATTCTTGATACGTATCCAATGTATCTATAATTTTTTATTGTCCCATGCTATTATATTATCTGTTTTGGATGTTTTATATGCATTAATATGCTATTTTATATTATTTTTGGGACTAACCATCAACCTAGAGCCCAGTGCCAGTTTCTGTTTTTCCTTGTTTTAGAGTTTCGCAGAAAAGGAATACCAAACGTAGTCCAAACAGAATAAATCTTTCACGATGATATTTCTTGGACCAGAAGACATCTAGAGGACTTGGAGTACACGTCAGGGAAGCCACGAGGCACCCACAAGGACGGAGGGCGCGCCCAGGGGGGTAGGGCGCGCCCCCACCCTTGTGGGACCCTCGTGACTCCACCGACCTATTTCTTCCGCCTATATATTCTCTAATATCCAAAACAATCAGGGGAGCCACGAAAACACTTCTCCATCGCCGCAACCTTCTGTACCCGTGAGATCCCATCTAGCGGCCTTTTCCGGCGTCCTGCCGGAGGGGGATTCGATCACGGAGGGCTTCTACATCAACACCATTGCCTCTCCGATGAAGCGTGAGTAGTTTACCATAGACCTACGGGCCCATAGCTAGTAGCTAGATGGCTTCTTCTCTCTCTTTGATTCTCAATACCATGTTCTCCTCGATGTTCTTGGGGATCTATTCTATGTAATACCTTTTGCGGTGTGTTTGCCGAGATCCAATGAATTGTGGGTTAATGATCAACTTATCTATGAATATTATTTGAATCTCCTTTGAATTCTTATATGCATGATTTGATATCTTTGCAAGTCTCTGTGAACTATAAATTTGGTTTGGCCAACTAGATTGGTTTTTCTTGCAATGGGAGAAGTGCTTAGCTTTGGGTTCAATCTTGCGGTGCTTGATCCCAGTGACAGAAGGGGAACCGACATGTATTGTATTGTTGCCATCGAGGATAACAAGATGGGGGTTTCATCATATTGCTTGAGTTTATCCCGCCGCATCATGTCATCTTACTTAATGCGTTACTCTGTTCTGTGAACTCAATACTCTAGATGCAGGCAGGAGTCGGTCGATGTGTGGAGTAATAGTAGTAGATGTAGGCAGGAGTTGGTCTACTTGATACGGACGTAGTGCCTATATTCATGATCATTGCCTTAGATATCGTCATAACTTTGCGCTTTTCTATCAATTGCTCAGCAATAATTTGTTCACCCACCATAATATTTTCTATCTTGAGAGAAGCCTCTAGTGAAACCTATGGCCCCCGGGTCTATTTTCCATCATATAACTTTTCGATCTACAATTTTAGTTCTCGATTTACTTCCTTTGCAATCTTTTAATTTCTGTTCAATAAACCAAAAATACCAAAAATATGACTTTACCGTTTATCCATCTCTATCAGATCTCACTTTGCAAATAACCGTGAATGGATTGACAACTCCTTTATCGCGTTGGGTGCAAGTTGGTGTTTGTTTGTGCAGGTATTCAGTGACTTGTGCGTTGTCTCCTACTGGATTGATACCTTGGTTCTCAAAACTAAGGGAAATACTTACTCTACTTTGCTGCATCACCCTTTCCTCTTCAAGGGAAAAACCTACGCAAGCTCAAGAAGTAGCATGCCACAACAGGTACCTTTTGCAAAACTTGTTTGTTTAACTGCTTTGCTGCTGCAACCGGGTTACAATGATGCTAATAACTACTTTTTGACATCCATTTGAAACTCTTTAATTCCTTGTTTGTTTAACCGGTTTGCTGTTATAACTCCCAGTTGAGTTGTTGTACTAACTTCAACTTTTGGGAATCCAATCGGAACTTTAATGGCAAAACAGGTTAGCCCGAGATCAAAGTGCGAGGTCCCCATGGACGTTGTATCATCCCACAGCTGTGGCACCGGCCCAATCGCGCATCATGAATTGCCAATTGTTGATGCTCTAGAGGCTAAACTATTGGTAGAAAGAGATTCTGCTTCTGTACTTAGAGATGAAGTTGACATGTTGAGGAAGCAAACAGCACAATCACAAGCAGTACTCAAGACAACCATTAAATATTTGGTGGATTTCAAAACAAAGCAAGCTGAGACTGACTGCATTGTTAAGGTCTTGAAGGAAAAAAGGAAATTAAATTACCACTTGGTAAATCGTAGGTGAAATGCTCTTTCCATCATTGAATAACCTTTGTGTTGTTTGTTCATATAATCGATCAAACCATTTGTTTTAGAGATCATGTAATAAATGTTTTTTGTTTTTTGGTGTAACGCCCTCGATGCGGCTATATCTCCCACGTGTCGAAGCACGACTTAGAGGCATAACCGCATTGAAAGCAATGTCGCAAGTGAGGTAATCTTCACACAACCCATGTAATACATAAGGGAAAGAGATACATAGTTGGCTTACAATCGCCACTTCACACAATACATGAGTAAAGCATTACATCATACAGATATACCAAGGTCCGACTACGGAACCAAAATAAAAGAAGACTACCCCAAATGCTACAGATCCCCGATCGTCCCAACTGGCTCCACTCTTGATCAACTGAAACGAAATAACACAATGAACAAGATCTTCATCGAGCTACCTTGAGCTCGGATGCGCCACCTGCACGGTTTCATTGGCACCTGCAAACTGGTTTTGAAGTATCTGTGAGTCACGGGACTCAGCAATCTCACACCGCGAGATCAAGACTATTTAAGCTTATGGGTAGGAGAAGGTAGTGAGATGGAGCTGCAGCAAGCGACTAGCATATCTGGTGTCTAACATACGCAAATGAGAGCGAGAAGAGAAGGCAAAAGCACGGTCGAACAACTATGATCAAGAAGTGATCCTAGAACAGCCTGCATCAAGCATAACTCCAACATCGTGTTCACTTCCCGGACCACCGAGAAGAGACCATCACGGTTACACGCGCGTTGATGTATTTTAATTAAGATCAACTTCGGTTTTCTACAACCGACATTAACAAATTCCCATCTGCCTCATAATCGCGGGCACGGCTTTCAAAGATAATACCGCAGGGTGTCCCAACTTAGCCCATGATAAGCTCTCGCGATCAACGAAGGATATTCCTTCTCCCCGGGAAGACCCGATCAGTCTCGGAATCCCGGCTACAAGACATTTCGGCAGTAATAAAACAAGACCAGCAAAGCCGCCCGGATGTGCCGAAAAATCCCGATAGGAGCTGCACATATCTCGTTCTCAGGGCACACCGGATGAGCAAGACGTCGGGTTGGCATAGACCCTGATTGCCCAGGGGGCGCCGGACACCGCTCGGTTTGGACCAGCAATCGAAGGAGAACTGGCCCGGTGGTTTAAAATAAAGATGACCCTTGAGTCTGCAGAACCCAAGAGAAAAAGGCTTAGGTGGCAAATGGTAAAACCAAGGTTGGGCCTTGCTGGAGGAGTCTTATTCAAAGCGAACTGTCAAGGGGGTCCCATAAATCACCCAACCGCGTTAGGGACGCAAAATCAAGGAACATAACACCGGTATGACGGAAACTAGGGCGGCAAGAGTGGAACAAAACACCAGGCATAAGGCCGAGCCTTCCACCCTTTACCAAGTATATAGATGCATTAATTAAATAAGATATATTGTGATATCCCAACAAGTAAACATGTTCCAACAAGGAACAACATCTCCATGTTCCAACAAGGAACAAACTTCATCTTCACCTGCAACTAACAACGCTATAAGAGGGGCTGAGCAAAGCGGTAACATAGCCTAACAACAGTTTGCTAGGAAAGGATGGTTAGAGGCTTGACATGGCAACATGGGAGGCATGATATAGCAAGTGGTAGGCATCGTAGCATAGGCATAGCAAAAGAGCGAGCAACTAGCAAGCAAAGATAGAAGTGATTTCGAGGGTATGGTCATCTTGCCTGAGATCCCGCTAGGAAGAAGAACGAGTCCATGAAGAAGACAAACGGACATAGTCGAATGAATCCTCACAACTCCGGAACGAAACCGAAGCTAACGAGAGAAGCAACCCGGAAAGAAACAAACAACATGGTAAACAACCATCACATACACATGGCATGATGCACAACCAAGTATGATGCATGCCCGGTTTAAATAGCATGGCATGGCAATATGCACAAACAAAACTACAAGTTAAATGGAGCCCAATATGCAACGAGTTGCATATTGACGAAACACCACATCAATTATTTAGTTCTCTCTCGGTTATGTACCCAACAATATTAAATGTTATTAAACATGGCACGGGGTGAAGCATAATAAAACTACACATCTAGGCAAGTTTAAATGAGGCCGGAAACAACAAACAACAACTCCAGAAAATCCCCATATGTCATTTAGCAATTTAATGCAAACACAATTTTAACCATTTAAATGTTGTTAACATGATGTGGATGACATAATCAAGGTTTATGCAATTTTATGAAAACGTTAACATGAGCATGATACGAGGCATTTGTCGCTCTGGCAGAAGGAAAAGGGTGCCACGGCGACGAATCCGAAAATGATGCCACGGCAACATATCGGTTCCGTAGCTCACGGAGATACCGGTGCAAAAGGAAGTGAGCGTGAGCGAGTCATGCAAGATGGTGTGGTGCTCCCGGTTACCGGGTACCCACGGGTCGACGACATGGCAAACGGGGAACGTGCAAAGACAATTCGATCACGGTGCAAAACTCGAGCATCTCATACAACGCACAAGCATTCGGTCCACGGCGGTCGTCTCGGGGTTATACCTTTGAAGCATGCATTTTCGGGGCGGTTCAAAATCGTCGAGGGAAGTAGTCGTTCTCGCGACGGTAGCGGAAGTAGTGGTTCACGGACGTCGTGGAAGTAGTGGTACACGGCGGCGGCGGTAGTTGTTCAGGGTCTTGGCGGGTCGTCGTGTAGCCGTACATGTTCCTCGTGGCACACGGTTCGTAGACGTTCGAGTCATCGGTAGAGGTACTTGACGCTTGCGGTGTGTTGCTTGGGGGCAACCAGGTACTTGGCAGGTTCCCCATGAAGATGCATCGATGGCGCCAAGGCAGCAGCGAGGATGCAAACGAGGCCGCTGGGACTGGAGCGATGAGTGGCGAGCGGCTGCTGCCGAATGGGATCCACACCGACGGGTCAACGCGGCTTGCGCGTGGCCTCAGCCGGGACATGGCGAACGATGCGTAAGCAAGGCAGCAGCGGCACTCGCTCGCGGCTTGGCGGGTGGCTGTGATGCAGGTCAACTCCGACGAGGACGGACCACCGAGTCGATCCGGCTGGGAACGGGCAAGGTGGAGGAGGCCAGCCGGATTCAGGACGGGTTGGAGGAGGACTGCGCCCCGGGTTGAAGACGAATGGCGACGGCGCGGCACTCTAGGAGGCAGCAGGCGGGGGACGGCACGGGCGTGACGATGCTTGGCGGCCGGAGGGAGCAAGGCGCAGCGGCGGCCATGTCCTCGGCGAGGGGTGGTGCGGGCTCCTGTGGCGCCATGGCTGCACAAGCTCGCGGACGGAGGTGCAGGCACGAGCAGCCGAAGGAGGGCGTCGGCGCGGGAGGAGAAGCAGGGCGCGGTGAGCTGCAGGCGGCCGGCGAGGAGGTGGAGTCGCGAGGCGGTGGCACGGTGGAGAGGCGACGCGAGGAGAGGAGGGGGATCGAGGGCTGCGCGTGGGTGGCAGCGGAGGGGATCGAGGAGAGGAGATGGGATCGAGCGATGCTCTCCCTTGCGGCTAGGGTTAGAGGGGTGTAGTTGGGCCTCCAGGGGCAAATGGGCCGGTCTGGTCTAGCTGGTTAGGTAGTGGGCTGCGGCTGGTCTTCCCCTCCCTTCTTCAAATCTCTTCCAAAAACAGAAAAGCAAAGAAAGAAAGGGAGAGAAAAGAAATGAGTGGACAAGAATTTGGGCATGGGGGTAATTTTCCCAGACTCGCAAAATTGAGTTGGAACCAAGAAAAATGGTGTGGGCAAGATTGCAAGAATTAAATTCAAAGTCATTTGAATTTAATTCAAATGGTTTGAACAAGAAGTAGGATTTAGAAGTGTCCAAAAATGTTGAGATTTTTGGTGGAGCTCCGAAAAATGATGAAAGAAATTATGGGCAAGGTTGGAGACCAAGAATTGAGATAACAACGGCATGGGATTTTTGCAAGTGTGTTATGGTGAATTCCAAATTATTTGAATATTTAATAATATCTCCCTAAATATCGGGAGGGTATGTTATAAAGAGAAGTCACCCTTCCCTCGATTTAAATGGACCGAAGATCCATGCAATTTATTTGGAAGAGGTTTTTAAAAATTAAATGACATGATGGCATGATGACATGATGCAATGCAAAAATAAAAGGGCAGGCACAAATGAAACACACGGCAAAACCCGGAATATATGGAAGTCTTCTGGAGCGTCGGTCTCGGGGCGTTACATTTGGTTTGTAATTTTTTTAGCACAAGTCTGTATTAATTGATTAAACTCTAAGACATTTCATTCTGATTGTTGTGCCAGACCTACAAATATGCCAATCGGGCTGAATGTGCATTCAGCAATAATATTAGTATAGATGGTCCTTAAGTGGCACGCATCTGAAAGGGCCAAGATGATGTACTAGCTTCGCTAAAAAAAGGATGCTCTTCTAGCAAAAAAAGTACAGCGGCCTGGCTTATGTATGTTAGTTGATATTATTGATCCATATACTCTATAAGTGTTTATATTTACATTAGTTATGTACATTATTGGTTGATTGGCTCGGTATTTGAATCTTGATACATCGCTTGTGTACATATCTAAATGGGAGTACACATTATGCTGCGTGTGACACTTGAGTTGGACATAAAGTGGTTTCAAATATTCGAATTCACCTTAAAATGGATTCTAGCTTCTGAATTTGAGTATCGGCATTTGTAAATCATATTCATATATGACAGTGGAATCCATCTTTGTCGTGCTTTTGAAGATATATAAAAACACATATAATGATTTATAAAGATTCGTATAGGAATACAAAATGGATTCGAATTTAGTTGCCAGGGTAAACGGGGATGCTTATTGTCCCAAAATTTGAAAGAAGCGGCAAAATGTCCACTCCCAGGTCGGCTGCCCGAAGCGAGTGTTTGGGAGATGGAAATTATTGTCTACCCCTTACACGGACAATACATCGGCCTGATTTCCACTGCTCTCAATAGGGGTAGGTTAATAAACTTCAATTAGACGTGACATGACCGCCTCTGATCCCATTCCGACACGGTGGGCGCCAAACATGGGGGCAAAACACATTTGATTCAAGCTCGTCCGAAAGACCTCTGTCTCTCGCTCCATTTCCCCATTCATACACGGTGGGCGGCAAAACAAACTCGACTCGGCCGAAATAGATGTAGGCAAATATTTTCGATAGGGGCAGATTTGTAACTTCACTCAGACATGACACAACTACCTTACCTGTCATCCCCGTTCATACATTGTGGGCGCCAACCATGGGCGCCAAAATACCCTCTCCTCGCCCGAAAATGCTCTGGGCAAATATTGGCGAGATGCGAGATTACCGTCCTATCCCCAACCGATGAGCCGTCCAGATTTTAAATAGGGGCTAAGTTCGTAACTTTCCCATATTTCAGATCGACGCGTCCCAAAAACATGTTTCCCCGTACCTCGCCCTCCATTTTCCCATTCACACACCGTCTGTGCTAGAACATCATCCCCACACCAGCCTCCTCCGTCCGCCACCCCATCCATTGCCGCTGTCCTCCACCACATCCATCGACACCATGCCAAAGCGCCTACCAAGACCGCGTTGTCCACTACTAGAGATGGATGTTTCTCATCCATGTCGATGGACCAAGAGCCTTGCATCGCGTCCTCTCGCTTCATCGGCGTTGTCGTCCTCTTTGCCGGGGCTGCTCACACGACATGACTCTAGGAGGCGACACTGAACTAACAGGAGGTTAGGAGCCACTCGTCCAAAAGCGTCACCGCTGCCCGGGCGCGTCGCTGTGCCTACCTTCCTAGTCCGTTCAGGGCTCAGCCGTGTAGCAGCCACTAAGCCAACCCGATTTATCCTGAGATACGTCCTCAACACTCAGTAGCCACTCCTCATCACCCATTTTCTAATTGATTCATTACTCATTAGGAAGGACTATCATTAGGGTTTGTTGTGTACTGAGTTCTACCTACACTTAATGGTTCAGATGTATTTCAGTAATCTTTAGTACCTGTAAAGTTCACAGGGTTTCAAAATTCCGGCCGTAGGAACAGACACTAGTCATTTTGGATTGTTGGTCATAGTGACATTGACCCAGATTACTACTGCAGGCAGGCCAGCTTTGTTGACAATTTTACTTGTCTTTCTTACTCATTCGATATGATATCCAATTATTCACGTCGATTATTTGCAAACAATAAGGGCTATACCAACTTCTTGATTCAGATTTTGGACAGTCTCTTACTGCAGTTACAATTCTGCATACTTGTCCTAGTAAGCTCACAAGTAATGATTGATTCACTACATCTATGCTTGGCTTGTCATATTTGTTGTCAATATTCTTTTAGGGTGGACCACCCTGTTTAAAAATACTGGAACCGCATACGTGAGTGAATAGTATTTCTCTGTGTGATCTCTTCCATTATGTGTGGGCAAGGAACACTGCATTGTATAGAAAGAAAGTGTCATTTCCACATTTTGCATAGACTATGATCTTGTACATGGAATACAATCTGCCTACTTGCTTTGTGTCGCACTACCAGCACTGCACCCTTGAAGCTAAACATTATGCCACTCATAATTCCTTAGTTTATTCGTTCAAATGCGAATTTGATATGATTCTAATGTTCCTACTTCAGTTTTGAAATGTGTGTCTGCTTGTTATGGAGACATAAGAGGTTTGTATTTCTGTGTGTGGTCTGGTCAGCACGGTTGGGGGTGAACTTTGCATATGCAGGGGTTTATAGGGAGACACTCTTCGAGTTGAATCCGCAAAGCATTCCATAGATAATCTTACTATTTTTATGTTTTCAAGAATCTCAGATACTGAACAACATCATAATGATTATGAGCTTGCACGCATGAAAAGAATAAAGCAAAACAATGCCATGGTTGTCAAACTTGGCATTAAGGGATGAAATCAAGTTTGGATGCAATGCAATGCAAACGCTCTCCACCTACGGATTCATGCTCAGAATATGATCCTAACAGTGATTCTGAGCTAGAGGGAGACCTAAGTCAATGTAGCTCCCTAGTGAAGGAGTCAGAGGCAGATGCCCTATCTTATTCACCCATCAATGTGTTTGCTCTAACTTTCCAAGGTTATATTGGCCGCACATATCTTGCAATTGATGCTTTGCATTGCTTCTACTTTGTTACGCTGCAATTAGCTTAGTTTACACATCATGTATGTGAATACTCCCTGCCTATCCATTTTTAGTACATATTCCATGTGTCATCATACCATATTTATCCATTCAAATGATGTTCTTGTGTATCATACGTTCAAAAGGAAGAGGGCGATTGCTGATCGCGGAGGAGCACGAGAAAAGTATTTGGAAAAGGTAGTGACACCTGATAAATCAAATAGCCCATTAGGTGTAGTTGCAATATCACCTGACCCACAAAACACGGCCCCAACTCTAGTACACTCTAGCCCTACTACACTGGTCATCTCTGATGCCCCAACTCAGCATGCCCCAATTGTAACAACAGTATGATGATGCCAGTTGACATAGCACCAACTCTACGATGTAAAACCCCCATTCCAGCAAAGAGTACACCAAATCTAGTTGCCAAATCCCTTTTCGAACAAGAGAGAGCCCCAATTGCAGCAAATAGGACCCATGTTCCATTTATTCCTAGTTTAGAAGACGAAGCTTATATTGTTATCAGGAACTTTGTGCATATCTTTCCTTCATGGAAAGATTATACCGCATACACAGAACAATTTCCAGTATTCCTCCGCAACTTACGCGTAAGTAATGTACTAATGTTATTCATGGTAATTACTGCATATGATTCTGCTGACAGAAGACACAACAATTCATTCTTTTAAATAGGTGAGGACCAAACTGGATTGTCAAGACGAGCAAGGGTTGGTTGCGCTTTTCAAGCACTCGTTGATAAAGTATCGTTCCTACCTAAGGCAAGCGCACTTCGATGGCAAGCCTCTAAACAAAATTTATGTAAAGTCTCCGGTGCTACATTTATCAGACAGTGACTGGAATAATCTTGTTACACATTGGTCTCATCTACAGGGTAAGGAACTGTCTATGGTATCACATCACAATTTGAACAACATTTCTGCATGTGCCTTAATGTCTCACTTGTACGAAAATTGTTTGCAGAAGAACATTCATTCTCAAGGGACCACATAATCTCGAAACTATACTTCACACTGCATTGCTCTTGTGAGTACCTCTTGCCCTGTATGACCATACTTACTTTCATAGCTGGTTGATTATGTAGAATCACTACACATGTTAGCCTCATTATCGTCTATTTGGTGGGCATTATACGAACCGTATGGACTCTTACATAAATTTAGAATCAACCCAATGCTTTTGAAGAGGTTTAGCTCTGCAGTCCTCTTGTAAGGACTCAACATCGTCTATCACTATACTTACATTAATAGCTACTCTTCCATCCCATAATATAAGAATGTTTTGTACAGTACACCAGTATTGGTGTACTAAAGTTTGGGCCCTTTGGTACCCTTACTTATGCACGGGCAGTTGCAGCCGCACCCATGGCGGGGCTTGACGGGGGTAGCTGGGGGGGGGGGGGGGAATACAAGACGACAAGGACGACATCCAAGCCAATAACCATAGAACAGAAGACAAGCTGCCGGGGTGGCTCGCAAAGCCCGGCAAGATCCTTGCCGGGGCGGCTTGCGAAGCACTGACAATAACACCACCCTTGAGGTTGAGAGCTCTGACACCATCGACAATGTCAAGACCAAGGCCCAGGGGCGCATGTGTAGTGGCATGCAGATCTTTGTGAATACTAGCGGCATGCAGATCTTTGTGAAGACTGGTGGCATGCAGATCTTCGTGAGGAACCAAAAGACAAAGTTCCTGGCAAGATCCTTTCCGGGGACATTTGCGAGGCCACGGCAAGGCTCCGCCACCCCGCCACCACTCCCGCACAGCGACCGACTTGCCAGCCTGGAAAGCACCTGCATGGTGGCATGCAGATCTTCGTGAACATCCTGCTACCGCTCCAGCGCAGCGGCTAGCCAGCCAGCCTGGCATTGCATGCCTCGTTAGCTTGGATGCGTGTCAAGACGGGGAGAGGTAGCGACGGGTGGGACGGGCTCTATTTCCGTCCCCGATAAAGTTAGGGGCACGTAACGAGCGCATTTAATGCGTTTGTCTGTGAATGTCAGTGATAAGCATCGCTACCTTACACCTCCTATGTGCCACTGTGGCAACCCCTTTAGACATATAAAAGAAGGCCCAAGGCGTACTAGAGAAGGATTTGGACTTTTGAACCTCTCGGCCCAGTTTGCACGCGTAGCAGCTATCTGAGGCTCAAGAATACTTAATATACACTCTAAGCAGGACTAGGGTTTTACGCTCCTCAGCGGCCCGAACCTGGGTAAAAATCCATCGTGTTGATCGTTAGATCGGCTCTTTGCGCACCCCTCTTCCTTGTCAAACCGTAGAAGCGATCCGCGTGATCCCTTAGGTGTCGTTTCTCTGACATATTTCGCGCGCCAGGTGGGGGTGAGAAGGTTGTGCAAACCTGGTCTAGCAGTTAGAGCGTCCTTTCCTTGATCACCATGGCTCCCAAGAAGAAGGCGATCACGGCGATCGGTTCATCTGGAGCCGATCCGCCCGTGCTAGCACGAACGGGCGACGGAGCAGTCGCGGATGGCGGCAGAGGTGCGGATCATGAGCACCCATGACATTCAGGCAACCGGAGCCTGGAAAGTGGCATCTTTCATGCCCGCGACCAGAGCTGCACGCCACTGAGTCCAAGGATGGAGCCGTGCTGCCTACGGGCGGCGCGGCGACCTCCAAGACACCCCCGCCGGCTCCGTGCGCGACGAGCAGTGCCGCGATGTTGGTGACCCCTGGCGTTGCCGCGGGAAGAGCCCTCGGCATCATTCTCGGGATGCGCAGGGCCGGCATGCATGCCAAGATGCTGGTGTAGACGGCGCATGGCCGTGGAACCGTGATGGCGCTCCTTCTAACATGGTTAGAAGTCCGAGCACCTCCCATTCCTCGCGCTTGTCGCTCCCACCCACGCGAGCAGAAGCGTTGGCACGAGCGCAACTACTCCTCGACTTCCCTCCTGCTGCGGAGAAGCAAGAATAGTGGAGGGCTGCCATCCAGAGCCTTATGGGCCACGCCAATAAAGATTGATACCAGGAGGCGGGCCCTTCGCGGTGTCGGTCCACTGAGCCGGCGCGTGCCAACGGCAGAAGGGCCGGAGGCGCCGCAACAATGATGCACTCCACTCCACCACGACATCAATGGTCGCCAGCTCGGCGGGTCAATGCCCGTGATGATGGATCCACGGCATCGTCCGATCCACGAACTCGTCGCGGCCAACGTCAAGTTCTTCGGGAGCGGGTTAAAGCGGATGCTCGAACTACGATCGAGCAGCGACGGGAAGAACGCCATCAATCTAATATATGTGCGGGTCCCACTGCGTATAGGCCTGCGTCAGGGGATTCTGGTAACTTGCCTTACGAGGTAGGTTGTCCAGCTTTTACCCGTGAGCTGCGGCGGTTCCAGTGGCCCACTACCCGCACGTTCAAACTAGAGGTCCCGGAGAAGTACGACGACAAGACTCATCCATCCAAGTTCCTAAGCATTTACACCATTGCCATGCAAGCTGCCGGGGCTCGGGACGGCAAGGTGCTCGCCAACTACTTCCCGTTGGTGCTCAAACCTAACGTCAGGTCGTGGTTGATGCACCTGCCAGTAGACTCCATCTCCTCCTGGTTGGACCAGTGCCATGAGTTCGTTGGCGCCTTTACTGGAGGCCAGACGGCTCCTGGCCAGGCAAGCGATTTGCATCTCATCCCCCAAAAGGATGGCGAATGCCTGCGCAAATACATACAGAGATTCAGCCGTGTGCAGTATAACATCCCGGATGTTCATCCTGCCGCTGTCATCAGCGCGTTCCATCAGAACATGCACAACCGCAAGACATATGAGGAGCTGGCGATGAACAAGGATACAGATGTTCCCAAGCTTTATGTTCTGGTCGACAGATGTGCTGGAGCTGAAGAAGGAAGGGAGTACCCCAGCGAAGATGCCGGTGCGGGAAGTGACTCTCAGGACGAAGAAGTCGTCGCCCCGGCAAAGAAGGGTCGATGCTGCAACAGGAAGCGCAAGGGCAAGACCGTGCTTGCTGTCGAGGAATCCGGAAACCCCGGCACCGCCAAGAAGGCCAAGGTTGACGACCCCGGCAAGGAGTTTGCCGGGTGCACCGCCTGCCAGGCCTTGGCGGTTGCCGACAAACTGGAGGGCTCCGACAAGCAATACTGCAAGATCCATCGCACCAAGGGCCATGACCTCCAGAACTACCGGCAAGTTAAGCAGCTTGTGGAGAGGTAGAAAGCTGAGTATGAGAGGCGAGACAAAGAGAAGGGCCAGGATGGTGCTGACGGGTCCGGCAAGAAGCGCGGTGGACGAGGGGGGCACCAGGGCAAGGAAAAGCAACAAGAGAGTCCTGCTCGGGGCCACGAAAAGAAAGAAGGAGATGATGACCGAGAAGGGGACGATGAGTCCAGCGAGCACGATTTTCAAAAGGCCACAGAAGCCATGTGTACCGATGGTGGCGCCTCGTTGCATACTTCTCACCGCCAACTGAAATAATGGGCGCGCGAGATCAATGTGACGGAGCCGTTGTGGGGACCCCGACTCATAAGTCGAGATCACCGAATGCACGTGTATAGTGATCCCAGAGATCAATGCTCACTGAACACACAGAAGCTGAATAACAAGAGTCTTACATCCATACATACCGTCTTACACAAATTATGACCATTATGGTCAAGTCTTACATAGATAAAGCCACAAGGGCTGAACACCAAATAAACTTGAGCAGCGGAAATTCTTCGTCGATAAGTAGAACCCATGCCATCTGCCTTAACCCTACAGGCATTCTGACTGGGAAGTGTCCTAGCTCGCATGTTCGTCACCGAAGTATTCTTCATCATATCCTGTTCTTTCATGCCTGGCCAATAAAATAACCAGTGGCAAGCCAATGAGTACTTTGAATGTACTCGCAAGCAACCCATGATTTGGTTCAAAATAACACTGTACAACAAGTAAGCAACCTAGCTTCAAGCTAGTTGATATGTCCTATCAACTTGTGAGATATGCATCAATGAACATGGGTAACCTTGAGAACAGGTTACAGATATCAACATAAATATAATTTGAATCAATGCCATGTTTTCAACATGTCAAGTCACCACCTTGACACTAATAGTTCCTTTCACACACACATGCACCGAGATTGTAAAATTTGGACATAGTTTAAGTAGCACCTCCCAACTGTCCATGACCGTGGACACGGCTATTCAATAGTTTGACACTCTACAGAGGTTGCACACTTTACCCACAAGATCCGGAAGCTTTCGTGTCATCCACGATCCTGCAGATTACCTCAAGTACTGGGAAGCACCGATCATTACCTTTCCTAGACGACACTAACATAGGGTCCACTCGTTGATACACGGCCCTCGTGTATAAGTAAAAGATCGTGGGACTCTGCCCTTTTCACATTATCACGCATACACGAAGGGACCAACGGTGTGTCCGGTGCCCTGTGAAAAGAGTCATGGCCGCCTATCGAAGCACGACCCCGCCCCGAGAGTGACCTCAAGTCACCCCTGTCACTAGTAATGTGGGCACCATGCTAGTATCAGCCTAAGTAATCAATAATGCCCCGTCCCATAAAGGGGTAGAGTGGTTGCACATGTTTGGTTGGGACGGTAATCACACATAAATCTAATCCATCATTTTACACACACACACACACCAAAATCTCTCTCCGGTACACCACTTCTTCCTCAAGTGGTGACCTTAAATCAACATCTCCCAAGGGCATTAGGGGCTCCCGATGGGTTTACGAAAGAATGTAACCATGAAGAGTTCATGGTACACATGCATCATTATGCATCAAATAGTCTCTTGAAAATGCAATCATGAACAAGTTAAGGTCATGAGTAGGGGTATGCATCATGTGGTGGTTCACAACAAGTTTACCACCGTCATATTTCATCATCATCCAATCGGAAAAAGGGTACCGATGAACAAGAGGGGTGTCATGGTCAAAGGGCTACTTGCCTTGATTGGCTTGGTCTTCAAGTTCTACAAATCCTTCTCCTTCTTCTTCTTCAGCAACTTCGTCTAATGCAGGATCTAATCGTCACAAGAAAATAACGAGAAAATAAGGCAATAGTAAAACAGAAAAACCAAAGTGCTCAGAAAAATGTCAACTTATTTTTGATAAATACTAGGGGGAAATCTAAGAAGGGGAAAATTACTAGTTATGGATTTGGAGTTGTAGAATAGGAGAAATGGATTTTCAGAGGGGAATATAAATGCTCAAATTTGAATTTAAATTTGAATAGTGCAGAAAAGTTTGATGGATATTTATGAAAGTTACACCATTAAATAGGTGGGATTTTTACAAGAATTTAGGAGTTGGAAACATTTAATTCGGATAAATATTGTATCCTGTGGAATTTTTATAAAACAGAAAGAAAAAGAAAAAGAAAAGTGAGCCTTGTGCCCTTTGGGCGTAAAGGCCACAAGGCAAAGCAGGATCGAGGGGAAAGGGGCCTGTGCCAGCCCGGTAGGTGCGCGCTGTGTTTTTTAAACCTGATGGGCCGGGCCCAGCTGCGAGTGGGAGAGAGAGGGGGCGAGAGAGAGGTGAGGATGACAGGTGGGGCCCGCCTGTCATCTCTGACCTCGCGACCAGAGGGCCGGCGTGCTCACCGGTGGCGATGTAGTGCACGGCGGGTCGAGCTGACGGCACGGTTGGACTCGGCGTGGAGTCGCCGTTCGGGTGGAGGTGGAGTTGGTCGCCGGGGTGGCCTGGTTCGCCGGTGACAAGGAGGCACGGCGGAGGAGCTTCGGGAGGTGGACAGACTGCTCCGTTCGGCCTGCAACCGATGCGGAAGAGGGAGGGCAAATGATCAGTGGGCTCCTCCGGCTCCAGATCGAGCGAGAGTGGGGGCGGAGAGGGCCCGTACCTCTGGATCGACGGCGACCCGAGGCGGCGGAGCTCTGGTCGATCCCGAGCACAGAAGCCCCTTGAGGACGTTTGGGTGGTGCGGGCGTGTTCTTGGGGGTGTGAGTAGGAGGCGAATGCCACTGGGGCGGCCCGAGGTGGGCTTATATAGCCGCGCGATGGTCCACCGTGGACTTGTGTGCCGGCGAGCTCGTTGCCGTCGCCACGGGTCACGGGGGTCTGTTCGAGTGTGTCTGGGGGTGCTCGTGGGGTTGGTCCAGAGTGAGCGGGTGAAGGAAGAGAGCAGGAGGAGGGCCAGGGGCACCGCGCGTGTGAGGCCGCTCATTGGAGCTCTCGGGCGGCCGGCGCGCGTGCGAGCAAGGGCAGCAGGAGGGAGAAGGAGGAGGGGGCCGACAGCGTGTCATGTCCCGGACGTCGAGGCACCTCGAATGGCGCAAGGGCCAGGCCCGAGGTGGCTAGACGCTGCGGATTGGGGATGGCTACAGTGCGGGTGTGCACTGTAGCGCGCTCTGGAGCACGCCAATTGCATGCCAGGGCATGCCTTTGGCTTGTAGGGCGCGGCCACTTGTGTTTAGGTTGTTTAGGGAGGAGTAAACAAAAGGGGAGAGGGCCTTGGATGCCCTGGACAGCCAATAGGAGAGGAGAGAGGTTGAGGGAGAGAGGGAAATGGGCTGTCCAGAGAGAGAAAGTGGGGTTTTACCCCTCCAATAATTGAGCTATGGATTTGCCATTGCTACTGGAGGTGCAACGGGACTAGGAGGGGCTGTGGTAAAAAGTTGAGGCCATGGATAAGAGTGGAAGTGGTCAAAACAGGGGTTCTAGTAAAATGGCAAAAGGTGTTTGTGGCTGGTTTGGGCAAGAAGATGAACTCCTCTTGTCATGAGGCTTGAGAGGGTCAAATGGCATGAGATAATAATAGGTTCCACCAAGGTTGATTCCATTTGGGCAAAGTTGCCAATGCAGCTTTTGTAAACCCTAGAAATCAACAGAAATGAGTTTTCCAAGATCTAGTCATGCAAAACTATTCTCCTTGATGAACCACTTGGGGTAGTGTCATCACTTGGGGATTTGAACATGTCCACAAAAATTTAGATCAAAAGGACACACTTGGCAATGTAGAGTTGTTCAATTTTGGTTCTGGACAGGAAGGGTTTTGGGGAACTTTGATCAATATAACATTTTCTCCAACTTGTGCCATTTGGTCTAGATGAATGATTAGACCATTTGAGCATGTTCACAAGGTTTCAGAACATTTGGACATGTTTGGCAATGTAAAGTTGCTCAAACCTCAAAATGGACAGAAATGGTTTTGATGGGATTTCATGGGGTTATACTATTCTCCATGACATCATACTTGTCAAGATCATCAAACATGTCATATGTGACATGCTAGAATTTTCTTGGAATTTTTGGAGAATATTTCCTTTGTAAATATTTCAAAAGCTTGAAATATCCGAAAGGGTTTTGAGGATTTAACCAATATTTTGAACATGACCATGTGTTGAAACTCTTATATATGGGAAATATATGCCCACTGAGTTTCCCTGATTTTTGTCAAATATTTTTAAAACAATAAAATAATTTTTCCCTATTAAAGACCATTTCTGGCCTAAAGAAAAAGCTTTTAAATAAAATAGCAAAATAACTTTTAAAATTATATTTTTGTGGTTTATGGGAATCCTAAATCTAATAGGTTTCAAATATACTCTTTGAAATATTTTTCATACCCCAAATCAAGTACTTGCAGTGCAAACCTCAATTCAGGGGTTTTTGGAAGACTAATTTTTGAAAATAATTTTTGGCCAAATTATTTTTGTAAGAAAATACTATATTGCTCTATACACATGGCATGATCATTGGGCAGAAGTTTGGGGCAAGGAGATGAAGTATAGAAGGTGAAGCTATGTTGACTTTTAAGAGCACTTGAAAACACATAAAGAGAACCAACTCAAATAAAAAGTCAAATAATGCAAAAGTTTTTGTCAAACCACACTTTATCATGATATATTAGCTTAGGTGTTGTGTCATGAAAATCAGGGTGTGACAGCCGTCAATTGATGCCCAGAAGCCGCTGAAATGGTCCAACACGCCTATTATTTTTTACACCGAGGATCACCCTGATCGCACATCCACGGTCGGGTGCTTGCCGTTGTTGGTTTCACCAACAATTCGCAGCCTCAAGGTGACAAAAATGCTAGTAGATGGTGGGGTCGGTCTGAACTTGATCTCGCCCAAGGTGATCAAGAGGTTGCAGATCCCTGATGGAGATCTCGAAGAGACGGGTACGTTTCAAGGGATCGATCCTGGGAGAAGCCAGCTGAAGGGCAAGATCACACTACCAGTCACATTTGGTGGTGAGCTGAACTATAGGACGGAGAAGATCGTTTTTAACGTCGCCAAGATCCCGTTGCCGTATAACGGGATCCTTGGTCATCCAGCACTGGCCAAGTTTATGGTGGCATCACACTACGCCTATAACACATTGAAGATGCCCGGCCCGATGAGCATCATCATTGTTGGCTGCGATAAGAAAGATGCGCTCATTTGCGCCGACGAACTCTACCGGGAGGCAGTGGTAGCACCTGTTGCCAAGGCACTTGCTCCTGCCACTGGAGCTCCCGAGGGGAAGAACACCGGCAAGACCTCAGTCGCCGGCAAGACATCTGGCCCCGACAAGGCCTCTTGCACCCACTCCGGCAAACGCGCCTCCTCGGGGTGCTGCATTCCCGTTGAGGATGTGCCAGAGAGATCCACCGGCAAGAGCAAGAAATCCAAGGCAGCACCACCAGAGACCAAGAAGGTGACTGTCAAGGAGGATGGCACGGGCGTAGCTCTCACTATAAGCTCCACCCTCGATAGAAAATAGGAAAGCGTGCTCATCGCCTTCCTACGGGCGAATGTCCATATGTTTGCATGGCAAGCATCAGACATCCCTGGCGTTCCCAGGGAGGTGATTGAGCACCATCTTGTTGGCTGTCCTCATGTGTGGCTCATCAAGAAGAAGGTCAGGAAGCAAGCTTTGGAGCGGCAAGAGTTTATCATAAAAGAGATTAGGAAGTTGGAAGCGGCAGGTTTGGTCAAGGGAGTGCTCCACCCAACATGGTTGACCAATCCGGTGGTGGTGCGCAAGGCAAACGGAAAATGGAGGTTGTGCATTGATTATACAGATATCAATAAAGCATGTCCGAAGGATCCTTTCCCTTTGTCGCGCATTGACCAGATCGTGGACTCCACTGCCGGGTGCGACTTGCTGTCGTTCCTTGACGCCTACTCAGGATACCACCAAATCTTCATGACGAAGGAGGATGGAGAGAAGACCGCGTTTATCACCCCATGTGGTACGTATTGTTTTACACGAATGCCTTTCGGGTTGAAAAGCGCTGGTTTGACGTTCGCAAGAGCAGTTCAGATTGGTTTTGAGACTCAGCTGCATAGAAATATGGAAGCATATATGGATGACATAGTGGTCAAAACCAAGGACAGGGCAACACTCATGCAATATTTGGAAGAAACATTGGCAAATTTGCGCAAGATCAACCTCAAGCTCAACCCTAAGAAGTGTGTGTTCAGTGTCCCATCCAGCAAACTTCTCGGGTTCTTTGTATCTCAGCGTGGGATCGAAGCAAACCCTGACAAGATCAAGGTGATTGAAGCACCAAGACGAGTCAAAGATGTGCGTCGGCTTGCTGGCTGCATTGCTGCTTTGAGTAGGTTCATCAAAAAATCTGCTGAGCGCGCCCTCCCCTTTCAAGATTTTGAAAAAGGCAGGACCAATGAAATGGACTCCGGAGGCCGAGGCAGCGCTGCAAGATTTGAAGAGGTACCTCTCCTCTGTGCCAATACTAGTCGCACCTAAACCGCAGGAACCGTTGCTGCTGTACTTAGCGGCAACGAATGAAGTGGTCAATGCTGCGCTAGTGGCACAGAGGGAAGTTGATGAAGAAGCAGTAGCAGTGGCGAGACCATCGTATGGCGAGCCAGAGCTCTCCCCGGCAGGGTCTATTGCCGGCAAGGCAGGACCCCCGGCAGAGTATGGCCCCGGCAGGGCAGAGTCTGGTGCCGGCAAGGCAGGATCTGCGCAAGCAAACAAAATGATACAGAAGAAGAAGATGATGCAGAACCCAGTTTATTTTGTCAGCTCCCTCTTGCAGGGGGCTAGGTCAAGATACTCTGGTGTGCAGAAGTTGCTCTTCGGCCTTCTTATGGCCTCGAGGAAGCTGTGTCATTATTTTCAAGCACATGAGATCACCATCATCACTCGCTTCACGTTGCAACAGATCATGCACAACCCAGATGCAACCAGCAGGATCATGGAGTGGGCCTTGGAATTGTCAAGCTTCGGTCTCAGGTTCGAAAGCACTTCGACAATCCAGAGCAGACCCTTGGTAGAATTCATCGCAGAATGGACCTCAACGCCTGACTAAGAAATTCAGTAAACCACTCTCCCCGGCAAGGAAATGAGCCATGACTGGATTATGTACTTTGACAGGGCTTTCTTGCTGCAAGGCGTCGGTGCTGGTGTGTTGCTCGTCGCGCCCACCAGAGAGCACCTCAAGTATGTGGTCCAAATGCACTTTTTTTGAAAACTTAGGACAGTGGGGGCACCCCCCACTGACTTTGTATTAAACCTCAACACAAAGAGTTACATAGATAAGATTACATTGGGGGGTAGGGGTAGGGTTTGGGAGAGGCCCTATACATCAAGGTATAGAGGAGTCGACTAGATCAGATCAGCAACCTGCTCAACAAAAGGCACTACGGCCTCTTTGACTCTGTGTCTCATCATACCAAAGTCAAGCTTGAACCTTCAGCTCCATCCTTCCACTGTTGGCATTATACCTCTGAAATGCTTATTGTTACGTTCCTTCCAGATGCTCCAAGATGCTATGATGAAAATATCCATCAACATTGGTCTGGTCCACGTACTTTTTGATGCATGCAGAAGCTGCATCATGTTGCCATGCATCGGCCACACGATCCCTAACTTTCCCCAACATGACCTGTTGAATTCACACTGAAAGAACAAGTGCTCTACTGATTCTTCGGGGGGTCGGCTGCATAACAGGCAGGCATAATTGTCATCCCTTAATTTCGTATTCTTCCTCTTGAGCAACCCTCAAGTGTTTATTCTGTCCGCAAGAAGCAACCAAGCAAAAACCTTCCACTTGTTGGTGCACTTTGTCTTCCAGATCCACTCAAAATCTTTGTCCGCCTCCCCATCTCGGAAACAGTGCATGTAAAACTTGTTGGAAGCAAATCCATCCGATCCCCATACAGCCTTCCATACATCATTCCCCTCTGTCTCTAGCCTAAATCGAGAGAGGTAAGGGGAAGTTTTGGCCAAGCGTAGGCGCAGTCAGCAGCTTCTGAACGGAGATATCTTCGTTTTTAGAGAAGGAAAACAGGTGGGGGTGACTATCGGCCAGAGTATGTCCATGCCAGTCATCCTTCCAGAACAAAGTTGTGCACCCATCCCCCACTTCTACGGATGTGACAGCTCTGTAAATTGGAGCAAGGTTCATGATATCCTTCCACCAGAACGATCTCCATGGGTCAGAAGCATGCGGCACCGGGCCCTCATGGTACGTGCCCCAAACAAGCTGAACCCATGGTATATCCATGTGGTTATAGAATTTGTGAAGTTGTTTTAGCAGCAAACCTTGGTTTTGGACCTTAAGATCGAGTACCCCGAGCCCCCCTTTGTGTTTAGGCCTGCAAACCAGACCCCAAGCCGCCAAAGAAACCACTTTCATGCCATCGTCTGTGTTCTTGGCCCAAAGGCAGTAGCGTCGCAACTTGTCCAGATGGTCAAGTATCTTCGGTGGCAGCCTGATGGAGCACATAGCATAGATCGCTAGAGAGGTGATCACCGAGTTTACGAGGGTAAGTTTGGAGCCGAGGTCAAAGGACGTAGCTGCCGTAGAGAGTTTGCGCTCGACGGACGATACGAGAGGCATGAGGTCAGTCACCGTCGGCCTGGTAGTACCCATGGGCAACCCTAGGTATGTAAATGGCATGGAGCCGATCGAGCATCCAAAAACATGGGCCAGGCGCGAGGTCGTGTCAGCGTCTGTGTTGACGGTGATAAGAGTGGATTTTTGGAAGTTGATGCGCAACCCCACCAACAACGCATAGTCCTGAAGGATTGATTTGATGGCCTCGGCTTGGATTCTGTCAGTGGGCATCACAAGGATGGTGTCGTCCGCGTACTGAATAATGGGATAGTCTTCTTCTGGAGCAGGTATGGGTAGCTGGAGATCACCCGCACAGTAAGCTTCATTGAAGGCAGCTTGCAGCAGATCGGCTGCGAGTACAAAGATAAGTCGAGACAACGGGTCTCCTTGGCGCACACCCCGCAAGCAGAAGAATTGCCTGCCTGGGGTCCCATTAAGGAGGACAGAGGACTTGGCCGTCGAAAACAAGCAGTTGATCCATCCAAGCCATCGATCGTCAAAACCCATACACCTCATGATATCCATCATCGGGGCATGTTCTGTCGTGTCGAATGCCTTAGCAAAATCCAGCTTCAATATAGCAACCTCTTGCCCCGACGCTTGGCATTGGTGGATGAATTCAAATGCCCACGCAACACAGTCTTGGATCGATCGGCCTTTCAAGAAGCCGTATTGATTTCGGTGGATGATCTTAAGAATCACACGTTCCAGGCGATTCGCGAGGAGTTTGGTCAAAATCTTGAGACAACAGTTCAGCAGAGTTATCGGGTGATAGTCATTTGCAGTCTCAGGGGATTGGATTTTAGGGATGAGCGTGATAAACCCCATATTCAGGCTTTCAAGATCCAGCTTACCTTCATAAAACTCAAAACAAATATGATAAAAGACTTCTTTAATGATATGCCAACATGATTTAATGAAGCTGCCACTGAAGCCATCTGGGCCTGGAGCACGATCAGCTGGCATCTCTTTGACCACTTGATCAATTTCTTGGCGGGTGAAAGGAACAGACAACGACTGGAGGCCCTCCACCTTTTTGATGATCCGTATCAAATCAAATTTCATGTTGGTTTGATTGGAACACCCGAGTCTGTCTTTGAATGCCTGAAAGAGTACAACCTGTTTACCCACATGATCATGTATAGCCGAGTCATCAGACAGTCTAAGCAAAGCAATGTTGTTCCTTCGGTAACGCTCAGTGTCCAAATGCACTTTTTGTCGGATTTCGGGTTCCGGCAGACCCTTAAGGTTCGAACTCTGGGGTGCGCGCGGAGATCCAACCCTCCACCGTCTCGTACCTCGCCGAATCGCAGGGACCTAAACTACTAAGAAGAACAACACAAGAGACACAAGATTTATACTAGTTCAGCCACCGCTGTGGTGTAATACCCTACTCTAGTTTGTGGTGTGGTGGATTGCCTCAGGGGCTATTGAGGAACAGACAGAAGAACAGCGTCATGAGGGTCTTTTCTGGTGGGTGTGATGAACTACTAGTGGTATCCCGTCGCTCTAGCTTGAGGATCGGGTCTCTATCTCTCTCTGGGTGCTGATCGTCTTGACCCCTCGCTCTCTATGGTGTCTAGCTCTACTTATATAGACGAAGGCCCTGGGCCTCTTCCCAAATATTGTGCGGGAAGGGCGCCAACAATTGGCCATTTTGAAGGGGAACAGCGGGTACACTTATCCTGACTAAAGTTGGTCCTCGCCTGCCAAAGGTTTCGTGATGACGCCCGCTTGGGCTCCACGATGACTCCTTCCTGCCGCTGGGGCTGGTCTTGGTCCTGTTGTAATCAAACAGATGCCTTTGCTTGATGCTCTCGCCGCGCTTTCTCCCTTTGCACCAAAGAGGAAAGGAGGACGCAGCTGGCTGGCGCCCGATCGGGCGCCGCTGGTCGCCATGGTTTGCATCACGGGCACCTCACGAGGTACCCTGTCTTGAACTCTCCGCCTCCTCATGAGCCAGCCCGACGAGGCCGTGCTCGAGGAAGCTCTTGTCGCCCGCCTCATGAGGCTTGGCCCTCGCGAGGGTCTTGAGCTTGTGTTGATGAAGATGGGCTGTCCTGGCCTCCTTTAAGCCACGCCGCAGCCGCAGTGTGCAAGTCTGGGACCCCTTCCTAGAACGCCGACAAGAGCCCCGGCCCACGGGCGCGCCTGAACTTGGCGTGCAGTGAGAGGCGAAAGGGCAGCACTGAAGCGTCATGGGCCCTAACAGCCTCATGGCCTTGGGCGACGCGTGGCGGGTGATTGACGTGTGCGCAATGCATCCCCACGATGCCTCGGTAACCGCCCCTGACTCGACAAGTCCCTCGCATGCATGGTCAGTCATGATTCTTCGGTGATCGTGGAGGCCGGCGGTTGGCCTTCGCCGGCTATAAATATGGAACGGCGTGCGCCCTCCCAGTCTATCCTTCTTGTCTCTCCGTCTTCTCCATGGCTCCACCAAGGAAGTTCTAGGCCGCAGAGAAGGGGAAGGGCCGCCAGGTCGAATCTTCCTCTCCTCCGCCTAAGCGTGGTAGAGGTCGCCCTCGCAAGCACCCCGTGGCCTCCACGGCGGTCCCCCGTGGTCGTGGGGGAGGCTCTCAGCGTGGCGGCGAGCGGCTGGCCATGGTCGGAGGTGTGCCCGGCCGCTGCGTCCCCGAGGCCGCCTTCATGCTGCTGAAGCGCTGCGGAGTTCATGGTGAGGGCGGAGGAGCCGTCCGCGTCCGACTTCAGCTCCCGTGCTTCCTCCCGGTGAGCTCCCGGATGGCGCCTGAGTGGCCTCTGCTTCAGTGCAGATGGCTGCTGTAGCCGGGCTTCGCGGGCTTTTTGAGGTCTCGCTGCAGGAACTGCTCTGGCCCGGTGGCAGACGTTCACTGCTGTGGTCTCCGCCGTGGTGCTCTCGCACTTCAAGTATGATGGCGACGCCACCCTCTACGTGAGGGTGTTCGGGAAGACGGCCGCATGGGTGCTGCCTCAGGGGCACGATCATGCCGAGACTCAGCCCCGGCGCTGGCGAGAGGGCAGCGCTGCGGGCGGCTGGCGATGCCCGCGACTCCTCACGCTTCAACAGCTCTTCTTCGGGTGGCGATTCTTCCAGCAGCGGCCGTGGCCAGCCCCCACGCCGCCGGGCCTTCTTGGGGGGTGGCAGCGGGTCCGCTCGCCACCACGCCCCGGTGAAGCGCGAGATGGATTCCTACTGAGCTCCGGAGGCGGCTCGGGCCTTCCAAGAGAGCCGACGTGGGGCGTGCTTCACCTGCTTCGTCTTTTCCTTCCTTTTCTCCCTGCGTAAAAAGGGAACAATGTGTGGCCCTGGGGCGCGTTTAGGGCAACGCCATTAATTATTGTAATCGCTTTGTTATCCCGACATCGCTCCTTCGTCAGGCGCCCATTTGCAAGTGAACCCGGCCGTGGCCACGGGGCGACCGACCCCTGGCCCCTGTTCGAGTTGTGCTGCCCGTGAGGCATGATCAGGAGGGGTGCTCCAGCTGCGGACTGTGGCCGTGGAAAACTTGAGCGACAGGGGTAGGAACGCCGCGGGTTCCCGAGGCCTCCGCCATGAGTCCCCGCGCCAAGAGAAATCGAGGCAGGAGGGTGAAAAGATCAAGAACCACGGACCAAAAAGGGCGATAGTTTCGATAAAAACTTCAAATGGGAATAACCAATCAACCGCATAAAGCAATGAAAAAGCGCGTCCGCACTCTAGTCTAGTCTTCGACGCCTTCTCACCAGTAGCGAGCTAAGTGCTGCCACTGGCGTGGGAGGGAGCCCAGGGCCGAGGCCGGCACTCACGAGACTTCGGGCGGTACAACCCCAACTCATTATTACGTGAGAGTGTCACGGGCGGCGAGCTTCACAGGCGTTCGCTTTCTTTACAGTGCATTCGCCTTCTTCATGTGCCTGGCCTTTCTTCCGGGAAGCAAGCTTCACGGGCGCTCGCTTCTCTTCATGTGCTCCGGCCTTCCAGAACGCGACAGCCACATGCGTTCGCCTTCTTCTTCATGTGCTCGGGCCTTTTCCTGTGAGGTGAGCTTCACGTGCATTTGCCTTCTTCATGTGCTCCGGGCCTTTTCCAAAAGATGAACTTCACGTGCATTCGCCTTATTCACGTGCTCGGGCCTTTTCCAAAAGATGAACTTCACAGCATTCGCCTTCTTCACAGTGCTCGTGGCCTTTCCAAAAAGATGAACTTCACAGCATTCGCCTTTCTTCACGTGCTCGGGCCTTTTAGGGTAAAACCTAAGGAGGTACCGAATGTTCCACGCTGCTCAGATAGGTACTCCCTCTTGAGTCTCCAAGCGCACGGAGCAGGCCCGAAACATGAACAACCTTGAATGGGCCTCCCACATGGGAGAGAGCTTATGCAGTCCCTCCCCGAGAGGACCACGGAGCACGAGGTCTCCTACCTCGAGTTCTGGCGGATGTTGCGGCAAGTGGTATCGCCGAGTGCCCGCTGGTACCTTGCCGCCGCAGGCAGCTTAACGGCGCCTCCTCAAAGACAAGAGCCGCCTCGCATGGCGCCCCGCAGTGTTTCATCGAATGCCAGACCAGCGTGGATCGACGCTGACCTCGTGAGGGAGGACCGCTTTGGCTCCGTGAGACCAGAAGAAGGGGTCTCTCCAGCTGGGTTGGTCGCGGTTAAAGCGGATGGACCACAACACGGATGGAAGCTCGTCGTACCAGCCTCGCCGAGGCTTCCGGCTTCTTCTTGAGCGCCCTGGTCTTGAGGCCTCTCAGACCTCTGCATTGGCCCGCCGCCTGCCCATTGCTGCGGGTGCGCCAATCAAGCGTAGCATATCTGCGCCCCAAGGTTAGCGTAGTATGTTTTAAAAGGTTATCGTGAACTGCGAACCATTGTCGGTGATGATGCGGTTCGGCACTCAACCGCTCACGATGCCCTTGATGAACTTGACCGCAGAACCAGCGGGATGGCGCGGACGGCCTCGACTTCGCCCACTTGGTGAATTTGTCCACGGCGACGAGAGGTAGCGATAGCCCCTCGGCGCCGAGGAAATGGGCCTGAATGTCCAGCCCCTGCATCGCGAACGCCAAGTGAGGGGATGGTTTGCACCTCCGCGGGCTGGTGGATCTGCCTGGCATGGAATTGGCAAGCCTCGCAAGCCTTCACGAGCTCGATGGCGTCATTGAGCGCTGTGGGCCAATAGAAACCATGCGAACGCCTTTGCCGACCAGGGTCCGTGATGATGAATGGTGCCCACAATCTCCGCCATGTATATCTGCCAGCAATTCCTTCCCCTGTTCCCTAGTGATGCAGCGCAGGATACGCTGCTCGGTCGCTTCGATAGAGTTCTCCATCCATGATGCTGTATGGCGTGGCTTGCCGCGCCACACGCCGCCTCCTCCTCCTTCTCCGCAAAGTCCCACGCGCTAAGTAGCTCTTGAGCCCGTGATCCAGCACTCCTCTTGAGGTTCCATTGTCAGGAGCAGGCGTGCTCCTGAGGCCGGGCCACAGGCTGGGGCTCCCGAGGCTGGTGGCTGAGGGAGCTCCTCCCGAGGCTGTGCTGTGCTTGATAACGGCTGCAGGCTGAGGGCTTGAAGAGCCGCTCCTCAAACACGCCCGGCCCTGGGTAACCTCCGAGGCTCGCTTGGCGATGTCGCCGGCCTCTTGATTGGTGTCATGGGCACGTGCTGCAGCTCCAACCCCGTAACTGTTTCTCCATCCCGGGACCTCCGCAAGGTAGGCTTCCATGTGTTCATCTCTTGGCTCATACACCTTGTTGGAGAAATTTACGAGGAGCTGCGAATCTCCCTTGATGGTAAGGCGCCACCCCTGTGGCAGCGGCAGCCCTCGCACCCGCTTATCGCCCCTCGATTCTCGCTATATTGTTGGAGACCTTCTCGCCATGCTGGAAACAGAGCTGCACGGCATAGTAGAGCTTGTCTCGAAGGGAGATATGAGCACTGCCCCAGCCCCAATACCTGTCTCGAGAATGCTCCGTCAAGTACATGACCCAACCTTCGGGCGCCGCTCCCCGGGAGAGGGACTGATCTCGCCGCCCCGAGGCCCGGTGCTTCTGTCCATTCGCCACGAAATCTGCCAGCTGCCCCTTGATGACTCGGGTCAGATGAACTCGAGCTGAATGCTTGCAGCTCATCGTTCCACTCGGCACCCTTCCAACCGAAGTTGGGGCTCCCCGAGCACCTCTCTAGGGGTATGCCGAGACAACCTTGATTGATGACCCGGAAGTAGTGTCGCAGCTTGCGCTTGAAGCCACCAACAAGTGCGAGGAGGAGCTTCAAGATGGGGTACCGTGCTCCTCGATCCCGTGAACACGGTGCTGACGGCACACCGGTGCTCGACGAGGTTAGGGCGCGGTGCTGGTGGCGCCTTCCGAAGCTGTGGTGCCTCCCGAGGCGACGGGCGCCCGAAGCCGGGTGCTCGGATGGGAGGCCTCCCGCCTTTGGTGCGCTTTTGTGACGCTTGATCTTCTTCCATTGCGGTGCTGGCTTCGCTAGTTCCTTCCGATTCGGTCTTGTTTTAGCTCGGGTGGCCGCCGTGGCCTTGGCTCGACGCCTCCCTAATCGCCACCAGAGCAGCTAGCGGAGTAGGGAGTGGTGGCGAGGTAGAATGCCAAGGGCTCCTGAGGGCGCGGGGCCACCATCACTGGAGGGCTGGTCAGGTACCTCTTGAGGTCTTGAAACGCTTTGTCGGCCTCTTCAGTCCACTCGAAGGGCCCATTTTTCTTCATCAGCTGGAAGAAAGGCAGCGCCCGCTCCCCCAGTCGGGAGATGAAATGGCCCAGCGCCGTTACGCGCCCCGTGAGCTTCTGCATTTCCCTGAGGGTCTTTGGTGGGCTCATGTCTTCCACTGCCTTGACCTTTTCTATGTTGGCCTCGATGCCTCGGTGGGACATGAGGAAACCCAAGAGCTTGCCTGAGGGAACTCCAAACACACACTTCTCCGGGTTGAGTCGCAGGCTCACTGTGTTGAGGCTCGCGAAAGTTTCTTCCAGGTCTTGTATCAGGGTCTTGGCCTTGCGAGACTTCACCACGATGTCGTCGACGTATGCCTCCACATTCCTCCCGAGCTGTGGGCCCAAGGTGATGTGCATGAGCCGCTGGAAGATTGCCCCTGCGTTTCGCAACCCGAATGGCATGCAGGTATAGCAGTACACTCCACAAGGGGTTAGGAAGGTCGCCTTCTCCACGTCTTCCACCGCCATCTTGATTTGGTGATACCCGGAAAAGGCGTCCAAGAAGCACAACAGGTCACACTCGGCGGTGGAATCGACGATCTGGTCGATGCGAGGGAGCGGAAATGGATCCCGCGGGCATGCTTTGTTGAGGTTGGTGAAGTCGACACACATGTGCTCCTTTCCTCCCTTCTTTGGCACAACCACGGGGTTGGCCAGCCAGTCCGGGTATCGGACCTCGCGAATAACCCCCGCGGCTTCTAGCTTGCGGGTCTCTTAGACGATGAAGGCCTGCTTTTAGGTGGACTGCCTCCTCGCTTTCTGCTTCACTGGACGCACGTTGGGGCACACGTTGAGGTGGTGCTCGATCACGCCTGTGGAATCCCCGCCACTGATCGGCTCCTGGCTAACACCTTCTTGTTCGCACACTGGAACTTGACAAGGGCTTCTCCTGTTCGGGCTCGAGGTTAGCGCCTATGGTGAAGGTGCGCGCTAGGACCCGCCCTCATCGGCTGTATCTGCTTGGTCTCCACCTTGTCTTGAGTGAACAACTGCTTTTTCTTGGTCGGCGCAGCCCCTTGGGCTTGGGGCTTCAGATCGGCGGCCTGTGTTGCGCCGCCGCCTTGAGGGTGAGCTCGAGCGCCGCAGCAAGACCTTCAAGATCCCCGGCACAGTGAGGACGCCGCTGCCCTGTGCATCTTCATGAGGTTGTACCGGGTGGGTTGCTTGCCATGAATTTGGCCACGCTGGATAGCCAAGGATGGCATTGTAGGGGAGGCCGATGGGGGCGGCGTCGGTCAACCAGTTCCTCGCGGAAGTTGTCGAGGTGCCAAGGTCACCGGAAGCCGGATTTGCCCTAAGGAGCTGGATGACCCTCCTCCCACGCCTCAAAAAGGTCGGCTGGGCAAGTAGCCGCTCCTGGGTATGCAGAGGAGGTTGAAGGCCTCGATCGAGAGTACGTTGAGGCCGGGCGCCGCCATCGGCGAGGGTCTCCGTGACGGCGACCTGGCAGATGGTAGGTGTGCAGAGCAGGGGGAGCGCAACCGAGCCGGCCGAGTTGGTGGGGTGGTCTTGAGAGTCGAAGGTCAGCCCGGCCGACTACTCTGTCCGGTTTGAGGGAGCCCCCTGCCGCGTGGAGGCGGCGCCGACCCGGCGGACGATTGTCTTGACATGGCGGCTGGAAGGCGGCGCCTGCGAGCCGCCGAGGAGGGCCGCGACGAGTGGGGGAGCCAGCGCGAGGAGGCGGGTGACCAGGGAGCCGCGCGGCCCCTCCCATGAGGTCGCCGTGGAGCGCAGGGACGATGCTTGCCGCCCGTCCCCCGCCGGGCCGATGGCGGTGTTGACGGCAGGTGACGGGGAACGACGAGGGCGCCCGCCGACGGGAGCTGTCTGGGCGACATGGGAGGCGAGGGCGGCTCGGCGCTTGGCGCGGGCTCGACGGGCGCCAGACATGGTCGCTGTGGTCGGGGAAGAACGAGGCGACGAAAGGCAGATTCCGGCGCACCCCTACCTGGCGCGCCAAATGTCGGATTTCGGGTTCCGGCAGACCCTTAAGGTTGAACTACGGGTGCGCAAGGAGATCCAACCTCCACCGCCACGTACCTCGCCGAATCGCAGGGACATAAACTACTAAGAAGAACAACACAAGAGACGCAAGATTTATACTAGTTCGGGCCACCGTTGTGGTGTAAGACCCTACTCTAGTTTGTGGTGTGGTGGATTGCCTCTGGGGCTATTGAGGAACAGTACAGGGAAGAAAAGCCTCGCGAGGGTCTGTTCTTGGTGGGTGTGATGAACTGCTAAGTGGTATCCCGTCGCTCTAGCTTGACGATCGGGTCTCTATCTCTCTCTCTGGGTGCTAATCGTCCTCCTCTACTATGGTGGCTAGCTCTACTTATATAGACGCAGGCCCTGGGCCTCTTCCCAAATATTGAGCGGGAAGGGCACCAACAATTGGCCATTTTGAAGGGGAACAGCAGGTACACTTATCCTGACTAAAGTTGGTCCTCGCCTGCCAAAGGCTCTGGTGATGACGCCCGCTTGGGCTCCACGATGACTCCCTTCCTGCCGTTGGGGCTGGTCTTGGTCCTGTTGCACCGAAACGGATGCCTTTGCTTGATGCTCTTGCCTGCGCTTGCTCCCTTTGCACCAAAGAGGAAAGGAGGACGCCATGGGCTGGCGCCCTTGGCGCGCCTTGGTCGTCATGGCCTGCGTCACGGGCACCTCGCGAGGTACCCTGTCTTGAACTCTCCGCCTCCTCATGAGCCAGCCTGACGAGGCCGTGCCTGAGGAAGCTCCTTGTCGTCCGCCCCGCGAGGCTTGGCCCCTCACGAGGGTCTTGAGCTTGTGTTGATGAAGATGGGCTGTCCTGGGCCTCCTTTAAGCCACGCCGCAGGCCGCAGGCAGAACGTCTGGGGACCCCCGTTCCCAGAACGCCGACACTTTTCCCGGGAGAGATCAACAAACAACACTTCAGAGTATGAGGGACTGCTTGCCGGTCTCAGGATCGCGACAGACCTTGGAATCAGAAAGTTGATCGTCCGTGGAGATTCGCAACTCGTAGTCAAGCAAGTGAACAAGGATTATCAGAGCCAGTTGATGGAAGCTTATGTAGATGAAGTGAGGAAGTTGAAAGAGCGTTTCGACGGTCTACAAGCATAGCATGTTCCTCGAGTAGAGAACAGCATTGTAGACGACTTGTCAAACGTGCTGCCCTCAAGTTACCTGTGGAATCAGGGACCTTTGTGCTCCAATTGACTCATCCATCCGATGAACCATCGGCAGGACAGAATACGCGAAGGAAATCAGGCCCCAGCAAGAACTTTCCCGATGTGCTCCCAGGAGATGCCGGCAAGGAAGTTGCCGAGGACTCCAAGCTTGCCGGGGGGCGACAGGCTCCGGCAGGGCCCCGCGCCCTTGTCGTAAAGACAACTGATCCCATGGTAGAAGGCATGGCTTTAGTCCTTGTCGTCGAACCTCAGGCTCCGGCATGGGCACAACACACCGTTTGGTTCCTCCAAACAGGGGAACTCCCTGAGGAACAGGAAGAAGTAGAGAAAGTAGCCCGTCGGTCTAGCATGTACCAGTTTGTGGACGATGTCCTATACAGGAAGAGATCGAACGGCGTGAAATTGAAGGGCATTCCCCGGGAGGACGGACTGGAGCTGTTGGCAGAGATACATGGAGGCATATGTGGCTCTCACATAGGATCAAGAGATCTTGTCGGCAAGGCGTTCTGGCAAGGTTTCTTTTGGCCCACTGCTCTCCGGGATGCAACTGCACTAGTAACCAAGTGTGAAGCGTGCCAGTTCATTCAAAGAAGCTCCATCAGCCATCTCAAGCTCTTTAGACGATCCCTCTTTCTTGGCCATTTTTGGTCTAGGGGCTCGACATATTGGGCCCCTTTCCCCGTGCTGTCGGGGGCTTTGAGTATTTGTACGTCGCAATCGACAAGTTCACAAAGTGGCCAGAAGTGGAAGCAGTAAGAAAGGTGATAACACAATCAGCCGTCAAGTTCTTCAAGGGACTAGTTTGCCATTTTGGTGTGCCAAACAGAGTCATCATTGACAATGGCACGGAGTTCACGAGCCGCACCTTCATGCAGTACATCCAGGACCTCAGCAGCAAAATCTGTTTTGCTTCTGTTGCACATCCACGAAGCAACGACCAGGCGGAAAGGGCAAATGTTGAAGTTCTCTGGGGCCTCAAAACAAGAAATTTTGATAGGCTGCACAAGTGCAGAAGACACCGGATTGATGAGTTGCCGATGGTTCTTTGGTCAATCAGGACGACACCGAATCGAGCCACCAGCCAAACGCCCTTCTCCCTCGAATACCAGGCAAAAGCAGTTCTCCCCACAGAACTCATATACGAATCACCTTGAGTGCTCTCTTATGATGAGCTTGAGCAAGAGCAATTCCGGCAAGATGATGCCACGCTCCATGAGGAGGACCGTCTTTAGGCTGCTGTGAGAGCTGCGCGCTACCAGCAAGCCTTGCGCCGCTACCATAGCCGCAAGGTTCACGCCCGAAGCCTTGAGGAAGGCGACCTTGTTCTTTGGCGCGTTCAATCGGCCAAGAACTCCAACAAGTAGACGCCAAAGTGGGAAGGCCCTTATCGGGTAATACGAGTCATCAAGCCCGGCGCAGTCCGCCTGGAGACTGAAGATGGCATTCCAGTGAGCAACTCCTGGAATATCGAACATCTTCAGAAGTTTTACCCGTGAGGCGCGGTTGCCGGGAACCCCGGCAACCCCCTTTTGTACTAGCCTTGCCGGCAAGGCAATTAACCCTATGTACAGAGCCAGGCGCAGACCCTGTGCGCAGTTGAATAAGCTTCAGTATGTGCATTTCTGTTTGATTTCCATGGTATATATGCATGCTTGTCCAGGATATCGTACTACGTGTGCTTCGGGCAAGCACTGATGAACCGCCAAGGTTCCATGTTCCTATCTTCTCCTCTTTCTTTTTCTCAAATGACAGAAGGTTCCCTCGCATACAAGTTTGTCGGGGGATAGGGAGTGTGGGCACCAATAGGCAACGTTCAAAAGTGGCGTCTTGCGGAAAAGAACACAGCAGCGAAAAGCTAAGTCACGAAACCTCGAGTGAATTTCTTTTAAATATAAGGTTATTTTCCTCGAATGGTTTTGGTTCTTGTATGGAAAACCTGCACGTGAAGGAACTTTGTCGGGATTTGTTGCGTCCTTGCTCCGTTTCGAGCCCGCTCAACGGCACAAGTGGATGCGCTGAGAGTGGCAAGGTGCCTTGCCTGCAGCGTCACCCCCAGCAGGCCGCTAAGGATCCGTCCTCAAAGCAATCGCGGCATGGGTGCACGCACCGGAAAGCTTTTTCCCAATAACGCGTAGGATGTGTATCATACAAAGAGGTATCAAACAAGGAGGATAGCATGCATTCAATCCAAAACATAGCAAGTTATATTACATTAAATAGTTGCCGCAATTCTAACATAAGAGGAATTATTTTGGGTACGGATTCATGCCGGCAAGAAGAAGCGGAGCGCCTAGTCCCGGCATTGGCCTTCCACCCTCTTGACTTGGTCGACCAGGTCGATGATGGGCGCGATGAGCTCTTTAAGCGCCTTGCGATCTACATCGTCCAGCAAGCTCTCTAGCACATTGGTGAGGTTCAGGATGGGGTTCCTGAACACAATCTTGGTGAGCACCTTGAGGAGGACACCCTGTCAAAGCTTGCGGGTCTCCTTAGCCAATTGGATTGCTCGGCTGTCGTGGAATATCTTCGGGGCATCAAGGACAGCCTCGAAGAACATGGTTACCTTGGCACTCTTAGTTATCCTCTCATCATGGGAAAATTTGAAGCTCGGCATGCCCATGGTGGACAGCTGCGTGGTGAGCCTCTCCGCAACATCTATGAGGCACTCGGTCCAGATACCCACGCCTTTCACAAAGTCATTGTAGTTGGTGGAAGCACTCTCAAGCGGTAGCTTCTCATCCTGGATGTCCTTGGCCAGGGTCTTCTCACAAGCCCTGCTGCCCTCAAGGGTCTCCTCAAGTCTTGTCAGCTTCAGTTTCAGATCAGCACGGAGTCATTGGTGGCCGAGATCTCCTTGATCTTCTCGGATATGATGACCTGCAAATCCGCCAAGGTGTTAGCAGTTTTGTCTCTGTCTCTCTTGAGCGTCGAGACCTCCTTGTTGTGCTTCTCCAACTCCACCTCTAGTTTCTCCACCTTGCCGGCCTTCTTGGCGGCCTCTGCGGCTTCGACGACATCGACGGCGTCCTTCAGCTTGCCGGCATGATCCAGGACCAGAGCGTCGAGTGTGTCCTTATGCTTCTGCTCCAGCTCCTGGGTCCACTGCGCGACAAGCTTCTCAATTTCTTCATCCTTGCCGCGGAGCTTGGCGGCAAGCGCCTCCTCACGAGTGGCAAGGTCGTCTTCTTGGACATCGAGCAAGACACGACGCTCCCTTAGTTGGGCATCGTCCTTGGCAGCCTGTGCAGCAGCCTCCTCCTGGGCCATCTCAACGTCAGACTGCTTCAAGAGGAGCTCGTTCCAGTGCTCGCTCAGCTGCTCACGGCTGGTCTTCAGCTCCTGCCGAGCCTCGGCAAACCAGATCTGCATCTGCTCGACACGCTTCTGGAAGTCCGCCTCTGCCGCGTCGATGACCACCGTCTCGGAGTCCAGCTTCTCCTTGCGGGCATGGTGCAGCGCCTGGAGCTTCTGGAAGTTGCTGCTCATGGCTTGAAGGAGTTGGTCCTCCTTGGAGCCGCTGATGCTAGCGCTTAGCTCATCAACAATTGTGAGCCCGGCGGCGGCAATGACCTCTTCGTCAAAAACCTCCCCCTCGGCTAGCGCTCTGGTGCTTGCTGTCCACGGGATACAAACAAACAGATCATCGCCGATCTTCAGGTATCTGCTCGAAGTTGGTGCCTCGGAAGTGGACGGTTGGTCGTCGACCACCGTCTCCCCGGCAGCTGAGGACTCTGGGACTGATGTAGCGCCAGGCACTCCTGCAGCAGGGATGTCGTCAGTACGGTCGCCGGACTCCTTGCCGGCCTCCCTGGCAGACCCCTTGGCGGCCTCGTCGGCAACAACCTTGGCGGCCTCGGCGGCAGCATCCTTGGCGGTCTCCTTGATGGTGGCGTCGACATCCATCTGATCCACCACGGAGGGATCTGGAGGCCAAGAAGGAGAAACAAGATGAAGCCAAGATTGAAGCTCGAAGCAACAGAGGAAGAAAAGGAAAGAAAATCCGCACTGAAGAAGTGACAAAGGCCAGGAGGCGGGCGGCTTACCTATGACGAGTTGTGGAGGGGTGGTTCCCACCCCGACAACACTCGTTGCAGGGTTGGAGCTACCGGCGCCTGTGCTTGCAGGCTCCTCCTCCACGCGCGTGGGCTCGTCGGTGGAAGCCCTTGTTCGGGAGCTCTCCCTTGGCGGTGTGGGCTCGTTGGTGGAGGTCCTTGCCGGGGACCCCTCCCTGGGTGGTGTGGTGGACGGAGGAGGCATGTTGGTGGTGGCCCTTAATGGCTCCTCCTGTTGCCATTCTTCTCCTGCAAACCCGGGAAGGTTAGCGGTAGAAATACATACCCCAACGCTCGCCAGTGGAAAGTGAGTAATGTGCTCACGCTGGGGGCTGCGAAATGGGCTGGGGTCCAGGCTAAACGTGTTGGTCTCCGGCGCATTAGAAGTGCCTGCCGGGGGCTCGTCACTCCTCGAGATCTTGGCCCTCTTCACCATACTCTGTGCCAGTGTTTCCGTGTCTCTGCCGAGACAAGCCAAAACCAGATTAAATCACATAAGATGATTGAAATAAAGACTCAAGAGATGAAGACAATAGTGAGGCACGTACTCGTCTTCGGCTTCTAGTTTCTTCACCCTGCTCGGGCTAAAAGAGGATAGGCCGAAGTCGGCCTCTGGAATGGAGTCCGGGCTAGTGGGTGGAGATGGAGATGGAGACCTGGGCCGCTTTGCCAAGGTGGAAGCAGCGGCCGCTGCTTCCCTTGCTACCGTAGCCGTGCGCCTCGTATGGCGCACAGGTTGCGGTTGGGCCTCTTGCCGCTGCGCTGCCTTGCCGGCCGCTCCCTTGACGGGGGCCTCTTTGCTCGAAGAGGCTTGCCGGACTGGCTCGTCGGAGCCAACCCGCCGAAGTACGTGTTTCCGCCTCCCCGGGGCTAGGGGCTCGTCGTTTGGCTCCTCTTCATCTACCTTTTCAACCGCCTCTTCGGCTGTCTCCTTGGCAGAGGCGCCCCCGGCAGCGGTGCCACTGTGCTCCGCGGCACGCTCCTGCCGCTCGGCAAAATCCTCCTCTGGGCCGGCTTCCTCTTCTCGGAAACCAACGATGCCGGCCTCCTCGGCAAGGGCCGCCTCTTCCGCCCTGCTGGCGATGTACGCCACCTCTTCGTCGGTGGTGTCGCGGATGAGCTGCAGTTCCTCGTGGATGAGCCTCTCTGACAAGTTGTCTAAGAACTCTTGCACCCGCATTGTGCCTGGCTCAGCCCAGATCTGGTCAAGGCCATGGGCATTGAACACCGGCATCATGGCGATGATGGAGGTCAGGGCGGAGTTGTTGCATAGGGGGACCATGGCCGCCGGCAACTTGAACGGCTTGTCGGCCTTCTCGGCCTTGCCGGCCTTGCTGGCCTTGTCGGCCTCGAGTTTGAATAGCCTTTGGCAGAGAGCCGCATGCTGCATCACCGTCAGATTGTTATTCGGGCCAGGGCGCAGCATCATGATGTCTGCCGTGTTCCGGAACTCCCAAGCTGGCCTCCCTTTGTTCTGTAGAGGGGCGATGCGGCGGCGGAGGAAATAGGCCCCGATCATCTCCAGGGTGAGCCCGGCGGCCTTGAGGCGATGGATTCTGGTGGTGGCGAGTGTGAGCTTCCCATCTTCAGGGTTGAGGTCGCCCTAGTTGTCGCGACGGACCACTTGTGCTTGTCGGGGCATGCAGAACGGCTGCGGCTCCTTCTCCATGATCCAGCACCACTTGTGTCGCCATTCGTCCCACTTCTCCTTGTGGGTCCCGTTTGGGTACGTCTCCTTGCACAGGGCCCTCGTGATCTAGGTGACGCAGCCAGGCAAGGCCCCTCCTGGCTGGATGCGGGGGACAACGTAGTGGCAGAAGAGCGTCGTGTTGGGGACCACCCCGGCAAAGTTCTCACAGAGGTGGGCGAATATGTCCATACACACCACGGCGTTCGGCGTGAAGTCCAGGAGATGGAAGCCGAAGGTGTACATGATGTCGTTGAAGAAATCTGAGAATGGGGGGCAGACCCGCAGTAGAGGTAGTCGACGAAGAAGGGAGATCTGTCCGGAACGGGGGCGGCGCAAGGAGCAGGGATGACGTGGGTGGAGGGATGCCCCGTCGTCTCCCTCCCCCACATGCACTAATACCGATCCTTGAGCACGTGCGCGTCGAGCGTCGGGGCAAAGACGACGTGCTCCCTTCGCATCTTTACCAGCTCGCTCTCCGGCACCTCTTCCCCCTCGCTCGCCTTGGACGCTACCTTGCCCTTGTTTTTGGGCACCATAGCAGCCGACGGAGGGCGGGGGACCGAAGGTGGTGAGGGCGCGGCGGCAACAGGTGGAGGAGAAAGCTTTAGATTGGGCTCAAGGAAGAAAAAGGAGACGGCGGTTTCCTAGATTGGAATGGGCGAAAGGGGTAAATGAGCAGCGCCCTTGCGGATTCCCCTTTTTATGGGGAAGGCGTGGGGCTGCCTCTTTACTATTCAATGTGAAGGCATTTGCACAGGCGCATGCGTGCTGCGAACGTTCCACGCACGATCCCCACGTCGCGCACTCAATGCGGATCATGGGGAAGCGCAGCAGACAAGAAGATTACGGCAGTTATCCCCTGCCATGCATGCCCGTGCACTATTTGGGCCTGGCCCAATGACGCTTCGCACTCGTGTGTGGCCCAGGCCCGGGGGCCCGAACCTGGGTAAACATTGTGTCCCTGTCTCCTGTTACCTTCGATCCTCAGTTCGGGACTCCCTACCTGAGATCCGCCGGTTTTGACACCGACATTGGTGCTTTCACTGAGAGTTCCTCTATGGCGTCGAAGGCGGGATTGATGGCTCGCCTTGTTATCAAGGACAGTATCACTTCCGGAGGAGCCCTGGCCTCATGCCAAACCCTCCGGCTGGGCAGCTTCACCATGGCCGCCCGTTCGGCCCTGAAGCCGATGATGACTTCCCAAGTCATTGAAAATCGTCTCCGTGTTGATCCCGAATACTCCAAACGGGTGGATCCGGCAGATTTTTCGTCTTTAAACGAACTCCTGGATCACATTGCCACCCTGGGGGTCGCCTCAGACTATGATCGGATTGGGCTTAAACTCGATCAGAGAGAAATCAAATCTCCGCCGGTCACCCATCAGATAGCGGTCGTAGAAGAGCAAAACAACAACTCTTCCCCTATGCTGAAAATAAGCTATGTTCGGATCTCCGAGCTCGAAGAGCCGGATACCCATCTGCAGGGTGACACCCCCAGTCCTCCAAACTTAGAATCGGGCGTTAAGCCTAGAGAATCATTGGACATCCCGGAGCCTGAACTAATGAGCTCGGAAGTTTTTCAAACTCTGGACTCCACAGTGGGTCAGGGTTGGGATTTAACGCCACCCACCCACCACAAAAAATATTCGCCAAGCAATTCCAGTCCCCCGGATATATGCAACCTCATGTACGTACGGCAGCAGCCTCAGGAAACGGTCCATCAATTTTGGGCCAGATTCCTCCTTGTTAAGGACATGATTAAAGGTTGCCGCGACAAGGACGCAATTTCGGTATTCTGCAATAATTGCACAGATGAAGGGATCCTCAACGCCCTCAACCGCCGTCGCGTATCACACTTCGCTGACTTGGCAACCATAGTACAGAAATACTGCGCAATGGAAAGCGCTTGGAAACTAAGACAGCTCGCTGGGAACCACTGGTCTTCACGCCACCTCCCGGGCGGGCAAAAAGGATGCACCCTCGCGGCGCACCCGACCCCGTGGGCAAGAAAATAAAACCCATTACGGGACGTGGAACCATTCTTGAAGGATGTCTCGATAAGCCATGCAAAATACACACGACACCGGATACCGAACCAACCCACAGCCTTAGAGCATGTTGGATACTCTGGCAAGTGGCCAAGAGCGGCGAGGATATCCTCACCAAAAACACATAAGAGCTGTACTCTCCGGAAAACGCCGACCTCAGAGTATTGACGGTCTTTGAGACTTTCGCTTCAAACAATCGGCGCAAGAGGGCACTACGTGACCTCGCCGAAGTCTGCCAAGTTGCAGCAATAAATCCTTGGAACGACATGGCCATAACTTTTACTGCCGATGACGAACCAAAATTTCGTTCAGTCCAGGCACCAGCCGCCTTGGTTCTCAACCCAATTATGGATGGCTTTCGGCTCACTAAAGTGCTCATGGACGGCGGCAGCGGGCTGAACCTCATCTATGAGGACATGCTCAATAAAATGCAAATAGACAGAAGCCGCATCGAGCAAAGTAATACGACCTTTTGAGGAATCATTCCCAGCCGGGAAGCAAGATGTGCAGGAAAAATTAAGCTCGATGAGGTATTCAGCACGCCGGAGAACTATCGATCCGAAGAGATAACCTTCCAAGTGGCCTCTTTCAACAAGTGGATATCACGCTCTGTTGGGGCGAGACGCATTCACGCGTTTTCAAGCCATACCTCATTACGGGTATATGAAGCTCAAGATGCCCGGGCCCAACGATATTATCACTCTCGCCAGTGATGCGGACATAGCACTCCATGCCGGAAAAAAACCGCATCCCTAGCCCTTGAGGCACTATCTGAGGCCCTCGTAGCCGAAGAGTTAACCGCACCACGCTCCACGATAGATAGGGATGACATAATTCTCGATAAGCGGCCCAAATCCACCTCCTTCAAACCAGCAGATGAAATAGTCAAATTTCAGGTTCACCCAACGGACCCTAAGAAGACAGCTTCCATTGGGGCACAGCTGGACTCGACGATCGACGCTGCATTACGCGCGTTCCTGCGCGAGAACTGGGACATATTCGCCTGGCATCCCTCAGATATGCCAGGAATCCCATGCAGGTTGGCCGAACACAGTCTCAATATATTGAAGGGACACAAGCCGGTCAAGCAAACACTGCGGCGCTTTTCCAAACCCAAACGACAAGCTATGGGGGAGGAGCTAGCCAAGTTAATTGAGGCCGGGTTCATTAAATAAATAAAACACCCCGACTGGCTAGCAAACCTAGTGATGGTACCAAAGAAGGACAAAACCTGGTGCATGTGTGTCGATTTCAAAGACCTCAACAAGGCCTACCCTAAGGATCCCTTCCCCCTCCCCCGCATCAATCAGATCATTGATGCCACTGCAGGACACGGCTCACTGTGCTTCCTCGACGCATACTCCGGATACCATCATATCAAAATGAAGGAATCCGATCAAGCTGCAACGGTATTCATTACCCCATATGGGCCTTTCTGCTTCAATACTATGCCCTTCGGGCTGAAAAATGCAGGCGCCACCTACCAACGCATGATTCAAACATGCCTGGAGAAACAAATCGGCAAGACGGTCGAAGCATATGTGGATGACGTCGTCATCAAAACTAAGCACGTCGAGTCACTAATAGATGACCTGCGTCTCACATTCAACAACCTCCGTACATATGACATCAAGCTCAATCCGGAAAAATGTGTTTTCGGCGTCCCCGCCGGAAAACTACTGGGCTTCATCATTTCCAATAGAGGAATTGAGGCAAACCCAGCCAAAATCCGAGCTTTGTCACATTTGGCTACACCAACAGACCTCAAACAGGTCCAAAAACTAGCCGGGTGCGTGGCAGCTTTAAGTCACTTTATCTCCAGGTTAGGAGAAAAGGCATTGCCACTATATCGCCTGCTCCGACGCACCGACCACTTCGAGTGGACAGACGCGGCAACGGCCGGACTGGAAGAAATAACAGCTCTTTTAGCAAGCAACCCAATCCTGGATGCGCCAAATGTCGTCGAACCCGTGTTATTATACATCTCTGCAACAAACCAGGTGGTGAGTGCGGTGCTCGTCGTTGAACGAGAGGAGGACGGACATAAATTCCCACTTCAGAAACCAGTATAATATGTATCCAGTGTCTTCACACCATGCAAATCCCGGTACCCTCATTACCAAAAGATAGCATACGCGGTCTTCATGGCATCCCGGAAGCTACGGCACTACTTTCAAGAGTGCTCGATCACGGTGGCTTCCAAAGTACCACTCAATGACATAATAAACAACCGCGACGCTACAGGTCGGATTACCAAGTGGGCCATTGATCTCTTGCCATTTGACATAACATACAAACCGCACCGAGCCATCAAATCCCAAGTATTGGCCGACTTCGTCACCGAATGGACAGAGGCCGAACTCCCTAGAGAGTACGGTACATATTCCAACTGGGTAATGCAATTCAATGGCTCTAAAATGTTGGCCGGTTTAGGAGTGGGCGTTGTCTTAACGTCCCCCACAGGAGACACAGTCCAATATGTACTCCAAATATTATACACAGACTCCAATAATGCAGCCGAATACGAGGCCTTATTGCATGGTCTTCGGATGAATGTCTCCATGGGCATACAAGCGCAGGGATTCAAACCTCGCAATATCCCAAATAAACGGAGAGTTCGACGCAAAAGATCCGAGATGGCGGCCTATCGTAACGCCGTACTCAAAATATCAGCTCGGTTCGAGGGACTCGAGTTTCATCATGTGGCTCGAGAAAGTAATCAAGCGGCGGATGTCCTTGCTCGCATGGGCGCCAAGCGTGACCCCGTCCTGCCTAACATCTTTTTGGAAAGGCTCTTCAAGCCATCCGTGGCATGGCAGGATGAGAGCGGTAACACTAGTCCAGATACGATTATACCCCCAGATTCCGAACACAACACCGATGTCATCGGGGGCTCAGCCACCGAAATAACACCATCGGCCCATCTAATAATATCACTAATTGCCCCATGGACCAAACCCTTCTTGGCCTACCTCAATAGGCGAGAGCTCCCTGAGGATCATAATGAGGCCCGATGCATCGTTCGGCGTTCGAAAGCCTACAAGGTTCATGAAGCAGAGCTCTACAAGAAGAGCGCTACCAGAGTCCTTCAAAGATGTATCTTCTAAGAAGAGGGACGGCAGCTCCTGGCCGAAATCCATGCTGGTCTCGGCGGTCACCACACCGCGGCTCGGGCCCTTGTAAGTAAACACTTCCGTATCGGTTTCTTCTGGCCGACGACCCGAGCAGATGCACAGGACCTTGTCCAACATTGTGTAGGATGCCAGCTTTTCGCCAATCAAAGCCATATGCCGCCTACCGCTCTACAAATAATCCCCATTACTTGGCCTTTCGCGGTCTAGGGGCTTGATATGGTCGGACCCCTTAAAGGGGGAAGCCATAAGAAAAAATATCTGCTGGTCATGGTAGATAAATTCACTAAGTGGATAGAGGCCAAACCAGTTAAAACAGCCGAAGCCGGACCAGTGATAGACTTTATATCTGGTGTCGTACACCGTTATGGTGTCCCACACAACATCATCACCGATAACGGCTACAATTTTACAGCCGACCAAGTGAAAACTTGGTGTGCTAACCTGGGCATCAAGCTCGATTATGCCTCCGTCTATCACCCACAAACAAACGGTCAAGTCGAACGAGCTAATGGTCTTATCATGAGCAGCATTAAGCCAAGACAAGTGCGGTCTTTGAAAGAATCAGACAAACTGTAACGCCCCCGATGCGGCTATATCTCCCACGTGTCGAGGCACGACTTAGAGGCATAACCGCATTGAAAGCAATGTCGCAAGTGAGGTAATCTTCACACAACCCATGTAATAATTAAGGGAAAGATACATAGTTGGCTTACAGTCGCCACTTCACACAGTACATAAATAAACATCCATCATTCTGAGTACACTCAAGGTCCGACTACGGAACCAAAATAAAAGAAGATACCCCAAATGCTACACAGATCCCCGAATCGTCCCAACTGGGCACCACTACTGATCATCTGGAAAAGACACATAGTAACGACCACGTTCCTCGTCGAACTCCCACTTGAGCTCGGTGGAATCACCTGCACTGGCCTCATCGGAACCTGCAACTGTTTTGGAAGTATCTGTGAGTCACGGGGACTCAGCAATCTCACACCCGCGAGATCAAGACTATTTAAGCTGATAGGAAGGACAGAGTAGTAAAGTGGAGCTGCAGCAAGCGACTAGCATATATGGTGGCTATTTCGCAAAATAGAGCGAGAAGAGGAGCAAAGCACGGTCGTGAAGCTAGTAGTGATCAAGAAGTGATCCTGAACTACTTACGTCAGACATAACTCCAACACCGTGTTCACTTCCCGGACTCCGCCGAGAAGAGACCATCACGGTTACACACGCGGTTGATGTGTATTTTATTTGAGGTCAACTTTGGGTTTTCTACAACCGGACATTAACAAATTCCCATCTGCCTCATAACATGGGCACGGCTTTGAAAGATATTACCTGCAGGGTGTCCCAACTTAGCCCATTATAAGCTCTCACGGTCAACGAAGGATATTCCTTCTACCGGAAGACCCGATCAATCTCGGAATCCCGGACTACAAGACATTTCGACAGCAATAAAACAAGACCAGCAAAGCCACCCGAATGTGCCGACAAATCCCGATAGGAGCTGCACATATCTCGTTCTCAGGGCACACCGGATGGGCAAGACGTCGGGTTGGCATAAACCTGGATTGCCCGGGGCGCCGGACATCGCGCAGGTTGGACCAGCAATCGAAGGAGAACTGGCCCGGGGGGGTTAAAATAAAGATGACCCTCGGGCTCGCGAAAACCCGGGGGAAAAGGCTTAGGTGGCAAATGGTAAAACCAATGTTGGGCCTTCTGGAGGAGTCTTATTCAAAGCGAACTGTCAAGGGGTCCCATAAATCACCCAACCGTAAGGAACGAAATCAAGGAACATAACACCGGTATGACGGAAACTAGGGTGTCAAGAGTGGAACAAAACACCAGTCATAAGGCCGAGCCTTCCACCCTTTACCAAGTATATAGATGTATTAATTATAGCAGATATATATATATTGTGATATCCCCAACAAGTAAACATGTTCCAAAAGGAACAACATCTCCATGTTCCAACAAGGAACAAACTTCAGCTTCACCGCAACTAGCAACGCTATAAGAGGGCTGAGCAAAGCGGTAACATAGCCAATCAACGGTTTGCTAGGAAAAGGATGGTTAGGGGCTGACATGGCAATATGGGTGGCATGATATAGCAAGTGGTAGGCATCGCAGCATAGGCATAGCAAAAGAGCGAGCAACTAGCATAGCAAAGATAGAAGTGATTTCGAGGGTATGGTCATCTTGCTCGCAATGTTCTCGAGTTGTCGAAAGCTTGATCCTCAAAACGTTCTCAACAGGCTCCTCGTTCACGTACTCGTCTCCCGACTCTACCCAAAGCAACAACACAAACAAAGGAACCACAATAAATCACGGTGCAATGCACAATCAACATGATGCAAAACATGACATGATATGCGGGATGTGATATGCAATGCTTATGTGCGCTCCGGAAGGTAAATGATGAACCAGGCATCAACTTGGCAAACCAAGCATGCCACTGGAAAGATGAGATGATTTCGGTTGAAATCGATATAAAGATCACCGGAATCGGATGCACGGTTTGCAAATGACAAGCAAAACAAGAATGGCGCAAATCTGCCATTAACAGCATGATGCCACTTAGCAAGCAACAATTAATTAAGCTACTGCACCCAAACGTATCAACAAAGCACATGGCAGTGATCTACACATGATGCTCGACAAAAGATGAGCACTGAGCTACGGCTAGTTCACATCATAACAGGTTCAAACAAGCATGGCAAAAGAGCAATAATAATCAGGCTGGACATGGCAAAAACAGTAACAGGTTGCAATGTTCAGAGCAACAAAACTACATGCTACAGGAACTTAAAATAGCAAAACAAGGCATGGCATGAATCTACTCAAAGCCTAGAACAAAAGTCCCTTACTGACCATAAGCCAAAAGGACTAGAAAATATAGTAACACACATGTCAATATTGAAAGTCTAGTTAACAGATTCAGCAACATGGCATGTCAAAACTGATAACGAGATGGCATGTTTACAAGCTCAATGCACTCACTACAGAGCCTCAAATGATAAACTAAGCATACATACATCAAGAAGACATGACATAGAAGACATACATGGCAAGAACAATTACATAGCATATATGGATCAACCACAACAAGCTAGGCAAAATTGAATAACACGTATACAATCTGCCAGGAAACATTTGATAGCAAAAGTAGAGCTCGATTGACTCAAGCTATGGCATCCCATAATTGCAAACAAAGGCATGGATGGATAGAGCAAGTCATGCTTTACAAAACACCCTTACTGAAGTATCTCAAAATATGCATAGATCTCTCGGTATCATCAAGTTAACATGGCATCAAAATCAGCTAAAACAGGGCTGAAATCAGCAACATTAGGACACCTACTTTGCATGCTTGTGCTAGTCACCACATAGATCACAGAAATACATGGCATATACCCCTGGAAAGATGACATGGCATTTTACAAAACACATGTAGGACTCAAATTCATAGGGTGCACATATTAATCATGGCAAAATAACAAAAGTGCAAGTCCTGATAAAATCAGAAACTATCAGCACATAGCACTCTTCCAACAGCATTTCGGGCATCAAGATGAGCTCAAATGAAAATGATGCAATGGAATGAAATGATCTACTCTTTGAGGCGAACATTTTGACATATTATACGCGCAAAATGGATCTACTGATGCGAAGATATAGCATGTTGAAAATTGCACAAAATAACATTAGATTTGGGACTTAGTGAAAGAAAGAGGAAGGAGAAGTCAACGGCGCTCGTGGATCGAGGCCGGATCGGGGCCCGACCCGATCGGACTGGCGACGGCGGATCCGGTGGGGCGCGGGCTCCGGCGAGGGAGGACGCCTTGGCGGGTGGCCGGGCGCGGGCTGGGAGTCGGCCGTGGCCGGGCGAGAGGTGGCGGGCGAGGCGAGCGGGCGACCTCGGGCGCGGGCCGGAGGTCGGGCGAGGCGGTGGCGAAGCCGCTGGGCCTGGCGGCGGGCGTGGCGCCGGCGCGAGACGCCGGGCGGCGAGGCGGGCGGCGCGGAGAGGCGGCGGCGGGTGCTGGTGGCGGCTGTGGGCCGGGAGGGGCTGGCGCTGGCCCATGCGGCGCGTGGGCGGCGATGGGCGCCGGGTGGCGACGTGGCGCCCATGATTGGCCGGGCGCGGCGGGTGGACGTGTCCGGCGGCGGAGGGCAAAATAGCTAGGGTTTCGAGGATGATCCGGATTTGGGGAGGTTTGCTTAAATAGGCATAGAGGAGCTAGGAGAGTCCAAATGAGGTGTAGTTTTACCACACGATCGTGATCGAACGACGGAGAGCATGGAGGTGACTTAGATGGGTTATTGGGCTGTTTTGAAGGGGTGTTGGGCTGCAACTAAAAGAGGCCTTTGCGAGTGCGGTTAACCGTTGGAGTACCAAACGAGCTCCAAATGACCAAACTTGACCGGTGGTCTCCGGTGTTATACCAAGGCCACTAGACAAACCTCGGTCCATTTCGAGACGGTTTAATACCCGCTTTACGGAAAAACGTAAAAGGGACCGCCGGGGAGATAGGAGTGCCGGATTGCAAAAGCGGACAACGGAAAAATGCTCGGAATCATGAGGCGAACACGTATGCAAATCGATGCACATGATGACATAATATAAAATGCATGACACGGACAAAAAGCAAAAGGAGAAACCCAACCACGGAGGAATATCATATATCAAAGCGAAAATGGCAAGAGTTGGAGTTACAAATATGGAAAGTTACTTCGGGTGTTACAACACTCCACCACTACAAGAGGATCTCGCCCCGAGATCTAGGACTGAAAGAACTCCGGATACTCAGAACTGAGGTGATCCTCGCGCTCCCAGGTAGCTTCTCGGTCGGAATGGTGTGACCACTTCACTTTCAGGAATTTGATTGACTTGTTTCGAGTCTTGCGCTCGGTTTCTTCAAGAATAGCAACGGGGTGCTCATGGTAAGAAAGATCTTCTTGAAGGTCAATCTCTTCGAAGTTGATAGTGCGTTCAGGACTCTTGAAGCACTTGCGAAGCTGTGACACGTGAAACACATCGTGCACGTTTGCAAAGTTGGATGGAAGCTCAAGTTGATAGGCGAGGTCGCCTCTTTTGCCAATGATCTTGAAAGGACCCACATATCGAGGGGCAAGCTTCCCTTTGATACCGAAGCGACGAGTACCTTTCATTGGAGAGACGCGGAGGTAGACATGGTCTCCGATTTCAAAAGTCACATCACGGTGCTTATCATCATAATAGCTCTTCCGCGCGATTATGCGGCTTTGAGATTCTCACGAATGACTTGGCACATTTCTTACATACGTGATCAAGTCATTGCCAAGAAGTTGGCGTTCACTGTCTCGAGACCAATTGAGAGGAGTACGGCACTTTCTGCCATAGAGAATTTCGAATGGGGCCTTGCCCGAACTCGCTTGGAAACTGTTGTTGTAAGAGAACTCGGCATATGGAAGACAATCTTCCCACTTCATACCGAAGGAAATGACACAAGCCCGAGCATATCTTCAAGGATTTGATTTACTCGCTCAACTTGGCCACTTGTTTGAGGATGGAAAGCTGTCTTTGAAACGAATGTTGGTGCCCATGACCTTGAAAAGAATCCCCGAACTTGGAGGTAAAGATGCTGCCACGGTCAGAAGAGATCACTTGAGGAATGCCGTGCAAGGAGACAATTTCGAGGTGTATAGCTCGCCAACCGAGCTGCTGTGATGGATTCTTTGATAGGAAGAAAATGAGCCACTTTAGTAAGCTTGTCAATGACAACGAAGATAGCATCATTTCCACGCTTGGACTTTGGAAAACCAGTCACGAAGTCCATTTCAATATGATCAAACTTCCATTCAGGAATAGCAAGAGGTTGGAGGAGACCAGCTGGTCTTTGGTGTTCTGCTTTCACTCTTCTGCAGACATCACACTCATTCACGAATTGAGCAATTTCTCGCTTCATTCGAGTCCACCAATATGACTGCTTGAGATCATGGTACATCTTCGTACTTCCAGGATGAATGGATAGAAGCGAATTGTGAGCCTCGTTCATAATGACTTTTCTCAGATCACCCTTAGGAACCACAATCCGGTCCTCAAAGAACAGAGTGTCTTTGTCATCAATGTGGAAGCACTTGTACTTGGAAATGCCCTTGTCGATACCACGTTTCACCTTTTTCACCATGGTATCCAGAAGTTGAGCCTCACGAATCTGATCTTCCAAAGTAGGAGAGACTATGAGGTTGGCAAGAAAGCCTTGAGGAACAACTTGAAGATTCAGCTTATGGAAAGATTCACGAGATCCGGTGAAAGGGCTTGAGGATTAGGCATTGCGATAAGCTTTCCTGCTCAAAGCATCTGCAATGACATTGGCTTGCCCGGAGTATACTCAATACTTGGGTTGTATTCTTGAATCATTTCACCCATCGAGTCTGCTCGAGGTTGAGGTTGGGCTGAGTGAAGATGTACTTGAGACTCTTGTGATCGGTGAAAATGTCCACTTTCCTTCCCAACAAGAGATGTCTCCACGTTATCAATGCATGGACAACTGCCGCCAACTCAAGATCGTGAGTGGGGTAGTTCTTCTCGTTGGGCTTCAATCTGGCGAGAGGTATAAGCCACAACTCTCTTCTCTTGCATTAACACAGCACCGAGACCTTGAAGAGAAGCATCACAGAAAACTTCAAATGGCTTGGATTCATCGGGAGGAGTCGAGCAGGGAGCTGTGACGAGTTTCTCTTTGAGGGTATTGAAAGCAACATCACACTCGGGAGACCGGACATACTTCACATGCTTCGGAGGAGGTTGGAAAGAGGCTTTGCAATCTTGGAGAAGTTCTCAACGAATCTTCGCAATAGCTTGCAAGACCAAGAAAATCATGGAGCTGCTTGACATTCGAGGAGGTTCCCAATTCACAATTGCGGACACCTTCTCGGGATCAACAGCGATGCCCTTGGCGAGATGATATGACCAAGATAAAGCACTTCATCAAGCCAAAATTCACATTTGGAGAACTTAGCATAGAATTGGTACTCTCTCGAGCTTGTCTAGCACCAATCGCAAATGTTTGGCATGATCCTTCTTATTCTTGGAGAAGACCAAAATATCATCAAGATAGACCAAGACGAATTCATTGGTGTAGGGGTTGAATATGAAGTTCATCATCCGAGAGAAAGTTGGAGGAGCATTGACGAGGCGAAAGACATGACAGTATATTCATAAGAACCAAAGCTTGTTCGAATGCTGTCTTGGGAATATCTTGTTCACGAATGCGAATCTGATGATACCCCATACGAAGGTCAAGCTTAGAGAACAACTGTAGCACCTTTGAGTTGCTCGAAAAGCTCATTGATGTTGGGAAGTGGATACTTGTTCTTGATAGTCTTCTTATTCAATGGACGGTAATCGACGCAAAGTCGGTCCGTGCCATCCTTCTTCCGGACAAAAGAACACCACAACCCCAAGGAGATGAACTCGTCCGATCAAACCAGACGCTCTTGTTCATCGAGCTGCTTCTTCAATTCCTTCAGCTCATCAGGTCCAAGCTTGTATGGACGCTTGCAAACGGGTTGATGCGGGCTCAAGATCGATAACGAACTCAAGCGGCCGATGAGGAGGCATACCGGAAGTTCTTCTGGAAAGACATCTTGGTACTCGCAAACGACTGGAATCTGAGAGATGGCATTCAGTTCGCCCTTCTCATTGAGAGAAAACAACCGAATGGTTTCATCACGAGCGGCATAGATGATCACATCATTAGAAGAGTGAGTCAATTGAATTTCCTGGCAGCACAATCAAGTGAGCTTTGTCTTGATAAAGCCATCCATTCGAGAATAAGATCAATGTCCGAGTCACCAAGAACCATTGGTTTAGCGAGAAATCTGTAATCTCCCATCTTGATAGAAACATCCGGGGCCATCATTTTGTATTCATGAACAAACCGGAGAGGAAACCGCTATCGGTTTAGGCAGATCAACAAGATGCAAATTGTTCATGGATGCAAAAGGTCTTGATATGAAAGAAATAGATGCACCGGTATCAAATAAGACTTTTGCAGGAATATCATTAATCGGAAGATTACCCATTATCACATCGAAGATTTCCTCTGCTGAGCTGCATTCATCATATTGACCTTTGCAGACTTGGGATTATGCTTGACCCTTTGCATTGCTGGAAGATTTCACGGAGGAGGAGGCGGAAAGCGCCTCGTTGAAGCACTTGTTAGCATAGTGACCCTTCTCACGACACTTGTTGCAAGTGACCTCGAGAGCGGACGGTGGTAAGGAGCACTTGACCTTGGAGCTTGAGAATTAGACTTGTTCGATAGCTTGGGTTGGGTGGGTGGGAAGATCCACGGCCACCTGAGTTCTTCTGCTGGTAAGGCTGACGGAACGGAGGAGGGGGCAGGTAAAACTTCTGCTGCTTGGCTGCCACTTGAGAGGACGAAGAGGACTGAACTGCATCCCTGATTCTCTTCTTAGAAGCCTCGCATTTGAGTTGGGCCGCTTCTTGCTTGAGTGCCATGTTGTAGAAATCATCATACTTATCTGGCTCAAACAGCACAAGAGGTAATTGTAGATCTTCCCTCAGACCACCTCTGAACTGATAGATCATACTCTTTTCATCAGGTACGTCTTGCTTAGCAAAACGAGCGAGCTTCTGGAACTGGATATTGTATTGATAGACAGACATGTTGCCCTGCTTGAGATTGCGGAACTCCTCACGCTTGCTCTCAACAACACTTTTCGGAATGTGATGAGCTCTGAAATCACGGCGGAACTCATCCCAGGTAATGGCACGACCTCCTCTGGAATCTTTGTATTGCTGGTACCACTCGGCAGCTTGATCCTTGAGTTGAGACGATGCAAACTTGACAAAATCCTCAGGTCTGACATTGCTACAATCAAAGTGCTTGCAGATGTCCACTAACCAATCATCAGCGTCTGTGGCCTCAACACAGAAACTGAAAGACTTCGGCTGATTAGCAAGGAACTGACTGAGAGTAGCAAAGTGTGGCTGATGGTTGCCTTGACCTTGATTGCCTTGATTGCCTTGATTGCCTTGCCCCTGATGCGTTCTTGCAAGAGCTGCAAAATCATCGAGCATTGGCATTGGTGGCTGCCATGATAGCTTGCCGTGCCTCGGAGGCGGAGGTGGAGGTGGAGGTGGAGGTTGGTGATCCCCATCATTGCGATCCGGATTCGGCGTTGGCGGAGCCATCTGAAGAGGGTGACATCCGTTAGTCCTTTGATAGACAAATTGATAAGTAGAATCAACGGATAGAAATTGCAACATATAGTCTTCACAATAAACATTGAACAAGAATGAGCGAATGAATTCCAAAGTTAATCATCACACGTCCAATAAGGTGAGAAGCCACTTAGATAAAGATATGGAAACAACATCATCTTAGAAACAATTCGAATATCTGGCGAAAACAAAAGATTGGCTTCTAGAATGAGCGGAACAAACACATGATAGAGATTTCGCCCAAAGTGTTAGTGGTGGGGCCCACACGGACACGACGATAGCGGACGTCACGAATGACTAACAAGACGTCCCGAATCAGCATAGCCAAGGATTCTTTAAGGCGTCTCGCGACCCATCAGAATCGACCGTGAATGGGCGGACCACTAAACGTTGAACCCCAATCTCAAATCATACATCATTGGAAAGAATATCCCGTAAGCTACTAGAATTCCACCTATAAACTCCCGAAACTTTCTGGTTATGCAATCTGGTGTTGGGGATACAGGGACACAAAATATATCACCCAAACTAACAATACCTAGATCCATTGTATCCATCCGTCAACACATAACCAAGAAATCCTCGAAATCGTGTACCTCGACCTTGAAAAACATCCGTTATACAAGTCATGGCAATACTCCCTTTTCGCCACAAGATCTTTGGGCTATCAGGGTTATCTCACCAACAACTGCACAAAAGAGATTTCGATGTCGGCAAAACTCGGTATTCGAGAATCGCAGCGATAAAATTGTGACGACAACACCTCGGAGCTCAACTCCCGGGACACTGCCACAACCCCTAAATGTCGGGAGGCACCAAGAACAAATGTTCTCGTCACAAAACCATCGGAACGATTCCAAGATACCCACGTGATCCTAAAAAATTTTTAGTGAAATTTGAGGAGAGAAGAGTCAAAACTCTACGTCAGGATACCTCACCAGAGCGACGAAGGGACTGGGGAGTAAAAAGAATCCTACTCTCCGATATATATAATCCTAAGACTCAAAACATTTTCCATTCTAGACTCAACAACGTCAGCAAACAATCAAGTAGGGGGCTCCTAAGTCGGGGAAGGCTCTGATTACCAACTTAGCGCCCGATGCGGCTATATCTCCCACGTGTCGAGGCACGACTTAGAGGCATAACCGCATTGAAAGCAATGTCGCAAGTGAGGTAATCTTCACACAACCCATGTAATAATTAAGGGAAAGATACATAGTTGGCTTACAGTCGCCACTTCACACAGTACATAAATAAACATCCATCATTCAGAGTACACTCAAGGTCCGACTACGGAACCAAAATAAAAGAAGATACCCCAAATGCTACACAGATCCCCGAATCGTCCCAACTGGGCACCACTACTGATCATCTGGAAAAGACACATAGTAACGACCACGTTCCTCGTCGAACTCCCACTTGAGCTCGGTGGAATCACCTGCACCGCCTCATCGGAACCTGCAACTGTTTTGGAAATATCTGTGAGTCACGGGACTCAGCAATCTCACACCAGCGAGATCAAGACTATTTAAGCTGATAGGAAGGACAGAGTAGTAAAGTGGAGCTGCAGCAAGCGACTAGCATATATGGTGGCTATTTCGCAAAATAGAGCGAGAAGAGGAGCAAAGCACGGTCGTGAAGCTAGTAGTGATCAAGAAGTGATCCTGAACTACTTACGTCCGACATAACTCCAACATCGTGTTCACTTCCGGACTCCACGAGAAGAGACCATCACAGTTACACACGCGTTGATGTGTATTTTATTTGAGGTCAACTTTGGGTTTTCTACAACGGACATTAACAAATTCCCATCTGCCTCATAACCGGGCACGGCTTTGAAAGATATTACCTGCAGGGTGTCCCAACTTAGCCCATTATAAGCTCTCACGGTCAACGAAGGATATTCCTTCTACCGGGAAGACCCGATCAATCTCGGAATCCCGGACTACAAGACATTTCGACAGCAATAAAACAAGACCAGCAAAGCCACCCGAATGTGCCGACAAATCCCGATAGGAGCTGCACATATCTCGTTCTCGAGGCACACCGGATGGGCAAGGCGTCGGGTTGGCATAAACCTGGATTGCCCGGGCGCCGGACATCGCCAGGTTGGACCAGCAATCGAAGGAGAACCGCCGGGGGTTAAAATAAAGATGACCCTCGGGCTCGCGAAAACCCGGGGGAAAAGGCTTAGGTGGCAAATGGTAAAACCAATGTTGGGCCTTCTGGAGGAGTCTTATTCAAAGCGAACTGTCAAGGGGTCCCATAAATCACCCAACCGTAAGGAACGCGAAATCAAGGAACATAACACGGTATGACGGAAACTAGGGTGGCAAGTGGAACAAAACACGGGCATAAGGCCGAGCCTTCCACCCTTTACCAAGTATATAGATGTATTAATTATAGCAGATATATATATATTGTGATATCCCCAACAAGTAAGCATGTTCCAAAAGGAACAACATCTCCATGTTCAACAAGGAACAAACTTCAGCTTCACCGCAACTAGCAACGCTATAAGAGGGCTGAGCAAAGCGGTAACATAGCCAATCAACGGTTTGCTAGGAAAAGGATGGTTAGGGGCTGACATGGCAATATGGGTGGCATGATATAGCAAGTGGTAGGCATCGCAGCATAGGCATAGCAAAAGAGCGAGCAACTAGCATAGCAAAGATAGAAGTGATTTCGAGGGTATGGTCATCTTGCTCGCAATGTTCTCGAGTTGTCGAAAGCTTGATCCTCGAAAACGTTCTCAACAGGCTCCTCGTTCACGTACCGTCTCCGACTCTACCCAAAGCAACAACACAAACAAAGGAACCACAATAAATCACGGTGCAATGCACAATCAACATGATGCAAAACATGACATGATATGCGGGATGTGATATGCAATGCTTATGTGCGCTCCGGAAGGTAAATGATGAACCAGGCATCAACTTGGCAAACCAAGCATGCCACTGGAAAGATGAGATGATTTCGGTTGAAATCAATATAAAGATCACCGGAATCGGATGCACGGTTTGCAAATGACAAGCAAAACAAGAATGGCGCAAATCTGCCATTAACAGCATGATGCCACTTAGCAAGCAACAATTAATTAAGCTACTGCACCCAAACGTATCAACAAAGCACATGGCAGTGATCTACACATGATGCTCGACAAAAGATGAGCACTGAGCTACGGCTAGTTCACATCATAACAGGTTCAAACAAGCATGGCAAAAGAGCAATAATAATCAGGCTGGACATGGCAAAAACAGTAACAGGTTGCAATGTTCAGAGCAACAAAACTACATGCTACAGGAACTTAAAATAGCAAAACAAGGCATGGCATGAATCTACTCAAAGCCTAGAACAAAAGTCCCTTACTGACCATAAGCCAAAAAGGACTAGAAAATATAGTAACACACATGTCAATATTGAAAGTCTCGTTAACAGATTCAGCACCATGGCATGTCAAAAACTGATAACGAGATGGCATGTTTACAAGCTCAATGCACTCACTAAAGAGACTCAAATGATAAACTAAGCCTACATACATCAAGAAGACATGACATAGAAGACATAAATGGCAAGAACAATTACATAGCATATACGGATCAACCACAACAAGCTAGGCAAAATTGAATAACACGTATACAATCTGCCAGGAAATATTTGATAGCAAAAGTAGAGCTCGATTGACTCAAGCTATGGCATCCCATAATTGCAAACAAAGGCACGGATGGATAGAGCAAGTCATGCTTTACAAAACACCCTTACTGAAGTATCTCAAAATATGCATAGATCTCTCGGTATCATCAAGTTAACATGGCATCAAAATCAGCTAAAACAGGGCTGAAATCAGCAACATTAGGACACCTACTTTGCATGCTTGTGCTAGTCACCACATAGATCACAGAAATACATGGCATATACCCCTGGAAAGATGACATGGCATTTTACAAAACACATGTAGGACTCAAATTCATAGGGTGCACATATTAATCATGGCAAAAATAACAAAAGTGCAAGTCCTGATAAAAATCAGAAACTATCAGCACATAGCACTCTTCCAACAGCATTTCGGGCATCAAGATGAGCTCAAATGAAAATGATACAATGGAATGAAATGATCTACTCTTTGAGGCGAACGTTTTGACATATTATACGCGCAAAATGGTTCTACTGATGCGAAGATATAGCATGTTGAAAATTGCACAAAATAACATTAGATTTGGGACTTAGTGAAAGAAAGAGGAAGGAGAAGTCAACGGCGCTCGTGGATCGAGGCCGGATCGGGGCCCGACCCGATCGGACTGGCGACGGCGGATCCGGTGGGGCGCGGGCTCCGGCGAGGGAGGACGCCGTGGGGTGGCGGAGCGGGGAGCTGGGAGTCGGCCGGTCGCCGGGCATGAGGCGAGGGCGTGTGTGTGGGCGGGCGCCAGCGACCTGCAAGGCTGCCGGAGGTCGGGCGAGGCGGTGGCGAAGCCTTGCTGGGCGCTGGCGGCGCGGCGTGGCGGTGTGGAGACGCCGTGGCGGCGAGGCGGCGGCGGAGAGGCATGGGCTGGTCATGGCTGGCGTGGCCGGGCCGAGGGCAGGCGCTGGCCCCATGGGCGGGCGCGGGCGGCGATGTGGGGCGCCGGGTGTGACGTGGCGCCCATGATTGGCGGCGGCGGCGGGCGGACGTGTCCGTGCGGCGCGGAGGGCAAAATAGCTAGGGTTTCGGGATGATCCGGATTTGGGGAGGTTTGCTTAAATAGGCATAGAGGGAGCTAGGAGAGTCCAAATGAGGTGTAGTTTTACCACACGATCGTGATCGAACGACGGAGAGCATGGAGGTGACTTAGATGGGTTATTGGGCTGTTTTGAAGGGTGTTGGGCTGCAACTAAAAGAGGCCTTAGCGAGAGTGCGGTTAACCGTTGGAGTACCAAACGAGCTCCAAATGACCCGAAACTTGACCGGTGGTCTCCGGGTGTTATACCAAGGCCACTAGACAAACCTCGGTCCATTTCGAGACGGTTTAATACCCGCACACGGAAAAACGTAAAAGGACGCCGGGGAGATAGGAGTGCGGATTGCAAAAGCGGACAACGGGAAAAATGCTCGGAATCATGAGACGAACACGTATGCAAATGCGATGCACATGATGACATAATATAAAATGCATGACACGGACAAAAAGCAAAAAGGAGAAACCCAACCACGGAGGGAATATCATATATCAAAGCCGAAAATGGCAAGAGTTGGAGTTACAAATATGGAAAGTTACTTCCGGGGTGTTACACAAACACTGGGTGAAGGAGCTCGACTGCGTACTCTGGGGGCTGCGGACCATGCCCAATCGCACTACCGGTTACACACCATTCTTCATGGTGTATGGCGCAGAGGCTGTTTTGCCCTGCTACATCATTCATGACTCACCTCGAGTGCGCATGTACGAAGAGAGAGAAGCCGAGCTTGATCGGCAGGATAGTCTAGATGCCCTGGAGGAGGAGCGCGACGTTGCAAAAGCCCGTTCCGCGTTCTATCAACAACAAGCTCGCAGATACCAAAGCAGAGAAGTGCGGTCCAAGACTTATAATGTTGGTGAACTCGTTCTACGCTTGCCAGAAAAGAAAAAGGACAAACTCAAGCACAAATGGGAGGGTCCCTTCATTATAGATGAAGTTCTCACTAGAGGTGCGTACCGCCTGCGTGATGCATCGGTTAATCGCTTAGAGCCGAACCCGTGGAATGCCGCCAGACTCCAAAGATTCTACGCCTAGAGTCGGACTCATTTTTCGTTTTCTTGTTCTTCTTTCTACATTTTCATCTCTTTAAATTTTTCTTTAGCTTTATAGCTCTTATGCGGCTAGACCACACACTTATGAGGCACACATCCTTAAACGTATACGCCCATCATACCCGGGGGCTTCTTTTACAGAAGCTTATTATCATTTTCCAAGCATCAAGCCCACAACATATGTGTCCTTCTCTCGTATGTACCTTTTCTTTGCCATTATATGCACCTTTATGACTTAAGTTTTTGCCAAGCTGGGTTGCCTGGCTCCGGTGCTTATGGCCTACGTTCCCATTTGTACGGCTAGGGCATACAGGGAGCACCTCTGCGATTGTTACAGCCAGGTAATCCGGACTTGTACCTCAGACTGGGTGAAGCCGAAAGCTAGCGTTCTTAAGGGAATAATTGGTCGGCGGACTAAAGACGTTTTACCCTCGTTGCACTTTGAACCCCCAGGTGTTATGTATACTGCGATTTTTCGAATCACAGTTTGGGCATGCTTACTAACGCATGTTCACCTAGGGAAAGGAACCCTTAATGGAACAATTCTCTCTGGAAGATGTTCCTTACAATCAATAAGTACTATAACATAGCTAGCCGAATACAACTTGTATGTTCAAGCAACTATGACCCCTACGCCTAGTTTCCACGCATGCCCCGGCATTTATCGCCGGTCTGGTATTCAGAAACACTCCGCACTTTCGGGTCCGGAGGTCGAAGTGAAAAGGTCTGCCATGACAATCGTTTTACAATTCAGCTAGGGAATTTTTTTTCAATTGAAGTACATAGTCACTTGGACTCATAAGCTACTTCTTCCTCTATACCGTCTAACAGGCCGTCTAACCTACAATCCTATTGTGAAAACTTGGCGGCTATCTTTACTTGGTCATATACCAAGCTTACTGGAATTTCTTTCCCATCTGACCCCTGATACGTCATTTTTGATTGCTCCATGCTATATTATCTACTGTTTTGGACATTATTGGGATTTATTATCCACTTTTATATTATTTTTGGGACTAACCCATTAACCGGAGGCCCAGCCCAGAATTGCTGTTTTTTGCCTATTTTAGAGTTTTGCAGAAAAGGAATATCAAACGGAGTCCAAACTGAATAAAACCTTCGGGAACGTGATTTTCTCACCGAACATGATCCGGGAGACTTGGACCCTACGTCAAGGAAGCTTCAAGGAAGGCACGAGATAGGGGGCGCGCCCACCCCCCCCCCCCCCAGAGCGCGCCCTCCACCCTCGTGGGCCCCCTGTTGCTCCACCGACGTACTCCTTCCTCCTATATATACCTACGTAACCCCAAATGATCAGATACGTAGCCAAAATCCTAATTCCACCGCCGCAACCTTCTGTACCCACGAGATCCCGTCTTGGGGCCTGTTCCGGAGCTCTACCGGAGGGGGCATCTATCACGGAGGGCTTCTACATCAACACCATAGCCTCTCCGATGAAGTGTGAGTAGTTTACCTTAGACCTTCGGGTCCATAGTTAGTAGCTAGATGGCTTCTTCTCTCTTTTTGGATCTCAATACAATGTTCTCCCCCTCTCTCGTGGAGATCTATTCGATGTAATCTTCTTTTTGCGGTGTGTTTGTTGAGACCGATGAATTGTGGGTTTATGATCAAGATTACATATGAACAATATTTGAATCTTATCTGAATTCTTTTATGTATGATTGGTTATCTTTGCAAGTCTCTTCAAATTATCAGTTTGGTTTGGTCTACTAGATTGGTTTTTCTTGCAATGGGAGAAGTGCTTAGCTTTGGGTTCAATCTTGCGGTGTCCTTTCCCAGTGACAGTAGGGGCAGCAAGGCACGTATTGTATTGTTGCCATAGAGGATAACAAGATGGGGTTTTTATCATATTGCATGAATTTTCCTCTACATCATGTCATCTTTCTTAAGGCGTTACTCTATTTCCATGAACTTAATACTCTATATGCATGCTGGATAGCGGTCGATGAGTGGAGTAATAGTAGTAGATGCAGGAAGGAGCGGTCTACTTGTCTCGGACGTGATGCCTATATACATGATCATACCTAGATATGCTCATAACTATGCTCAATTCTGTCAATTGCTCAACAGTAATTCGTTCACCCACTGTAAAACACTTATGCTCTTGAGAGAAGCCACTAGTGAAACCTATGGGCCCCGGGTCTATCGTTATCATATTAATCTTCCAACACTTAGTTATTTCCTTTGCTTTTTAATTTGCTTTTATTTTACTTTGCATCTTTATCACAAAAATACCAAAAATATTATCCTATCATATCTATCAGATCACACTCTCGTAAGTGACTGTGAAGGGATTGACAACCCCTTATTGCGTTGGTTGCGAGGAGTTATTTGTTTTGTGTAGGTACGAGGGACTCGTGCGCAGCCTCCTACTGGATTGATACCTTGGTTCTCAAAAACTGAGGGAAATACTTACGCTACTTTGCTGCAACAACCTTTCCTCTTCAAGGGAAAACCAACGCAGTGCTTAAGAGGTAGCAAGAAGGATTTATGGCACCGTTGCTGGGGAGTCTACGCAAAATTCAACAAACCAAGTACCCATCACAATCCCTTATATCCCGCATTACATTATTTGCCATTTGCGTCTCATTTTCCTCTCCCCCACTTCACCCTTGCCGTTTTATTCGCCCTCTCTTTTTTCCATTCGCCCCTTTTTCGCTTGCTTTTTGTTTGCTTGTGTGTTGGATTGCTTGTTCATCATGATGGCTCTACCTAGATTTGGTGATCTTCACCTTAAAAGATTACAAGAGATCGAAAGTAACGTCAGGAGTTTTATGGTTCTGCAATTTGAGCATAATAATTTCTTCAGAAACAAGCTTAAGGAACAAAAAAGCTTTATGAGTTATATGAAAAAAGAGCTCGATGATATGTCTAAAGAATTTGATGGTTTCAGATCCCAATTTGCTCGTCTTGAAAATTTGATAGCTGAAATATCGGATAAGTAGGCTACCTTAATTAATAAGATGGCCGCGAAACCGGATTTTTATGATAACAAAGATGAAGATCTAAAAGTTATTGATGTGTCCCCAATTAAATCTTTGTTTTGCAATATGAATCTTGATAATGATGGGACTGATTATGATCCACCTTTACCTAGAAGGCGTTCCAAAAATTCGGAGTTTTTAGATCTTGATGCTAAAATTGATAAAAGTGGGGTTGAAGAAATCAAAACCCTAGATGTTGCTAAACCCACTATTTTGGATTTCAAGGAATTTAATTATGAAAGTTGCTCTTGGATTGATTGTATTTCTTTGTTGCAATCCATGCTAAATTCTCCTCATGCTTATAGTCAAAATAAAGCGTTTACTAAACATATCGTTGATGCCTTGATGCAATCTTATGAAGAAAAACTTGAATTAGAAGTTTATATCCCTAGAAAACTTTATGACGAGTGGGAACCTACTATTAAAATTAAGATTAAGGATCATGAGTTTAACGCTTTATGTGATTTGGGTGCTAGTGTTTCCACTATTCCCAAAACTTTATGCGATTTGCTAGATTTCCATGATTTTAATGATTGCTCTCTAAACTTGCACCTTGCGGATTCCACTATTAAGAAACCTATGGGAAGAATTAATGTTCTTATTGTTGCAAATAGGAATTATGTGCCCGTAGATTTTATCGTTCTTGATATAGATTGCAATCCTTCATGTCCTATTATTCTTGGTAGACCTTTCCTTAGAACGATTGGTGCAATTATTGATATGAAGGAAGGGAATATTAGATTCCAATTCCCATTAAAGAAAGGCATGAAACACTTCCCTATGAATAAAATAAAATTACCATATGAATCTATCATGGGATCCACTTATGGATTGCCTACCAAAGAAGGCAATACCTAGATCTATCCTTGCTTTTATGCCTAGCTAGGGGCGTTAAACGATAGCGCTTGTTGGGAGGCAACCCAATTTTATTTTAGCTTTTTGCTTTTTGCTTCTGTTTAGGAATAAATATTTGTTCTAGCCTCTGGTTAGATGTGTTTTTATGTTTTAATTAGTGTTTGTTCGAAGTTTAACCTATAGGATCTTCTTGGATGATAGTTATTTGATCTTGCAGAAAATTCCAGAAACTTTCTGTTCACGAAAACAATTGTTAAAAATCACCAGAACGTGATAAAATAGTGATTCCAATTGCTACTGATCAATAAACAAATTTCCTAGGTCTTCCTATTTTGGCTGATTTTTTGGAGTTCCAGAATTTGCATTAGTTACATATTACTACAGACTGTTCTGTTTTTGACAGATTCTGTTTTCCGTGTGTTGCTTGCTTATTTTGATGAATCTATGGCTAGTAAAATAGTTTATAAACCATATAGAAGTTGGAATACAGTAGTTTTAACACCAATATAAATAAATAATGAGTTCATTACAGTACCTTGAAGTGGTCTTTTGTTTTCTTTCGCTAACGGAGCTCACGAGATTTCTGTTGAGTTTTGTGTTGTGAAGTTTTCAAGTTTTGGGTGAAAGATTTTTAATGGATTATGGAACAAGGAGTGGCAAGAGCCTAAGCTTGGGTATGCCCATGGCACCCCTAAGATAATCTAAGGACACCAAAAAGCCAAAGCTTGGGGATGCCCCAGAAGGCATCCCCTCTTTCGTCTACTTCCATCGGTAACTTTACTTGGAGCTATATTTTTATTCACCACGTGATATGTGTTTTGCTTGGAGCATCTTGTATGATTTGAGTATTTGCTTAGTTTACCACAATCATCCTTGCTTTACACACCTTTTGAGAGATCCATACATGATTTGGAAATTATTAGAATACTCTTTGTGCTTCACTTATATCTTTTGAGTTATATAGTTTTGCTCTAGTGCTTCACTTATATCTTTTAGAGCACGGTGGTGGATTTGTTTTATAGAAACTATTGATCTCTCATGCTTCACTTAGATTATTTTGAGAGTCTTTAATAGCATGGTAATTTTCTTAAATAATCTTAATATGCTAGGTATGCAAGAATAGTAAAAACTTTCTTATGAGTGTTTTGGATACTAAGAGAAGTTTGATGCTTGATGATTGTTTTGAAATATGGAGGTAATAATATCAAGGTCGTGCTAGTTGAGTATTTGTGAATTTGAGAAATGCTTGTGTTGAAGTTTGCAAGTCCCGTAGCATGCACGTATGGTAAACGTTATGTAACAAATTTGAAACATGAGGTGTTCTTTGATTGTCCTCCATATGAGTGGCGGTCAGGGACGAGCGATGGTCTTTTCCTACCAATCTATCCCCCTAGGAGCATGCGTGTAATGCTTGGTTTTTGATGACTAGTAGATTTTTGCAATAAGTATGTGAGTTCTTTATGACTAATGTTGAGTCCATGGATTATACGCACTCTCACCCTTCCATCATTGCTAGCCTCTTCGGTACCGTGCATTGCCCTTTCTCACATTGAGAGTTGGTGCAAATTTAGCGGTGCATCCAAACCCGTGATATGATACGCTCTTCACACATAAACCTCCTTATATCTTCCTCAAAACAGCCACCATACCTACCTATTATGGCATTTCCATAGCCATTCTGAGATATATTGCCATGCAACTTTCCACCATTCCGTTCATCATGACACATTCATCATTGTCATATTGCTAGTATGATCATGTAGTTGACATAGTATTTGTGGCAAAGCCACCGTTCATAATTCTTTCATACATGTCACTCTTGGTTCGTTGCATATCCCGGTACACCGCCGGAGGCATTCATATAGAGTCATACTTTGTTCTAGTATCGAGTTGTAATCATTGAGTTGTAAATAAATAGAAGTGTGATGATCATCATTTTCTAGAGCATTGTCCCAAGTGAGGAATAAAAAAAATAAAAAAAAGAGAGAAAGGCCATAAAAAAAGAGAAGGCCCAAAAAAAGAGAGAAAAAGAGAGAAGGGACAATGCTACTATCCTTTGCCACACTTGTGCTTCAAAGTAGCACCATAATCTTCATGATAGAGAGTCTCTTGTTTTGTCACTTTCATATACTAGTGGGAATTTTTTATTATAGAACTTGGCTTGTATATTCCAATGATGGGCCTCCTCAAGTGCCCTAGGTCTTGATGAGTAAGCAAGTTGGATGCACACCCACTTAGTTTCTTCTATTGAGCTTTCATACATTTATAGCTCTAGTGCATCCGTTGCATGGCAATACCTACTCCTTGCATTAACATCAATCGATGGGCATCTCCATAGCTCATTGATTAGCCTCGTTGATGTGAGACTTTCTCACTTTTTGTCTTCTCCACATAACCCCCATCATCATGTTCTATTCCACCCATAGTGATATGTCCATGGCTCGTGCTCATATATTGCGTGAAGGTTTATGAGTTTGAGATTACTTAAGTATGAAACAATTGCTTGGCTTGTCATCGGGGTTGTGCATGATTAGAATATTCTTGTGTGACGAAAATGGAGCATGACCAAACTATATGATTTTGTAGGGATGAACTTTCTTTGGCCATGTTATTTTGAGAAGACATAATTGCTTAGTTAGTATGCTTGAAGTATTATCACTTTTCTGTCAATATGAACTTTTGTCTTGAATCTTTCGGATCTGAATATTCATACCACAATTATGCTTGATACGTCTCCAACGTATCTATAATTTTTGATTGCTCCATGCTATATTATCTACTGTTGTGGACATTATTGGGCTTTATTATCCACTTTTATATTATTTTTTGGACTAACCTATTAACCGAAGGCCCAGCCTAGAATTGCTGTTTTTTGCCTATTTCAGAGTTTTGCAGAAAAGGAATATCAAACGGAGTCCAAATGGAATGAAACCTTCGGGAACGTGATTTTCTCACCCAACATGATCCAGGAGACTTGGACCCTACGTCAAGGAAGCTTCGAGGAAGGCACGAGGTAGGGGGGCGCGCCCACCCCCCAGGGCGCGCCCTCCACCCTCGTGGGCCCCCTGTTGCTCCACCGACGTACTCCTTCCTCCTATATATACCTCACGCCCCCAAGCGATCGAGATACGGAGCCAAAACCTAATTCCACCGCCGCAACCTTCTGTACTCCACGAGATCCCATCTTGGGGCCTGTTCGAGCTCCACGGAGGGGGCATCCATCACGGAGGGCTTCTACATCAACACCATAGCCTCTCCGATGAAGTGTGAGTAGTTTACCTCTGACCTTGGGTCCATAGTTAGTAGCTAGATGACTTCTTCTATCTTTTGGATCTCAATACAATGTTCTCCCTCTCTCGTGGAGATCTATTCGATGTAATCTTCTTTTTGTGATGTGTTTGTTGAGACCGATGAATTGTGGGTTTATGATCAAGATTATCTATGAACAATATTTGGATCTTCTCTGAATTCTTTTATGTATGATTGGTTATCTTTGCAAGTCTCTTCGAATTATCAGTTTGGTTTGGCCTACTAGATTGGTTTTTCTTGCAATGGGAGAAGTGCTTATGAGGGAGTCATGGATTAGGGGGTATCCGGACAGCCGGACTATATCCTTTGATCGGACTGTTGGACTATGAAGATACAAGATTGAAGACTTTGTATCGTGTCCGGATGGGACTCTCCTTGGCATGGAAGGCAAGCTTGGCAATACGGATATGTAGATCTCCTCCCTTGTAACCGACTCTGTGTAACCCTAGCCCCCTCCAGTGTCTATATAAACTGGAGGGTTTAGTCTGTAGGACAACAACAATCATACCATAGGCTAGCTTCTAGGGTTTAGCCTCTACGATCTCGTGGTAGATCAACTCTTGTAATACTCATATCATCAAGATCAATCAAGCAGGAAGTAGGGTATTACCTCCATCGAGAGGGCCCGAAGCTGCGTAAACATTGTGTCCCCGCCTCCTGTTACCATCCGCCTTAGACACTGATTCGGGACCCCTACCGAGATCCACGGTTTTGACACCGACATTGGTGCTTTCATTGAGAGTTCCACTGTGTCGTCATCATAAGGCCTGATGGCTCCTTCGATCATCGGTAACAATATGGTCCAGGGTGAGGTTTTCCTCCCCGGACAGATCTTCGTATTCGGTGGCTTCGCTCTGCGGGCTAACTCGCTTGGCTATCTGGAGCAGATCGAGAGCTACGCCCCTGGCCACCAGGTCAGGTTCGGGAACTTGAATTACACTACCGACATCCGCGAGGACTTGATCTTCGACGGATTCGAGCCCATGCTAGGTGTGCCGCACGATCACGGCGAGCATGATATAGCCCTGCCATCGGACTGTGTTCGGGAGATCGTACCGGCAACTACTCCGGCCTTCAATCCGGAGCAAAGTGCGCCATCCAAGGATGGGTGGATAGACCCCGCCATGGAGGCCGTACTCTCAGCAGCGATAGAGCCGGATACTGACTTCACCCCTCACAATAGCCGTGGCGCCGAACCACTGGGTTCATCTCCGGCCACGGACTCCGAGCCGCCTGCGCCCGTGCCTATCGAATCCGATTGGGCGCCGATCATGGAGTTACCTCCGCGGATATCTTTCAGCACTCGCCCTTCGGCGACATGCTAAATACGTTAAGGTCTCTCTCCCTGTCAGGAGAGCCTTGGCCGAACTATGTCCAGCTAGAATGGGATGCGGACGACGAAGAAATTCGCTGCCCACCCACCACCCACTTAGTAGCCACTGTCGATGACTTAACCGACATGCTCGACTTCAACTCCGAAGACATCGACGGTATGGATGACGATGCAGGAGACGAACAGGAACCATCGCCCACAGGGCGATGGACCGCCACCTCATCATACGATATATACGTGGTGGATACCCCCAAAGAAGGCAATGGCGACAAGACAACGGAGGATGACCCCTCCAAGAAGCAACCAAGGCCCCGATGTCAGCGTCACCGCTCTAAGTCCCGCCATAGCAAAAGCAATGATACCGGCACAAGAGAAAATAACACTCTGAATAGTGCCGAAGACGTTGACAATCCCCTCCAGCTAGATTTAGAGCAGTAGGATGAACAAGCTAGCCCTCCAGAACAGGCAACAGATGAAGAAACGGAGGATGATAATTACATGCCCCTCTCCAAAGACGAGGTGAGCCTCGGCGACGAAGATTTTATCGTGCCTGAGGATCCCGTCGAGCAGGAGCGCTTCAAGCGCCGGCTTATTGCCACGGCAAATAGCCTGAAGAAAAAGCAACAACAGCTTCGAGCTGATCAAGATTTGCTAGCAGACAGATGGACCGAAGTCCTTGCGGCCGTTGACAATCCCCTCCAAGAGTTACCCAAGACGCAGGTCACTACTCGAGGAGGAAGCAGCGAAACCTACTTCATCAGCGTATGATGCGGTAGACCGGCCACCGCGTGGCCGAGATAGGGAGGCGTTTCAGCCTGAAGTTCAGCCTGCACCCCGCCGCCACTCAAACAAAAATATCAAGGCCCAGGGCAACACGCGGGACCTGTGAGATGAATTGGAAAGAAGGGCAAAACATGCAAGATCGATATACGAGTCATGGGGGCGCGCACCAACGCGGGACGATGACCGTCACGCCGGATACACTAAAAGTAAATCCGGTCGGACCGAATACAGCAGACAAGACTCATATGAACTGCGTCGTGATATAGCCCGGCACAGAGGCGCCACACACCCCCTATGCTTCACTGATGAAGTCATGGATCACGAATTCCCGGAGGGTTTTAAGCCCGTAAATATCGAATCATACGATGGCACAACAGATCCCGTAGTATGGATTGAGGATTTCCACCTCCACATCCACATGGCTTGCGGCGATGATCTACATGCCATCAAGTACCTCCCACTAAAACTCAAAGGACCAGCTCGGCATTGGCTGAATAGCTTGCCAGCATACTCCGTCGGCAGTTGGGAGGATTTGGAAGATGCATTCCTTGATAACTTCCAAGGCACTTATGTGCGACCACCGGATGCTGACGACCTGAGCCATATAACTCAGCAACCAGGGGAATCGGCCAGGCATTTCTGGATGCGGTTCCTAACTAAGAAGAACCAAATTGTCGACTGTCCGGATGCTGAGGCCTTAGCGGCATTTAAGCATAACATCCGTGACGAGTGGCTTGCCCGGCACCTCGGCCGGGAGAAGCCGAAATCTATGGCAGCCCTCACGACACTCATGACCCGCTTTTGCACGGGCGAGGATAGCTGGCTGGCTCGCAGCAACAACACATCAATGAATCCAGACACTTTAGATACTAAAGATGCTAACAACAGACCACGTCGTAATAAACACAAGCGCCGCAATAACGGTGATAACGCTGAAGATACGACAGTCAATGCCGGATTCAGAGGCCCTAGATCCGGTCAGTGGAAAAAGCTGTTCAAAAGAAGTACTCCGGGCCCGTCCAGTTTGGACCGCATACTCGACCGCTCGTGTCAAACTCATGGCACCCCCGATAAGCCTGCCAATCACACCAACAGAGAATGCTGGGTGTTTTAGCAGGTCGGCAAGTTGAATGCCGAAAACAAGGACAAGGGGTTGCATAGCAACGACAAGGAGGAGCCCCGGCTGATGTAGACATAAACCTAGGGTAGGGTAATAGGCCTGACCTATACATCCTACCTAAGGTCCTAGTCCTAAGAACAAAGAAGTTCAAGTATCAGAAGAAGGGATCCAGCAAAGGCGTCGAGTGAAGTACACTCGACCTACCATCCACTCGGTGATCTCACTTTATCCAGGTCACTCGACCACCAAACCACTCAACCATAAGAAGACCTAAAGCCGCTCCGCGCAGCAACGGTCGGGCATTTACTTAGATATTTAATGACCATTTACAACATTTCAATACAGGCATTACCTGTAACGCAACCTCTTTATGTACCTTGAATCCTATGTAACGGAGGGGTGCTGGGGTCCTGGCGCACTCTATATAAGCCACCCCCCTCCTTCAGGACAAGGGTTCACACCCCCTGTAACACACACACGTATAATCCAGTCGACCGCCTCCGGGCTCCGAGACTTAGGGCTGTTACTTCCTCCGAGAAGGGCCTGAACTCGTAAAATCGGCGTGTACAACTCCTCCATAGCTAAGATCTTGCCTCTACATTCCTACCCCCCTATTCTCTTGTCGGGACTCAGAACCACGACAGTTGGCACCCACCTTGGGGCAGGTGTCTTAGCGACTTGTTGGAGAAGTTGCAATTTTTCCAATCCCCTTCATCATGGTTTCAGGAGGGGGTTTGGCTGAGGGCGGCGAGATCCATCTCGGCACGCTCGTTTTCGTCGCCGACGACTCCGCTTGGCTTCAGGAGGCTCCACTCGACGTTGATGCACTCCCTGTCCGCGGAGCAACGCACTTTCACGCGTGCGTCCGCGGCGTCCTCCTGAGGCAACCGTCGACCCAGTATCGGTCGGCACCTGTGGCGTCCTCCCTCCCCGTCGCTCGCCGGTGCAAGCGCTCCGGTCGGTCAAGGCTTCAGCGACGGGTGAGGCATGCAGTGGCTCGCCAAACGGCCACCCCTCAAGTCATGGCGATCGAGCCCGACGAATCTCTCTACGGCCTGGTCGACTGGCTCCGCGGAGACCGCATTTGAGTGCGACAGCAGTGATCCAGCGGCGGAGGTCCTGATGGTCGATGGACCTCGCAATCCTCCCAGCTTCCCTCGCACCGCCGTTGGTGACGACAGAGGCGATCCGTCGCATGCTCATGAGGAATACCGCCCCGAGCCCCTCTCTTCGGAGCAGAGGGAAGAGCTTCGCCGCCAGAACATGGATGCTCTTCACACTCCTATCGTTGGAGAAACCCCCGAGGCCCGGGCCTTGGAGGACGCGCGCCTAGCCAATCTGGCTGAGCGCACTCGGCTGGAAAATCTCCAGCGAGTACTCGACGAGCGTGTGCGACAAGGGGTTCAAGAATCCAGTCGACGCCAACTTTTTCCACCTCCGACTAAGGTATATCGAACTCCGATCCAAAATCTTACAGCTGCAGCTCGTATAGCAGAGTCAATTCAGCCCTCCCAGTCACAAGCCGGCAGGGGTTTAATGCAGATCAGAGCTTTACTCCGGGCAGTGGGGGAGCAGAATACGGCTGTATCACAGTCGCGGAATAGGATCCATAGCAGGTCCGTTGTTGCAGATACAGTTCAGTCGGCACATAGTCCAAGATCGCCCCCGAGGCGCGAGGGACGTGGCGACCGGCGTGATCAGTACAGAAACCGTGAGCAGTATGATCACCGACTCGATCATGACGATCGTCGTCGAGTGCCCACTCCTCCCCCAAGGAATGGATCATATGTGCCTTGACAACAGGATGACAGGCGCCCTCACAGCGCTGGGCGAAGGATTCTAGTCGACCCCAGGGAGCCAGGCTTTGATGCGAGATCTATTCTCGTTCAGGGTTTGGTCAACAGGAATAGAGCTCACCGAGAAGGTCATGATAGAGATGTACCCACCAGCAGTAGAGCGCGCGTCTCAGGACCAGAGTGCTTCAGCAGAGCCATCAGGGCCGCGGTGATTCCCCCCAACTTTAGGTTGGCGATCGAGTCGATAAGTTCCTTTGGTGAGTCCAAGCTGATACTTGTCTTGAGGACTACCGAGTGGCTGTTCAGATTGGCGGCGGTAATGATGAAGTGGCTATGAAACACCTGCCTCTGATGTTGGAGGGTTCGGCCAGAGCGTGGCTGAATCAGTTAGCACCCAACAACATTTACACTTGGGAAGATCTTGCCCGAGTGTTTGTCAGAACGTTTGAAGGGACATGCAAACGATCGGCAGGGGTTACAGAGTTGCAATCCTGTGTGCGAAGACAAATGAAACTTTGAGGATTATATCCAGAGATGGATCACACTACATCACACATTGAGCGTGTCGATCACCAAGCGATCTGCGCCTTCAAGGAAGGCGTCAAATATCGAGAGTTGAACTTGAAGTTCGGTCGGACCGGAGACATGTCTCTGAGTCGAATGATGGAGATTGCCACCAAATATGCTAATGGTGAAGAAGAGGATCGGCTCCGGAGTGGCAAACACAAATCAGTTGCCCATGAAACCGGAGGAGGAAACTCCAGTCGGAAGCAGAAGCGCAAAGCCGAGCCAGCTGCTCCTGGGGAAACCTTAGTCATGACTCAAGGAAAATCCAAAGGGAAGCCCAACGGGCCATGGAACCCTAATAAGATAAAAGATCAAGATGGAAATGATGTGCTAGATTTGCCATGCCACATCCACACAAAGAAAGATGAGGAGGGTAAAATCATTTACCCGAAGCATACCACTCGGCAGTGTCGGCTCCTGATCCAGCAGTTCCGGGATAAACAACCCAAAGACAAGGAAAAAGAGTCCGACAAGGTTGAGGACAAGGAGGAGAGTGATGATGGTTACCCTCCGTCAATTCCACTCGATGATTTTGCTGATCTTTGAGAGTAAGAGTCGATTGAAAGTGATCAACAGAGAAGTGAATATGGTCGCTCGGTGGCCTTGATTATTTGAAATGGTCCCGACTGCCATCACATTCGACTAGTCCGATAACCCAACACATAGCCACCCCAGGAGGCAAGCTTTGGTGGTCGACCCGGTTATCGAAGGCACTCGGTGACTAAAGTTACGATGGATGGTGGCGATGGCCTGAACATCTGTATCGAAACATTGAAAGGGATGGGCATTCCGATGTCGGACTCGATGAAAGCGATATGAGTTTCCATGGAGTCATTCCGGGCAAAAGGCTGAATCACTCGGCGATTGCTCTTGGCGTGGTTTCGGTGATCACAAAATTACCGCAAAGAAAAGTTGACATTTGAAGTGGTGGATTTCCAGAGTGCTTATCACGCCTTTCTGGGCAGGCCGGCTTACGCGCGTTTTGTGGCTCGACCATGCTATGTTTTACTCAAATTGAAAATGCCTGGTCCCAAGGGAGTGATCACCATCACTGGCAATCGAAAGAAGGCAGAAGAGTGCTTCCAGAAGGGCACAAAAATCGCTGATGCGCAGATGGCAGTGGTGGAATTGCAGGAGTATCAAAAAATGCAAATCCGAGTGATTTGCTACGAGCTAAGAAGCCTGCAATGGATTCAGCATTTCAGTCGTCCGGTGAAACGAAACCGGTTCATATCCACCCGACTGATCCCAACGCTGCTCCGACCCACATTTCAACAACTCTCGACTCCAAATAGGAAGAAGCGCTCATCCGGTTCCTCCGTGAGAAGCGGGACATCTTTCATGGAAACCTTCGACATGCGGGTGTTCCCGAGGGACTGGCTGAGCATCGTTTTGAAGTCGACCCAAAGATAAAACCGATCAAGGAACATCTTGACGGTCCGCCCGTCTGAGAAGAAAACCAATTGGTGAAGAAGTGGCTCGGCTCCTGGCAGCTGAGTTTATCCGAGAGATTTACCACTCCGAGTGGTTAGCTAACATTGTCATGGTCCCTAAGAAGGACAATTCACTCTGCATGTGCATTGACTTCAAGCATATCAATCGGGCCTGCCCGAAGGATCACTTTCCTCTCCCTCGCATTGATCAGATAGTCGATTCGACTGCGGGATGTGAGCGTCTGTCCTTTTTGGACGCTTATTCCGGGTATCATCAGATCCGTCTGTTTGGACCCGATGAAATCAAAATAGCTTTCATCACCCCCATTCGGGTGCTTCTGTTATGTCACTATGCCATTCGGCTTGAAGAACGCTGGATCCACATTCATGCGAATGATTCAGAAGTGTTCACTCACTCAAATCAGTCGGAATGTGGAAGCGTACATGGATGACATTGTGGTCAAGTCACGCAAAGGTTCCAACCTACTGACTGACCTTGCTGAAACCTTTGCCAACCTCAGAAGGTACGATATCAAGCTTAATCCATCAAAGTGCATGTTCGGCGTTCCAGGATGTAAGTTGCTCGGTTTTCTCGTTTCCGAACGAGGGATCGATGCTAACCCCGAGAAAGTTGGTGCCATACTCCGAATGAAACGCCTAGTGCGTCTGCATGATGTTCAGAAGCTTACTGGTTGTTTGGCTTCCCTAAGTCGGTTCATTTCCAGACTCGGTGAGAAGGCGCTACCTCTCTACCCACTGATGAAGAAGTCAGATAAGTTCGAGTGGACTCCCGAAGCTGATGCATCGTTTGCAGAGCTAAAAGCCCTGCTTTCCACCCAGCCGGTGCTTGCTGCCCCAATCAGCAAAGAGCCTCTACTGCTTTACATAGCAGCCACTGGACAAGTCGTCAGTATAGTACTTACGGTCGAGCGAGAAGAAGAGGGAAAAGCCTATAAAGTTCAGCGCCTAGTTTATTATGTTTCTGAAGTACTGACTCCGTCGAAACAGAGATATCCGCACTATCAGAAGCTTGTTTATTGGATTTATATGACCAAGAAGAAGGTTGCACACTATTTCTCTGACCACTCCGTTACAGTCGTCAGCGACGCTCCATTATCAGAGATTCTGCACAACAGAGATGCAACTGGTCATGTGGCAAAATGGGCGATTGAACTCCTTCCCTTAGATATTTAGTTTGAGGCAAAGAAAGCTATCATGTCCCAAGCAATAGCTGATTTCCTCGCCGAGTGGATCGAACAGCAACTGCCAACTCAAGTTCACTCGGAGCACTGGACCATGTTCTTTGACAGTTCCAAGATGCTGAATGGTTCGGGTGCCAGGGTGGTATTAGTATCCCCCCGAGGAGACAAGCTCAGATATGTACTCCAAATTCACTTTGATTCCTCCAATAACGAAGCAGAATACGAAGCACTCTTATACAGGTTGCGCATGGCCATTTCACTCGGCGTCCATCGCCTCATGGTCTATGGCGACTCATATTTGGTGGTCAATCAAGTGATGAAAGAGTGGGACGTCGAAGCCCAGCCATGGTAGCTCTTGCAATCTGGTGAGAAAGTTGGAAAAAGAAGTTCGAGGGTTAGAGCTCCATCATATACCCCATTGAAAAATCAAGCAGCCGATGATTTGGCGAAGATAGGTTCAAGAGAAGCCATTCCCAACAATGTGTTTCTGGAGCACATTCACACACCATCAGTTCAAGAAGATCCTTTTACAGAAGAGCCCTCGCAGCCTAAGAGCGCCACAGATCCGACTGAAGTCGAGGTCCCAGCCGTGGTCGACCTAATCATGGAAGTTCTGGTTATCGCTCCCGACTGGACAATACCTTACATCGCGTACATCCTTAGGAAGGAACTCCCAGGAATAAGAGGCTCGATAGATCGTCCGTCGATCCAAGGCCTTTACGGTGATAAAGGGACAGTTATTCAGAGAAAGTGTGACTGGGGTCAGTCAGAAATGCATAACACCAGAAGAAGGTCGAAACATCCTCAACGACATCTACTCGGGGACCTGTGGTGACCATGCGTCCTCTCGGGCCATTGTGGCTAAAGCATACCGAGCCGGATTTTATCGGCCCCGAGCAAATGAAATGGCGAAAGATATAGTCGACAGATGTGAAGGTTGCTAGTTCTACTCTGATATGTCTCACAAGCCGGCGTCAGCCCTGAAGACCTTTCCACTCGTCTGGCCCTTTGTTGTTTGGGGATTGGACATGGTCGGGCCGTTGAGGACTGGTAGGAGCGGATTTACTCATGTGCTTGTAGCAGTCGACAAGTTTACCAAATGGATCGAAGCCAAACCTATCAAGAATCTTGATGCCAGCACTGCTGTCAGCTTCATCAGAGAATTGACATTTAGATATGGAGTTCCACATGGCATCATCACTGACAATTGATCGAACTTCGATTTTGACGAGTTTAGAGCGTTCTGCGCTTCTCAAGGCACACGAGTCGACTATGCTTCAGTGGCTCACCCACAGTCGAATGGTCAAGCTCAAAGGACGAATGGTCTAATCCTCAAAGGACTGAAACCCCGACTGATGCATGATCTCAAACACGCAGCAGGTGCCTAGGTCGATGAGCTTCCATCAGTTCTCTGGAGTTTGAGGACAACTACCAATCGATCGACCGGGCGAACCCCTTTCTTTTTGGTCTACGGAGCCGAAGTTGTTCTGCCAAGTGACCTTCTCCACAACGCACCCCGAGTAGAACTCTTCTCTGAAGAATAAGCGGAATAGGCCCGACAGGATTCAGTCGATCTCTTAGAATAAGAAGAAAGAGAGATGGCATTGATCCGGTCGACCATCTACCAGCAAGATTTGCGTCGATTCCACGCCAGAAACGTGAAGGGCTGAGCTTTTCAGGAGGGAGACTTGGTTCTTCGAGTGGATCAACAGAAGCCACACAAACTTGCCCCTTCTTGGGAAGGTCCCTTCATTATCACTAGAGTTCTCCATAATGGAGCATACCATCTTTACAATGTCGAACATCAGAAAGACGAGCCACGAGCTTGGAATGCGCAGCTGCTCCGCCCCTTTTATACTTAAGTACTCACTCGGATGAGATGTAATAAGAAACACCTTTGTAGTTTATTTATCAAAGACAAGAGCTTTATAATCTTCCTAAACAATTGTTGTTGCTTTTGTTTCCATTTGAAATCCCCTAGTGGGTGACTTCACTGCGAATCCGTTTCGCCCAAGTCTGAAAAATCCTACCGAGTGGTGAGCAAACCTCTCACTCGGAGGCTTAGCTGTGAATCCGTTTCGCCTAAGTTCAAAAAATCCTACCGAGTGGAGAGCAACCCTCCCGCTCGGGGGCTTAGCTGCAGTCAAGTACTCGCCTAAGTTTGAAAAATCCTACCGAGTGGAGAGCAACCCTCCCACTCGGGGGCTTAGCTGCAGTGAAGTACTCGCCTAAGTTTGAAAAATCCTACCGAGTGGAGAGCAACCCTCCCACTCGGGGGCTTAGCTGCAGTCAAGTACTCGCCCAAGTTTGAAAATACTACCGAGTGGAGAGCAACCTCCCACTCGGGGCTTAAGCTGCAGATCAAGTACTCGCCTAAGTTTGAAAAATCCTACCGAGTGGAGAGCAACCCTCCCACTCGGGGGCTTAGCTGCAGTCAAGTACTCACCTAAGTTTGAAAAATCCTACTGAGTGGAGAGCAACCCTCCCACTCGGAGGCTTAGCTGCCTTCAAGTACTCGCCTAAGTTTGAAAAATCCTACCGAGTGGAGAGCAACCCTCCCACTCGGGGGCTTAGCTGCAATCAAGTACTCGCCTAAGTTTGAAAAATCCTACCGAGTGGAGAGCAACCCTCCCACTCGGGGGCTTAGCTGCAGTCAAGTACTCGCCTAAGTATGAAAAATGCTATCGAGTGGAGAGCAACCCTCCCACTCGGGGGCTTAGCTGCAGATCAAGTACTCGCCTAAGTATGAAAATCCTACCGAGTGGAGAGCAACCCTCCCACTCGGGGGCTTAGCTGCAGTCAAGTACTCGCCTAAGTATGAAAAATCCTACCAGTGGAGAGCAACCCTCCCACTCGGGGGCTTAGCTGCTGATCAAGTACTCGCCTAAGTATGAAAAATCCTACCGAGTGGAGAGCAACCCTTCCACTCGGGGGCTTAGCTGCAGTCAAGTACTCGCCTAAGTATGAAAAATCCTACCGAGTGGGAGCAACCCTCCCACTGGAGGCTTAGCCATAATCAGAACTTGCCTAAGTATAGAAGCCATCCCTATCGCAAGGGCCGAAGAGGTGCAGGTCGACTGCAACCTTCTCCTCGGAGCTACGCCACAAGTACAACATTCACTCCATCCCTATCCGCAAGGACGACGAGGTGCAGGTCGACTACAACCTTCTCCTTGGAGCTACGCCACAAGTACAACGTTCGCTCCATCCCTATCCGCAAGGACAACGAGGTGCAGGTCGACTGCAACCTTCTCCTTCAGAGCTATGCCATAAGTACAATGTTCGCTCCATCCCTACCTGCAAGGACGATGAAGCGCAGGACGATTGAAATCTCAAACACAAAGATTATTCCGAGTGAAGAAAATTCCACTCAAAGGTAAACACAAGCATATTCAGAAATAAACCAAGTTCGGATAAATTCCTAAGGTTTCGGACGACGGTTCAAAAGTATTCGAGCATCAAGCCCGAAGCAGTTTAACAGTGACACAATCACTCGGCATCCCGAGGCAAATAAAGGTGAAGCTTAATGTTTTTTCGATCACGCATCAGGAGAAGGACTGGCCGGGTCGCAGAAACTGTCAAGGTCGATGCTGTCTGCAATGCGAGTGGCGGCGGCAAGAAAAGTGTCCATGAAAGACTGGAAAGTATGCTTCTTTGTGTTTGCAACTTTAAGCTCCGCCAGCTTGTCTTCTTTGGCATCCTTGTAGTGCACTCGGACCAGAGATAGAGCGACGTCAGCACCACAGCGAGCAGAGGACTTCTTCCATTCTTGCACACGCTCAGGGATTTGATTCAGTCGAGCCATCAGATACTCGAGATCTTGAGACAGTTCCGCCTGAGGCCAAAGTTCTGCATCAATCCCGGTCATTGCAGCCTTCAGACGGGTCAGATAGGCAATTGCGCCATCCATGCGTGACTCCAACCGCAGCACGTTCATTGCAACTTCATCCTTGACTGGACAGTCAATGGGGTCAAGACCCGTCTCGACCCGCCCAGTTTCCGCTTCAAAGTCTTGGCAAAATTCTGCACGGTCGAGTGAAGTATGAGTCGACAGCGCAATTAAAATTATCAGTTGACAGAAAAAAGACAGATTAATCAGTACCTTCAAGTTTCAGGACTAGTTTCGCAGCAAGTTGGCTCAGATAAGACTCTAATTCGCCGTTCTTGATCCTGAGGCTCCCAAGTTCGTCGGTCAGTTTCTCCTTGTCCTTCTTCAGTCTCTCGACTTCTTGGTTGGCATCAGAAACAACAGTCTTCAATTTGGAATTTTCTTCTTCTAACTTGCCGACTGAAGCAAGCTTCTTGTCAGCAAGCGTTGTCTTCTTGCGCGCCTCCTTCTGAGCTGCAGCTAGATCCAGGTCCTTCTGCTCCAAAGCCTGCTTCATTTTCTCTAAAGAAATAACATTCTTCAGACGGGCTTGGAGTTGGCGGTTTTCACTACATACATCTGCTTGAGTGGAGTCATTCAGTTCAAAAAAATGGAAAGAAAAAGTGCCAGCAGTGGGATAAACAGTCGGCGATTGATTACCTCCCATGGCAGCTACTTCATCACGAGCGCTCTAGAGATTTTTCTTGGCCAACTCCAGATCAAGGTTGAGGCTGATTTGCTGCTTGTTCATTGCAGAGAGCTGAGCCCCAAGATCGCAAGATTTCTATAGTCACAAGTCATATCAGTCGACAGAGATAAAAAGACATCACAATGCTAGTTACTCTAAGACTACCACATAATCAAACATTCAATGGCAGTCTCGGGGACTACACCCAGTGGGTGCACTTAGCGTGCCCCCCATTGATTCTTCAAAAAAAAGAGAAAAAGAAGGTTCTCAGACCACAGTCGACTGCCCGCAGTCACCTATGGTCTCGGGGACTACACCCAGTGGGTGCGTGTCGATTCCACTCGGCATGGTCTGCCCAGCTCGAGTGGCAAAAAAAGGGAGAGAGGTTCTCATTCTCAGACCACAGTCGACTGCCCGCAGTCACCTATGGTCTCCGGGACTACACCCAGTGGGTGCACTCAGCGTGCCCCCACTGGTTTCGATTCCACTCGGCGTGAGGTTTAGTTCGAATCGACACAAAGAGACATACATCATTAAAACAGCCACACCCCAATGGGTGATCAGACAAGAAATACGGTCGATCGGAAAGTCTACTAACCTGGACATTGGCTTGCAGAGCAGCTCTGGCGTTGAAGGCTACCTGACTAGCCTCATGCACCATTTTCATCTGTCCCATCACAAGATTCAACTGAAGAAGAGCTTCCTTGGCAGCAGCTGGCGGATCATTTGGAGTTTGATATGTAGTGAAAAGTGATGGAGGCAGAGCAATCGCCGGATCTGAAGCAGAGAGTTGTATCGGTGCAGCAGAAGTCTGAGCAGCTGATCCCGAGGGGCAATCAGTCGACAGCGGAACAGCGAAGGTGACGTTGGTTCGAGCCGGATCTGTCAAGCGCTCGACCACTGTTCCAGGCGTCATAGTCGACTGAGGAACTTGGACCTCAGGTACCTTCCCACTCAGCTCCCTGTCCTTCTTCCTCCTCCCTCTCAGCGGCACCTCTTCGTCGTCATCCGGAAGCACAACAACATTTCGTGGATCTGCAAGGAACAGAGAAATCCATAAGAATAACTGACAAATCATTCAGCTGACCAGACGAATTCGAATCGACCTGGCTTACTAGCTTTGGAGGTGATGGCGTCGTCAGCTTCCTTGTCGGCTGGGGTCTTGTTGATATCCATGTCGGTCGCAGCTGAGGTCGGGCTACAGAAATTCATCGTCCACTCGGTCAGAACAAGAAAGCCAGTCGGAACAGAAAAATTGATCGCGACAAAAGATATGAGAAGAGCGTTTACCCAGAAGCAACAGGGACATCCATCTTAATCTTAGGCAAGGTCTTCCGAGCCTTCGAAGGGTTAGCTTTGGGCTGCTTGGTGACCTTCTCAGTCAGATCCGGTGTCGGGGACCGAGCACGCTTGTGAGATGGAGCACTTGATGCCACGGCCTTGCCGCGCCTGTTCGCGGGGTCATGCTTCTGCTTGGATCGATGTTCGGAGCGAGGCGGTGAGTCGGTTACCTCCTCGTCTCCCGACTCGTCGCTCTCATCTTCATCATCATCAGCTGGGTTCTCCCACTCACCGCTCTCCTCAGCACTGTCCTCGCCCTCTTGGTCTTGCTCCAGAGCTTGTTCACCATTGGGCATCGAATACATCTCCGTATAGATCTGCAAAGCAAGAGACCAATCCTAAGTCAGTCGAAACAATAATCAGTCGAAAATTGCGTTCAAAAACTCAGTCATGATGACCAGACCTTCTCTGGCGGGTTGCTTTCGCTGAAAGGGTCGACTCGCCTAGCACCCCTGGGGTTGTCCTTGTTCCCGGTGATACCCATCAACCACTCGGCTATGGTTTTGGCCTCCACCTCCTCCGGATGAACCGGAGCAGTGTCACCATCCCCGAGTCACATGGGATGGTCACGAGCTTGGAGAGGCTGGATCCACCGACCGAGAAACACCTCGAGAAGATCCATACCAGTGACACCCTGGTTGATCAGTTGTACCGCTCTCTCAACTAGCATGCATGTCTCTGCCTTCTCTGCATCAGTCACTTTCAAAGAAGATGGAGTTTGAACACGGTCAAAAGAGAAAGGAGGAAGCCCAGTCGACCGGCCTGGGGTTGCGAGGTCCTGGCAATAGAACCAGGTCGACTGCCAGCCCCTTACCGACTCAGGAAGAGTCATCGGAGGGAAAGAGCTCCTTTTCCTCTTCTGAATGCCCAGGCCTCCACACATCTGAATGACATGGGTTTTCTCATCTTTCGAGTTCGCTTTCTTCACAGTTTGGGATCGGATGGTAAAGATGTGCTTGAAAAGACCCTAGTGCGGTCGGCACCCCAAGAAATTCTCGCACATGGAGACGAACGCAGCAAGATATGTGATAGTGTTGGGAGTGAAATGGTGGAGTTGGGCCCCAAAGAAATTCAGGAATCCGTGAAAGAAGTGATGCGGGGGAAGAGAAAAACCACGGTCGACGTGGGTGGCGAGCAGGACGCACTCACCCGGCCGCGGCTGTGGCTCCGTTTCTCCCCTCGGCAGGCGCACACACTTATGGACGATCAGCCCCAGCTCGGCCATATCGTCCAAGTCCTCCTGTCGGAGCGAGGATCGGATCCAATCTCCCTGGATCCAACCCGACGGCAACCCCGAGCGCGACGAAGACCCCCGATTCACCTTCTTGCTCTTCGCCGCCCCCGTCGCTTTCTTCGCACGCTCCAGCGCCGCCGTTTTGTCCTTCCCCATGGCGGCGGAGCGACAGCGTCGAGAGTGGATGGTCTGGGCAGAGCGGAGTCGCAAGAGGAAGAAGAAGGGAATGAGCACGCACAATGCAAACGCCTCGGTCTTGCCGCTTTTAAGAGCCTACTCCCGAGTGGCTGACGCGTGGCCTGAGCGGTCCTGTCAAATCTCCCCAACAGTTGCACACGGGATACGTGGCGAAAAAGGTGGCGCAGTAATCGAAAAGTCCTATTTATCTACTCCACTTACCACGGGACGCTCCGCCTGGCGCGCTCCTACCAAAATTTTGAATCCCAGGAAATCTGGGATCCTCTGCAAACGATCACGCCAAAGATTTCGTGTCATAGGTTTCGTTCGACGGATGTGGTGATATAAACCAGTCGGTAATTTCTGAATCGATCAAGGCGACCAAAATGAAGCTGAAGTTCTGTCAACTGGCCTCTACTCGGTGATATAGACGAGACAATCAAGAGTAAAAGCAAGGTCAACTCCGTCCTTCTGTTTCACTCAAACCTCGATCCATTCGGGGGCCAATGATGTAGACATAAACCTAGGGTAGGGTAATAGGCCTGACCTATACATCCTACCTAAGGTCCTAGTCCTAAGAACAAAGAAGTTCAAGTATCAGAATAAAGGATCCAGCAAAGGTGTCGAGTGAAGTACACTCGACCTACCATCCACTCGGTGATCTCACTTTATCCAGGTCACTCGACCATCAAACCACTCGACGATAAGAAGACCTAAAGCTGCTCCGCGCAGCAACGGTCGGGCATTTACTTAGATATTTAATGACCATTTACAACATTTCAATACAGGCGTTACCTGTAACGCCACCTCTTTATGTACCTTGAATCCTATGTAACGGAGGGGTGATGGGGTCCTGGCGCACTCTATATAAGCCACCCCCCTCTTCTGGGACAAGGGTTCGCACCCCTTGTAACACACACGTGTATAATCCAGTCGACCGCCTCCGGGCTCCGAGACGTAGGGCCGTTACTTCCTCCGAGAAGGGCCTGAACTCCTAAAACCAGCGTGTACAACTCCTCCATAGCTAAGATCTTGCCTCTACATTCCTACCCCCCTATTCTACTGTCAGACTCAGAACCACGACACTGGCCGCTGAACACAGGAGGACATAAGAGATTCCCGCCACAAGTGAAGACGGTGAATATGATATACGCAACCCACATTCCCAGGAGGGAACGGAAGCGCGCACTAAGGGACGTCTATGCGATGGAGCCTGTCGCCCCGAAGTTCAACCCGTGGTCCTCTTGCCCGATCACCTTCGATCGCAGGGACCACCCCACTAGTATCTGTCATGGAGGATCTGCCGCATTTGTCCTAGACCCCATCATTGATGGATTTCACCTCACTCGAGTCCTCATGGACGGCGGCAGAGCCCCTAACCTGCTCTCGGGATACATTATGCAAAATGGGTATAGATCCCTCGAGGATCAAACCCACCAAGACTACCTTTAAGGGTGTTATCCCAGATGTAGAGGCACATTGCACGGGCTCAATCACACTGGAAGTGGTCTTCGGTTCCCCGGACAACTTCCGGAGCGAGGAGTTAATCTTCGATATCATCCCGTTCCACAGTGGCTATCACGCACTGCTCGGGCGAACCGCATTTGCAAAATTCAATGCGGTACCACATTACGCATACCTCAAGCTCAAGATGCCAGGACCTAGGGGGGTCATAACAGTCAATGGAAACACAGAGCGCCGCTCCATACGAAGGAGCACTACGCGCCCTCGCAGCGAAGCACAAAGCAGCCTCTTAAGGCAATCCACCAATTCGGCGATAAAGCCCCCGGACACCGCCAAGCGAGTCCGGAGTAACCTGCAACAGGATCGCCTGGCACGTTCAAAGCTCTCCTAGCAATTCGGCCCCCGCCCTAGTCTCAGTCAAACGGTGAAATCCGTGCCGCGCGTACATAATTGCGCATTGAAAATACCATGGGCATAGGCGGGGCACGTCTGCGGCACGCCCCAGTCGCGGCTCAACCGCCTTAGGGCTGAATACCTTTATCATTTCTCTCTTTCAGGACCTTATTCTCTGAAAGCTCTATCCGGCAATGCGATTGCCGGACACATAATACAACAACCAAGGAGGCAGGAAGCTACGTCGTACAAAGGAATCCCCAGGTGGTCTCTGATAACGAGCGAAATACCTGCTTTAAATACCAGTCCGCAGCTTGCCCTTGGATAGGACATATCAAATAGTCCTATTTTTTTTGCTTATTGCACTACTTGTATAAATACGCTTCAACGTATTCTTTCAATAACAATGCACAACATTGGTCTATTATTGCATTATCTATTCCTTTTTTATGTTTATTCACGACAATCAGCACCCGTACATTCTGGTACGGCCAGTATGCCAAGGGCTTTCGTATACCCCATAATACGGCGCGAGAAGTCTGAACACTTTCGACAGTGCGGCACCCCGAACTTATAGCATTATATGCATCAGCTCTGAATCATGTCTTGGGTCAATAGTTGGGTTTGCCCAGCTCCCATGTTTTGGTACCTTACGTTCCACTATATCGGCTAAGGTAGCACTGGGAGAACTACTGCGATTGTGTCCCGGTTCTTCCGGACGAGCACCTCAGTAGAGAAAGCCAAAACTGACTGTCATGATGAGGCGAGAGCTGATCGCTGTTCGAGAGGTCTCAAGTCCTTAAAGACTTTTTCCGCTTCAGGCGAGGAGTCGGCCTTGTCCGACTTAGGCGTGTGTAGTGCCCCAAATTCGGCCTTCCGGATACTAGGGGCTTCGCCAAAATTTAAAATTGTAGACTTCTATGGCTAAGTGAGAGTGATAAAGCATTATAGTCCGATTGCCTGGTTCGTTGCGCTGAGCACCTCCCTCGAAGGACCCAAAAATGGGAAAAAGAGTGCTCAGATTTATCCCGAACACCCTAGCACTAGCTGCATGGGGGCAGAAGCCGGCGACTAGCCAACTCTCGGATTTGATAAATGGCCGAACAGAAGGTAATATTTTAAATTCAAAAAGCGTTGCATAGCGCAGATGAACTAGTTTTCATATTACAGGATCACATGAGCAAGTTCATTCAAAAATTACATCTTTGGTACACTCCTCCGCCACAAGGCGGGCACCCTTCAGGACACCGTCATAACACATTTTGGGGTGGCGATGCTCCTTGCCCTGCAGTTGGCCCTCCTTCACCAGCTTCTCGGCGTCCATCTTCGCCCAGTGCACTTTTGCACGGGCAAAAGCCCTGCGTGCACCTTCGATGCAAATGGACCGCTTGATGACTTCAAACCGGGGGCAGGCATTCACAAGCTGCCTCACCAAACTGAAGTAGTTGTTATGCAGGGGATCGCCAGGCCACATCCGGACTATAAGGCCCTTCATGGCCTGTTCGGCCGCCTTGTGGAGCTCGACCAGTTGCTTCAGCTGGTCGCTCAAAGAACATCGGTGTTCGGTCCCGATATCACGAGACCAGAACAACTTTTCCGTCGAGCTCCCCTCCTCAGCTCGGTAAAACTCCGTGGCATCCGACACACTGCGGGGAAGATCTGCGAACGCTCCTGGAGAGCTCCGAACTCGGGTAAGTAAAAGAAAAGTTTCCTTTACGTGCTTGCTTTGCATAATGAATGTCTTACCCGCTGCCACCTTCTTCACCGCATCAATCTCCTGGAGGGCCTTGTGGGCTTCAGCCTTGGCGTTTTTAGCGCTTTCGAGGGCCTTCGCAAGCTCAGACTCTCGCGTCTTAGAGTCAAGCTACAAGGACTCGTGTTTTTTGACGAGAACCTGGAGCTCTTGCTGCACCTCGCCTACCGGGGCTTCTTGCTTTTCTTGCTCGACGCGCTCCTTGGCCGCTTTGTCTTCGGCCTCGGATAGCGCCTTCTTCAGGGTTGCCACTTCGGTCGTGGTCCCTGACAAATCCATGATGATCCTATTATTTTACAACCAAATTTCTTTTTAATATACAGACAAGGTACTACTTACCTTTGCTCTCCTCGAGCTGCCTCTTGGCAAGGCCGAGCTCCTCCTTGGACCGCTCAAGGTCCTGCTTCAGTGCAGCGACCTCCGCATGATGCATCTGGCGGCGCGAGAGTGAAGCTGCATATGCACATAGACATATTCTGATTAGACTCCTGGGTCATTATTTGATCCTCTGTTCGGCCTTTCTTCGCAAACGCCAAATAGAGCATCAGGGGCTACTGTCTATGCGGTAATATCTTTGATAATTTGATTACTTACCTCAAATGCTGTTAGGAGGCTGGCACAAGCTTCGGTTAGTCCGCTTTTGGCGGCCCGAACCTTCTCGATCACCGCACTCATGATAGTGCGGTGCTCTTCGTCGATGGAAGCGCCGTGAAGCGCTTCCAGCAAATTGTCTGGTGCCTCTGGATGGACAAAGGCCACCGGCGCGGGCGGCTTGCCCCCCTTAACGGGGAGTCGCTTGCTGGAGTCCGGAACCACCGGAGGGTCCAGCGCAGTGTTCGGCTGGGGGCCGAACTTGGAGCCCTTGGGAGTCTTGCTCCCTTTGCACCCAGGGTCCGGAAGGTCGCCTCGAGGCGCCTCCAGGATTACCTCCCCCCGGCTCAGTGCCCTTTTAGACAACACCTCGACGTTGTCTGTAGGGCGAGGGGAGGAGGCGGTCAGGAGTGAATCGCTATCCATGTCCGATGGGTCCAAAGAACCATCCGACGAGGATACGTTGATATGGGCCTTGGGCAGACTGCACAATCATGTTCGACATGATATAAGAAGCAATAATGCAAAATATACCAGGACCATTATGGTATCCGGATACTTACGACTTTGCCAGGGGCTTGTCCCTGAGCAACCACTCCTCGTCGCTGTATGCGGCTGTTGTGGAGTAGTCCGGAGGGAGGGTCCTTCCCTTTTTGGACCCTTCGGCCTCCCCAGAAGAGGCGGCCTTCCTCTTCTTTTCCCCCCGGCTGATGGGGGAGAGCTTTCTTCTTCCACCTCCTTGCCTTCAGAGGAGGAGAGCGCCTCGGCGTGTTCGGACGATGAGTCCGATATAACCTTGCGTCGAAGACCCGTCCTGGTCCCCGTGGCTTTCTTCTTGGCCTTCTTCTCCGGCACCTCTTAAGGCGCCGGAACCAGCATCCCCATCAGGAGAGCATCTACTGGATCTTCGGGCAGGGGAGCCAGACAATCGATCTGCTCTGATGTCTCTATCCAGTCCTGTTAAAATAACATGAAGGCTCAGATCCCTCACAGGATTATACTGGGGAAAGAAACATATTTTCGAGATGTAAAAGAACTTACCGGATTGGCAGGGTGCTTTGCGCTGAGTCCATGGTCCTCGGTAAGGGGAGGAGGTACCTCGGCACCCTTGAACAGCACCCTCTAGACGTCCTTGTGTGTCATGTCGAAGAGCTCTAGCAGCGTCTGGTGCTCGGCCGGGTTGAACTCCCACAAGGTGAATGCACGTCTTTGACACGGGAGGATCCGGCGGAATAGCATGACTTGGACTATGTTGACGAGCTTGATTTTCTTGCTCATCATGTTTTTGATACATGTTTGGATTCCGGTCAGCTCTACCGAATCACCCCAGGACAAGCCCTTCTCTTTCTAGGAGGTGAGCCGCATGGGGATTCCGGATCGAAATTTGGGGGCCGCCACCCAGTTGGTGGACATGCCCAAAGAGGACAAAGGCGACAATCCAGGTCCATCTATGGATCCAAAGGACGCACCCTGCCGAAGGACTATGGTCGCCAAAACGATTATGCCAATCGAATATCAGACCGGAATAAAGATCGGACACAACAACAGCCGACGACATGCCACAAAGACGCCCGGATCTGAGAGGGCTTCTCACCCCGTGCTTTTACCGATGAATCTTCGACCATGAATTCCCACAGGGCTTTAAACCTGTGAACATAGAGGCATACGACGGAACGACAGACCCAGGGGTGTGGATCGAGGACTTTATCCTGCACATACATATGGCTCGAGGGGATGACCTTCACGCCATCAAATACCTCCCCCTCAAGCTGAAGGGACCAGCTCGGCACTAGTTAAAAGGCATCCCCGAAAATTCAATTGGGAGCTGGGAGGAACTCAAGGACGCTTTCAGGGCCAACTTTCAAGGGACCTATGTCCGGCCTCCGGATGCTGACGACGTAAGTCACATAGTCCAACAGCCCGGAGAATCCGCCCGCAAGTTTTGGAACAGATTCCTCACTAAGAAGAATCAAATTGTTGACTGTCTGGATGCTTAAGCCTTAGCGCCATTCAAACACAACATTCGTGACGAGTGGCTCACCAGACACCTCGGCCAAGAAAAGCCAAGGACAATGGCAGCCCTAACAAGCCTAATGACCCACTTTTGCGCGGGAGAAGACAGCTGGCTAGCCTGTAAAGGCACCAGCGACCCCAGCACATCCGAAATAAGGGATGGCAACGGGAAACCACGGCGTCATAAACACAAACTCCAAAACAAGGAAGAGATCCCGGATAACACGATGGTTAATGACGGATTCAGGGGCTCTCTACCTAATCAGCAAAACAAGCCATCTAAAGGCAGCAAAGAGGGATCATCTGGTCTGAATAGAGTCCTAGACAGACTATGCCAAATTCATGGCACCCCTGACAAACCTGCAAACCACATGCACAGAGAGTCTTTGGGTCTTCAAGCAGGCGGCAAATTAAATGCGAACACAAGGAAAGGAAACACCAAGTGAAGCGAGGATGAACCTCGCCGGCCGAACACTGAAGGACGTAAAAATTCCAGCCGAGGTTAAAACGGTGAACATGATCCACGCGACTCACACATCCATGAGGAGGCGCGAGCAGCGCATAGAGACACGCTCGATATAGAGCCCATCGTACTCACGCCTAACCCTTTGGATGCCTTATCCGATCACTTTCGATAACTTGGATGACCGAACTAGTATTCGGCACGGAGGATCACAGGCCTTGGTGCTCGACCCGATAATTGGCGGATCTACCGTCTCACCCGCGTCCTTATGGGACGGTGGCAGCGATCTCAATTTAATATATGAGGACATCGTCCGCAGGATGGGATAGACCCATCCGAAATTAACCAAAGCAACACCAACTTTGAAGGGGTGATACCAGGCGTTGAAGCTCATAGCAGAGGCTCCGTCGCACTGGTGGTAACATTCGGCTCTCCAGGCAACTCCAGAAGCGAAGAACTACTCTTCATCATCGCACCCTTCCAAAGCGACTATCACGCAGTGCTCAGAAGAACGGCCTTCGCCCGCTTCAACGCATTGCCGCACTATGGCCACCTTACACTTAAGATGCCCGGTCCACGTGGCGTCATCACCGTTAGCGGACTAACAGAGCGTTCATCAAGCGCAGAGGAACACGCGACGTCCCTCACGGTCGGACTATAAGCGGCCTCCAACATCAGAAAACATGACTGGTCATTAAAGACCACAGACTCGGCTAGACGAGTCCGGTCGCCCGGATAAAATTGAACCAGGGCACCGTATATGTAATCTCATAGTGGACACCAGGGGCTATAAATACTTAACACAGTCCCACAGTTGGCTCAACCTTATGGACAGGCCAACATCTTACACTTTTATTATCCACCGCATACTTACGTTGCACTCTTCTCGAGTTTTACTTTTCCATAGACAACGTCAAGGCGATACCCTTCCAGGATACGGCACAATGGAGACAAAAGCGCGGACGTGCAGCAGGGCCCCGTTCAACAGGTTTCTTTTTAGATTAAGCCCCTGTGTAAACCTTTTTTATTGCCTCTTGTTGTTTAACCATCCCATGGGTTCCATACCCACAGAGGATACTGCCATTTTTGGCATCTCGCCACGACAGATTAACGCACGTACCAGGAAAAACTGGGTTTATAACGAATGAGCATTCTTGAGCCCATTGACTATTATAAAGTCCGAATACCCCTCGGGAGTGTTCGGCATCACGAGTTTGGCCTTATATGCAGCAGCTCCGAATCATGTCTTTGGTCAAATTTTGGGTTTGCCCGGCTCGGGTTTGCCGCCTTACGTTCCGTTACTATCGGCTAAGGTGGCCAAAGGAGAACTACTGCGATTGTGCCCTGGTTATTCCGGACGAGCACCTCAGTAGAGAAAGCCAAAAACTGACTGTCATGATACATCGAGAGACTGTTCAACCACTCGAAGACTTATCGGAATCTTTAGGATCCCTCCGCATTAACGAAGGACCGTTTCCCGGTCATGTACACACGCGCCCGTATTCGGATGTACACGAAGGTACCAGGGGCTACATAGTAGCCCCAACATTAGACTCACATGGCTAAGCAAAAGTGTTACAGCTATATAGTCCGGTTGCCTAGTTCGACGTGCGATCACCTCCTTCATGGACCAAGACGTTGGATCAAGTGTGATTAAGCATATATTTTTTTCGAACACCCCCGCATTGCTGCGTGGGGATGAAATAACGACTGCTATCTTTCGATATATATATATATATATATATATATATATATATATATATATATATATATATATATATATATATATATATGTGTGTAAACGGCCATTGGGGACACAATAATACTTTCGGGCAAAAAGTATAAATATAGCCTTATAACCAAACTAACATTGTTTTTTACAATGATTTTGATTCATCACTCGAATAAGACATACTTCGAGCACTGCGCCTCTATTAGGCAGGAACCTTCTGTGACCTGCGCCAAGTAGTGCTCGGCCGGATACTGGCCCCCTACCGGATCTTGGGTCGCTATTATATTGGCCTCCATATCCGTCCAATAGGCTTTAACGCGGGCAAGAGCCATCCGTGCACCCTCTATGCACGCCGACCTCCTCATAGCATCGATCCGAGTCACGGCCCCAAGGAACTGCTGCACCAAGCCAAAGTAACTGTCCGGCTTAGGCCTTTCGGCCAAAGATGGTCTATCACAGACCACATTGCAAGACCGGACAGCCTGTGAAGCTTCGCTACAGCAGCCATCTTGTTATTTAACGGCAGCGGGCGAGTGGGAGCATTAAATTGCGACCAGAAAAGCTTCTCCACCTCCTTATCACCCTGACCCTCAAAGAACTTGGCAGCCTCAGCTGTACTCTTCGCCAAATCCGCATACACGTCCGCAGGACTCCAGCGCCCATCCAGGGGAGCGTACTTCGGATCAAAAAACTTCGTCCGCAGCAAGTAGGAACCTCCAGCCACGATTTTACCGGCCTGTTGAAGCTCCTCCCGTGCGCCCCTGAGCTCGGTCCGTATTTCCTTGGTGGCATTGTGTGCCTTGTCCAGCTCGGCCAAGCTATCCTTATGCTCCTTTTTAAGGAGCTCATACCGGTCAGCGGCATTTTTTAACTCAATAGCATTTCGGCCATCTTTTCCTCGCTTCGGCGATGAGCAGCCTGTTCGGCTCTCAGTTCCTCGGTCGCCTTTAGGGCAGCCGCATTGCTAACCCGAGCTTGTTCCTTGGCTTGGACAAGTTCTGCCCTCAGGGCCTCCACGGCAGCAGCACCATCTGCAGTCCGAGCATATTACATTAATATCAGGCTGCCTCCATATTTTCCTATACAAAGGAAGGCAGAGCGCATACCTTGTGATTCGTCCAGCCGCTCGTTCACCAGCGTGATATCAGCATCAATCGAACGAATTCACCTGGTCAGTTCGGAAACTTCGACGGACTGGTCGGCGGCCGGACTCACAGGTACCTGCAAGTGTTTACAGCGCAATCATTAATTTATGATCCCCCGTTTGCCGCCTAGGGCGTGCAACCAGTATCGAGGGCTACTATCTATATGGAGCACACCCACGCGTGCCTCACAGCTAAAAACAGTGTATTCTTCACCACATACCTCAAAGCCTCTGAGCAGACTTGTAAATGCCTCATTCAAACCGCTTGTAGCGGAGGAAACCTTCCTAAGCACCACGCTCATTAATAAGCGGTGCTCCTCCGAAAGCGCAGCTCGCTCCAGTAGGCCCGTCAGTACGTCCGGCCGGACATCAAACTGTGCCAGACCCTTCCCGTCGCCCCTCGTGGGAGCCAAATGCTCCGGGCTCAGGGGGGCTGACACATTGGCTTCCGGCCTCGGCAGATCCGGACTCCTCCGTGACGATACCTCAGTGTCGCCCGCTTCACGAGCCGGAGAGGTGGGTGGGGTCTCGCTCTCCATCATCTCTGAAGGAAGATCCCCCGAAGATGAACTCTGTTGTGAAGGGCTACTAGCCAGGCTGCGAAAGACGAATCCTGGTTATTTATCTAGGAGGAACGCAGTACCTTCGAATTAAAAATTAACTTACAGCTCGGTGGAGAGCTGGCCCGTTGGTGGGCACGATGCGGTGAGGGTGCCCATTGGGACAGAGCCCCCTGGTGTTATCTTTTTCCCGGGTGTGGGCATCTCCGTCTCCGAGTGTTCGGGGGCGGCCCTCTTCTTCCCGCGCGGGGAGGAGGCCTTAGCCTCCCCTTCCCGGCTATCCTCCCTAGGGGAGGCAACAATTCCTCCGGTTCAGATGCGTAGCGTGTGAAGTTCGGTTTCTTCGTTCTTCCGCTTGTTTTCCCTTGAGTGCATTTTGTTGAGCACCCGGTCAAGAATCTTGGCCATGGTGGGACCAGGCGAGCCTTCGGGAACTGGCGCCGGACACCTGATTCTCTCCGCCTTGCTGAGCCATTCCTGGCCACGGATGATTTTCAGAACAAGCAATCATAACAAATACAAAACACGGGGTCCGGCATCAAAGCTACTTACTTGGGTATCTAGGCGATTACAGCTTAGGCCCGCATCCTCGGTGGTGTCCGGACACTTTACTTTCCGTCCGAAGAATAATTTGCACATCTCTTCGAGCTTCAGGCCGAAGAAGTGCTTGACGGTCCGCAGACCCTCCGGATTGAACTCCCACATCCGGAGAGGCCGGCGTTGGCACGGCAACATCCGCCGGATTAACATCACTTGCATTATGCTGACAAGATTAATGTCCCTTGCAAGAATCTCCTGGATGCGATTCTGCAGTACTGGTATATCACCAGCGGGTCCCCAATTCCGCCCTACGTCTATCCAAGACGCCAACTGTGACGGAGGGCCCGAGCGAAACTTTGGGGCAGCCGCCCACTTTGTGCCTCTGGGAGCCGTGACATAGAACCACCTCCGCTGCAATACATCGGATACTTCTGGGAAAGAACCCTGTGGCCACGGGGCATCGCCGTTCCGGCTTATTATGGCACCTCCGCACTCCACATGACGCCCCTCGATCATCTTCGGCGTCACATTGAAGGTCTTGAGCCATAAGCCGAAGTGTGGGGTGACATGGAGAAAAGCCTCGCACACGATAATAAACGACGAGATATGGAGGATAGAGTCGGGGGCCAGATCGTGAAAATCCAGCCCATAATAGAACATGAGCCCCCTCACGAAGGGATCGAGGGTGAAACCCAGACCGCGGAGGAAGTGTGGGACGAAAACGACACACTCGTTGGTCTCCGGCGTAGGGATGACCTGCCTGGAGCAGGAGCCTGTCTTTGGATATCTGCGGTCAAGTATCCGACCTCCCTAAGCTTTGCAATGTCCTTCTCTTCAATCGAGGAGGCCACCCACCAGCCTTGAGGGTCAGATCCGGACATATTGGAGGATTTCGGAGGGGTGGAGCTTAGTTTTTGATTGTTAGAACTCGAGGTGCGAGAAGGCGCGATGAAGGTGAACAAAGAGGCATAGGTCTCGACCCCTTTATAAAGAGGGTGAATATCAAGAGTCCCCTATGTGACCGTTTGAGGCTTACCTAGAAAACACATGGGTTATACCAACAGCCGTCGTGGGGTCACGCGTGCTTATATTGATGGAAAATCCCGTAATAAGAGGAACACGATCTCTGCCTCGACGGGACGTGCCAATAAAACCGCCTCGCAACACGAGTCGTTGTGGGGCAGGAAACGTCGATTCGCATTGGACCAAGCCCCGATGCAAGGGCACGACGCACGAAGATTACCAGCAAATTAGATCTATACCATACGAAGATCATCTTGCAGATCTGGACACGGTCTACGTGTTTGATGACCACTTTGGGGTATTCGGAGGAGGAACCCGCCCTGCAATGCCAAAGACAAAGCTGCGCGCCGGACTCGTCGTCATTGAAGCCTGGTTCAGGGGCTACTGAGGGAGTCTTGGATTAGGGGGTATCCGGGCAGCCGGACTGTGTACAACGTCCGGACTATTGAAACGTGAAGATAGAAGACTCAAGACTTCGGCCCGTGTCCGGATGGGACTTTCCTTGGCGTGGAAGGCAAGCTTGGCGATCCGGATATTATATTTCCTTCCTTGTAACCGACTCCATGTAAACCCTAGCCCTCTCCGGTGCCTATATAAACCGGAGAGGATGGTCCTTAGAAGGCGGATCACAATTACAATCATACCATCATAGGCTGGCTCTTAGGGTTTAGCCTCAACGATCTGGTGGTATATCTACTCTTGTACTACCCATATCATCAATATTAATCAAGCAGGAAGTAGGGTTTTACCTCCATCGAGAGGGCCCGAACCTGGGTAAACATCTGTGTCCCTTGCTTCCTGTTACCATCAGCCTTGACACACAGATCGGGACCCCCTACCCGAGATCCGCTGGTTTTGACACCGACACTAGCCCCCTCCGGTGTCTATATAAACCGGAGGGTTTAGTCCGTAGGACAACAACAATCATACCATAGGCTAGCTTCTAGGGTTTAGCCTCTACGATCTCGTGGTAGATCAACTCTTGTAATACTCATATCATCAAGATCAATCAAGCAGGAAGTAGGGTATTACCTCCATCGAGAGGGCCCGAACCTGGGTAAACATTGTGTCCCCCGCCTCCTGTTACCATCCGCCTTAGATGCACAGTTCGGGACCCCCTGCCCGAGATCCGCCGGTTTTGACACCAACAGCTTAGCTTTGGGTTCAATCTTGAGGTGTCCTTTCCCAAAGGATGAGGGTCAGCAAGGCACGTATTGTATTGTTGCCATCGAGGATAACAAGATGGGGGTTTTATCATATTGCATGAATTTATCCCTCTACATCATGTCATCTTGGTTAAGGCGTTACTCTGTTTCATGAACTTAATACTCTAGATGCATGCTGGATAGCAGTCGATGAGTGGAGTAATAGTAGTAGATGCAGGCAGGAGTCGGTCTACTTGTCTCGGACGTGATGCCTATATACATGATCATACCTAGATATTCTCATAACTATACTCAATTCTGTCAATTGCTCAACAGTAATTAGTTCACCCACCGTAAAATACTTATGCTCCTGAGAGAAGCCACTAGTGAAACCTATGGCCCCGGGTCTATCACTATCATATTAATCTTCCAACACTTAGTTATTTCCTTTGCTTTTTACTTTGGTTTTATTTTACTTTGCATCTTTATCACAAAAATACCAAAATATTATCCTATCATATCTATCAGATCTCACTCTAGTAAGTGACCGTGAAGGGATTGACAACCCCTTATCGCGTTGGTTGCGAGGAGTTATTTGTTTTTTGTAGGTACGAGGGACTCGCGCGTAGCCTCCTACTAGATTGATACCTTGGTTCTCAAAAACTGAGGGAAATACTTACGCTACTTTGTTGCATCACCCTTTCCTCTTCAAGGGAAAACCAATGCGGTGCTCAAGAGGTAGCAACCCCCAAGGCCCGACCCGGGCCATATGATTCGGATCAAGTCTGGTGTACCGCGTTTTCACCATGGCCCAGGCCTCACGTGCGCCTTCCCGGCAAGGCGATATCTTCCATAATCCAAAGCGGCGCCGAGCTCCCTTGAATAGCTTCACAAGCTCCTCCATACTTCCTGGAGGGGATGTGGATGGCCATAAAGCCTTGGCAACACTCCGCATTGCTTTTCGAGCTCGATCGTGCACTTGGGACAGCTCTTGTAGCAGATCGCCTTGAGATCTGGACATTTCTTCTTCGGGGCGGCCAGTCAGTATACCTTAAGACATAAATCTATTAGCTCGTTTCTTTGCCGCATTACACGAAGGTAAGTTCAAACACGTACTGAATATGCCACCCCGTAGCCTTCTTTTCTCTTTTACGGCGTCAACTAGCTGAGATCGCACGTCTTCTAGCTGTTCGCCCAGCAGGGTGTTGGAATCCTGCAGCTTGTTCTTATCATCCTTGGTCCGCATCAACACACGTTCGCTAGCGGCCAGTTGCCTTTCGGCCTATTGTTTACCCGCTTGCGCGACCTTCAGTTCCTCTTTCAGTTGATCTAACGATCCTGCCATGGGAAATACAACAGTATTAACATTACTGGTATATGATTATATTTTTCTGATGGAGGGGAACATTACCAGGCGGTGCCTCCTTGGACTTCGCTAGTTCGGCGGTGACAACAGCTAGCTGGGTCCGACACTTTTCCAGCTCATGAAACAGCATGTCGTTCTTCTCCGTGAGTGCTTGATTATACAATGATCCTTAAATCGGTTGTTTCAACTGCTTCAAGTCTCGGGGGCTACTGGTATATGATTACCATATATGTACAATACATACTTACCCACATATCTTTTAAATGCTGGTTAGCGGCTCTGGCAAGCCCGTCACGAGCAGCTCGGATGTACGCATCAGCCGAGCTGAAGGCATTGAACGCCTCTTTAGTAAATTTGGGGTCGCGAAGAGCGGCTCTTCGGCGCCAATGATTCATGGCGATCTCTACGTCAGAGCTCGTGATGGATACATTATATGAATCCTCTGAAGGAGGACAATCCGGCGGCACTCCCGCGTCAGCCCCCGCCCTAGAGGCAGGGTCTGTAACCTGATTGGTGGAGGCGCGACCGGCAAGATCCCCGGACATAGTCCGGCGAACACTCTTCCTGATAAAACACAGCGGACAATGTCACAGTTCGATGTGACCGCCAGAGGGCATATTTAATGTCATACCTCCTTGATGAAGGCTCGATCGTGTTGTCGTTTGCCTTCCTCTTCGAAGACCCGCCCGGCGCAGGCGCCGCCCTCTTATGAGACGCCTCTGGTGTGGCATGGCGTGCCGAGCGCTTCCCCTTTGGAGCACGAGACAATGCGGCGACTGAGCCATAATGAGGAAGTTCTTTTGGAGGAGATGTCTCCTGACTACTTACATGTGAAGCAGGGAGGAGGCCAGGATAATCAGCCACGATGGCTACTTCTGTGCCATCATAGCTCGCCTGGTAGAGGACTCCCTCTTGGAGCTCTACAAATATGCCCGGATCCTCCTCGTATCCGGTATCGAGGTCCCAGTTATGGTCCTCCGGCTGTGGAGCGGGGCTATGGATCCCTGCGACAACCTTCCGCCATTCCTATTAAAAATGGATGGGTTAATGTTAATCAAACATAACTCGGGGAGAAGATTGAGTAAGGTGGTGGGATTAAAACTCACCCAATTAGGAGGATTGTACATGGAAAATCCCTCTCGGCGCTTAAGATGAGTAAACTCCTCTTTCTCCCCTTTGTACAGATCGGCCAATATTGTGGCCAGCGCGGCAGGGGTGTCTGGACCCTTTCATCCGCAGCGTGAGGCGTCATCTTCCCCATTATAGTGCCACATAGGGAGCCCTCTGAATTGGAGTGGCTGGACACCCCGCGCTATGGAAGTCGCTGTTACCTCGATTATTGATAATCTGGACTGGGCGAGTGTCCTTATCTTGCCCATTAATTGTTGTACTTCCGTGCTATCTTCCTCCTCGAAGCTCCGAGGGCACCAGCTGTGGCGTTTCTTCAATGGAGCGCTGGAAAATTCGGGAATGCCCATTCGGGCTGGGTCGGGGAGGGTGACATCTTCCATATAAAATCACTCCGAGGGCCACTCTTCGGACGCCTTCTTCGGCGTGCCGGACGGGTATCCAATTGTCACAACCCTAGAACTGCTTGTTTTTAGTTGCATCTGTGAGCATCCATGCATCATGTTTAAATTTATTAAATTTGAATTGGGGATGTTCAAACCCTAGCACCAAATGAATTCAAAAAGGTTCAAATAAAAATATTTTCAATGAACCCAAAATGCCCTTAAAAAATGTTCATTATTTATGGGAAAGGGTTAAAACCTTTACCAGAGGTCATGCACATTTTTCCAAGGCATTTATGGTCTTTGAATTAACTCATATTGTATTTGAATTGGAGCTACTAATTCCTATAAAATATTTGGTACCTCCAAATATTATAAAACATTTTGTGGAGCTTTGGAATAATCCATATTGCTTCTACAATAAATCTCAGGAGCTACAAAAAAATTTGGTTAGCAACCAAATTCAAAACAATTACGAAAATAGAAAACAGAAATGGAAAAGAGAGAGAGAGAGAGAGAGAGAGAGAGAGAGAGGAAACCTTACCGTGCAGCCCACCACTGTAATGGCCTACAGGCCAAAGCCAGCCCAGCCCACCAGGGGCAGCACTGTCGTCTTCCTCCTGCCAGGAGGAGAGGCAGCTTGCGTCTGACAAGCAGCGAGCAGCGCCTGCTCCACCTCGCCTGCGTGCCCCTCGACTTCCTGGGCCGCCTCCACGCGCACTACACGCCGCCTTGACCTCTCTCACTCTCCTCGAGCTCTCCCCTCCTCCGCTCTCTCTCCTCGATCACCCGAGCGCCACCATCACCGTCGCCATTGCCGCTGTGGCTACAGCCCACTTGCCTCGCCGCCGAGCGCTCAAAGCTCCGCCGACGCTTCCGCCCTCTATGAAGAGCCACGCAACGTCGGACGCCCTGCATCGTCGGCTACCTCGCCTTGTTCCTCCTCTGCCGCCGGAGATCACCATCGCTGCCCCGACCGCTCTAGCCCTTCCCCGAGCTGCTAACCATCCCTGCAGCTCCGAGGTGAGCCGCTGAACCGATCCCCTCTTGCCCCGTCGTCCCTCGCGCCCGCTAGCCACCTCCCCGCGAACACCCAACGCCATTGTCCGCCATGGCCGACGAGCTCCGTCCTCTCGAGCCCCTCCGCTCAGACCAGTCGCTTCGGTGTGCTTCTGCTGCCCCGTAGGTGCCTCCTAGCCCCTCCGTTTTCTTGCCCGAGCACCGCACCCGCATCCCCGCATGCATGCGAGCTCCGACGCCGCCTGGCTTGACGCCACCGCTGCTGCCATACACCTCGCTCCCTCCCGTGGCCACCACTGGATGCGCGCGTGTTCCAGCAATCCATAGCCGCAAACCGCGCGCCAAACCATCACCGCTAGCTCAAATCTGTGCCGCGCCGCCGTCGATTTGGTCGCCGGCGGCCAGGCTCCAGCGACTGCTGACGTGGCCACTTAGTTAAAGGCTAATCACCTACTAATTACCCCCCTATACACTGACAGCAGGCCCCGTCCCTTAATTAACAACAGGACTTAGATTTAACTTAATCTCGATGGCCCCACGTGTCAGCTTTGACCATGCGGACATGGCCGTTGACTGGGTCCACATGTCAGCGACCCTAACCAGCTTTGTGACACTGACTAGAGAGACCCACCGGTCAGGTTTGACCTAGACCGGCCTGTTGACCTTGCTGATGTCATCCAAACGCAATGTTGATGCACTAATTGATTTTCTGGATTTAAAATAATCCAGGAAATTCCAGAAAATGTTTAAAACTTATAAAATTCATAGAAATTCAACCGTAACTCCAAATGAAATAATTTATATATGAAAAATGATCAGAAAAATCCAATCTATCCATTTGTACCATTTTCATGCATGACAACCTAACTTATACCTACTGTCTAAGTGAAAACACATAAAGGACATTTAAAATGCTTAAGTTTGGAGTTGCATTTGAATCCTTGATTCAAATGAGCTCCGTTGAACTTATTGCTAGATGCATTAGTACAAATCATAGCATTCTTGACATGTCATTATCGTGCATCATAATTGTTGCATTGCATTGATTGTGTTCTTTCTCCATTGCCGGTGTTTGTTCCCACTTGATAGATGCGCTTCGACGATGAGTTCGATGACACCGATGAAGAACTATACTATCTTCAGAAGTGCCAGGCAAGAAAAACCCCCTTGTTCATTCCGATACAATCCCACTCTCTCGCTCCTGCTCTCTTTTACTGCATTAGGACAACAACGATTCAACTGTTACGTGATGCGGTAGTTGAACCCCTTTTTCTCTACATGACCTGTCATTGCCACAGTAAATAGATAAAACCCACTAGCATGAGTATGAGTTGTTTGAGCCCTGATGTGCCTACTCATTCATGCTTGTTTGTCATGCCTGCTACTGCTTAGAGTTGAGTCAGGTCTGATTCATCGGGGATGAATTGGAATGTGGTGAACATGTCCTGTTGTTGAGAGCTAAGTGTGTGAACACGATTTGGTAAAGGTAGAGGTGAGAGGCCATGTAGGAGTACATGGTGGGTTGTCTCATTGCAGCCGTCCTCAGGAACTGAGCTATGTGTTTGTGATACATAAACAATTACTACCATGCATTGGAATGCTTAAGTGCCCTTCTCGACTTATTAATCAACCTAATCTCCGTCCAGGAGTTGCAACTAGTTTCTAGTGTTTGTAGGTGGTGTTAGTAGTCTACCAAGTGGCACCCGGTACAGGTGGGCTTGGGACAGACTAGGCACAGTGGCACGGTGTACCAAGTGGCACTCGGATGGTGGGCTTCGGAACCTTGCTCACATCGTTTGGGGCCGTGAGTGACACCCCGGCCGGATCTCCTTGCAGATGGAACCCGAATAGGCGATAAACCTGGACTAGAGATTTGTGTGGTTAGTCGTCGTGGCCGACTCCTCGCCAAAGCTTCGCTGAAGGTTGCCGAGATACACGACGGTACATGGTGGTATGTGGCGAGAGCGCAGGTGAAGAAGTACACCGCAGGTTAACATCATCTATTCGAATAGCCGTGTCCGCTGTAAAGGACTTCTGGGTTGCCTGCACAGTTCATAGACAAGTGAAAGTGGATACTCTAAAATGCAAAAGATAGCGTGAGTGCTATGGATGGCGTTCTCAGAGGGAAGACGGAGCGGATCCATAGTGGTGTATTGATATGGTGAATATGTGGACTCGTGTGCGCCACCTCAAAAGAGTTACTTGCAGTCGTAGTTTAGGATAGCCACTGAGTCAAAGCTGGCTTGCTGCAGTTAAACTCCACCACCCCCTTATTGATACTGATGCATATGTAGCTATTTCTGATGTAAGTATTTTTGGGTACATTTGTACTCACATTTGCTTAATTTATGTTTTTGCAGAGAGACTTAAGTCTCGCTAGTAGTTTCGCATGGACTTCGACGTTTAGCTTGTAACCTCAGCTACGAGCTTGTACCTTGGGAGGGTCTTGTAGTTAGTCAGGCTTCTCAGCCTTTTTATTTTGTAGTTGTCTGTACTCAGACAAGTTAAGCTTCCGCATGTGCTTGTTGCTTGTAGGCTCTGTATGTTGGGTCATCAGACCCATGTTTGTAATATGTGGCTCTTCGGAGCCTAATGAATAAATACTTTGAGTCATAGAGTTTTGTTGTGATGCCATGTTGTATTTACACATATCGAGCATATTGTGTGTATGATTGAAATGCTTAGTATGTGTGGGATCCAACAACCTAGTTGTCTATCCTTGTTAGCCTCTCTTATGGGGAAATGTAGTCTAGTGCTTCCACTGAGCCATGGTAGTCTGCTACAGAACGGTTTACCGGACTCCTGTTAGCCCAGTTGCTACTGCTCCGGAACACTTAGACTAGCCGGCATGTGATCCACTTCATTCCTGTGTCTGTCCCTTAGGGAAATGTCACGCGGTGATTTCCGGAGTCCTGCTAGCCTGCTACAGTCCGGTTTCCCGGAGTCCTGTTAGCCCAGTTGCTACAGCCCGGTTTCACACGCTGATGACCAACACGTTCGATGCTGGTTCATGTATGCCTGTCCCCGTAAGTTAGCTCCACTTTGGGTTCACGACTAGTCATGTCGGCCCGGGTTCTCTGTCATATGGATGCTAGCAACACTATCATATACGCGAGCTAAAAGGCGCAAACGGTCCCGGGCCAGGTAAGATGGCACATGTGAGAATACCGTGCGTGAGGCCACAAAGTGATATGATGTGTTACATGCTAGATCGGTGTGACTTAGGATCGGTGTCCTGACACCGGTCCTGGCTACGCGCCATATCTTAACGCCGCCCACCTCGAATACTGATCCCTTTTGAGTGTGAGGGACGAGGCAGAAAAGCTTCCTCCATCACTCAAAATGGGCCTCGCATCCCAGGAATAGCTCGCAAAGAGCGACAAAACCCGCGATGTGCAAGATGGAGGCCGGAGTAAAACTGTGCAGCTGGGGGCCGTAGTACTCTAGGAGACCTTAGAGGAAAGGGTGGATTGGAAATCAGACGCCTCTTAATAAGAAGGATACGAAGCACACTCGCTCCCCTGGTTGGATTGGGGAAATTTTCCGCCAGAGCTTCGCCGGTAAAAGAGGTTAATCCTGCCCGGACAGGGACTAGATCCGCGGGGGGAAGGAATCCCTGCGTTTGAAGCTTGCTCAGCTGACCATGGGATACTGAACATCTCTCCCAATCGCCTTTCTCGGAGCCATGGGGGTAGGAGGAAGAACTGGGAGTGCTAGCCTTGTTTGAATGGTTTCAACTAGCAAGCTCTAAAGATTTTCTGCCTAGTGTGGAATGGCATCTGAGATCCAATCTCTTTAAATAGACACCTTTTTTGTCGCTAGGGTGTTATGTGCAAATATACTCTGACCTTTTGTATTCGCTCGACACGTGGAAGCAGAAACAATGGAGGTGCAGAAGCCAAAGGGCATGACATTAAAAGCCAAGTATAACTCTTCGGGTCAGATGCTTTGAAGTATTCGGACGAGGAACCCGCCTTGCAATGTCGAAGACAATCTGCGCGCCGGACATGTCATCATTGAAGCTTGGTTCGGGGGCTACCGAGGGAGTCCTGGATTAAGGGGTTCTCGGGCGTCCAGGCTATGAGATGTGGGCCAGACTAATGGGCCGTGAAGATACAAGACAGAAGACTTCCTCCCGTGTCCCGATGGGACTCTCTTTTGCGTGGATGGCAAGCTTAGCGTTCAAATGTAAAGATTACTTTCTATGTAAACCGACTCTGTACAACCCTAGGCCCCTCCGTGTCTATATAAACCGGAGTGTTTAGTCCGTAGAGGCAATCAGAAACATAATCATACATGCTAGACTTCTAGGGTTTAGCCATTACGATCTCAAGGTAGATCAACTCTTGTAAGCCCATATTCATCCAAGATAATCAAGCAGGAAGTAGGGTATTTCCTCCATCAAGAGGGCCCAAACCTAGGTAAACATCGTGTCCCTATCTCCTATTACCTTTGATCCTCAGACGCACGGTTCGGGACACCCTACCCGAGATCCCCCGGTTTTGACACCGACAGCGACCAACGTCAAGTTCTCCGAGAGCGGGTTAAAGAGGACGCTCGAACTACCTTCGAGCGGCGATGGGAAGCATGCCATCAATATGATAGGCATGCAGGGCCCAATGTGTATAGGCCTGTGCCGGGGGATTCTGGTGACTTGCCTTACGAGGTAGGTTGTCCAGCTTTTACCCGTGAATTGCGGTGGTTCCAGTGGCCCACTACCCGCACGTTCAAACCAGAGGTCCCGGAGAAGTACGGAGGCAAGACTCATCAGTCCGAGTTCTTGAGCGTTTACACCATTGCCATGCAAGCTGCTGGGGCTCGGGACGGCAAGGTGCTCGCCAACTACTTCCCGTTGGTGCTCAAACCCAACGTCAGGTCATGGTTGATGCACCTGCCAGTAGATTCCATCTCCTCCTGGTCGGACCTATGCCACGAGTTCGTTGGCACCTTTACTGGAGGCCACATGGCTCCTGGCCAGGCAAGCAATTTGCATCTCATCCCCCAGAAGAACGGCAAATGCCTGCGCAAATACATATAGAGATTCAGCCGTGTGCAGTACAACATCCCGGATGTTCATCCTGCCGATGTCATTAGCGCGTTCCATCAGAACGTGCGCAACCGCAAGATGCGTGAGGAGCTGGCGATGAACAAGGTTACAGATGTTCCTGACCTTTATGTTCTGGCCCACAGATGTGCTGGAGCTAAAGAAGGAAGGAAGTACCCCGGTGAAGATGCCGGTGCGGGAAGTGACTTTGGGGACAAAGACGTCATCGCCCTGGCAAAGAAGGGTCGATGGTGCAACAGGAAGCGCAAGGGCAAGACCGTGCTTGCCGTCGAGGAATCCGGCAACCCCAGCACCACCAAGAAGGCCAAGGTTGACGACCCCGGCAAGGAGGTTGCCGGGTGCACCACCTGCCAGGCCTTGGCGGCTGCCGACAAGCCAGAGGGCTCCGACAAGCAATACTACAAGATCCATCGCACCAAGGGCCACGACCTCCAGAACTGCCGGCAAGTTGAGCATCTTGTGGAGAGGCAGAAAGCTGAGTATGAGAGGCGAGACAAAGAGAAGGGCTAGGATGGTGCTGACGGGTCTGGCAAGAAGTGCGGTGGCCGAGGGGGGCACCGCGGCAAGGAAAAGCAACAAGAGAGGCCTGCTCAGGGCCGTGACAAGAAAGAAGGAGATGATGACCGAGAAGAGGATGACGAATCCAGTGAGCATGAGTTTCAAAAAGCCGCAGAAGCCATGTGCATCAATGGTGGCACCTCGTTGCATTCTTCTCACTGCTAACTAAAACAGTGGGCGCACGAGATCAATGCGACGGAGCCGTCGATCGATGCCCTGAAGCCGCTGAAATGGTCCAACACGCCTATTATTTTTCACACCGAGGATCACCCTGATCGCACAACCGCGGTCGGGTGCTTGCCATTATTGGTTTCACCAACAATTCGCAACCTCAAGGTGACAAAAATGCTAGTGGATGGTGGGGCCGGTCTGAACTTGATCTTGCCCAAGGTGATCAAGAGGTTGCAGATCCCTGATGGAGATCTCGCAGAGACGGGCACGTTTCAAGGGATCAATCCTAGGAGAAGCCAGCCAAAGGGCAAGATCACACTACCAGTCACATTTGGTGGTGAGCTGAACTACAGGACGGAGAAGATCGTTTTTGACGTCACCAAGATCCCGTTGCCGTATAACGGGATCCTTGGTCGTCCAGCACTTGCCAAGTTTATGGCGGCATCACACTACGCCTATAACACATTGAAGATGCTCGACCCGATGAGCATCATCACTGTTGGCTGCGATAAGAAAGATGCGCTCATTTGCGCCGACCAACTCTACTGAGAGGCAGTGTTAGCACCTGCCGCCAAGGCATTTACTCCTGCCACTGGAGCTCCCGAGGGGAAGAACACCAGCAAGACCTCAGTCGCTGGAAAGACCTTTGGCCCCGGCAAGGCCTCTTGCACCCACTCCGGCAAACGCGCCTCCCCGGGGTGCTGCGTTCCTGTTGAGGACGTGCCAGAGAACTCCACTGGCAAGAGCAAGAAATCCAAGGCAGCACCACCAGAGACCAAGAAGGTGCCTGTCAAGGAGGACGGCACGTGCGGAGCTTTCACTATAAGCTCCACCCTCGAGCAGCAAATAGGAAAGCGCTGCCGCCTTCCTCGGGCGTAATGTCGATGTGTTTGCATGGCAAGATCGACATCCTGGCGCTCCTGTGGAGTGATTGAGCACCATCTTGCCGCTCGCCCTCGCGCGCCCGCAAGGTAAGGTCCGAAGCAAGCTTTGGAGCGGCAAGAGCTTATCATCGAAGAGATTAGGAAGTTGGAAGCAGTAGGTTTTGTCAGGGGAGTGCTCCACCCAACATGGTTGGCCAATCCGGTGGTGGTGCGCAAGGCAAACTGAAAATGGAGGTTGTGCATTGATTATACAGATATCAATAAAGCATGTCTGAAGGATCCTTTCCCTTTGCCGCGCATTGACCAGATCGTGGACTCCACTGCCGAGTGCGACTTTTTGTCGTTCCTTGACGCCTACTCAGGATACCACCAAATCTTCATGACGAAGGAGGATGAAGAGAAGACCGCGTTTATCACCCCATGTGGTACGTATTGTTTTATACGAGTGCCTTTCGGGTTGAAAAGCGCTGGTTCGACGTTCGCAAGAGCAGTTCAGATTGGTTTTGAGCCTCAGCTGCATAGAAATATGGAAGAACATATGGATGACATAGTGGTCAAAACCAAGAACAGGGCAACACTCATGCAAGATTTGGAAGAAACATTTGCAAATTTGCGCAAGATCAACCTCAAGCTCAACCCTGAGAAGTGTGTGTTCGGTGTCCCATCCGGCAAACTTCTCGAATTCTTTGTATCTCAGCGTTAGATCGAAGCAAACCCCGGCAAGATCAAGGCGATTGAGCAGATTGAAGCACCAAGACGAGTCAAAGATGTGCGTCGGCTTGCTGGCTGCGTTGCTGCTTTGAGTAGGTTCATCTCCAAATCTGCTGAGCGCGCCCTCACCTTTTTCAAGATTATGAAAAAGGCGGGACCAATGAAATGGACTCCGGAGGCTGAGGCAGAGCTGCAAGATTTGAAGAGGTACCTCTCCTCTACGCCAATACTAGTCGCACCTAAACTGCATGAACCGTTGCTGCTGTACTTAGCGGAAACGAATCAAGTGGTCAGTGTTGCGCTAGTGACACAGAGGGAAGTTGATGAAGAAGCAGTGCAGTGGCGAGACCATCGGATGGCGAGCCAGAGCTCTCCCTGGCAGGGTCAGTTGCCAGCAGGGCAGAGTCTGGTGCTGGCATGGCAAGATCGGCGCAAGCAAACGAATTGATACAGAAGAAGAAGATGATGCAGTACCCAGTTTATTTTGTCAGCTCCCTCTCGTAGGGGGCTAGGTCAAGATACTGTAGTGTGCAAAAGTTGCTCTTCGGCCTTCTTATGGCCTCGAGGAAGCTACGTTGTTATTTTGAAGCACATGAGATCACTGTCATCACTCGCTTCCCATTGCAACGGATCTTGCACAACCCAGATGCAACCGGAAGGATCGTGGAGTGGGCGTTGGAATTGTCAAGCTCTGGTCTCAGGTTCAAAAGCATTTCAACAATCCAGAGCAGAGCCCTGGCAGAGTTCATCGTAGAATGGACCTCAGCGCCTGACGAAGAAATTCAGGAAACCGCTCTCCCCGGCAAGGAGACGAGCCGCGAATGGATTCTGTACTTTGACAGGGCTTTCTCGCTGCAAGGCGCCGGTGCTGGTGTGTTTCTCGACGCACCCACCGGAGAGCACCTCAAGTACGTGGTCCAAATGCACTTTCCCCGGGAGAGATCAACAAACGACACTGCATAGCATGAGGGACTGCTTGCCGATTACAGGATCGCGGCAGACCTTGGAATCAGAAAGTTGATCGTCCGTGGAGATTCGCAACTCGTAGTCAAGCAAGTGAACAAGAATTATCAGAGCCAGTTGATGTAAGCTTATGTAGATGAAATGAGGAAGTTGGAAGAACGTTTCGACAGTCTACATGCAGAGCATGTTCCTCGAGCAGAGAACAGCATTGCTGACGACCTGTCAAAACGTGCTGCCCTCAAGTTACCTGTGGAACCAGGGACCTTTGTGCTCCAATTGACTCAGCCATCCGTTGAACCATCGGCAGGACAGAATAAGCGAAGGAAATCAGGCCCCGGCAAGTACTTTCCCGTTGAGCTCCCAGGAGCTGTGATAACCCACAAGTATAGGGGATCGCAACAGTTTTCAAGGGTAGAGTATTCAACCCAAATTTATAGATTCGACACAAGGGGAGCCATATAATATTTGAAGGTATTAGCAGCTGAGTTGTCAATTCAACCACACCTGGAGATTAATTATCTGCAGCAAGTAATCAGTAGCAAAGTAGTTTGATAGTTTTGATAATAGTGACAGCAGCAACGGTAACAGTAACGGTGATAGCAGTAATTTTGTAGCAAGTGTAACAGTGATGATAGCAATAGTAACTTAGCAGAAGCAATATAAGATAAATTCGTAGGCATTGGATCAGTGACTTGTTGGATGATATTCATCATGTGACAGTTAAAACCTAGGGCGATACGGCACTAGCTCCAGTTCATCGATATAATGTAGGCATGTATTCCTTAAATAGTCATACTTGCTTTATTAAAAGAACTTGCATGACATCTTTTGTCCTACCCTCCCGTGGCAGCGGGGTCCATATTGGAAACTAAGTGATATTAAGGCCTCCTTTTAATAGAGAACCGGAACAAAGCATTAGCACATAGTGAATACATGAACTCCTCAAACTATGGTCATCACCGAGAGTGGGCCCGGTTGTTGTCACTCCGGGGTTGTCGGATCATAACATGTAGTAGGTGACTATAACTTGCAAGATCGGATCTAAAACATGGATATAATGATGAATTCATAAACGGTTCAGATCTGAGTTCATGGCACCTAGGCCCAAAGTGTCAAGCATTAAGCATAGCAAAGTCATAGCAACATCAATCTAAGAACATAGTGGATACTAAGGATCAGGCCCTAACAAAACTAACTCGATTACATGATGAATCTCATCCAACTCCTCACCGACCAACGAGCCTAAGAAGAAATTACTCACTCCCGGTGGGGAGCATCATGGAATTGACGATGGAGATTGGTTGGTGATGACAAAGAACGAAGATCCCCCTCTCTGGAGCCCCAAACAGACTCCAGATCTGCCCTCCCGAACAAGAACAGGGCTTGGCGGTGGCTCCCACTCGCGGATCGTGATAATTCTTTCTCCCTGGTTTTTTCTGGAAATATGTGATTTTATAGTATCAGGGGGTCGTCGGCGGGGCCACCAGGTGGGTACAACCCACTGGAGGCCAGAGAGGGGGCGTGCCTGGTGGGTTGTGCCCACCTGTGCCCTCTCCTGCAGGTCTTGGCTCCAGAAATTCTTATTATTGATATAAAAAAATCCTCACAAAGTTTTGTTCCATTCTGAGAACTTTTATTTCTGCACAAAAACAACACCATGGTAGTTCTGCTGAAAACAACATCAGTCCGGGGTTAGTTTCATTCAAATCATGCAAATTAGAGTCCAAAACAAGAGGAAAAACGTGAGAAAAAGTAGATACGTTGGAGATGTATCAACTCCCCCAAGCTTAAACCTTTGCTTGTCCTCAAGCAATTCAGTTGATAAACTGAAAGTGAGAAAGAAAAACTTTTACGAACTCTTTTGCTCTTGTTTGCATAAATAAGCTTAAACAGCACCCAGGTTTTCAGCCAACATTATAACTAACCATGTCAACAATAACTCTTAAAGATTATAATCACTCATATCAATGACGTAATCAGCTAGTGAGCAATAATAAGATATCTCAAATAGCAACATGTTGTCAAAACAACCATGATATAATATGACAATAGTGGTATCTCACTAGCCCTTTCGGAGACCGCAAAACATAAATGCAGAGCACCTCCGAAGTTCAAGCAGCGACTAAACATTGTAATTCATGGTAGAAAAGATCCAGTCATGATGCACCCAACATTAGCTACACACAATGCATAAATCATGACATATATGCTCTACTCAGTTTCTAGCGCTTGTTTTAGAAGGTGGTGACACAACATAAAAGTAAATAGAAAGTCCCTTCGCAGAGGGAAGCAGTGATTTGCATAGGTGCCAGAGCTCAATTTTTAAAACAGAGATAAATGATTATTTTGAGACATGCACCCTTCTTATTCACTTCACGACCATCAGTTATCAACATCTTCCATGCTAAGCACGCTAGTGGCGGTTCCCAAGCGATAAAAGTAATTTTGACTCCATTGGGAGTTTTTGTTTGATTATTTAAGAGATGAACACTTTTTCATTTTTGCAGTTTGGGACTGGGCATCCCTATTACCGCCCATTTTCTCATGCGATGGCGAGTGAATAAACACTCAACCTGAGAATAACCTGCTTAGCACGGAAGATATCGACCACCTCCTGTCGTTCCATGAACGATCGAGGCACACAAAAAGGATAACTTTTTAGAAGTTTTTAGAGGTGGCACATGCAAATTTACTTAGGACGGCAGGGTAATACCGTATATAGGTAGGTATGGTGGACTCATCTGGAGTAACTTTGGGTTCAAGGTTTTGATGTACAAGCAGAATTCCCACTTAGTACAGGCGAAGGCTAGCAATTAAGATTGAGAAGCAGCCAGCTAGAGAGCAACAACGGTCATAACCATGCATTATGCATAAGTAACATTGGACACTAGCATGAGTAGGATATGGACACCATGAACATAAATATCATAGAGGCTTTGTTGGTTTTGATTCAACTACATGCATAAACATGTGCCAAGTCAAGCCACTCGAACATTCAGAGGAGCATACCATATCATCATACTACATCACAATCATCTTAATGCTATGTTGATATCCAAAACAAATCATTATCAACTCCTAGATACTTATGCATGGCATGAGAAACTATAATTTCTAATTGTCATCGCAAACATGTTTAGTCATAATGGGCTGAATCATGGGCACTAGGTTAAACATATTTACACAAACATAACAAGTTGAGTTCATACCAGTTTCTCTTTGCCATGGCCAGTTCATCGAATATCGTCATTATTCCCTTTCACTTCCATGATCGAACGATATAAAAATAATAATAGTGCAAGAGTGCCGTGGACTAAGCTGGAATCTGCAAACATTTTACTCAATACGAGAAGACAAGGTAAAATGGGCTCTTTATTAGTTCAACAGTTATTCATATGAGAACCACTCAACATTTTCATCATGGTCTTCTCCTCGGTAAGACTCGAATAAAAAGAAAAGAAATTTAGAGAAACACACTGAAATATTTTTGGAGTTTTTGGTTTTCTTCAACAAGAAAATAAAAAGAAAAAACGAGAAAAACTATTTACACGGGAAAGCTCCCAACAAGCAAAAGAAGGACAAGGAAATCTTTTTGGATTTTCTTTTTAATACTAATACTAAGCATGCATAGAAACTAAATTACTACAACTAATTTTTTTTGGTTTTTCTAAAGTTTTTCAAACACACAAGAAGAAAGCAAGAAAATAAATCTAAGCATGGATGATACAATGAAAAAGTGTGAGCACCGACAAATAGAATGATATGTGAACATGAATATTATGTCGGTGAGAAACACGTACTCCCCCAAGCTTAGGCTTTTGGCCTAAGTTGGTAATCAATCAGTAGCCTGGAGGGTACACTACAAAAAAATACACTTCCGTGATGATACGTGTTTGTCACAGTAGGTCGCGTTTTTTATCATGCATGTACATCCATGACAAATTTATGACAGAATCAAGATAGTCATACCGTGATGTCGAGAAGTGTTCCATGACATTACCAAAATTATCATCACGGAAGTGTCCACTTCCATGACGATAAATCACGCCACGTAAGTGCTTTCGTCAAGGGTGACCGACACGCGGCATCCACCGTAACGGAACGCCGTTAAGCTATCGGGTCGGATTTTGATCCGATAACCCGTTAACAGCCCGACCAATGGGAAATTTCCACGGTAAAATTTGATTGGTCAAGGAACACTGTCACCCACAATGGGCCGATGTCGCCTCATCCATTGGAGGAGACATGCCTATGATACGTCGACACGTGGCTGGGCCCAACAGAGGCCCATATAGGTTAAAAAGGCCGCCCACCAAAGGCCCATAGAACTTAATCAGTACTAGTGGGCCAGCCCAATAACGGCTCGCTTAATAAAGGCCCATTTACGGCCCAAGCCATATCTCGCCCGTTAATTGTTCGCCCAATATTTGGGCCCATTTACGCCCGGCCGATCTGGCCCGTTAATTGTTCGCCCAATATTTGGGCCCATTTATGCCCAAGCCGATCTGGCCCGTTAATTGTTCGCCAATATTTGGGCCCAACTACAGCCCAGCTGACTTTCGCCCGTTAGAGGCCCGATGTAGACATGGGCCCATTTCAGCCCGTGTGACTTTCGCCCGAATGGCCCGTGCTGCCCATGGGCCATATATGGTCCGACGACATCGGGCCCACTAACGCCCGTGCTAAAGGTGGCAACAGCTAAGCCCAACGTGACTTTGGGCCTGTTAAAGGCATGTCGCGTAATTCGCCCGTTGATGCCAAGATTAAGCTTTTGGCCTCTTAAAGGCCCATGATATCGGGCCAACTAAGGCCCGAGATATGTTTCGCCCGTAACGCCCATGAGCTAATCGGGCCCAAAACGCCCGGTCTACATTTCGCCTCGTCAAGGCCCGCCGACGACTAGTGAAAATTGAGGCCCAACATGCATTTTGGCTCGCTAAAGGCCTGTGGTTTCATCTCGCCATAATAAAGCCAAGACAATATTCAGCTCGTTAATGGCCCAACGCTACCTGGGCCAAACTAAGCACTAGGTCGACAAAAGGCCCAACTAAAATATAGGCCGGTGTAAGTTTAGGTCTGGCGCAATGTGTGAAGGCCACAATCATTCGAGCCCAACAAAGACGCAGGCCGGCCCAATTGTGGCCCGCTAAAAACCTAGCCCGTTAGAGTCGAATGATTCGGTCCGGTCGACTACATCTGATTTTTTTTCAGATAGCGAATGATGGCAGTAACTAGTAGGAATTAAGAACAAACCTACTCTATACAATAAAGAAATTACGGCATAGTAACTAAGAATAAACCTACACTATACAATAAAGGATTTAAGGTATATGACATCCACGGGCATCAAGTTCGCCACCAAAGGATCATAAAGCGCAACGAAGAAGCAGATTACAAAAATCGGGCACCATTGCAGCAGAATAAAATAATACCGAACCGAGACCACTTCCAAGACAGTTCAAGAAAGGTTAGCCTTATGGGGAACTGCTCATGAAGTCTGCCGAGCAAGGCTGTGAGACCGCCTAGCATGTCGGTCATAGCTTCTGTGTGTAGTTGTTTAGCGATGAGGTTCTCATTGGTGTTCTCCGCAATCTTTCTTAGAGATAGGACTTCAAGTCGAAGTTGAGTTGCGTAATGCCTTTCGCTAGAACTTGGGACCAAGAAGTCGAACTGATTCGCATAACGAATTTTGTGAGCTTGTCTCGACCGTTAGTCTCAAGTAACTTGAACACCTGCATCAAGACAAGACTTTGGGGTTGTCTCGCTATCTTCAAGATGTTTTGCCTTCTTTGCTGCAATATATGTTGGGTTTGTCTCACAGCCTTCAAAGAGACTTGTGCATGCCATCGTGCATATCACCCTGAAACAAAGCGTAGAGATGACAGGTTTGCACATGTATAAACAAAGATGATAACTGCTCATCAATTCTATCCAATTTCAAATTAGAAAATAAAGAGTAAGTTCAAAATATCAATAGCATAATTTGGCATTGTTCATAATGCGGGAGCTTCACCACACCACGGATTACCATGTCAACATAACAAGCATAGATGAAGGGCAAAGAAAATCATTGTATCTATTTTGGATAATGTGCATGGCATGTTGTTCATATCATCACCACATCAAGAAGATAAAACAGAGATGACAAGGTGCAAACGTGGGCTGCTTCACCACACACCGGATTATAGATCCACAAAACAAGCATACATATAGGGAGTATTAAGTAATGTGCATGGTATGAATAAGGAATTTGGTTTTACAAGTAAAACTTAGAACTTACGGTTCTTACTTAACATGCATTTTGGTAGAAACAGCAAACTAAACAGCAAAGAAACGATAGGGAGTATGAGCAAATTAAACAGCAGTTGAGGATAAAGGCTTTAGAAGGACTGACTTACATTAACAATTAACACCGGCTTTATAATGCCCTTCTCCATGTCAAGGGAAGGATAACTCAAGAATTTCAGCACGTAATGTTCTTCATAAGCATTGCCTGTACTCTACATTTTGTAGAGAGTAATTATAGATATGATAATACCGAAGGGATAGAGGATAATGAAGATAAGATGCAGATTGATGCTACATAATCAACTACCAATCCTCGAAGTAGCTGTTAATGTAAGTACAGTTGATAGACCACGCTCAGTCCTCACAAGAGGACTGCAGAGCTAAACCTCTTCAAAAGCATTGGGTTGATTCTAAATTTATGTAAGAGTCCATACGGATCTTATAATGTCCACCAAATGGACGATTACGAGGCTAACATGTGCAAAGTGATGCTACATAATCAAACAGCTATGAAAGTAAGTATGGTCATACAGGCAAGAGGTACTCACAAGAGCAATGCAAGTGTGCAAAGATAGTTGCGTAGATTCTGTGGTCCCTTGAGAACGGATGTTCTTCTCGCTAACAGTTTTCAGACAAGTGAGACATTAAGGCAAATGCAGAAATGTAGTTCAAATTGTGATGTGATATCATAGACAAGACCTTACCGCAGCCGAGACCAATGTGTAACAAGATTATTCCACCACCATCGGATAAATGTAGCACCGAGACTTTACAGAAATTTCGTTCAGAGGCTTGCCATCGAAGTGCGCTTGCCTCGTAGGAACGATACTTCATCAACGAAAGTGCTTGAAAAGCGCAACCAACCCTTGCTCGTCATCACAATCCAGTTTGCTCTCGCCTATTTAAAAGAATGAAATCTTGTGTCTTCGTCACAGTAAACATATGCAATAATGACCATGAATAACATTAGTACATTACTTACGCGTAAGTTGCGGAGGAAGACCGAAATTGTTCTGTGTTCATGTATAATCTTTCCATGAAGGAAAGATGCGCACAAAGTTCCTGACAACAACATAAGCTTCATCTTCTAAACTGGGAAGAAATGGAACAGGGGTCCTATTTGCTGCAATTGGGGCTCTCTCTGGTTCGAAAAGGGATTTGGCAACTGGATTTGGTGTACTCTTTGCTGTAATGGGGGTTTTGTCGTCACATACCGGTGCTATGTCAACGGCATAATCATACTGCTTTGCTGCAGCTTGGGGTCTGCTGAGTTGGGGCATCATAAATGACCAGTGTAGTAGGGCTAGAGTCTGCTAGAGTTGGGGTATTTTGTGGGTCAGGTGATATTGCAACTACACCTAATGGGCTATTTGATTTATCAGGTGCCACTACCTTTTCCAAATACTTTGCTTGTGCTCCTCCACGATCAGCAATCGCCCTCTTCCTTTTGAACGTCTGATACACAAGAACAACATTTGAATGGATAAATATGGTATGATGACAGATGGAATATGTACTGAAAATGGATAGGCAGGGCGTATTCACATACACGATGTGTAAACTAAGCTAATGGCAGTTCAACAAAGTAGAAGCAATGCAAAGCATCAGTTGCAAGATATGTGCGAGCAATGTAACCTTGGAAAGTTAGAGCAAGTACCTTGATGGGTGAATAAGATAGGGCATCTTCCTCTGACTCCTCCACTAGGGAGCTACATTGACTTAGGTCTCCTCTAGCTCGTAATCACTGTTAGGATCATATTCGAGCATGAATCAGAGGTGGAGAGCATTTGCATTGCATTGCATCCGACTTGATTTCAGTCCCTTAATGCCAAGTTTGACAGCCATGGCATTGTTCTCGCTTTATTCTTTTCATGCGCAAGCTCATAATCATTATGATGCTGTTCAGAATCTGAGATTCATGAAAACATAAAAGTAGTCAGATTATCTATGGAATGCATTATGGATTCAACTCGAGAGTGTCTCCCTATAAACCCCTGATATGCAAAGTTCACCTCCCCAACGTGCTTGACTGCACCACACACGTAAATACAAACCCTTATGTCTCTATAACAGCAGGCACACATTTCAAAACTGAAGTAGGAACATTAGAATCATATGAAATTCAGATTTGAACAAATAAACTAAGCAATTATGAGTGGCGAATGTTTAGCTTCAAGGGTGGAGTGTTGGTAAAGCGACACAAAGCAAGTAGGCAGATTGTATTCCATGTAAAAGATCGAAACCTATGTAAAAGCTGGAAATGACACTTTCTTTCTATACAATGAAGTGTTCATTACCCACACATGATGGAAGAGATCACATAGAGAAATACTATTCACTCATGTCTACGGTTCCAAAGATTTAGAAACAGGTGGTCCACCCTAAAAGAATATTGACAACAAATATGACAAGGCAAGCATAGATGTAGTGAATCAATCATTTACTTGTGAGCTTATTAGGACAAGTATGCAGAATTGTAACTGCAGAAGAGACCGCCCAAAATCTGAATGAAGAAGTTTGTCTAGCACTTATTGTTTGCAACTAATCGACGTGAATAATTGGATATTATATCGAATGAGTAAGAAAGACAAGTAAAATTGTCAACAAACCTGGCTTGCAGAGTAATCGGGTCAATGTCACTACGACCAACAATCCAAAATGACTAGTTTCGCTCCGAGGGCCGGAATTTTGAAAACCCCGTGAACTTTAGAGGTACTAAAGATTACCGAAATACATCTGAACCATTAAGTGTAGGTAGCATCGAGCACACAACAAACCCTAATGACAGTCCCGCCTAATGAGTAATGAATCAATTAGAAAATGGGTGATGAGGAGTGGCTGCCGAGTGTTGAGGACGATCTCAGATAAATCGGGTTGGCTTGGTGGGTGTTGCACGCCCGAGCCTCGAACGGATCGGGAAGGTAGGCACGGCGGCGCGCCCGGCAGCGGTGACGCTGTTGGGCGAGCGGCCCGGCCTCCCGTTAGTCCGGCGCCTCCTCCTAGAGTCATGCCGTCTGGGACGGCAAGTCGCCGGCAGGCAAAGGCAGGGGAAGCAGTAGAGATCGGAAGCGCAGCAGAACAGAGGGGAATCGGGCTGGGACGACCCAAAATCCTGTGGTGGGCCGCCCACCGTGGGCACCGTAGAGATACACACACCGAGCGTGAACATGCATTTTCAAACTAATTTAGGAACATTTAGCTGACCAATTAAACAACTCTATTTTAATAATATCATATTCAGATTTGAACAACTAAGCTTGTTTAGCTTGATGGTGGAGCAGTGTTATTATGACACGAAGCACGATTCGATCAGATAGTGATCATAAAAGGGGAAACTCTAAGCATATTTTTTAGCAAAAGAGGGTTTCCTCCGATTTCTATTAAAGAAACCACCACGGAACCAACATGATCAATTAAACCCTAAGCATGATCAATTAAACCATATTATGGTTGTGCCATGGCAGATTTGAAGCTGCAAACCGAGAAATGATATTTAGCATCCATTGTTTGCTTCAACTAAGAACTAAATTCTAAGAGCTGAAAAGAAAGTAGAGTAACCAAGTTAAGATCTATTTTCTGGTTGAGATCAAAAGTTGAGGAGATATGAAGTACCACCTCTCTTGCGGCGCGCTGTAGGCATCGGGGTGCGATGGCTGTCGGTGGTGTTGAAGCAGATCTGCGACGGTAGACGGTGCATCGGGGATAAGTCCTGCTATGTGGAAGAGAAGGTCGTGTGAGCGGCCCCGCAAAGAGGACGACGCGCCGATGAAGCGAGAGGACGCGATGCAAGGCTATTGGTCCGTCGCCGTGGATGAGAAACGACCATCTCTAGCAAAGTGGACGACGCGGTCTTGGTAGGCGCCCGCATGGTGGAGGACGGTGGCGATGGATGTGGTGGAGGACGGCGGCGATGGATGGGGTGGCGGACGGAGGCTGGTGGGGATGGGGTGTTCTAGCGGATGGTGTATGAATGGGAAAATGGAGGAGAGGTACGGGAACCATGTTTTGGGACGCTTATGTCTCAAATATGGGAAAGTTACTGAACTTAGCCCCTGCTTAAAATTTGGACGCCTCGCCGGTTGGGGATAGGACGGTAATCTCAAGATCTCGCCAATATTTGCCTAGAGCGATTTCGGCGAGGAGAGGGTGGTTGGCGCCATGGTGTATGAACGGTATGACAGGTAGGGTGGTTGTGTCACGCCCGAGTGAAGTTACAAACCTGCCCCTATTGAAAATATTTGCCTACATCGATTTCGCCGAGTCGAGTTTGTTTTGCCGCCCACCGTATGAATGGGGAAATGGAGGAGAAACAGAGGTCTTTCGGACGAGCTTGAATCAAATGTGTTTTGTCACCATGTTTGGCGCCCACCGTGTCGGAATGGGCTCAGAGGCGGTCGTGTCACGCCTAATTGAAGTTACTAACCTACCCCTATTGAGAGCAAAGTGGAAATCGGGCCGATGGATTGTCCGTAATGGGTAGACAGTAATTTCCATCTCCCAAACACTTGGCTTCGGGCAGACGTGTGGGAGTGGACATTTTGCCGCTTTTTTCAATTTTGGGACAATAAGCATCCACGCTACTCTGGCAACTAAATTCAATCCATTTTGTATTCCTATATGAATCTTTATAAATCATTCTATGTGTTTTATATATCTTCAAAAGGACGACAAAGATGTATTCCACTGTCATATATGAATATGATTTACAAATGCCGATACTCAAATTCGAAACTAGAATCCAGTTTAAGGTGAATTAATATTTGGAACACTTTATGTCCAACTCAAATGTCACACGCAGCATAATGTGTACTCCCATTTAGATATGTACACAAGCGATGTATCAAGATTCAAATACCGAGTCAATCAACCAATAATGTACACAACTAATGAACATATAAACACTTATAGAGTATATGGATCAATAATATCAACTAACATACATAAGCCAGTCACTGATTTTTTTTTTGGCTACAACAACATCCTTTTTTAGCCAGCATCTTGGCCCTTTCCGATGCGTGCCACTTATGGTCCATCTATACTACTACTATTGTTGAATGCACATTCAGCCCGATTGGCATATTTGTAGGTCCGCACAGCAATCCAAATGAAATGTCTCCGAGTCTTATCAATTAATACAGACTTGTGCTCAAATAAAATTACAAACCAAAAACAAAAAACAATTATTACATGATCTCTAAAACAAATGGTTTGATTGATTACATGAACAGACAACACAAAGGTTATTCAACTATGGAAAGAACATTTCACCTATGATTTACCAAGTAGGAATTTAATTTTTTTTTCCTTCAGACCTTAATAATCTGGTGGGTCTCAGCTTGCTTCGTTTTGAAATCCACCAAATATTTAATGGTTGTCTTGAGTACTGCTTGTGATTGTGTTGTTTGCTTCCTCAACATGTCAACTTCATCTCTAAGTGCGTATGTAATCTCTTTCTACCACTAGTTTAGCCTCTAGAGCATCAGCAGTTGGCAATTCATAATGCACGATTGGGCGGTGCCATCATTGCTGTGGATGATGCAACGTCCATGGGGACCTCGCTCTTTGATCTTGGGCTAACCTGTTTTGCCATTAAAGTTCGATTGATTCAGAAAAGTTGAAGTTAGCAAAACATCTCAACTGGAGTTATAACAGCAAACCAGTTAAACAAACAAGGAATTAAAGAGTTTCAATTGATGCTGAAAAGTAGTTATTAACATCATTGTAATGTTGCAGCAGCAATGCGCTTAAACAAACAAGTAGATATTTAAGTTAAGGCAAACAGGTAATTCTTAACAGAAGTATCAAACACATAGATAGGCGCAGTCTACAATATGATTAACAGGCTGTGCCATTATGTAATCAGTAGCAAACTAAATTAAGCCAAGCAACGAATTGAACAATTTTGCAATAAGTGGCTAACTAAAATTCGAGAAGGTGTAACTGAACTTACGCTAGTTCTTTGTACAGCACACCGCAACTTCTTTTTCGCTTACAAGGTTGTACGAAGGAGTCCATGGCATCAATTGCTTGGATACGCAGTCCCAATACTTCTTTCTTCCCACACTGCATGGGTAAGTCGAATGGTTAATCTGGTAAGATGGTGCGTCCTTGATATGTTATATGAGGACGTAGTCGACTAGTTGTAGCCAAACACATCACACGGCTTTTATCAGATATTTCATGCGATTACTTTTGGCATATCGAGATCTAAGCAATCTACAATAGGATGAAAAGACTGGCATCCTTCACATTATTGGCGAACTCAGTTCATAGAAACAAGCAATTCAACCATTCTGTGGGTAAAACAAAAGCGCCACTGGAATATTTTTCACTATCCAATCATACACGCAAAAAGGGGCGACGCCACCATAGGGGCTGGTATGGGCGGCCGCCTCAGGTGGCTGGAAAGTGTGCACCTAGTTTGAGTCGTCCAAGTTGGCCCACGCTAGTTTTGTTCGTCCCAACGCACGAGCAGGCAATGTAAAAAATGAAGAAAAATGTTTCAATTTGGATGGGCCAATAACATAAGTGCAAGGCAGGCCCTATAGCAGGCTCGCGGCCCAAACGAGCGCCTCCCATATCGATCGACAGCAGGAAAAATCCCAATTCATTCGCTCCACCTCCACCGTTCGCCCTAACCTAGCCGCCACTGGACAGACCGACACAAGATTTCCTCGCTACTCGTTGAGGGCGGTCGCCGGGCTTCAAGCTTAACGGAAGGACAAGAAGATGAAGATCCAACCCTGGGTGTAGCTCGTGGGAGGCAGCGGCGGCAAGCACGGCATGGCATCGAGCTTATGCAAACGGACAATCGCAGCTTGCAAGAGTAGCATGCGCAACGAGCAGGTACATCACATCCCTGATTATATCTAATTCAACTCTTCAATTTCGCCAATAGTTAAACCTCGACGGTGTTGTAAAACTGCTTGTATGTAGGGAATCTATGAGAAAATGAAACCAATTTCTACTTATTTTATAACTCCCCAATCAATACTGAATCGACTGAATCTGATGTATCTAATCAAGTTTCCGTGCAAACATACAAGCTCATGTTGTTCTTGAGCCTCAAGTGTCTAATGAACAGATCGCTAATGAAGGATTTGATGCAAACATTTTACATGCTCCTCGGTGATGAACATATAGTGTCTAATGAGGGATCTAATGCAAGCATTTTGCAAGCTCATTGAAGGATTTAGTGTCTAATGATGATCTACTATGTTGAGAGAGACAGATATTTGCGTGCATTGATGACAAGCAAATTATAGTGCATTTTCATAGCTTGAGGAAACGCCGAGGCCATCTACCGTAAAGTCCCAGATCATGACAACATAGCATAAATACTTTTCTAATCTGTTGTTTGAAACTATTGGCATACTTGTGCAGGATAGATATATTGATATGCAGTTTGCGACTGGTTATACGTGCAATTACACTTCAATATTTTCAGCCGAGAACTAATAATTCAAGCAGGTATGCACCATGTTTGTAGTCCTTGTACACCATGTTGCATTTTGTGTTTTTGGTGCTTGCATCATTTAGTGTTTATAATCTGAACTACTTTGGATCATTAGCTGGTTTTCAAAGTGCATGTAGCTTCACATTTCTCAAGTTATGTTGATTTCGAGTGCAAGTGCCTTCGTATTTTTAAGTTAAATATTCACCTCGGTAACTTGAATTGTGGATCAGCCACTGCACACAAATCATACACGAATGCCAAGATTAATTAAATGAAATGCAGGACTTACGCTAGCTCGTTGTACATGCTCATCGCAGCTCGCTATGCTTGGGATGTTCCATGTACAAGTCCATGTTACCACTTGCTTGGATGTGCAGGCCTTGTGCTCCTTGCATCCCCCTGCATTTTTGACACGGCGAATGGTTGATCAAATAAGAGGAATCGACCTTGATGTTGTACCGAGGATGATACTTACAAGGTTATACATGTGCAGTGATGTGTACCAGATCCCGTAGCGCCGCCATGCTTCGCTAAAAATGGATTTGCTTGTTTCAGATGATATCTCCGTAAGAAATAAGAGTTAAAGTCGAGTTGCATAGGCGTAAGCTAAGAGAGCAGTGAAAGGATATCCAAACATCGTCGAACAAGGCACAAGGGAGTGATGTGGATACCTAGTTCAGGCCGGCGTTTGGGCATGCTCTCCTAGCTAGAGTGCGGGTCACTTCAGAGCCATTGAGGGTGATGCGCTGGCTGGCTGCGCACGGATGCAGATCTTGAGTGGCAGCGGAGCGCTACGATGCTGTGGACAAGACCGTTGGTGAAGCCCCAACGGCCTCGGGGGGCGGAGGTGTGACGATGTGCTCGGTGAAGTAGCCCCGGTGAGCTGGGAGATGGCGTCGGTGAAGCGCACCTGATGCGGTGGAACTCGGTGTCTGTGAGGCACGTCGGTTGCAGCGGCCGACGTTGTCGATGGACCACCCGGTGCGGTGGACGAGGGCGTAGATGAGGTAGCTCCGGTGCGGTGGTGAAGCACGACCGTCGTCATCGTCCGGCACAGAGGTGGGGAACGGTGGGGAAAGAAACGAGACGAGGGGCGATTCGAGGGTTGGCGGCGAATTAGGGATTTGAGCAATCTGGGCGCGGAAGGGGACGGTGGAGAAGAGATATTTTGCAGGGCTGGAATTGGGGCCGCCAGATATTTCAATCCAAACGTGGAAGCGCGAACTTATATTGTCGCTATCCTTTTTTTTGGGGAGGGGGGGTGGCTGGGTGGGTGCGTCCGTCCGACACACGCGACCACCCCGACAGATTATGCTTGGTGTTTAAGGCACCTGCCTTTGTGTCCATGACATGTGGGCCCAACAGGTTGCTGGCCCACATGTCGGCCACCCAAAGGCAGTTGCCTTTAAGGCACCAAGCAGCGGCCCACCACATTACGACCTCTGGTCTGCGCTGGCGCGCTTACATTTGAGAATGCAAACGAATCTTCTTTCATTTGCAAACGAATCTATATGTATTACCATGGCCGTGTTTTCCTTGCAATAATTAGTCATTCGAACGAGATACTCCATCCGCTCACTTTTGTAAGTCGCTTGCATAACTTAAAATGAACTGTTTTGCACATTGTCCAAATGTCTTCAAGGTCTTATAAAAGTGAACAGAGGGAGTACTATAAATTAATTAATGAGGAGTTATTTGAAAAAAATCGAACGGTACCCACGCTTAACGTGGATTAGAGTGTGTGTCACATAATTAGTTATTTGAATTAGAGTGTGTCACGTAGTTAGATTTTTGAATTAGAGTGTGTCACGAGCGTATCTCAAATTCTAACGTGGATTTCGCATTTCACTGTATCCACGCTACTTTTTTAATACAAATTCATATGTATATGATGAACACCGTGGTAGTGAGAAAACTTTTGGATGGATTCAAACATAAGACCTACAAAATAGCACAACAAATTGAGTCAATGTCAACTTTCCGAAACTTAGTATGGCACGAATTTGAAATAATTACCCATATGCCTGGTCCTCGGTTCAAATCTTACAATGTACACCGAATTGAAACATCGATATTAAGTCTCGTACTATGTACATTCAAATGTTGTTTTAGCCCCCCCCGCACAAACGCTATATACTTCCTCAGACGGTCAATCTTCCTCTCCTAACCACCTTAGGAAGCTATTGGTTTCCAACACACGTTCATTCTTTCTCTCCATGTTTCGATCTCTAAGTCTCTCAACTACACAACCCCTTTTTCCACTCTGTTACCAAATTTATTTACCTCACACCCGCCATTGCACCTGTCGGATTTCGGGTTCTGGCAGACCCTCAAGGTTCGAACTCTGGTGTGCACGCGAAGATCACACCTCCAACCTACCTATGCCTCGTTGCCTCGCAAGGATCTAAACTACAAAAAGAGCAACACAAGGGACACAAGGTTTATACTGGTTCGGGCCACCATTGTGGTGTAATACCCTACCCAAGTGTGTGGTGTGGTGGATTGCCTCCGGGCTGATGATGAACTAAAGACAAGGAAGAACAGCCTCATGAGGGTCTATTCTGGTCAAAAGCGATGAACTGCTAGGGGAGTTCACCGCTCTCTCTCTCTCTAGATGCCTCTACCCTATGGGTGGCTAGTCCTATTTATAGGCAGAGGCCCCGGCTCTTCCCAAATATTGAGCGGGAAGGGCGCCAACAATTGGCCATTTCAAGGGGAACATCCAAGACACTTATCCCGACTAAAGTCGGTCCTCGCCGCCAAAGACTCGACGGTGATGCCGGCTTGGGCTCCACGATGACCTCCTTCCTACTGCTCTGCTGGTCTTGGTCTTCTTGCAATCAAATGGTTGCCTTTGCTTGATGCTCGCCCGCGCTTGCCTCCTTTGCACCAAAGAGGAAATGAGGACACTGCTGGCTGGCACCCGCCTCGGGCGCCTTTGGTCGTCATGGCTTGCGCCATGGGCACATCGTGAGGTACCCTCCTGATCTCTCCGCCTCGCGAGCCACCGACGAGGCCGTGCCCGAGGAAGCTTCTGTCGTCCGCCTCATGAGGCTTGGCCTCGCGAGGGTCTTAAGCTTGTGCAGATGAAGATGGGCCATACGGGCCACCCTTGAGCCACGCCAGCAGGCAGCAGCGGCAAGTCGGTACCCCTGCTCCTGTAACGCCGACAAGAGCCCCCGGCCCAAGGCACGCTCGACTTGGCTTAGCAGAGAAGCCGGGGAAAGTGTGAAGGCCGCAGTTCTAACAGCCTGCGGCCTTGGCACCGCGTGGCGGTTGATTGGACGCATGCTCCACTTCCCCACGACGCCGGCAATCGCACGAATTGACAAGTCCTCGCATGCAAAGCGGGTCATGATTACCTATGATCGTGGAGGTCGACGGTTGGCCTTCCGTATTATAAGCACGGAACGCGCGTGCCCTTCCACCATCTCTTCTTGCTTCTCCTTCTTCTCCATCCTTGCCCTTGCTCCACATTGCGCAATGGCTCCGATCCGCTGGTTCTCCGCAGAAGAGAAAGGAAAGGCCCCGAGAGGGTCCCGACCGCTACCGCCAAGAAACAAGCTAGCCCTCCGCCGCCGAGATGAGGGCGCCCAGCCAGAGGTGTCGAGGCCTGCACGAGCAACCACCGCCGTGGTTCCCGCTGCCCTTGTACGCCCGCATTGAGGGCCTCAAGGAGTCGACGCCGAAGCGCCATGGACGACGCCGCCCGGCTGCACCGGCGGTCACGCGGTGCGCGTTGTTCCTCCCGGAGTCCATGCCGAGGGCTCCTCCCGAGAGTTTGTGATCCACGCCATGCCTCCTCGGTCTTGGATTCGCCTTCCTCCTCCTTCGCCTTCGTGGATTCCGCAGAGGGGATCTCTCGAGCTCGTTGCAGACGCCGGCTGCAGCACCTTGCAACCGGAGCGGAGGTTGCGGTCGCCGCCCGGCAAGGTCTTCATGACTCGATGTCTGGGCGAGATTGCCTGGTCTCGCAGGACGAGGGCGCCTCATGATCCACCGCTGGCGAGGACTAGGCTCGCTGACCTCTCCCCAAGAGTCCTTAGGCGGCAGAGGCGCCGGAGGATCCAGCCGACCACCGAGCTCTTCGCGACCGAGACGAAGCGACGACAGCCACGAGCCCCGAGCTTAATGCGCCGCCTCAGAGAGGGCGGGCTCGCCAGCCGCCGCCGCCACCGATCCGATGGGGTTGGCGACGGTGCCTCGACAGCCCACTATTGATGATGGCGCTTTTGCGCAGGCGCGTGAAGTTAGCGTTTTTAGGATCTGCTCCCTTTGTTCCCTCGCGAGGAATCGAAAACGCGCCCCATGGGGGCTTGTAAGGTGTCCGCGGTTCGCGTTTGTTAATATGATCCTTGTCGTGAAGTGGTGTGAGATGCTCATCCCATCTTAGCTTAGTTCCTCCTTTCAACCTCGCGAGGGCTTGATGCTCGCGCCGACTGTGTCCCGGTCCCAAGGCAGGCTTTAGCCATCGCTGGTATGCCAGTCGCGATGCCGTGGTCAAGGCTGGAGGTGAGCGCCCGGGTCTAGTAAGAGCCCCGAGTCGCGATGCTCGTGGAGGTCCCTTTAGCGCCAAGCAGCCATCGCTCGTTAGAAAGGAGCGACGCTATAACACGGGATTGCTTTATGT